>JARJEI010000001.1:17295719-18495719 GCA_029955415.1 Lottia scabra
GGTGGAGAATTTGACACAATGCGTTCCCGGATGGATACCTGATGTTGGTGATGGAAACGTTTTAAAAGAACCAGTAAGGACTGTTGCAAATGATACAGATGAAGCTAGAATGAGAATTAAAGCTAGGAATACAACAGAAAGAGTAGGACGAGCAGTTAACCATGGATTCGACAAACGAGTTAATCAGTACAATAATGTTGTTGAGAATAATAGGTGGGGTAATTACGTAAATTGGTAGTTATATCCCTATTTGGTCTCTTAGAACATCGAAATGTTTCTATAGGTCAAAAAAATAAAAAAAAAATAATTAATTTAACTTTGAATAAAGGAGAGTGATGAACTTCGGCTTGATTTGAATGTATGCTTGTTATGGCATAATATTTACCTTTCTTATCCTTGAGATTATTTATTTCATCTCGCATACAATAATAAAACGGTGAAATATTTAAGGCCTTTGCCCATCTCAGTTGAAAATTTGTAGTTGTATCAGTTCCGTATTTATCAAGAAAACTTTTCATTTTTAAAAGTCAGTTTTTTTTTAATTTATTTTGATATAACCTACTTATAATTTGTTCTTTGTCTTGATCGATTAATTCAAATGAGATGAACCATTTACTTTATCTACGATAACGTTTTCGTTTGTCTAATAACCAACATATCCTTTCTCGAATTTGCTTTTATATTTGAAAATACGAACTCTATCTCCGACTTTAAAGGGGGGTGTTCAGCATTTCCGATGGTCGATTTTGGGCTTGGATATATCTAAATAGCCTCCAGAAGTTCTAGAACTGCACGAGAATCACATAATTCCTTCAGTTATACGACTACCTTAATATTTATCCTTCATTTTCTGTATATGTGTTTTCTATATAACGCAGTCGTACTAAACGGCGAGTCGTATTTTTGACTTTCAAACGCTGGTAATTATGGGTAGACATGTGTTTGAAGCCTTGAATTTCGTAGGAGAGTTGTGAACTAAAGCTAAAGCCAAAAAATTCCAAATTCCGAGACTAAAAAAATTTTGGCTCTAATAGTTTGTCAACATATTTCTTTAAATTTTGATTTGATATTTAAATTATTTATCTCATTTTCATAATTATTTTGTGTGTTAATTGACTTTATAATATTTGGATTTTTTAGGCTTGTATCGGTGTGACACCTATGAAAGAATGTATTTTATATTTATCCACAACAGTCGGTAATATTATTTCAATCCATTTTTGAGATTTCAATTCTGTGAATTTTTTGAATAATGTATTTTTTAGAGTTCTAGTGAATCTCTCAATGACTACAGCCTTACCTTCATTATGAGTACTGTAAATTTCAAATCCTAGAGATTTCATATGTTTGTTATAAAATTCACTCCCTTTATCTACCCATAACTTTTAAGATTGCTTCATTATTGTTTCAAATGTATGTTTGAAAGATAATCCTGTTTTGCTTTTAAGAGGAATAACCCAAGCATATCGACGAGTAAATAAATATATGGCTGTAAAACAATATTTATATCCCCTTTCAACTGGTATATTAATTAAATCTGCTGACCATATTTCATCTTTATCAAACACTTTGACTTTTAAAAATTGTTTGTTTTTTCTAAATTCTTTATGAATTTCATCTGCTATTCCCATATCTATTTCATCTTTACTTTCAAGAGTTTGATGATTAGAGCCCGTTCAACCTTTTCTCTAAAAGTAGCCCGATTTCCAATATTCAATTTGATTGGCTATTATCTTTAAAAGAATGTACCGATGTCCTCTCGTGTATATTGGTATTCTTATACAGCTTCAATCACACGACGTCATATATTATATGAGGTCATTTGGTCACGTGATCAATTTCTAGTCTAATTTCAGCGTTTTTGAAGCTGATGAAGTCAAATGCGAAAACCCATCTTTAACAGGTTCTTCGCCCGGTTTGAGTTTATCGTTTTGATCTAATCGTAGATCTAACCTTGTTCCTGGACCAGTATAATAATGATCTGGAAGATGTTTTTCTCCAGAGTATTTTGCCCATGGAAAACCGGGAAGATAACCTATTTTTTTTTTAATGTCAGAACCGAAATATGTTTTAGGACTTTGAGCAATTATCATAGACATTTTTAACCAATAACTTTAAAACCTTTTCCTTTTTTATTCCTTTTGTAATTATTCCAACTCGTTAGATCTTTTGACTGCACCGTTTATTCTCTTTCCTGCTTCCGCAACAGATTCTATAGCTTTAGCTCCTGAGGAAATGAGGGCTTTATTATTTAAAACAAAACTGGCCACTTTAGGAATAAGTGAAGTTATCTCCTGAATAACCTTTTTCGAATTTTTGTTGTTTTAAAATTAAACCCATTTAAACAAATAAGTTTTTTTTTTAAATAAATAAATCATTTTCAAATAAAGGGAGGGGGTAATATGTGATTTGAAGGTAATGAGCTATATAACTACTGTGGGTTTTAGATCAGGGTGTTAAAGTCCTCTGACCTTGAATAAGTCATAATTCCAGTAATCCGAAGTTTGGCCAATGACCAGCTGGGAGAAAGTTGTTATCCTTGTAAAATGTGGATGTTTCTTTCTTTCAGTTTTGACAGGGAATGTTTTTTATTTGAATGGATAATTTGCTTATCAATATTCGAGGAAAACATACATTACTACAATTACTGTTATAATATTTACTTATTATGTCGACTACCTAGCAACGGTCGACATTCTGACCCTAGAGAACTGTTTTTGTTGCTAATTGGTCACGATAGTCTTATTTTGACCCTAGAGAGCTGAAAAGCTAGCTAGTTGCCATTTAAGCCTGTAACAAAATTATTCAATGGCAAGAGATCTTTCTCGGTCGCTGTACCATTTTATGGAACAACCTTCCAAAGTATATCAAGGGTTGTGAAACTTTAACCACTTTTAAAAACATGTTAAGAACAAAACTTTTTAGACAATCTTTTACATAATGCATGGATCGCTTTTTAATATTTCGTTAACGAAATAGTTATTTCGTTTTAACGAAATAATAATAAAAATTGCGCTTTAGGGGCTCCATATAATAGCGCCACGAAACAGTATTTGATTGATTTGATTTGACAGATTGCAGGCGCTCTACAAATGAATTATATTATTAAATTATATAATTGTATAAAGAAAAATCTCGTAAAAAAAAGTTAATCCTTAAGGCCCAGTCCCACTGCACTTGCGCACGAATTACGCATGAATTGCGCATAAAATTTCCTTTGTCCGTGATTCGTCAGTGATGTGCGTAAATCCCACGTGTTTCACACGTGGAGCATCAGTTTTTGTAAGTGATTGTACGCGGAGACGGGTTTGTGCGCGATCGCCGGTTTTGAACGGTTCAAAATTTTTTCCACGCACAACGTGCGCGATTATACGCAGTTTATGCGCAGTTTGTACGTGGAAGGTGCGTGATATGTGCGTTTTCTCTCGGTGTTCAGTCAGTGCTTGTGCGTCAGGAACTTTCTCCTAGCACGCACATCACTGACGAATCACTTACAGAACACGCACATATCACGCACCTTCCACGTCCAAACTACGTACAAACTGCGCATAAACTGCGTATAATCGCGCACGTTGCGTGGAATGTTCGTTCTTTATCAGTGATTGTAAGTGATACATGCGCAGTTTATACGCGATTCATCGGTGATTCTGACCACGCACAACCCCAGAAAATGACCAATTTCTCCACGAACAATCACGCACAAACCAATTTTATGCGTGATTTATGCGTCATTGGCAATGGGACTGGGCCTTTACCTAAATGGTGATTTCAAAGCATGAATAGCCAAACGTCAAGTATCTCCGTAACGCACGAAAAGCCTAATCTCACACGAGTAGAACGCGAATCCTTAAATTTACTTAAGAAAGATGAAAGCATTGTTATTAAGAAAAGTGACAAAGGCTCATGTTGTGTAATTTTAAATAGGGAGGACTATATTTCAGAAGCAGAAAATCAACTAAATAATCCTAATCATTATGCCATTTTGCCAGAACCATTTTTTAAAGAAACTGCTAATATGATTAACAATATTCTTCGCAATTTAGTTCAAACAAGTTTTCTTAAAGAGAAACAATATGACTATCTGTCTGCCAAATCCGACTGTCGTGAGAGACACTTATACACTTTACCTAAGATCCATAAGAATCCAAGCAAGGAGTGGTTTATCCCTAATAAAATCCCAAAAGGCCGCCCGATTATATCAGACTGTGGTAGTGAGTCGTATGCAGTGTCAGAATACATTGATCATTTCTTACTACCTCTAGCTTGTCAACATAAAGCCTACCTTAAAGATACAAATGATTTTGTCAACCAAATCAAAAATCTTCGAGTTCCTTCAAATGCTATTCTGATTTCTATTGACGTGTCATCTATGTATACTAATATCGATAACACTACTGGTTTAATGGCAGTTCGTAAAGCTTTCAATAGAAACCCAGATCCAAATAGGCCCGACGAGGCAATTCTACAACTTTTAGAGATTTGTCTCAGCCGCAACGACTTCACATTTAATAATAAAACGTATCTACAAACTTCAGGGACAGCTATGGGCAAACGATTCGCCCCTTCGTACGCAAACCTTTTTATGGCAGAGTGGGAACGAGAGGTATTACCCCTTTGTCCATTTGACCCACTTTTTTATAAACGATTTTTGGACGATATTTTCATTGTTTGGACTCATTCTATAGAACAGTTTTGGGAATTCTTTGGAATCCTCAACAACCACCATCCGTCCATCAAACTAACCGCCAACGTCAGTCACAAAAGCATAGATTTCCTCGATACCACTGTCTTCAAAGGAGATTCCATAGAAGAGACGAATAAACTAGATATTAAGGTGTATTTTAAAGAAACCGATACTCATCAACTCCTGCACAAGAGCTCATTTCATCCAAAACATACCTTCTCTGGTATAATTAAGTCACAAGTTTTACGATTCCATCGAATTTGCACAAGACCTTCAGATTTCAACCAAGCCTGTACGATTGTCTTCTCAAAATTGAAAGAGCGTGGATACTCTAAACGATTTTTACGAAACATAAAAAGTACCACTGTAGCTCAGATAGCAGCTAAAAATAGACTTTATGACGAAGCGCCAGCAGGCTTAAGGAGTACTCCATGTTTGTCAAGTAGATGTAAAACATGTCCCTTTATATCAGAAACTCACTATTTTTTAAGTAACTATACGAATAAAAGGTACCCGATCCAGGAGCATCTAACATGTCAAAACTCGAATGTAATATATTTAATCTCTTGTAAGAAATGCCCCAAACAATATGTAGGAGAAACTAAGAATAATTTACGCACTCGTTTTAATGGCCACAGATCAGATATCAAATTAAAGAAAGACAAGCCTGTATCTAATCATTTTAATCTTCCGTCAATCTAGGGAAGCCCATTGGATTGAGACATTGAATACAGCAAGACCTATAGGACTAAATATTCACCATACTGCAGGCATAGCCCCCTTTGTTGTCCCGTTCAATACAACCAGCAATCGAGTAAGCAAGATAGTTCATGCCCACTACAAGAGTCTTCAAGAGAAATTCCCTCATGTCTATAAGCAGAAAATGATAGTTGCGTATTCTAAAAATAAGAACTTTAATGACAATCTTGTTCATAGCAAACTGAAAACCATCGATACATAACAGGTACTATACTCCTCGCCCTTTGGGCGAGCTATATTTTTCTAATTCCAGATCATAACAGAAGAAAATATAGCTTGCCAGGCAAGGTAACATACGCCCACTGATAGCTTTGATTGTAAGTGTGAATGTTTGTTTGTTGCCCATTCACATTTAGTTGAAAGAAAGAACTGTGAATATAAACTGAATTAACACTTATTAACACATTGTCAAGACAGTTAGACACGATATGTCCATGAAAAATTATCCGATCATCACAAAAATCAATAGGGATCATCTTTATAATGTCATTGACACACATAATCAAAATCAAAACAATCTGTAAAGAATTGAAGCCTGTAGAGTGAGCACGAGATGCACAATATAGCTAATAGAGTGAAACGTCAAGTCGGACACGATATTCTGGTGAAAAATTATCCGATCATCACGCAAATCGATAGGGATCATCTTCATACTGACATTGACCCATAAAATCAAAATAAAAAAAATCTGTAAAGAATTGAAGCCTGTAGAGTGAGCACGAGATGCACAATATAGCTATTAGAGTGAAACGTCAAGTCGGACACGATATTTCGGTGAAAAATTATCCGATCATCACAAAAATCAATAGGGATCATCTACATAATGACATTGTCCCATAAAATCAAAATCAAAAGAATCTGTAAAGAATTGAAGCCTGTAGAGTGAGCACGAGATGCACAGTATAGCTAATAAAGTGAAACGTCAAGTCGGACACGATATTTCTGTGAAAAATTATCCGATCATTACGAAAATCAATAGGGATCATCTTCATAATGACATTGACCCATAAAATCAAAATCAAAAGATTCGGTAAAGAATTGAAGCCTGTAGAGTGAGCACGAGATGCTCAATATAGCTAATAGAGTGAAACGTCAAGTCGGACACGATATTTCCGTGAAAAATTATCCGATCATCCCAAAAATCAATAGGGATCATCTTCATAATGACATTGACCCATAAAATCAAAATCAAAAGAATCTGTAAAGAATTGAAGCCTGTAGAGTGAGCAAGAGATGCACAATATAGCTAATAAAGTGAAACGTCAAGTCGGACACGATATTTCCGTGAAAAATTATCCGATCATCACAAAAATCAATAGGGATCATTTACATAATGACATTGACCCATAAAATCAAAATCAAAAGAATCTGTAAAGAATTGAAGCCTGTAGAGTGAGCACGAGATTCACAGTATAGCTAATACAGTGAAGCGTCAAGTCGGACACAATATTTCCGTGAAAAAATTATCGGATCATCACGAAAATCAATAGGGATCATCTTCATAATGACATTGACCCACAATATCAAAATCAAAAGAATCTATAAAGAATTGTAGCCTGTAGAGTGAGCACGAACTAAATGTGAACGGACGGACCGACGGACCGACGGACCGACGGACCGACAGGGTGATTACAATATACGCCCATCTTTCGAGTGGGCGTATAAAAACTCCAGAAGATCCAGACCATTTACTCCAATCTCTCAATAAAGTATTTGTTCCACCCTAGGCCTGTACATTTGGGAGAATCAATCCCTCCCTTCCCCGAACACTAACAACCGTTTCTACACCAACTTTGTAATCAATCAACGGCGTTGGTGTTAACATCTGGTGTTGATGTAACCCTATTTCAAAGTTGGTGATGGTGTTGACACCGAGAGCTACACCAACACTAACACCCATTTCCACACAAACTTTGTAATCGAGCTGCGGTGTTGAGATAAACGCAGCTGGTGTTTTTTAGAGAGAAATTTACAGGACTTCTTATAGGTCTAAACATCCAACCCCTAGGGCTTACCACCAGATTGATTTCAAAGTTGGTGTTGACAACTAGTCTCTAACACCTAGACTTTCGTCACAGCAGGCGTAAACAAAGTAGGACTGGATGATAGAGGCAAGTCTTCCCTGGTAACTAAGCTGGTTTTATCATGTGGACGACATCTTACCGAAGTAATTTTACGTAGTGGAAGAATAAAACACAAAATATAGAAAGCAGACTGAATAAGAAATGGGGGTTACCCAGTGTAACACTAACACTGGGTGTTAACCCAACACTAGGTGTTGACACCGGTACTGACCTGGACTTGGTGTTTTTGCCTTTAGTTCTACACCACTCATAAACACCTGTATTGTATATACACCGGTATTGTCAACCGGTGTTAACACTTGAAATGGTGTTTGGGGCTCTGGATAGACACCAAAACTGACACTAATAAAAACACCAACTTTGAAAACACCGAATATACATCCTTGGACAAAGCGTGATTTTAAACTGTTATTACTTGTATAGTTGTGTCAGTCTTCACTGTCAGATAAATAACTATTATAATACAAACACTGTAGTAATTTATAGCCAGGTACCTAAAATATTTACTAGGGGCAATTCAATTATGTTAAGATAGCTTGCCAGGCAAGTAAATATACGCCCACTATCAGCTTTGACTTTAAACATTTATATTTGACAGTTACAAGAAAAGTGATTAAGAACATTCACAATCAAGTTTCCTCAAAATCTGTCCAGTATTGTGCCTCCTATAGTGTTTATGAGCTAAAAATTGAACATGTTTTCAAGAACAAGGACAATAATTCATAGTAAATATTTTTCGATTTTGCTGATTTTCAATAGGGTTCATCCTTGGGTGGTAATAAATATTATCAGTAGTTTCGTCAAAATCCATTAAGAACTGCGACCTGTATAGTGTTTACGAGCCAAAAATTGAACACGTTTTTAAGAACAAGGGCAATAATTCAAAGTTAATCTTTTTCGATTTTGCTGATTTTCAATAGGGTTTATCCTTGGGTAGTAATAAGCATCCGTTAAGAATTGTGACCTGTAGAGTGTTTACAACCCGGAAATCGAACGCGTTTTTAAAAACAAGGGCAATAATTCATAGTTAATCTTTTTCGATTTTGCTGATTTTCAAAAGGGTTCATCCTTGGGTGGTAATAAACATTATCAGTAAGTTTCATCAAAATCCGTTAAGAAATGTGACCAGTAGAGTGTTTACGAGCCAAAAATCGAACGCGTTTTCAAAAACAAGGGCAATAATTTATAGTAAATATTTTTTCGATTTTACTGATTTTCAAAAGGGTTCATACTTGGGTGGTAATAAACATTACCAGCAAGTTTCATCAAAATCCATCAAGAATTGTGACCTGTAGAGTGTTTACAAGCCAAAAATCGAACGCGTTTTCAAGAACAAGGGCAATAATTCATAGTTAATATTTTCCGATTTCGCTGATTTTCAATAGGGTTCATCCTTGGGCGGTAATAAACATTACCAGTAAATTTCTTCAAAATCCGTCAAGAATTGTGACCTGTAGAGTGTTTACGAGCGATTGTGGACGGACCGACGGACATGGGTGACGACAATATACGCTCCACATTTCATGTGGGCGTATAAAAATGACATGCTTGATGATATAATTCAACAGATATAAAAATAAAGTCAACTTAACTCTTATCTCTATTGACTTATTCTGAAAATAATTTTTTCGGAGAATACATTTTAAACAAAACACCTATATCGTTTTTCTTGTTAACTTTAACACGTTAACTGCGGACCTACGAGTTAATTCGGAAAGTGGTTCAATGCCCATTGCCAACTACGAGTTTGTTCGGATTTAGCTGTATAAATTTCAATTGATCATAAAACCGCCGGCAATGGAGACAGACCCATGTTTTATAGTTCTGCAACAGAAACTAACACACAATAATCAAATAAATACGAACTTTTGAGGAAACACTTTTTCATCGCTTATTTATTGGCTTATGAACCTGGCTCTGAAAATATCAACACTAGAATTGATCTTTACCTTGTTTATGTTAATAATTCACACGGAAAATTGTATTTCTGGCGATTTTCAACACTGGCTATTATTACTAATAATTAATTTATCATTATCGAACATCAACAGGTAGATTTATAGGTGCGACCGTGTGTCAGGCAAAGGACCACGGGGGAAGATGGTCAAAACCAATTTTGCGTTGATTTTGATTATAAAATTTACGTAAAATAGAAAACATTAGGTTATTTATCATGTTATTATCGAAAATACTTATCTTCTCAAATTGTCGATATTTTCCGTCAAAGAATAAATTCATTTTAAATAGAAAACTCAAATTTGTTTCAGTGAGTTTTTAGGGAGTTGACGACAGCAGTTCTAATCTGCCAAGGATCGGTACACGACTAAAGTTTTTATTACTTTCAGGGGCGGATTTAGGCGGGAGCTTCGCGGGCGTGCACCCCCCTAAAATTTGCAAATGATGGGTTGTCCGCACCATTTTACCGCAAATGTTTCTCGCCACACTTCGCTTGGCAAGATATCTATTTACATTGCACCCACTCTAGAAGAATATTTCAACAACTATTTTAACCTCAAATAGTTCCCCCCCACCCCCCTAACGTCAAATCCTGTATCCGCCCCTGACTTTTATATGCATTGAACAATCGTTTGAATCAGACGTTAAGGAATTTATCTTGAAGTTATTATAAAAGCGTTTGACAATGACAGGGCCATTTTTAGCTGTAGGTTGCATTGAAAGGTATGTTTTGATTGTCATACTGGATATTTTGAACGTTATATTATGACTGTTTGTAGTTGATCTGTCCAGAAACTCTCCCTTTGGGTTTTGGTTTGATACAGATGTTTTTTTTTTTTCTATAAGCATAACCAAGATCTTCAATGCAATGATTGGGTAAAATCATTTGCGGTTGATCTATCTTTTGTATGGAGTATGTCAAAGCTCTGACCAGTAAGACGAGTACGCAAGGCATTTTGAATTTCGTCAACATATTGAATATATTTACAAGGAATGAAAGTATTTCAGTAAGGTTAGAATTTTTACAGTTTTTCTTGTTTTGAAAACAGTGAGAAACATTAATATTATTCACAGGGACCGTCCATGAAACAGAACCATAACTGTGGGGGGATTATGTTTGTTTTGTTTTTCCTTCCAAGAGTTTACTGAAAACAAGATCACACGCTGAATCAAAATCGGTTTTTCTACTGCAAGTTGAGTGTATATGATTTATTTAGAAAATTAAGACATGACTTTCTTAGAAATACTTTTCTAACGTCTGAACTCAAATTATTATCAATATATATGTACTTACTCGTTATATCTACAGAAATAAATAGCGAAATAAATAGAAAATTTAATGTATTGCCACAGTACGAGTCGTATAACGGCAAGCTAGACAACTTTTATTCTCCTTTGCTTAAATACGACTCGTAGAGGTGCAATCGAAACAGATGTCCGTCAGTGTTGCCAAATTACGACTCGTACTTGATACATTCTGAATAAATGCAAAATGCTCGGCAATAGCGGTGGGACCTATAAAATGGCTTCGGCAGTCAACGTGTTAAACTATAACCGTGGGCGATACCGAGGCGATCCGCATCCGACCTATTTCATGGGTGAAACGTTGCTTTTTTTAATCCATAGTTCAAATTTTACAGAAAATAAAAACAATCATATAACTTGTTGCATTCGGCATTGAAAAGTACCAGTTTACTTTCTTTTAAAACTTTTCATTAGTCAACGTCTGTACGTAAATCTTATTTATTAAATCTTGTTAAAGATATTAAACAAGAGTTTTCAGAAAGCAATTTCTTCTTTTGGACTTTTATCGTATCATGCTACATTTATAATTTAGTGTCATTTTCTTATACCTTAAAGAAAAACACACACAGAACGACTCTTTACAGGAAAAAAAGAACAACAAAGACATCGCCATCCTTCCAGCAAACAAAGGGAAATAAAATGTCGTATTGAACAATGATGATTATGTTATAACAGTGAACAACCTGCTTAAAAAACACATCCACTGAACACCGAATAAAACATCTCATTCTGAGTAAACTCACCCCCAGTTCCTTCCTCAGAACAACATAGTTCCTTCACACCCTTACCCAGAACAACATAGTTCCTTCACACCCTTCCCCAGAACAACATAGTTCCTTCACACCCTTCCCTATAACAACATAGTTCCTTCACACCCTTCCCCTGAACAACATAATTTCTTCACACCCTTCCCTAGAACAACATAGTACCTTCACCAGAACAACATAGTAACTTCACACCCTTCCCCAGAACAACATAGTTCCTTCACACCCTTCCCCAGAACAACATAGTTCCTTCACACCCTTTAACAGAACAACATAGTTCCTTCACACCCTTCCCCAGAACAACATAGTTCCTTCACATCCTTCTCCAGAACAACATAGTTCCTTCACACCCCAAGAACAACATAGTTCCTTCACACCCCCAGAACAACATAGTTTCTTCACACCCTTCCCAAGAACAACATAGTTTCTTCACACCCTTCCCTAGAACAACATAGTACCTTCACCAGAACAACATAGTTCCTTCACACCCCCAGAACAACATAGTTCCTTCACACCCTTCATCCAGAACAACATAGTTCCTTCACACACTTCATCCAGAACAACATAGTTCCTCCACAGCCTCCATCCAGAACAACATAGCTTCTTCACACCCTTCCCCAGAACAACATAATTCCTTCACACCCTTCCCCAGATCAACATAGTTCGTTCACACCCTTCCCTAGAACAACATAGTTCCTTCACACCCTTCATCCAGAACAACATAATTCTTTCACACCCTTCCACAGAACAACATAGTTTCTTCACACCCTCCCGCAGAACGAAGATCATCTTTCATTGGTATTGATAAAATAAATCATTTTCATTTCACAGCAACAACAAACTGGTTTAAACACTTTAATTATCAATCAACTTGCGCCTTTTTCTTTAACTTTTTCAAACAAATTCAGGTTATTTAACTTAAGAACTCTTCCATGTACAAGTCCCTATTATCTGTAATTAGGAACGATTTTGCACATTCATAGACTATTTTTGAAAGATTTTTATTCACTTTGTAAAAAGAAGTAAATCAATTTGGAAAAAGAATACCTAGTCGTTACACAATATTAGTGAGTCATACGGAAGATTTTATTTTGTTAAACAATGTGAGTCATATAGTTTCGAGAGGGAAGAATTTACTTGAATAGACAATTTGTTTATCAGTTTACGTGGAAAAGATAAAAAAAAAGCTGGTGACTACTTAACGTCACTCGATACAGTTAATATTGTAAGGGCCATATGCAGCGCTCGTACTTAACCTAAACTTTGACTAAAGTTAGACTTAAGTCAAAGGCAATAACTCAAAACCCGTTCATCGGAAATACGTCAAATTTGAACTTGACGGAGATCTTATCAATCTTAAGAAAAACAAGTTTCAACAAAATCAGATAAAAACCGTAGTCTATAGAGTGCTCACGCACAAAATTTGACGCATTTTCAAGTCAAGGGCAATAACTCAAAAACCATTCATCGAAAATACGTCATATTCGAACTTGACCAAGATGTTATCAATCAAAAGGACCATAGCAAGTTTCATCAAAATCAGATGAAAACTGTAGTCTCTAGAGTGCTCACGAACAAAATCTAAAGCATTTTGTGACAGTCAAGGGCAATAACTCAAAAACCGTTCATCGAAAATATGTCAAATTTGGACTTGACCGAGATCTTATCATTCCAAAGGATCATAGCAAGTTTCATCAAAATCAGATGAAAACTGTAGTCTCTAGAGTGCTCACAAGCATAATTTGACGCATTTTCCAGGCGAATTAAACATTCGAGATTATCTATTTAAATCAACGATATTTAGCTATTGAAGCAGAATCATAGATTGGTGATAAGGTAAATCCAGGAGAGTAGTTGCTTTCAAACATAACAGCACTAAGTATAATGTGGAAACACTTGCAGCCACTCACTCTCCCCATGACACACAGGTGTACTTGAATACATCAATTCAAGAGCCACAAAATTTTCCCAATTCGTAGCAAAACTTAATGTAGTATCCCTTTTGTCACCATGAAAATCGCGTCGGCCCAAATTGGACATTTAAGTCCTCTTCAAATGATCCGGAATCTCTTATAGATCATATTTTTGTTCCATATGATATAGTTGATTCTGTTGTTGATGTGAAAATACTAACCCATAAAGATTGTAATCTTTCAGATCATCTTCCTGTACTGGCATCTTTTAATTTTGAATTTTCACATAGTACGGTCACTTTAGGCTAATCCAGTCAAACATGCCGTCTCTTGGTCTAAGGCTTTGGAAGGAAACCATATACATGTATACGATTACACATATAAACTTTCTAATTCTTTGTGGGCTTTAGATTCTTAAAACTGCCGATGAAGTCGACATTTGTTTGGATGCCATAACCACTGCAATCGAAGAGGCCTCCAAGGAACTTTTACCGAGAAAATCTTTCATAAAGGACCTAAAGCCATATTGGTCGGTTGCGGTCAAGAACATTCATCACAATATGAGAGCAACAAGAAGATCATGGATAACCAATGGTAAGCAAAACGATCAATCAAATCAATACTTCTGCAAATACAAATCGGCAAAAACTGCCTTAAGAAGAGAGCTGCGTCAAGCTGCTTCGCAACATCTATCGGACTTTTTCCACAAGATTGACACTTCACTAGAGGTAGATGACAAAATGTTCTGGTCCTTAATTTAGAGCTCAAAACGAGGAGGCCAGGGAGGCGGTGGTACATGCTTAGAGGAAAAAGGTCAACTGTTAAATGATCCACAGTGTTAACTGGATGGACGTCACATTTCCAATCTGTTTTCTCTAAAGTTGATGATACTTCGTTTGACAGAGGATTTTTACACAGAGGTCACTAAAAAGATGAACAGTATCACGAGAGGACCCCCCCCCCCCCCCCTTGATAAGCTCCTAACCTCCACACAAGAAGTACACGAAGTCTACAGCAACCTCAAGAACAACAAGTGTGGTGATATTGATGAAATCAATTATGAATATCTGAACTATGGAGGTAAAACCTTATACAGGCTTCTGCCTAATCTATTTAATGCAGTTTTGTTTTCAGGTGTTGTTCCTAAGACCTTGAAACACAGCTTTATCATGTATATATCTTCAAAGGTGGTACCTAGAGCAGAATTCTTATAAAAATATATCTATAACTCCCGCTATTGGCAAGGTGTTTGAAAAGAGGCTAGAACAACTTACCAGAAATAATGACTTCCCGAATCCTCTACAAGCTTCCTACTAAAAGGGACTGTCCTAAATCCATTCATCCTTTATTCTACAGGAGACAATAAACCACTACAAGGAACGATCAAGTGCATTGAACATTGCCTTTTTTGACAGTTCGAAGGCTTTTGATTCTGTTTGGCATGATGGACTTCTACTTAAACTTAAACACATACAACTTTATGGAATATTATTGACTCGATGTACACATCAATGACCAGCAGTTTAGACTAGCAGGGCAATTTTCTGGGAGCTTTTTTTTTAAAGAGAACCATTCGTCAAGGGGGTGTTTTGTTAGATAAATTACATCTTCTTTTCATTGACCAGCTACTCTGTGCGTATGTAGATGGAGCTGCTGTACTTGACATCAAATGTGTATGTCCTACTCGAGTAGATGATGTTGCTGTTGTTAGTCAACACAAACTGGGCTACAGAGACTGATAATAATTTGTCAAAAGTACAGTTCCAGATGGAGATTTAAGTTTTCAAGTTTTCAAGAGTGTAATATTACATTTTAGCAACTATAAAAGAAAGAAGCATCTTGATCCTAAAATTATGCTGTTTGGGTCACCCTTACCAGTAAACAAGTTTCATTGGAATATGACTCAATACAAAATTCGACTCAAGAGAACGAACATCAACAGCTTGCACAGCAATACGCTCCAACTCGTATTAAATTACTAACCCGTGCCCAAGAGTTACATCCACTGACTCTAACCACAATACTTTACAGATGTGTCCTTCCAAAGAACTACTTTCCTTAGAACGAGCACATAGGTTTATTTTCAAGAGAGTTCTGGGATTACAGTACAGAACCCGCACTATGATATGTTTAGGTTTGATTGGCTGGTTTTCCATTGAGACATTTGTCGACACTCAAAAAGTATTCCTAGGTCAACTTATCCATCTTAATCCCGTGTGTGCGCCATATAAAGTATTTATCACACGACTATTGGAATATCGCCACGAAACAAGTTCTTCAACTACTGGATTCGTTCTAGATGTCGTCAGAATACTTGAAAAATACAAACTTAAAGACCATCTACCGACATACTTCAAGAATTATGTATTTCCCTGCAAATCTGTATGGAAGAAAATAGTGCGGCATCAAATAAAAGTCATTGAAACAGAACGTCGTATTCCAGAGTCTCAACGATGACCCGGAATATTATTGTTTCTATTTATGATTAATTTTGGACCCAATAAAACAAAATGGTGCCTTTAATTTTTTATAATTCCACAAAAAAATCATAGGCCTATAGTTATTGAAATCCAGGTAAAAGTTCAGGTATGAAAAGGAAAAATAAACGCTACCCCCATTTGTCTCAAAATCCATTATTGTTTTTTTACGATTTCGGGAACTCTGGCATTTCCACGGCACTAAACGATCGCAGAACTGTCATGGGAAGATCAATATTTGTGTTTAGGCCTACCTTGATTACAGGTTCCGTATTCATCCAGGTGTGCAACCTGAGAGGCGATTTTTTGTTGCCGGTGGTCTTGACCGGGATTTTTTTCACTTTTCTTCGTGGCAAATTTTCCGAATATCCACGCCGATTTCAGGTCTCTCGGGATATGGTGCGTTTGATCGTCCCTTCGTTCGTTTTTTCTCAAACACGATTTTAGTAAGACCACTTCTCGTGTCGCATATCTGCGCCCGTGAGCTCGTGAGCGTTTGAGCTTGCTGGCAAATATATGCGCCTGTGGCGTTTGAAGAGTTTTAAGGAACTAAAGAATTTATATAAATTAAAAAAGGCACGTATGTGTCTTATATTCCGACAAAAATCTAAATTCAAAACAAGTAGGGCCAGTTAAACCGCTTTACTACACATCTCTCTTTGATAATAAATGTAATCGGCATATATATATTATTAAATAAAGATACTATTATCAGAAATAATGAAGTGAAATGGCAAGAAATCTATCCAAATTCATTTTTTTACATAATCGAAAAATAGTCGAAATGCAATATAAAGTTTTATTAAGAATATTGAATATTAATGTTCGTCTATTTAAGATGAAAATATCTAAGACAAAACTATGGACCTTCTGTGAAATATTGGATGAAATGAAACATGTCAACATTTATTTGTACAATGTAAAGAAGTCGCTCCATTATGGCAGTATATAGGGGACCTGATGATGAGATATGGAGTCACAATTGAACTGAATGAAGATACTGTCATATTCCATAATTGTAATCAACCCCCAATAATACATGCGATTATACTAATTGTAAAATATTATATTTATTGCCAAAAAAAACTAGGAAAGAAACCAAATATTATAAATATGACAAATTATATTAAAAATCAAGTGAACACAGAAGAATATATTACAAAAAAGAATAAGAAAAACGACAAGGTAGATTGGGAAAATTTTAAACTATTTTTACCCTAACTTAATTACAAAATACAGTAAGGCTTTTGAAACAACCCCCTTTAGTTTAAAAAAAAATTAGAAGCTTAAATTTGATAGAAAAATGAAAGTTGTACCAAGAAAATGATCAACTGTTTCTACCAATATTTTGTATAATTGATTTCTGTAATGTTTTTTGTTGCAGTGCGTTCGATTCACTGCTTTGGTTTGCAAATGACTATTTTTTTGTGTCTATTTCTGGTCACGCTACCCAGCCAAAACTACACATACCACACAATATAACCTGACAGCATTTCCTGTGATGATTAACTGCTCGGTGTTGCTTAAATGTAAAATGACACATTTTTGCTTAACCGGAAATGATGTATATTAAAAAGTCGTATTTCAGGGTTTTTCCATTTTCAACTCATTTTTCCAACAGATTGGTCGATTTGTTTAATCTAATAGCTGACTTTTGGAGCACTTTTTAAAGCATTTTTTTTTAACTTTGGCAATTTTATGTCGATCGATCTGAAACCTTTCAGTTACATAGACATATGAATTTCCAAAGAATATCAATTTTCAAAGTTTCGATATCACTTCCGGTTTTGACGTCATTTGCTTCTAAACTTTCAATTTCAACTTCCGGACTATTGAAGATATTTGAAAAAAATGTTTTGTGTTATCATAGATTTGGTCATACATAAAAGATAAAATGATGAAATTTTATCTAGGTGTAAGGGATCAGCCGCCATCTTGAACTGACCTATTTTTCTTAAAATTTTAATTCAGAACCGGGGGTTAATCGGATTTTTTTAATTTTGAAATCTACGACTTCTGCAATCGATTGCAAAAAAAAAATGTAGGTTGTCGATTTTTGAATTTCGATTTCTATTTCTTTATATTTCCGGAACAAGAATTTCAGTAATGACCAAAACTTTCATGGTTCATATCTAGTGACCTTGACCTTTTGACCTGTACAAAAGTTATTGCCCTTGACGAGATATATCATATATATTCATTTGCGATGTCTGATGTTTACTTCCGGTTTTACCGCCATTTAAAAATTGCAATTTTTAACTTTAAAGAGCTCTGTCACGTGACCTAATTAACATACGTCACAAATTTTAGACATATTTACTATGCTAAATCTGCTCTTTCAAATGATATATAACACAATATATTTGAATCAAAATCGCGCTTTTAAAAACTTGCAAATTTTGTGCCAACTTCCATTGTAACTGTGCGTGTTTTTTTTAATTTTATTTTGATCGATCTGAAAACTTACAGAAAGATAAAATAACATACAACTCCTTTGAACCACAAATTTTCGGCCCCATGGCCTTTATCAAGTGGAAATAGAAATACTTCGAACAAAAACAGTCAGAATAAAAGAAAGTCTTTCCACATTAAATTAAATTAAAATCTCACTCCAAGATATTCGGAGATATTTGAAAATTTCTTTTTGCATTATGTTAGAAATGGTCATCATAAAAGATATAACTGATAAAATCCGAACCGGAAGTACTATGTCAGGTGCCGTGTTGTTGCGACTAATTTTTATAAAACTCAAAATGGGGTCTTAGGGGATAATCAGATTTGCATAATATCAGTGTCTATGAAATCCTTAGTCTATGGCCAACAACCTTATGACAACTGATTTTTTAATTTCGATTTCGATTTCGATTTCTTTATATATCTGGAACAAGAATTTTAGTAATTACCGAAACTTTCAAGGCTCATATCTAATGACCTTGACCGTTGATGACCTTTTGACCTGTACAAAAGTTATTGCCCTTGACGATATATATGCACGGATACTTCATTTCGATGTTTACTTCCGGTTTTATAGTCATTTGAAAATTAAAGTTTTTAACTTTAAAAAGCTCTGTTACTAGACCTATTTTACATACACCACAAATTCTTTCAGTCTCACTGACTATGCTAAATCTATGCTATCAAAAGATACCCAAAACAATGTTTTTAATTGAAAATAGCGCCTTCTGCCTTTAAGTTATTAAATTCAAAC
Organism: Lottia scabra; assembly: GCA_029955415.1. Lineage (NCBI taxonomy): Eukaryota > Metazoa > Mollusca > Gastropoda > Lottiidae > Lottia > Lottia scabra. Next base: position 17,314,870 of record JARJEI010000001.1, read on the forward strand.
TTTGTCAGTTGAAGGTAGAGAACTAAAAATATATTTACATTCAAATGCGAGGTTCTCCCCCTTCAACCGGTAATTGAATTAACACGCGTTTGTCCCATTCGAACGACTAGACGCCCCAGGGTATAAGTGTCGCTAGGTGACTACGCTCCAATATTTCTTAGCCTAAATGTATGCAATGGGATTTTAACAGAAAAGTATTAAAGTGGGCCATAATCTGCCTCAAAGAATTTATATACAATCATAACTTATTTCTTCTTCTATCAATTCATGCATTCCGTTTTTAATTTTATAATGGAAGCAAAAATGGGTGCGAATTGCCCGGGTGTGAGATTTCCAGGTGGCAGTTTTCCTGGATGGTAATCGTCCTGGGTGTGAAGTGCCAAGGTGTGAAATGTCTCGGGTGGAAGTTGTTCTGATCCAAATCATCCTGGTGCGAAATGTCCTGATATGAATTGGTCGGGCGAGAATTGTCCGGGTGGGAATTATCTGGGTGTGAAATGGCCGCGCACGTACTGCCATATCTGAGAGTCTGCGTTGTTGTATTACATCGTATCATCCCCTCAGCTCACCATACGATTTATGTTCAGAGTACTGACATAAAGAAAGTTACAAGATACCATATTGTTTCTTTAAACGCTTCTCACTGGTCAATGTTTTGATATATAATGTACAACGAACGCAGTATTTTCAAATGTTGTTTTTTTATAATATCACAAAATTAAAATACAACAATAATTTTTTTTTTTTTTTTTTTTTGAGGAGGGGAGGGGGGGGGGGGGGGGTGGTTGAGGTTTTAGAATTTTTCAAATGATCTGAAAAAACATATGCTTGCAAAATATAAGATTAAAACTGACATGTATGTTGTCTGTATGTTTAAATGCAGTTCTCTACCTTCCACTGACAATTGCACTGTCATGCTTAACATGACTTTCTTACATTAGCCGTGTTTACACTACCTTAAAAATTGGCTCGCTTGAAGTGAACCGGGCTCGACCCGGGCCAGGCCCGCCTGACAGGTACCGTTTACACAGCGCTGTTTCCACCGGGCCAGAATGGTGAGACATCAAGTACACACCGCCTGCGCATGCCATAAACAAGCGAAGATTTTGAAGTCGTAGTTGATATTTTGCCACATTCAAACCTCAAACGATTCTTTAAATGCTTTAATTTTGTTTTCGAGACACACAATAATAAAAGTTCATGTTTGCATGCCTACTTTCCTACCAAGCTATTGCAAACGAGGTAGTGTATTACGACAATTGTTTCTGCGAATGAAGTCACAGGGTCAATGTCATCATCGCGCATGCGCATAACTCCCCAGGTAAGTGGGCTCGGCCCAGTGGCGCGTTTACACTGCACAAATATTTTGCCGAGCCGGGCTCGGTCCGGGTCGAGCCCACCTCTACTTGCCGGGCTCGGCCCACTTGAAATTAGAACCGGGCCGAGCCCGGTTAACCCGTTTACACTACCTCTTTTTTTGCCGAGCCGTGCTCGGTCCGGACTCGGCCCGGATAAATTTTGGCTGTGTAAACGCGACTATTGTAACTTGCGTTTTTAACTTATTAAATTTTGTAGTAAAAAAGATAAAAATAAATCTAAATTTTTAATTAATTGAAATTTTAAATACTTTAAAGAGCTCTGTCACGTGACCTAATTCATATATGTCAGAAATTCTCTTTTAGCCTAATTATAGTTTATTTGCCCCTTCATCGATGTATAATAATATATATTTTGAACATCATTATCCGAGTTATATACTGTTTTCTAATTAAACAATATCGGTTTTTAACTTCAAACAGCTCTGTCACGTGACCTAATTTACATACGTCAAAAATCTGTTTTGAATCTCACTATGCTTGATTTACTATTTAAAATGATATATGACACTGTATGTTCAATTTAAAATTGCGCATTTTGAAACTTTAAAATTTCGATATTAGGCATACTTTTTCCTGTTTTGACTTCAGGCGTTTTTTAGCCTAGCGCTTTTAAGCGCTTTTTATTTTAAAAATCCAACTTCTGGAATCTCAAGACGTTGACTAATGGCGATCTTGGGTCTGGGATATGCAATAAATCTCTTGATGAGATCTATCCAGTGATATTATGTTACTTGTCCGGTGTTTAGTTCCGATTAAATAGTCATTTTTATACGCCCACATGAAATGTGGAGCGTATATTGTCGTCACCCATGTCCGTCGGTCCGTCCACTATTGCTCGTAACCACTCTACATGTCACAATTCTTGACGGATGTTGACGAGACTTACTGGTAATGTTTATTACCGCCCAAAGATGAACCCTATTGAAAATCAGCAAAATCGGAAAATATTTACTATGAATTATTGCCCTTGTTCTTAAAAACGCGTTCCATTTTTGACTTGTAAACACTCTACAGGTCACAATTCTTGACGGATTTCGATGAAACTTGCTGGTTATGTTTATTACCACTCAAGGATGAACTCTATTGAAAATCAGCAAAATCGAAAAATATTAACTATGAATTATTGCCCTTGTTCTTGAAAACGTGTTCGATTTTTGGCTCGTAAACACTATACAGGTCGCAATTCTTAATGGATTTTGACGAAACTTACTGATAATGTTTATTACGACCCACGGATGAACCCTATTGAAAATCAGCAAAATCGAAAAATATCTAATATGAATTATTGCCCTTTCTCTTGAAAACGCGTTTGATTTTTGGCTCGTAAACACTATACAGGTCACAATTTGTAACAGTTTTGACGAAACTTACTGATAATGTTATTTACCACCCAAAGAAGAACCTTATTGAAAATCAGCAAAATCAAAAAATATTTACTATGAATTATTGCCCTTGTTCTTGAAAACATGTTAAATTTTTAGCATAGGATAGATTTTGAAGAAACTTGATGTGAATGTTCTTAATAACTTTTCCTGTAAATATCAAATATATTTGTTTAAAGTCAAAGCTGCCAGTGGGCGTATATTACCTTGCCTGGCAAGCTATCTTACAAACTATAACTGTAAGCAGCTGTCAGGAATACCAGTCAAAAGGGTAACACGTGAGCTATTACATACATTAAAAATTATCTTTTAGCCTTATTGCACTTCATAAATGATGTGGATTATAAAATATATAATTCACAGAGATTTGATGAAGTTAATGCAACCTTTCACAAACTTGGATGCGCTCTGCCCATTATACGGAGCCCTTTACACGCAGTGTGAATGTTTTTTTTATTATTTCGTTGAAACATTGAACTAATTATTTCGATTAATCGAGATAAAATTATTTCGTTTAATCGAAATAAATCTTAACTTATATTTTTTCTGTTGACCATACATTTATTTTATTATTTAGTTTAAACGAAAAAATTTAAATTAATTAATCAAATTAATTCGTTTAAACGAATTAATTGTTTCGTTTAAACGAAATAACTTTTTAATAAAGTATTTCCACTGCGTGTTAGGGGCTCCGTACCACGATTCTAGTTTATATGTATAATCAACCGGGTACCGAACACGGGGTCCCAAAGGTGGCATTACCCAACTTGCTGCATCGTGCTCACTGCACAACGTCGACTTGTAAAACCAGGAATAAACATTTGTTTTACATGAAACAAAATTTTTCAATCTTTTGTCCCGCATCGATTTTCTTTTTATTCATAATTTGGAATTAATTTTCCATTAAATTACAGGTTATTATTGAAAAACGCTTGATAATACGCTTAATATTTTGTATATTACGTAGTAATTAAAATGTATAGAGTAGTTTTCTGGATTTAACAGATTATACAGTATCATTTTGACACCAGACAAGTTGCCTAATGAATATAATAAACTCTTATTCACCATTTTGAGAATTTTGTTTTATTGATCATTTTAAAGGGTAGTATTCCTTTAAAATTGGTTGGGAAATTGGCACTCTAATCTTTTAACGGTTTTACTCAATGCACCCTGATTGATTTCTTCAGAAACTGAACCTGGTACACAAAGTTTTAAATCTGATTGGATGAAATTAAAAATATCCTCAAATCTTAATTGCGGTGTTTCAATCCGAATTTAGCTGAATCCGTTTTATGAGAATCAAACAGGCGTTCTGAACACCAATCTCTACCATTCAAATAGTAACCTGGAGTTAAAGCTATAACTGAACACTTTTCAGACCGGTGAGTTATAACTGAACACCTTTCACCTGTTCTTTTGTTTCTACACATTCAGATTTTAATCCTTGACTGTACAAGTAGTTTAAACTGGTCATTAAGGATCTCAACAAAATCAAATATTGAAATTTAAGGTAAGTTGAATGATTATATTTAAGATACAGTTGATATGACAAGTGAGAAAAAAATACAACAATACAGTAGAAGTCACAGACAGTTACCGTCGTTGTAAATTTGCTCTTATTCTATAATGATAATTAATCTTGTGATATTTGCCTGTTTCATATTGTTGTATTTTGATGTGGGTTATACTTATGTAGGTTCATAATCTAAAAAAGAACACCAACCATGGCATTTCATTAATCGTTTAATGTAGCCTACAAATCAGTGGAACAACTTGGTTGCTTTTCATTTGCCAAATTAAGTACAGTACAGTAGGACAACTTGGTAGCTTTCCATTTGCCAAATTAGGTACAATACAGTGTGACAACTTGGATTCTTTCCATTTGCCCAATGTTTCATAGTACAGTGTGACATAAAACTTGGTTGCTTTCCATTTGCCCAATGTTTCACAGTACAGTGGGACATAAAACTGGGTTACTTTCAATTTGCCCAAAGGGATACAGTACAGTGGGACATAAAACTTAGTTGCTTTCCATTTGCCCGATGAGGCCCATTACAGTACAGTTTTAATAATAGCCTTTATAGTTTATTTGATTCTATTTGTTTACTGTACACACCTTTGCTGAATATATTATAATCTTCTTTGAGGACTTAATTTTTTTTTTCATTTTAAGAGGTAGTATCCCTTTAAAGTAGGACCTAAATATCTGTCCGTTATAAGAGTTGCAGGAATATAAGATAGTGTTGGAAAAGTAAAAATTGAAGCTTTATAGTTCCTGAAACACAAACAAAAAGACCCAAAATTTTTGTATAATTGTAGGTTTAGAAATTTCCTGTGAATGTGATTAACTGTGATGTCAGTTAACTTAAAGAAGACGTTTACTTGTAATAATCAACTAAGATTATTTATTAAAATTCCAAAAAATAAACAGAATTTCATAAAGTAGTGAATACTAGAATCAGGTAAGAGGTAAAATTCTTTTGAAACAATATGCATTATACATCCCAAACAAATATACATATAAATGAATATAGCCTACATATCTTAAACAAATATTCATAATACATGTTGTCCTAAATAAATATTCATATTACATATCCCAAACAAATATTTATAATACATATTATCCTAAACAAATATTGATAATACATATCTAAAATAAATATCCATTTTACATATCCCAAACAAATATTTATTATAAATATCCTAAACAAATATTCAGAATACATATCTAAAATAAATATCCATTTTACATATCCCAAACAAATATTTATTATACATATCCCAAACAAATATCCATTATAAATATTCTGAACAAATATTCATAATACATATCTAAAATAAATATCCATTTTACATATCCCAAACAAATATTTATTATACATATCCCAAACAAATATACATATCAAAAATAAATATCCCAAACAAATATTCATTATACATATCTCAAACAAATATACATTATACATATCTAAAACAAATATACATTATACATATCTAAAACAAATATACGTATATCAAACGAATATTAATTATACATAACCACATATTCCAAACAAATATGCATTATACATATCTAAAACAAATACACATTATACATATATCAAATAAATATTTATTATACATTATACCAAAAATATATTAATAATACATATATTAAACAAAAATGAATTGTACATAATATCCTTTAAAAATATTCATCATACATATATCATAGAAAAATGTTCATTATATATAACCCAAATCTAGTACTTAAATACTGAAATATGTCAGTAACAGAATCAAATAAATCATAAAACTAAGTAAATTTCCGGAAAACTACAAGTTATTATTGAAAAACGATTAATAAAAAGCTTAATATTTTGTTTATCTAGTAGAAATTATAATATACATGGTAGTTTTCTGTATTTATCAGATTATACCGTATAGTTATGACAACAGACAAATTGCCTAATGAATATAAACTCTTATTCTTGATCATTCTAAACCCTTCGCATTGAAATATCGATTTCAAACTTGACAAAAACGTCTGTGTCCCATTTCTAAAGCTCCCTTCCATTTAAAATCCAGTTTCAAAGTTTTCAGGTGGGTTATTTTCCTAATAATGGTGAAAAGAAAATATGTTTTTGATCATAAAATAAATTTCACAACCTTTTGAACACCTGTTTTTTCTAAAGATAACCCCAAAAGTGCTTTCGTGGCGTTGCCTTATAGCAAGGTTACAACCTTAGCTACCCCAAAAAACCCCAAGAGGCTTCGAAGAAGCTGTCTGAACGCATTATGAGTGCAATGTCATTAAAATGGACAAATGGAAAACCGCAAGTATAATTTCCGTTATAATATTTAATATTACTAAGTAATACATATAGATGGTTAGGTTATCAAAATAGCTTTTATATAGATCTTTGCTGTCAATCAAAATACCAAATGATTAATAATTGAGTCACTTTGTAAGAGATTTAACCAACGCTGATTGGAAGAAAATAGGTTAGGTTCTCAGAATCCATAATTTGATTTGCAAGAAAGTTTTTTGAAGAATGAAAATCAGAGTAGGAAGTCCCTATTGCAACTCAAATTCCGAAATATCTTTGAGAATGTACCAGCTGTTTGGGCTTGCGGTTGCGGCGCTTCGAATCCATCCATCCTAGATCGTACCCAAAATTATTTTTTTGACAAATCCACGCCCTTGTAAAAATGAGAATATTTGTGGATATACGAACTTCTAAATTTTGTCTCCATCTATAGTTCTGATTTAACTGGTAATGTTTATTCCTTATTGTTATCTATTAATTGCCTATATTTCAAGACCATAAAATAACTAAAATGAATAATCCATTGAAATTAATGATATCGATATCATTGTTCTCAATTTCATAAAAGTCGGATTGATTTTTACAAAAATTGCTTTTCAAAACCTGCTGATACAATAGACAATTCATTCATTCTTCAATTACCTAGTTATCATTCATTCATTCAAAACCATCTTCTGTCTATCCACCAGCGGCTGGATGAAATGAGAAGTTAGAAATGAAATGAGAGAGTATAGTTGCAATACAGGAATTTGAGATACTTCGTGGTCTTTGATACAGATAAATCCTTGATAGCAATATATTTAGTTCGTCTTGAAGATTTCAGTTCGTTTGAGTTTTTAAATAGTGTTTTAAGTTTTTGAGCTGAATGTATCTAAGACTCATACCTTAAAGACTGAATGAGTTAAGATGTAGTTGACATTTGGTTTTAGAAGAAAGAAATGCACAACCCTTATTTGAATATTTCACCGTTATTGATAATTATAGAATTTATAATGAATGTAACAAAAACTTTACTTTTGATCATTGATTACTGAAGGGAAGAAAATAGATTCTGGTTGAGATTAAACCAGGCAGGTGTGTAGACTAGGTCTTAGTCTACGATATCTAGGACAGTCTATAAGGATCATAAAATAGCAATAATAAAGGCCAAAAGAGGCATAGGAGCTAAGTCAACAAGCTCCGGGTCTTGGTATCTAGATAAGACCTCCTGGCCTTGATCTTTGAAGTACGCAACATCATCTATTGCTGGTTAGCAATTGGTTCCACTACCTAGGACGTGGTCCTGAAAGCTGTACACCTCCCTTAAGGTTCTCCTACCTTGGACGCTGTCCGGAAAGTTGAGCTACTTCAAATCCTAGTTGATAGCATCTAATCCCGCTTTAGTCGTGTCCGGAATTAAAAATTATTATCACCAAGTTGTGTTTAGAAGTCCTTGTATAAATTTCCAGAATGGAATAGACAGGACTGGCAACTTGGTTTATATCTTGGATGTCTTCCCTTCATTTACTTATACATTCCAAATTATAAATTAATTATTTATTTTTGTCAGCTTGAACAATAAATGCTGTCACTGTATGCAATGCTTTCTTGAAAGTTTTAGTCACTACACTTGACTATCTGGGGCTTAAAAAGAAATTTTCTTAAATAGATTCAGCCTCAGTTACAGAAAAACTTTATTTTAAGATCCAAATTAACTCCTTTCTACAAGAGAAACTAAATATATTGGTATCAAGGATTTATCTGTATTATTGTTGTATGAATGAACATCTAAGGACTGATTCTGGTATGTCAAAATTTCTAGTAAAAATAACCCTTTTTTTTAACTTTTTATTACATTCATTCATGAATAGATAGACAGAAGATAGAAAGGTTTTGGAATAAATAATGATATCTTGTGATATAGTGAGTTGGTACGAAAGAAAACACTTGTTTGGCTGCTCCCCATTTATTTCTATTATTGTCAAAAAAATTCCACATCAGAAAAATCTGAAAACGGCTTTTGTTGAAAAAAAAACAAGGAATGAAACCCTCTTAATACTCAAAATATATTAAAGGGCCATTCTGCTTTTTTGAAAAAAGTTTCCATTGTAAAAATAATCGCAAATGCTAGCTGAGAGTATTTCTAAAGTATGCTTATTGTATCTCTATACCTTCTTGATCAAACTGAATTTGGTTTTAAAGGGTTAATTACAAACAGGGAGTACTTATTGTTAATTAAGCAATTTGACCTAGTTTTGGTGTTTGCCCTTTAAATGGCTCAATATTTCTAGCTGAAAATGTTTACATGCACAAGACAAACATTTCTCTATAATAAGGCGTTTATTTTACTCAAATCCGTTCAGTAGTTTCCTATCAGCGTCCAAAAAACATAACACACTTAAAAACCTTACGTAAGGTTTTTAAAAATTTTAGCATGTTTTTAGCGTTTAAAAATTAACGGCTGGATTTTTTTAAGTAAAACTTTCAGATATATTAAAGGGGACATAGTTACAGATTTTGATGTAAAGTTTTCATAAATTTGAGCAAAAAAAAATTTTGACCTGAAAAAAATTCAGACTGTCCCTTTAAGGTAGCAGTATTTTAGATAATTATAGCGAATAAAAACATTATCCTAACCCATTTGAAATTCACCAGACATTGGCATTGCAATTTCGACAAGGCTTTCTTATCTCGTATTTTATGTTTTTGAGAATGGCATCGTCAAAAAGTATGATACATTGTTTTTAGATACTTTCAATCCATGAGTTCTTTAGAAGATTCTCGTTCTAACCTGTTGAGTCTTGGGGTTAGTTCGGCATTATGATTCGCAATAAACCATTTTAAAGGAATACTACCTATAAGAATGATAAAAAAAATCAAAATTCTCAAACTTGGTGAATATAAGTTTATATTCATTAGGCAACTTATTTTCGATTTTAGATGCAATTTTGATTAATGGATTTGTATTATCTAGTGTCATGATCATACATTGTCTGTATAATCCCATAAATTCAAAAGAGCATGTTATATAGAAACAATTCAAAAACGCTCACAGATATTTTAAGCGTTTTCATCAATAACCTGTAATTTTAGGGAAATTAAGTTAATGTTTTATGGGTTTCTTGGATTCTGTTTGCATACTTTTAACATCAATGATGAATATAATACTATTATAGGCCAAGTTTGAGAAGTTAAGCTCATTTGGTCATATCGCGGTGACATAATGAATGTGATCTGTTAGTCAACTTTGGTGAAATAAAATGGAATCCGCTTGAGTGAATGTATGACATGTTTTACTGATTCATCACATCTTGTGTATGCATAAAGTCAACATATACCCACACCACACCTTTTGTTGGCATAGAGTCAACACATACCAACACCACACCTTTTGTAGGCATAGAGTCAACACATCCCCACACCACACCTTTTTTAGGCATAGAGTCAACACATACCAACACCACACCTTTTGTTGGCATAGAGTCAACACATACCCACCCCACACCTTTTGTAGGCATAGAGTCAACACATACCGACACCACACCTTTTGTTGGCATAGAATCAACACATACCCACCCCACACCTTTTGTAGGCATAGAGTCAACACATACCCAGTACCCACACCACACCTTTTGTAGGCATAGAGTCAACGCATACCCACACCACACCTTTTGTAGGCATAGAGTCAACGCATACCCACACCACACCTTTTGTTGGCATAGAGTCAACGCATACCAACACCACACCTTTTCAGGCCCGTAGGAACAGGGGGGGCAGGGGGGGCATTCGCCCCCCCAATAACTTTGACATTAATGACTGAAGCAATAATAAAAAAATATTTCCAAGATAAAACAAGAAGTTACTGGTATGTTGTTAGGGCCAATAAATCAAAATTGCTTTATATAGGCTCCTGCAGCATTGAATTTAGCAGCACTACCCTTGAGAATGAGTTTTTGCACAATTTGCCCCCCCAATATGAAATTGCTTCCTACGGGCCTGCTTTTGTAGGCATAGAGTCAACGCATACCCACACCACACCTTTTGTTGGCATAGAGTCAACGCATACCAACACCACACCTTTTGTAGGCATAGAGTCAACGCATACCCACACCACACCTTTTGTAGGCATAGAGTCAACACATACCGACACCACACCTTTTGTTGGCATAGAGTCAACACATACCCACACCACATTTTGTTGTCATAGAGTCAACACATACCCACACCACACCTCTTGTATGCATAGAGTCAACACATACCCAGTACCCACACCACACCTTTTGTAGGCACCTTTTGTAGTGTACCCACATCATACCCTTTGTAGACATAGAGTGTACCCACACCATTCCTTTGTAGACGTAGAGTCAACGCATACCCACACTATACTTTTTGTAGGGGCATGGGATGAGGACGTGTATCATTTTTTCTCTAGCAAAACAATTCCGTTAAACAAAAATATCGTCAAGAAGCAACACCAATTTAAATGCACTGATTAATATAACCTTATTGACTTTGACACAGACTAAACAAAGGCGTCCGCAGATTTGTATTTTAGGAGTCAGGTCCATGGGAGAAGAAAATTTAGCATTGAATTTTGATATCTTTATCTTTTTTTCAGGGGAGGGGGGATTACTGTACGGCACAAACACTTCAGCTAATATTGATAGCTGTCATCTCGTAATGTGTTGTTCTTTATTCTATCGACGAAATCTGATTAGATGTACGGGTTCATTCCCACGAAGTCACCGCTTTGGTCAAAACTAACTATGTAGGAACGAAAAACGGGGACTTCCCTGGAATTTGTTCAAAAATTGGATTTTGAAAACAATAGGATTATTTTTTGTTATCTTAGCAGACTAAAACCTACTTAATCGTTTTATAGCCAATTAAACAAACATTTCTTCAAACAATTTATTTAACATTTAAAAACATATAACAAACTACACTTTAATTTTAACAAATGTAAAACGGAATCAGTAAATACAAGAACATTTGATTTAAACATATTTTATTGATATCAAATGGATTTGGATAAAAGTTTCGAGAACTTAATAAAAAAAATTCCTATCCATAACGAAATACATACTAATTATAACAGATGGGACAGAAAAAAATATATATTATGAAAAAAAAAAATGTAAAAGGTGCACAGACACAAAAACACGAAGTGCAATGTAGAGAATGGTCGAGAATAGAAGTAAGAAATTGACATTATTTGAAAAATAAGATAATACCTAATCACCAAGGAAAACCACAAACGTGTTCAAAAACGTTTCGAATTTTTAATAAGGTTTTTAGATTGATTCCAAATTGAGGATATCAGATAAATTAGGATCACCCCCAAGGACTGCATCTAGGTCAAGGTTTAAGCAATGAGACGAATTACTAAGTAAATATCACCTCGTACAGTTTACACTCAAAAAAGGGCATGATAGGCGCCTATCGTGACTTCTTTGAGTGTTAAATGTATAAGGGAAAATTTACTTAGTAATTCCCTCTCAATTTTATACAGTTTTAACTCAAAGAAGTCATGATAGGCGCCTATCATTATTTCTTTAAGTGTAATCTGTATAAAATTGAGAGGGAATTACTAAGTAAATGTTCTAGGGAACATTTACTTAGTAATTCGTCTCATTGCTTTAACCTTGACTTAGATGCATTCCTTGGGGTGATCCTAATTTATCTGATATCCTTATTTTGGAATTAATTTTACTCGTTCGAAAATACATTAAAAGTTTGGAAACGTTTTTTAACTTGTTCGTGGTTTTCCTTTGTGATAAGGTATTATCTTATCTTTAATAATGTCTTTTTCTTACTTCTATTCTCGACCATTCTCTACATTGAACTTCGTGTTTTTGTTGTTTTGTGCACCTTTTACATTTTTGTTTTCATAATATATATATTGTCTGCCCCATCTGTAATAATTTGTATGTAGGCTATTTCTTTATGGATAGGATTTTTTTTTTACTAAGTTCTCGAAATTTCTATCCAAATTCATTTGATATCAATCAAATATTTTTAAATCAAATGTTCTAGTATTTTCTGATTCCGTTTTACATTTGTTAAAATTAAAATATAGTTTGTTATATGTTTTTAAATGTTAAATAAATTGTTTGAAGAAATGTTTGTTTAATTGGTTTTAACCCGATTAAGAAGGCTTTCGTCTGTTACGACAACAAAATATAATCCTATTGTTTTCAAAATCCAATTTTTGAACAAATTCCCGGGAAGTCACCGTTTTTCGTTTTTACATGGTTCGTTTTGACCTAAGCGGTGACTTCGTGGGAAAGAACCCGTGCATGTAATCAGATTTCGTCGATAGAATAAAGAACAACACATTACGAGATGGCGGCTATCAATATTAGCTGAAGTGTTTGTGTCCTACTGTTATCCCCCTTCCCCTGGAAAAAAAAGATAAAAATATGAAAATCAAAAAAACGTGCAAAACAAAGCTTTCTGGGTCCTAAATTTTCTTCGCCCCTGGGCCTGACTCCTTAAAAAAAAGTCTGCGAACGCCATTGTTTATTACCTTATTCACTTTGACATAGATCAGTGCATTTATTCCGAGAGGAAATCGAAATAATATAAGGTAATCGAAAAGATAAATTCCTGGGCGTCGTTACTGATGGTGCATGTAAACCTTCCATGAATCAACTTAAAGGGATAGTCTGAATTTTTTTAGGTCAAATTTTTTTTTTGCTCAGATTTGTGAAAACTTTACACCAAAATCTGTAACTATGTGCCCATTATGTATCTGAAAGTTTTAATTTTAATTAATTTTTAAACGCTAAAAACATGCTAAAAGTTTTTAAAAACCTTAGTGTGTTATGTTTTTTGGACGCTGATAGGAAACTACTGAACCGATTTGAGTAAAATAAACGCCGAATTGTAGAGAAATGTCCCTCTTGTGTATTTAAAATGTTTTAGCTAGAAATATTGAGCCATTTAAAGGGCAAACACCAAAACTAGGTCAAATTGCTTAATTAACAATAAGTACTCCCTGTTTGTAATTAACCCTTTAAAAACAAATTTAAAGCGTCCTAATGACACTACCTGAAAGGGTTGCAGGGTTTGTCGAGGGTCACATGGATAATAAACACATTGACAGTGTTCTTGATTCAAAATCTGGCATAGTTCAGGGTCGATGAACTGCTACTAAGCTTGACTTGAGTCGCCGAGAAAAATGGATGAAGACCAGGGGTATATTAAGAATTAAGAGTGCTGATTATAAAACTGTTAAAAGCAAAGATGAAATTGGGTATGGGAATAGCAGATGAAATTCACAAAGAATTCAGAAAAAAACACACATTTTCTAAAATTTAAAGTATATGTTCGATGCCGTATCCTTTACAGGATTATAGATGTCTGTGAAAGGGAAAAAAATCAGCCAGAAAGTTTTCATTTGCTTCCTATATACGGCCCTGAAGATAGAGGAAAAAAGCTTCAGAATTATCTGAAATTTTCAAAAATTATTCAGGATACATAATAGAACATATTTGCCAACTTTGATTTCCTGATAAATTATTAGTATATCAATGTGGGCGTATAAAAAACTGACTTTTAAAAATAAATAGTTTTCTTGATAAATATGGAGCCGTTAGGCCTACAACTACAAATTTTCAACTTATCAGATGGGCAAAGGACTTAAATATATTACCGTTTTATGATTGTATGCGAGATGAAATAAATAATCTCAAGGATATTAATACATACATCAGATCAAAACGGAGTTCATTACTCTGCTTTATAAAAAGACTCTTTAAATATTTTTATTGCAGTGCGTTCGATTTGTCTATTTCTGGTCACGCTACCCAGCCAAAACTACACATACCACACATAACCTGACAGCATTTCCTGCGATGATTAACTGCTCGGTGTTGCTTATTGTAAAATGACACATTTTTGCCTAACCGGAAATGATGTATATTAAAAAGTTGTATTTTTGGGTTTTTCCATTTTCAACTCATTTTTTCAACAGATTATGATTGGTCTATTTTGGTTCATTTGTTTAATCCAATAGCTACAAATTGCAAGCTTATTTTATTTTATTTCGATCGATCTGAAACCTTTCAGTTACATAGACATATGAATTTCCAAAGAAAATCAATTTTCAAAGTTTCGATATCACTTCCGGTTTTGACGTCATTTGCTTCTAAACTTTCAATTTCAACTTTCGGTCATACATAAAAAATAAAATGATGAAATTTTAACCAGGTGTAAGGGATCAGCCGCCATCTTGAACTGACCTATTTTTTCTTAAAATTTTAATTCAGAACCGGGGGTTAATCGGATTTTTTTAATTTTGAAATCTACGACTTCTGCAATCGATTGCAAAAAAAAAATGTAGGTTGTCGATTTTTGAATTTCGATTTCTATTTCTTTATATTTCCGGAACAAGAATTTCAGTAATGACCGAAACTTTCAAGGCTCATATCTAGTGACCTTGACCTTTGATGACCTTTTGACCTGTACAAAAGTTATTGCCCTTGACGATATCTATGCACGGATATTTCATTTCGATGTTTACTTCCGGTTTTATAGTCATTTGAAAATTAATGTTTTTAACTTTAAAAAGCTCTGTTACTAGACCTATTTTACATACACCACAAATTCTTTCAGTCTCACTGACTATGCTAAATCTATCAAAAGATACCCAAAATAATACTACAGTACATGTTAAAAATATATTTACATTCAAATGAAAGGTTTTCCCTCTTCAACCGGTAATTGAATTAACAACGAACGCAGTACTTTCAAATGTTTATTTATAATATCACAAAATTAAAATACAACAATGAAATTTTTGGGGGGAATTTTTCAAATGATCTGAAAAAACATTTGCTTGCAAAATATAAGATTAAAACTTACATGTTTGTTGTCTGTATGTTTAAATGCAGTTCTCTACCTTCCACTGACAATTGCACTATCATGCTTAACATGACTTTCTGACAATGTACCTTGCGTTTTTAACGTATTAAATTATGTAGTAAAAAAGATAAAAAAAATAATTTTTAAATGTAGTAGATAACGATCCAATGTAAGAAGAAAATCTCTTCTAAAAATCTGGTTCTGTCATTTATTAAAAAAAAGTTTTAAAATTTATATTTAAATTTATAAAGTTTATATTAAAATGCTAATTTTCGAGCTGTAGGCCTACTGCGAAAATACTGGTATGGAGGTTAGCACTCAATTTCCTAATGTTGAGAATTGACTCTTTCATATGTATGGTAGTGCATATGAAATGTATCAATAAATATTCTTTGATATTCTTTAAGTATTCTACTTCCAATGATGTATAAAAATGTACATAAATAAAAACGACTTTAATAAACAGGTGACTTTTCACTACCGAACATTCGCTGGTTATTCCACTTTTCACTACCGAATGTAAACAATTTATATGCCGGTTTTTATTGAAATTATCACTTTTCACCAATGGAAGAAACCGGATGTGCACTGCTTGGTACCGTCGCACCCTTGCATGTCTACTAAAAACGTTGACCATTAAAATGTTATTTTAAAAAAAATAATAATATAGATTTTTTTGCTCGAAGTTTAAGGGATGTGTTAACTAACTGTTCGACCAAAAACAAATTTTTATCTCAGAATATATTTTTTTTAGCTTATCTAATCCGTCAAATTGTTCACAACTCTTTTACAGAAAATATATTAAATGATGTGGATTATAAAATATATAATTCACAGAGATTTAATGAAGTTAATGCAACCTTTCACAAACTTGGATGCGCACTGCCCAGTATCGTCTCACGATTCTAGTTTTTATTTTATTCAGATGCTCTTTTGAAGATTGTCTATAGATTATGTGACACCTCCATAGTGTATGTAGGGTAAGCCTAATGTAAATGTCTTAGTCTTCTAATTAAACTGTAAATTTTAATCCCCCAAAAATACAGGGTCAGGAAAAAATTCGTATAATAGAAGAAAAACCATGGAAAATTCAATTCCAAAAACAGATGTAAAGCTAGCATAGAACAAATTTTGGACTGTCCTGTCCTTACATATCCATAAATTTGATATAATGTGTACTTTTGTAATAACCGTCTTTTCCAGTATCTAAGCGCATGCGAACAGATCTGACAACTGTCAGCTACTTTTAGTTTTCAAAATGAGGCATAGAATATTCAGGAAAAGTAAAAATAAAAACGTAATAATTTTTTTTTAGTTGATAAGACAATAAGATTTATTTGAAGAATTCCGAAATATTCATTCCGACACTATCTCGCTAAAACTCCATCCTGCTACCATCAAATCATCGTTTTATAGAGCTTTTAATAACAGAAAGACACAATCAAGTACATCACAATGGCATTCGAGATACCTTGAATGCAGTTCGTACCACACATTGGATCTTAAAGGGGCTTTCCGCAGTTAAGAAATTTATACGAAGATGTGTAGTTTGTAAACGATTCGAAGGCAAACCCTACACACCACCTTTAATTAATGCCGGACTTACCTGAATGTAGAGTCAGTGACGAACCACAATTTGCCAATACTGGCATCGATTTTGCTGGTCCGCTATTAGTGCAAACTTCTGACAATGTAACTTTAAAATCATATGTATGTTTATTTACATGTGCATTCACTCGTGCAGTTCATTTAGAACTGGTTCAAGACCTAAGTGTTAAATCGTTTATGGAAGCATTTAGACGATTTTCTAGTCGAAGAGGTTTACCATCCAAGCCAAGCTTCTTTCGGACAACGCCAAGACATTCATTAAAGCTGCTTCAGACATCAAGAAAATAATCCGTTCCCCAGAAATTCAACGCTTTCTTACCAATAAACAAGTACAGTGGACATTCATTATCGAAAAGGCTCCCTGGTGGGGAGGATTCTGGGAAAGACTTGTCAAAAGTGTAAAACGCTGTTTAAAGAAATCCATTGGAAGATCTTCATTGAATTTTGAAGAATTACGAACATGTTAATAGAAAATGAAACAACACTGAACAATATTATAGACCTATTTCGTATGTGTCGTATGCCATTGGGCAAGTGGTATAGTACTTGTTTACGTATTGATTGGTTTTAGTTTGCTATGAACCAAATTGTCATTAAAGTTATGATTTTTTTAGAAGGCAAGGTAAATATGGGGAAATTTCTTGTAGTGGAAATGAACTACATGTATCTTGCTTTCTTTATTACTGGTTGTATTAAACAGGACAACAAAGGGTGCTATTCCTGCATGATTATGTATATAATTTTTTCTCTAGCCCAACTTTAATTTAACTATAGTTTGCTGTGTAAGGTCTGTAGTTGCTTGTGGTCAAACGCGTCTGACCTTCTTATGGCTCTGTCGGAATTGGGTAGTCTCATCTTCCGGTAAATCAATTTCTAAGCGATTAATTGGGGTTAGTGTGAGATCATTTATTGAATGGTCATCGAGGTTGAAATGATTAGAAACGGGCTTGTCTTTCTTTAATTTTATATCTGATCTATGAGCATTGAAACGAGTGCGTAAATTATTCTTAGTTTCTCCTACAAATTGTTTGGGGTATTTCATACATGAAATTGAATATATTACATTTGAACTTTCACAATGCTCCTGGATCGGATACCTTTTATTAGTAAAGTTACTCAGAAACTATGATACAAAGGGACATGGAGCACTCCTTAGACCTGGAGGTATAGTTCGGAATAGAGTCTGGTTTTCGCTGCTATCTGCAATAAAGTGGAGTTTTTTTATGTTTCGTAAAAATCATTTTGAGTTTCCACGCTCTTTCAGTTTTGAGAAAACAATCGTACAGGCTTGGTTGAAATCAGAAGATCTTGTGCAAATTCGGTGAAATCGTAAAACTTGTGATTGAATTAGAATTATACCAAAAAGATATGTTTTGAGTGAAATGAGCTTTGGTGTAGGAGTTGATAAGTATCAGTTTCCTTTAAAAACGTGAAATCTATGCTTTTGAGACTGACGCTGGCGGTTAGTTTGAAGGACTGATGTTGAGAATTTTAAAGAATTCCCAAAACTGCTCAATGGAATAAGTCAAAACCATAAAAATGTCAATGGGAAATACCCCATGTTCCCACTCTAAAGTACCATGTCAATTTAAAGAATTTTAGATTTTTATGTATGAATATAAAATATAAGTTATTTAAGACTTACTGCATGCCGTTGTATGGTTGTCATTTAAAGGCCTGCCTACTTTGCAACAGTCGAGAAACTTCGAACAGGTAAATGTATTGAAAATTCACTGTTCTAAATGACCTACATGCATTAAGAATAGCGCACGAAAAAAACAAAAAAGTACATATTTAATTCGTTTATGCATATTTTCACAAATTGAATTTTTGTATTAAACCACCAATGTCACATATCGTTGAAATCAGAAAATTGAGCATTCTGAATATACATACCATATTGCTATTAAATAATAACATTGTAAGTTAGAACCCTAAGTAAAAAAAAAACCACAATATTTTTAAAAAGTATTTTAATGGATTATTGTCATATATAGTTGAAAGATAATTAAATCGGAATTACAAAATTGAAAAATTTGATTCTTTTAATGGTTAGAATATGTTCCTACTGGTAAAGCATTAATCGACTGACTTGATGAAACAATTGATTGTAAACAGGTTCGGGTTACATGGTTGAAAGTTCACTATCGTTTGACAAGTAATATCATAGACTAAGAAACAAAACTGTTTAAAGTTCTCCTTCGAAATTTCAGCCCTCAAATCCACGGGTATCAATAATTATTAGCGTTTGAGAGTAAAAATACCAATTTATTTTTAGGGGGTATAGACATCAAAAGGGCACATAACCAATCATGGCAGCGATGTGTAATTTCACCATTTAGATGTAATTTCTCGTGAATTCAGCTTTAATAATGCCTGAGTAAAAGAGTCAGTGTACATGTAGCAGTGGCGGATTTAGGAATTTCATAAAAGGGGTGGATAATGAAAAATGTGTTTTAAACCCGCGAGCGCCGAAGGCGCGAGCTGCAAATTTTTTTAGGTTCACCTAGTTTAAGGTTCAAATATGCATCTCTAAATCTCCAAAGATATTTCAACATTTTAATCAAATGATATATAGATTGGTAATAACATAAACACGTCAACACAGGTAAGGGGGCGGCTAGCCATTGTAGATACGCTCCTAGTCAGAAACATGCTGACCCTATTCAAGCCTCTGATAATTTTTCTTTGCCAGTTATATCTACTATAATTAAGCATAATTATTTCAAACGGCCCTTTTTTTTACGAAAGATTCAAAATCGGAACTCTCCCAAAAACATTTTGTTGTTACTACATTCCAAATCAGGACTTGAAGTTTATGATACAGATATTCTTATCCGTTATGTTGAAATGTATCGCTTTTTCGAGTCTAGTAGTGCTAAAATCCAAAGATTCCGAATTCATGTCTCTACTTCCGCTTCATGTTGGATGTTACAACCAAACAGATTCGTGTCCAGTAGATTTGATCGAATTTCAAATGTAATGTAGGCCCTCTTTCGTCGGAGTTGGCGTAGACAAAGTGAGACTGTGCGAGGAGTGGCATGGTGGGTAACGCGTTTTTTGCGCGACGTCATCTAGGGAAACTGTGGCGGTTTTTAGCTCATAGACGACTGTACAGTTTTTTTTTATTTTATTCTTCACAAATATATATTTTTTCAAATTCAAAAAAGGCACTTTCCGAGTAAATTTTAGGGGGTGCAAACACCCCCCAAACCCCCCGGCTCCGCCGGCCCTGATCAGTGATATAGTTCACAACTCTGCATCGAAATTTAAACCATGTAGCCTACTCTAAATATGGGCGTTTGAAAGAAGTCAAAAATACGACTCTTAGTTTAATAAGACTATGCCTTATTTTAAAAAAAACTAGAAAATGAAAGATAAATGATTAGGTAGAGATGTAATTGAAGGTAAAAATCAATCCTCGCAAATGCTGAACAATCCCCTTTTAGACTTATTAAGGGGGTGTTTCATCTGAGTCATCTGGTTCTGGATCAGTAGCAGGAGCCGTGAAAGTCGGTACAGTTACTTGGCAAAAGAAATAATTTTTGTTTGTACAAAGAGTCTCGTCCATCTGATAATCTAGTTCTTTGGCAATTCGAACACAGTCCGTATTACCTGCCGATGGCGCGTTTCCGATCCATGTTACTCTGGTTCCATCAATCCATTTGAATATATCATCTTTATTTACATCTTTGGCGCCGATGAAATAACTATTCTGGTCTGCTTCTGAAAGGGATACAGGAGTGTGACTATACGTTCCACTAGAATAACTGTTCCAAAGAATATTTGTTATACAATACATGTAATACACAAATCACAAACACAGATTGTCGGAGTACTAAGAGCTTTTTAAACTGACATAAGGAATTCAGTTGGGACTAGAAATAGATCGCGGATTACGGAGAATTCCGTAGTACTCAAATGTCGGAAATCTCAGAGTACACTGTAGTAGTTCCATTTAGAGCCCTAACCCTAGCCCCAGCCTTGGCCCTAACCCTCAACTGATGAAATTATTGTGTGATAAGAGTTCCTGAGATCATGTATTATAATAATTTTAGTTGCACGAGGTATATTTATTATACAGTCACAGAGAAAGTAATGAAAAAGATATTTTAGACATTTTGAAGATGTCAAGTTTTCGCCTTTTCATTCCAGTAGAAAATATACGATGTAAGCATAAGTGGCATACAGTCTAATTAAAATTAGACTAAAATTTCGTTTCGATCGGCTTTTCAAATTCTGTTTTTAGCAACCTGAATTTAAAAAGTCGATCGAAACGAAATTATGGTCTAATTCTAATTAGATTGCAGAGGGGTATGTATAATTTTGAGACGAAATGAGACAATTTTTCAGAGGTTGGGGAAGCACTATAAATATGCTATTGTGACTATTGACTCTAGGTAATAGATTGTAAATCTTAACACCAGTGCCAGTGCCAATTCCCCGAAATAATGAATGAAATCTCTACCAATGAAAAGTACAATGCCGAGGAGCGGATAGATATCATCGTAGCTGAAGGAAAATGAGGCCTCCTATTCGATCGATACACATTATTGTAATCAATAAAGAGGTAAAAAAAATTATTACGTCTATCCAAAATGATCTTTTTGGCAACATCTAATTTGGCAGTTGTATCCATTTTAAAAAGAAATGCATCATCCACTGTACACCTGGCACTGGCATCGTTATATGTTTTAAACTCTGTATACAGCCCAATACAAATGTTGGTTTCATTATCGTATACATAATCCTGTTTTGTTTTACAAACTGCATCTGAAATAATGATGTGATATCATACTGATTATCATGTGGCGGTACAATCGTCCTTGAACTTAAAAAACAAACTGATCAATGAAATTCCGTAGAAATATGTTTACCGAAGGAAATGAAATAACATGTGCTTTCGAAAGATATGCATAAAGCATAAAACAAATTCCAACTTTTTATTGAAACCAGCGTCAAGAAATCAAACGTGTTTCCAAATCTACGGATATAAAGAAGAAAAATCGAATATAAAACTTTATTTGAAAATAATAAGTACTACCTAGACACGTTTCGGTGTTACATGACTGAGTTTCCTTTCTGGGTAGAGAACAGGTGTCACCGCCATTACTCGGTTCTGGATTATTACATTGCCTGGTTCTCGTTTGAATTCCTCCATCACAAGTTTGCGAACATTCCGTAAAATCCGTCCATGGTCCCCAATTTCCATTTTCTGTGGAAAAAAAAAGAATAAATACCCACTCACTCTTGAAAAAATTGAACGTTTAAAACGTTCTGAATACTTGTCTCTTTGTAATTTGTAATGTAAGATTCTTAGATGACAGTTCTCTTTTATCAAAAAAATAAAGCGAAGTAAAGAAAATAAAAAAAATAAGATTTTAAAAAATAATAAAATATAGAATGATAAATGAAATTATTTAAAAACAAAAATAAATAATATGATAACGAAATAATTATTATAAAAAAAAAAAAAAAAAAAACTTACCCGAGCAGGCATTTTCTGCACATGCCTTACTTTCTATTGATGGTTCGTCGGGACATGTTGCGCCACCATATTCGGGTGTTGGATTATTGCAAAGTCGTTGTCGAGTCCAAGTACCATTTCCACAAGTTTTTGAACAACTGGAAAATGCCCCCCAGTTACCCCAACCACCATTAACTGTAAAGTAAATAATTTTGATTAACGGAATTGTTTTGCATTTTATTATTTTGATCCATAAATGAAACAAGATGAATGAATTTTAACATGCTACTTTTCTGCACCTGAAACAATGTGCAATGAAGGAAATCTTGTCAGACAACAAGGTCCAATTTAAGTTGCATCGTTTGAAAGTCAAAATAGTTCTTTTTGCGATCCAAATGGACCGTTAAACTTCTTTTAAAAATTTTGATTTTTAAATTTGGCCAATAAGAGTATTATTTAGTTTTATAATTTCAATTTTTTGTTAATTCTAAGAGGTGATATTCCTTTAATATTACAAGTGCACATTGGCATGGCTGATCTGGAGTTTACGCTGGATTTATATCCAATTTACATGAAATGCGAATCAAAATTTTAATTCAATAGCAAACTTTGTAGCATAAATCTACTCCGTATATGATACTTACCAGGACATGGAATATCTGAGTTGCAGTCCACTGTCTCGAAAGCGCCTGCAATACTGGTGGAACACTCAGATCCACCATTGGCTGGGGAAGGACTGTCACATGTTCTATTTCATGAACGAGTTCCTACGGCACAAGATGATGAACATTCAGTATAAGGTCCCCATGTTCCCCACGCTCCGTCCACTGAAATATCAATTCGTCCAAATTAACAAGGAGCAAGCCCATTGCTCGAGCCAAGACTCTCGAGTCAATGCTAATTTCTAGCTCTTGGATCATAGATCAGGTCCGTGCATTATTCCGGTGAACATTGCCGTGTTCAACATGTTTTCAATCGTTCCAGTACGAAATACTTGCCAATTGTACTATGCTAGAAAAACAAGAGCATTTTATTCATATTTTATAATATCAATGCTCCTTTCATGTCATAATTTCGATTATTACCAACATATGGGTTAACTATTTTAGTTATCGAAAGTTTTAGACGAAAATTAGTCTTACCTTCATCACAATCTTCAAACATTCCGACGAAGGTCTTACACGCATAGGCGACAAACTCATTTGGCTCTGCCCTAGACGCTACAATAATACCCAGTACAACAATGATTGAAACTTGAATCCTCATAGCTACGTTTGGAATTGTTCACGCCGAAAATACTAAAGTTATTCGTTGTTATCCACAATTCAGTTGAAATATTCGTCTAAGTTGTCCGTTTTGTAACAACCAGTGTCAAAAATTTAGGGAATATAATACTTATTAGGATTAAACGATTTCATTTAAAAAGGTTTGTTTTGGGTGTTTTATAATTCTACATTTCAGGTCTATTGATCATGTCAGTCAAAATAATTATTGCTGAACAAATATACTATCTATTAAAGAAACGTATCGTGTGAAAATATTAATGTATGCCCACCATTGGCATGTAACTTAGCACAGTATTACAATCTTGCGGAATTAAACTTATACCGAATAAGGGTATAGAGGATTTCCTTGTATGGATTATATAGTGATTTGGCCAGGACTTTTTGAAACCGTCGGTTTTGAGGGGATTCAGGGTTTTCACCATATATTCATCAACAGTGTTAAAAGTGTAGGAACAATCCAATAAACCCATAAAACTAAGTAATAATCCATAAAATTTAAAGCTATTATTGAAAAACGCATACAATATTTTGTGCATAAGGTAGTTTTCTGAAATGATACCGCTCGTGCTTGTGATATTTTCACAAGTGGCGTAGCCTCATGGCATAAAAATCATATCAACTCGTAGCCATAGAGATAGAATAACCTCTATTTATTGACCAAGTTTGAGAATTTTAAATTTTTGATCATTCTGAGAGGAAGTCTCCCTTTAAGCTGCAAGGAATACGTTTCTTTATATTTTGATCTGAACTTTTCAATCATTCAAGCAAAGACAAAAAAAAAACGTCTAAAAATCTAGCTTACTCAAAAAAAAATTGACCGCACCTTACTAATGTTTAATATCTTTTATAAAGAGTACAGAATCCATGGTGCATATCAAAAAATATGAAATAATGATATGAGAATTGAGTGACTATTGACAATATGAAGTCGTGAAAAAAGAACCAGTTATCTATAAATCTAGCCTACGTGGAAAAAAAATCAGACTGCACCTCAAAGATTAATATATGCGATCAAGAGTAAAGAATCCATTGTGTATAAAATATGAAATAATGAGACATATCAGTTAACAACATAATGGCTTTGTTCTCATGACTGCTGTTTGTACTGAAGTACTTCTTGACATCATATTTCATGGCAACTTAAAGGGATATGTTCTCTATCTCTCCGAACTCTCAGAACCTTGAATTTGTTTAGCTAATCTAATCAGAGATAGTGATCAGAACTCTGTGTCGAAACTCAAGCCTTCAAATCTCAACGACTCGTAAATTTTTTTTAGACTGCCTTATATAGAAAACACATACAGAAAATGCAAGTTAATGTTAGAGTGCTATGATTGAAGAAATTGATTTTCGTGTAGTTCTAGTACTTCTGGAGGCTATTAATCAGGGCCCAAATCGACTCGCGAAAATGTTAAACATTGCCCTTTAATATTACCGTTATTCATAATATATTATTATCAAAAATGTTATCATCTTTAAAGATGTGTGCACTTTTCTTCAATACAAATTAAACCTAACAAAATTGATCTCTACTTGTAATAGTAATGAGTAGAGTGACTTGTAGATTTTAGTAAGGTGTATTTGTGCAATGATGAAATGTGACTTTGTAAAGTCGATGCCTTGTTTTCAAGTTTTACTTTGTGAATACTTCTGGCAACAATCCCCCTCCAGATTATATCACGTACATGAAATTGTGGATTATGATTTATGACATTATGACCTATATAGGAGCTGGGGTCACAAGCTAAGTAGGTCATGCTTACTCTTTTCGAAATGTCTCATTTCTCTATTGAGGAGTCAACTGAAATCAAAACAAAAAATAGGGCTTGCCTGTTCCACAATGATGTAAATGTATGCTTTAAAAAAAATATTGTTTATGAAAAAAAGTCACATTCGAAAGGTATCTGAATCCTAACTGCATCCTCCTCCACGACGAGACCAAGCACGTAATAAGGTGGACCTCAAACACCTCGTTCATACTCCCAACAGCATATTCCCTAAAGCAAAAAAACCTAGGTACGCCTTGTCAATTAGTTTCTAATTATATTATATAAGTTCTGCATAGGTACATCATAATTATAAGTTCAGTCAAGTGTGAAGGATCATTGAAAAGGTTCTTAAAATTACCACTTATCTAGTTATCTCCTAAAAACTTAGCCCACCACTTAACATATCTAAAGTTTGGATGGCCCGTATGCATCCAATAATATCAAATGAAGAAGAATAGAATTATTTTAAACCTTAAATAGATTTAGTTAATTGTAATTAAAGATAATTTTTTGTATGCACCAACTGACAATAATTAAAGGGTCATTTTGCATTTTTGAAAAAAATTTGCATTATCAAAAAAATCGCAAATGCTACCCAAGAGTATTTTTAAAGTATGCTTATTGTATCTCTAAAACCAAATTCAGTTTGATCATAAAGGGTTAATTACAAACAGGGAGTAATTATTCTTAATTAAGAAATTTGACGTAGTTTTGGTGTTTGCCCTTTAAATGGCTAAATAAATTCTAGCCGAAACCTTTTAAATACACAAGAGGGACATTTCTCTACAATTCGGCGTCTATTTTACTCAAATCCGTTCAGTAGTTTCCTATCAGCGTCCAAAAAACATAACACACTTAAAAACCTTATACGTAAGGTTTTGAAAAATTTGAGCATGTTTTTAGCGTTTAAAAATTAACGGCTGGATTTTTTGAGTTAAAACTTTCAGATACATTAAAGGGCACATAGTTACAGATTTTGGTGTAAAGTTTTCATTTGAGCAAAAAATATTTTTGACCTAAAAAAAATCCAGACTGTCCCTTTAAATAAATATATTTATCTCTACCGTAATTGAAATTCAATTTTCCATTCGAACCACACTATACTTATTATATGTTTAAAGAGTCTAAAGTTGCCTCGGTTCCCAACCAGGGGTACTAGTACACCTTAGGGGTACCAACGAACACCACAAGGGGTACCTGAGAAGCCTTAGACAATTTTAAAAAGTAGTGTTATTTTCTATTAATCAAATAAATCGCAGGGAAATTCTTGTCTAGATCTCAAAACTTTCTAAACGAGATCCCTTGTAACACTACAAGGGGTACCAAACGGTCTCCGTGAAAGTTACGCTGGCGCTCTGCAACATATCACGGTAATGAACGGCGGCCATTTGACCGGACTACATCAATGTTATCACGTAATCTCGTGATTCTGGTAGTTCAAGCATCAGAGACGGGTCATTCGAGGCTACAAGTATTTGTAAACAAATAACACAAAAACAAACAGATATGTATTTAAAATGATGATAAAATGCGTAAATGGTGAACAGATAGTCACTACGTAGCATTAAATGCACGAGCAGGTGTCAGAAAATACCTCCACAGATTCTATTGCTATGAACTATATCTATGTCGCGACGTTACAAGCAAGTGGTAAAGCGTCAAAGTAAAGAGTCTCGCGCATGAAAACACAACGAAAAACACCATTCATTAACGAGACAGATTATGGTTTACGGAAACTGCCGAGGACTGCCGATTGAAGGGGTACCTGAGAAGCCTCTTAGACAATTTTAAAAAGTAGTGTTATATACTATTAATCAATCTACCTTATTTTAGTTTATTTCACCTTAATTGACATAATTATTATAACATCTTATATTTAACAATAAATACATATACATGTATCAATCACCAACAACTGTAGTAGTGGCTACAAATATCCTATGACTTTCATGATGGTTAGACACAGTACTTTAGGCACAGGTCATACATATATCGGATGTCCCAATAAAAACGTTAAGTTTGACGGTAAGTATCTCAGCTGTTGTTGAACCGATCAACATTGTGAAGTCACAATGAACACAAATTCAAATACATGTATGTAATTTGCTCTGATATTGAATTTTTTTACATGCTATTTGTTCGAGGCAGTACTAGTACAATTTTTGTTCGATGACTTTCATATTTTCAGGGTCTGGTGTAAAGAATCTATGAGAATTTTAAAAGAGATCGGTTCAACAACAGCTGAGATACTTACCGTCAAACTTGGGGACGTTTTTATTGGGACATCCGATATATGACGTGTGCCTAAAGTACTGTGTCTAAATGATGATATGACCTTCTCAATATAGATAAATTTGTTGTTTGGCTGTTCATATCACTGTAAATAATAATGGCTCAGTTTACACTCATTTGAGTGGCGCCTCAGCAGCCACTGATATCAGTGTAACATTACACCAAATTCCGAGTTGTATTTCGACACCGCTATTAGTGTAATTGGATTACCGTCAGTGGTGTAAGTTTACACAAATAAAAGAGTAGGCAAAGTTTACACTCGAAGGTGTAAACATCTTTACACTGACGATGCGTTAACTTTATACCTTTATAGAGATTTCTAGATAGAGATCATTAAGATACATTTTTATTGGTGTAAATAGATTACGTTACTCCTTTGCACTAATAAATTATCTCTTTTATAAGTGTTATTAAACGCTGATTACACCTTTTTAGTGTAAATTTGTTACACCACAATTGGTGCATGAATACACTTTGCCCAGTGTGTCTTTACACCGATATAGGTGTGTCACGCAGTAACACCTAGAGGTGTAAACGCTGATTACACCTTTTCGAGTGGAAACTTAGTTGCCACCCAAACACCCTTTTAGTGTTAAGTAAATCCAATCCTTAGTCTATATACCTAAATTATTTCTGTTGTTTCTAAATGAGAGAAAAAATTCAATTCAAACATATTTGAAGTTTGTATTCATGTTATATTCTTTCAAAACAAAACACCAGAACATCTTCAAAAGTTAAACGATAATTATATAATGTTTTATCAATAAAGTACTACTGAGGTCTATCAAAATCATTTATGAATATCTAATGTAAGGAGATAGTGATGCTGGTCTATCTGATATATTTCTCTCATGAAGTAGTTTCCTGAAATAAAGAAAGTGACTTATGATGTAAATTGTCAAATAGTAATTTATGGCTTTTACTTTTTAGGACATAATTGTCTTCAAATGATGGGATTTTAGAGTACAGTATTAGCAACATGTAATTTGTAAAATACCAAACTTTTTTGACAGTAATATTTAAAATAAATAGGGCCTTTGAAAACAACTGGCAATTTTGGGTCATTTTTATCCCTTTTGATACATAAATAGTCAGCAAGAATATCAAAGCAATCAACTCAAATCAAAAGAAAAATAACTATAACCATGTCCAGAATTGTACTTTATAAACAATATTGGATAGATGGGTAGACCACCAGCTGATATGCATTACAATTTACCAATTTTCATAGGCATGCTTTATGGTTACAGAAAGCAACCTATTGTACACAGTTCAAAATACTTTTTAAAAGAATATGCAAGAATATACCATTTATGGACATACAATTGAGATTACCAAGCTTGGCCAATAAGAGTATATCTGTGGACTAACCTGATGACATAACAAATCAACAGAACACTTCATTCTCTGTTTATTCCAATAAATTCATAAAACTAAGCAATTTTCTATGAACGGTAAACCTACAATAATAATTGAAATTGCCAAATATATCCCGAGAAGCAAGTCATTGCATTGTTTTCTCATAAGGCCAGGGATGGCCATAATGAGCTCATAATCGCGTTTTATTATTTTTAAATGAATTAAAATATTAACCCAAAACTAGTTCTGAGAGTCTTAGATTGTCTTTGGGTTGATGACAATGACAACTGTTAAAAAAATATTTATTTGGAAACATGATTTTACAGAGGGGAAATTTCACTCAAAAATGTAGGTCATTTTCACTTGAAATTTCTAGGAAGAAAGTGTATTTATTTCATATTGAAAATTTTCATGGACCCAAAGGCATTCTAAGACACATGGCATGCAATTGATAATGATATTTTAAATATCTGTGACATAAGAGAAAAAATTCAATTCAGACTGACCAGAGAGTAGTTCCCGCGTTCGAATTTGCACAAAATATCTTTTGGGTCGAATTGACAAAGGTTACTTTATTGACTGCTAAAATGAAATTTGAAGATCCCACTAATTGTGGATCTAAAGAATAAACAAAATCATATGCACATTACCTACTTTTCGTCTTACTCACAAGAGTTTGAACTGTACATCTATCTTCCGCCATTTTTTCCAGAAAGCACTCGGCCGAACTTGTTTGATGAAGTCGCGGCTTCTGGCATCACGTGATGTAATTGAACTTGCATCAAACTAATTGCATTGGACCAGATTATGTATTGCAGTTCTGGTCTGGATAGAATATGTATTTGAAAAAGGAAATCGAATTTGTAGACGGGCTTAAACTATGAACAACATTTTTTGGGATGTCCGAACACACTTTTTTCGATGTAAATATGTAATCAATGTTACAGTGCGTGGTCAAAGGGGCACAACTTTTGATAACACTATTTCTGGTGTAAATGCGCACTTGAATGGTTCATTAATGTAGGCGTATATTGTAGTCGCCCCTGTCTGTCCGTCTGTCCGTCCACAATTGTTGTAAACACCATAGAGAGCTGGTTTCTTGATGTATTTTGATGAAACTTGCTGTGAGTGTTCATAAACACCCAAGGATGAACCCTATTGAAAATCAGACTAATCGAAAAATATTTCATGGGTTATTGCCCTTGCTTTTGAAAATATGTTGTGGACACGATAGAGAGCTGGTTTCTTGATGAATTTTGATTGAATATCCGGTTTCTCCGATCTCATGCAAAATCGAGGAGACATGGAGATTTATTAGAGATTTTATTGTGATGAGGACGAAATTATTTCTGTTGTTTCTAAATGAGAGAAAAAATTCAATTCAAAGCTCAATGTAGTCATATGGTGTGTAGAGGTTTAGGCCTAGGCTAGCAGACGATCGATGTTACTCACACGGCATATTGTGCATACAAATGGACTTAAACTTAATATTCTACGTTTCAAAAACAACCATTGATATAATATAAGCCCTGTTCTTCTAAGACAAAATAATAAAACAAGTAAAAGTTGGAATCATTGTGCAAAGAAGATAAATAAATTTTATTATCGCAACAATCCGTCATTTTGTGACGTCATCTCTCCGCAATCACACAGACAGAAAGGAGAACTCGGACTCTCCAAACTCTGCCAAAAGGGTCACGTGATGAATAATAAACGAAAATGGAGAATTCGGGCTGATCCGGAGAATCCGGACTGCATAATCGAATGGGCCCAATGGCTACCGGTTGGAGCGATTCCGCCGAAGATGTCTTGATTGAAATGTGGCGGGAGATACCATGTCTGTTTGATACAAACAGCAAATCTTATTCCAATAGGGAAATGAGAAGGGTGACATTGGAGGAAATGTCATTTCGGCTTGAACGAACAGGTAGTCGTTGAGAAACATTGCATTTAGGTCTAGCCTAGTAGAGTTTTCAGTGACGGCACTTCGCTACATTTAACCTTGTGTCCTTTGTTTGACGTCATAATTAAATTAGGCCTATAGTAAAAAGGCTTAAAGAGAAATGAATTTTCAAATAGTATGTATTCGGATATTATCAGGTACGTGTTACCGAGAAATGGCAGGTTGAAGTCGCAGCCATCTTGATGGGTCACGTGATTTCAAGCGCCTCCTTGCGTGTTCTTCACTGATTACAATCCAGTCCATGTCGCTGAGTGCGCAATTGTGACTGGAGGCGACTGGTAACGCTCAGGTCTTCTCAGTCGCTTATATGTCGGTGTACGCGCGCCTTAAAGCTGAGATGAGCGGAATCTGCCAGTTGCCTTGTCGGTGTCCACAACATATTTTCAAAAGCAAGGGCAATAACCCAGGAAATATTTTTCGATTCGTCTGATTTTCAATAGATTTCATCCTTGGGTGATTACAAACACTCACAGCAAGTTTCATCAAAATCCATCAAGAAACCAGCTCTCTATCGTGTCCACAACATATTTTCAAAAACAAAGACCATAACCCATGAAATATTTTTCGATTCGTCTGATTTTCAATAGGGTTCATCCTTGGGTGATAACAAACACTCACAGCAAGTTTCATCAAAATCCACCAAGAAACCAGCTCTCTATCGTGTCCACAACAATTGTGGACAGACAGACAGACAGACGGACAGACAGGCAGGGGCGACTACAATATACGCCCACATTTATGTGTGGGCGTATAAAAACACTATCATAAATTCATAATAAAAGTTTAATCCATGACCAAATATTGAAACAAACAAAAATCAGAGTTCAGTATGAATGGTATTTGATGAAGAAATAATAGTATATATTATCAAAAACGTGATTTCATTGATTGCTTTATTGTCAGCCATGCTAATCTAGAAATTAAACATAAGATTATAATACAGACAAACCGCTTGTTCAGTGTCCGGCTTACAAAATTACAATATTTCCGCATTAAACTCCCACAATTCAAACGAACGTTCATACGAACCTTTCATAAACATAGCCAATGATGTAGATGCAAACCCAAGAAAATGCTTCAATCCACTTTTATTCGCCCACAAATATATTTTAATGTATATATTATATAGATGGTATAGAGTTTGTTACCAGATCATCATCCTTTATAGAAACGATATATCAGATCTTACCAATATCTTACTTATAATATATTGCTTGCGTGAGACACCTTTCTCGTATTTATAATTTTCATTGGTAGAGAGTTTTCTTCTCGACCAATCATATTACTTCAAACATATTATTACGGGAAATGTCAACCTTTCATTTCGCAATTATCAAGAAAAAATATCCCACCCGAAAACTTACATAAAATTGGAAGTGGATATCTCGGACACATAGTAGTATCTCTCTTTCAAGTTTCAAAACGATAGCTCAATGCAAAGGTTTTACTAGTCATTAATGACGAGAATATAGTGTCATGAGAGAAACGGTAAGATCGTATACCGTTGCTAAAAGATCATAGTTTCCAGATACAGTTACATGGATAACCACGAATATTGACTACCTGTATATATGACAGTTTTTGTGACGATTGAAAACCGAAGAAAGGTAGAAACAAGCTAAATCGTAAAAATAAGGCTAGTGATGGGGATTTTAATCTTGAACGTAGATATCATGGCGGAGATGAGAATAGCTTGTGGAATGATAGTGAATATAAATATCAAATTTTGATCTCGCCTTAAAAAGCAAAAATCAAATATTGGAAGGATAACATGCATAATGTTTAATTGTTTGCAAATATAAATAAGGCAAAACAAGAAAGAAATATTCTCAATAGAATCATAAGCCGAATCTGAAGCAAACGTTGTGGCCTCTCTCTCTGTCACATTGACCAGAACCTATTTGACGCTGCCGACCCGTATTTCGGACACATAATCCTCACCAGGGCGGAGATAAGAAAAGTATGCGATCTAGCTAGACAAAGGGTTCCATTTCCGGTTCTCAAAGATCATTTGTTCTATAACCACTTTCGGTATAAATGAGCAAATTGTTCATGTAAACATTCTAATATCAACCAACAAAGCAAGCACGGATTCGAACAAAAAATTCCCTTTAAGTTTTGTAATGGCTGATTTAGATCACTATAGATAAGGTCGTGAAGTGATTATATTGGTAAAATTCAAATTCAGCATGGAACATCCATTTCAATAACAACAATATGAACAATTCCGAGACAGAATTAACACAATGCTGATAAAACATTTAAAATAGACTAAATAATAAACAATAAAACTTGCAGTTTAACAGTCATTTTTCAAAATTTCCAATTTATTTTACGTTTTTGCATTATTATAGTAGACTTATGAAATGTATTGAACTTGTAGAAGCTTATTTACCACCAATTATTCGCCGAAGGGTACCAATTGTGTCTTTAAAAAAGAAGCAAGCAAGTGCATTTTCTAGGAGGATCCTTTCTACCTGTTGGTCTTTGGCCAAACCTCTTTGCATTGACCTTTCCCAGATTATCTTCAGCTGAAAGACTTCATCATTAATACGTCGAAGTCAATACAGATTTAATATTTTGGAATTTTGAAAAACAACTGTCTGCAGTGACTATATAGATAATAAACAGTATTTATATCAAAAATGTATAATAAATAACAAAGCGTTTTCAAGTACATTCATATACAAATTTACATAGACACAGCTTGACATTGTATAGTCTTGTCGAAATATATTATTAAAGGGAGGTAATATTGATACATATCAAAGGGAGACAAATTATATTTCATTAAAGGGAGGCAATTGACATTTAACAAAGGGAAACCATTTATATTAAATATAAGGGAGACAATTCATATTATATCAAAGGAGTATAATTTGATTCTTGGAACAAAAACACACTCTAAGAAGTTTTTAGCATAAACAAGAGCATTACTACATCAAAATAAGATAGATTTTTCATAATATTTTCAAGAATGTACATACGTATCTTTGCTCCATGTTTGTTTACGAAGAACGACGTACTCTTTCAAGTATATTATGATGACCAGAAACGTATTGAAGATTATATAGGCCTACGTTTGTACCTTGTATATTAAAGTCAACTCATTTTCCATCACAAAAGTGACAAAGAGCAATGATATCTTCTTGAAACAATTTCAACTTCTTCAGCCCAATGGCCGCAGAAAAGCAAGACGTAAAACACCATTGCATTTCTTTAAGCATTTGAAAAAAAGAAACGCCCCTGATATACTTAGTTTTGTGGTTTGCTTTTACGGTGGGTAGTTGACTGTACTTTAGAAGTTCTTTGTATATGGTTGGGTTTTTTTTTTCAACCAAACCAAAGGGCATGCAAATTAGATCCCAAGATAATATTTAAAAAATCTATTGAAATTATTACTATGTTACACCCTTAAACTAAAATCTCATTGTAAATGAACTAAAATTTCTTTAAAATACCTACACCAAGTGCTTTCAAAATCATACACCAAAGAGTGACAGACTAATGCAAAAGTGTCAAAATCACAACAATTGTTAGAAAAAATCACGTCTCCTTTGTACACAATTTTATCAATTTTAAAAAAAATCTCAAAATCTTTCAAACTTAATATTTCATTTTAAACCCACGATAAGCAATTAAAAGAATCAATTCTCAAATAGAAGGGTTGATAAAAGGGACATAACTCGAAGAACATTCACACACAAAATTCAGCAGAAGATAGACAAATTCGATAGAACAATTTGAATATCTTTGAAAAAAAGAAACTTGTACAAAACAGACATTAATTTTGTACTTGCAATACATAAAATATGAAGAAACTTGCAGGTAGACCTAATAGATGTCAAATAGATTGCTACACTTTTTGTTTAAAAAAAATCACGAAAAATATGAGCAAAATGGATTAACTTTTGAAAAATTCACATCAGTTATTGTTCTCTTATTTTTTCAGTAAATCCAATTTGCCGATAATTGTTTATGACTTTTTTATAACACTGCAATTGATAATGGCACAAATTTTCTCCAAATTGCTCTTCAATTTTTTTATCATAATTTTTACCTTATAAATGGCCAAGCTTATAATTTCAACTAAGCAAGGACAATTTAAGACTCTCGGTAGGCCTAATATTTTGAAGTTGTTTTTCTAAATTTACATAAATCACATTCGAGAAAATTTGACAGTTATGTAGCCGTGGTATGGTCATGTTCCTTAATAGAAAAGGAATACAACGTTATCACATCTTCCCAAACACACCATTCTCTTCATTTTAATACTTTTCAGTGATAGAGAATTTAATTTTCAGTCAATCATAATCAAATTATTGTGGTAAAGTTCCACCTCCATTTCACCATTATCGGAAAAATATTCTACTTTGAGGGGAGCGATAGACTTAACTGAATTTTGAAGTGAATATTAAGAACGCATATTAGTATCTTTCAATAAAGATTCATATCGATGGCTCGGTACGAAGGGTTAATTGCGAGAATATGGTGTACTGGGAGCAACGGATAGATGTGATAAACGTCGTATGCGGTAAGGTCGACCCTTCTCAATTCTTTTACATAATAGATGTATGTTATATAGAAAATAACACAAATAGCACAATACCCAATATAACAAATAAAAAAAGTAATTATAAAAATCATGGAATAATAAAATTGTCTATAAACATTATTATTATCAGTATTATTATTATTGTTGCTTTGATGGTAAACAATATTCACCCACTATTTTGTCGACATCATATTTACAAATTCTGAAAATATAAATACAAATTTTATTATGAATGTTATTAAATCTGAAAAGACTTTTGAGTTTTGAAATTGAAATTACTTAAGCAGGGTTACTTGACACATAGATTTCAAAATTCATATAGGAAAGTTTATGGTCGTTAGAACGAACTTCTGGACAAATATAACAAATCTGTTTCTTGCATCTTGACTGATTTGTTTAGTTGACCTATATTGTAGCGGTGGGTGTAGCGCGCGAAGCAGATCATGCTTACTCTTTTTGAAACACCTGATGGTACTTCTCTTTGGGGTAGTCCACTACTATACAACTATTACTCTCAATTTTGCCAGGTTTTTGGATGCGATATTGACTGACGGAATTGTTTTGCTTGTACGGATTTTTCAATGCTTTTTTTTTTTATATCAAATGAGCTTCTGGCCCCTTAAAACGCTCCGCTCGCTTTGCATGCTAGGCTCTATTTGGCCATTATATTGCATTCATAAAATGCATTGAGCCCTTATATTTCATTCATAAAATTCATTTGGCACTTTACAAAAATTGACTGAGAAGGCCTGCTCAGGCTCTAGTCTATGCTGGTTGTATAAACATTGTGTTTTTATTGAAATGGTGATTATCCGTACCCATTTACAGTTGGGTGGACTGGAATTATGAGTGAGGATCATCGGACTTTCACACCACGACAACCTCCATTTGCTCGTATTTTACTAAGTTGAATGTGGCTGGCCAGTCCAAGATTGAGAGCCATTTTCTGTTTGTGAATTACAACCAAATGTCTACATAGTCATTTCTAATAAATCCCTAGCGATCGCTTTTAAACATACTGTCTCTTACAGCTTATGTTCTAAATTATAGAGTATAGAATAAAGACACCAACAATCAAAGTGACAATTGTTAGCACGCAATACTTCCATTAAAGACAATACTACGTCAAGATGATTGGGTTTGAATAGCAGGTTGTGATGGGTTTGAATATTCAATTAATTTCAAACGCCTTGACCTCCTTGTCAACTAGTTCTTGTCAATTCAACTAGAATATCAAAAAACAGCCACGAGAACTTGGTTCTTGTCATTACTCATTTCACCGGAAGTGAAGAACAAGGACGTAAACAAGCACAAAATGGCGGCTTAAATGAACAAACCATTTTTTAATTATATTGTTTTGGGGATTATCTACGCCGTATTAATACGTTCTTAAGCTGTTAGAACAGATTGCTGTGCAAAAATGTCGTAGGATTTTCATCACCCAGGCATTGTTCAGAAAGTAGTTACGAAACAGCTTTTTAAATAACATTACAAATCTATCGTATATATTGAGACATGAGCCACCAGATATGAAAGATCTTGTAATTAGGTACCGTTTTGACCTTGACCTTGACCTTACCTTCATAATTCACTTGTCCGTCACCATCTACATCAGCTTCGCGGATCATTTCGTCCACCTCTTCGTCGGTTAATTTTTCTCCTAAATTGATCATGACATGTCTTAATTCAGCCGCACTAATAAACCCATTGCCGTCTTTATCAAAAACTTTAAAGGCTTCCCTTAATTCTTCTTCAGAATCTGCATTATTCATTTTTCTGTCCATCATCGTCAAAAACTCTGGAAAATCTATCGTTCCGTTTCCTGAAATATTATATACGTAAATGTTTACAAAATGTAAGAAGCCATTCCGAGAGAGTCAAAGCAGAGAAAATGAAAACGAAAAAAAGTTCTCGAAGATACTTATAGGGATTGTAATATGATATCTGAAAGGGAGTCTACGTGATAGTGAATGACCAAAAAAGCTAAATTTTCAAACTTGGTGAATAAGAGTTCATATTCATTAGGCAAATATTGTCTGAAGTCATAACTTTACTGTACTACAGATTACCTGCATAATCTGATCAATCTAGAAAACTACCTTATTTTTATGTATTGAAAATATTAAGCGTTTTGTCAAGCGTTTTTCAATAATAATGTGTAATTTGATGGAAAATTCTTTAGTTTTAGATTCTGTTTGTATACTGTCACCTTTAATGAAGAGAAAGTTTGAGAAATTAAATTATTTGTTCCACGGTTTCTGATTGAATATTTGGATAATGAAACTTATAACATATCCTTCCGTTGTACAATAAGAACATTTTAATACGGATCTAATTAGGGCTGCAACGATTCACCGATACATCGGTGCATCACGGTTAATTTTCAAATTTCGATATTCGGTTTTTTATAGTAACGTATCGCGATACATCTTAATTGTGTTTAATATATATATATATTCCACTTTAAAGTGTTTCAGAAGAAGAAAAATGTTGAAAACTATCTCATTTCACGTGAGGGTTAAGTTGCAAAGGACCCTTATACTATAAAACAATTTATATCTTTATTTATTCTATGTTTCATTGTGAGTTTGACCATATTTTATTGAACAAATTGTCCAAATTCACTTTTTCTTGACGTATCGTGATACTATCGAATCGTAAGCTTTTATCACGATTCTGTATCGTATCGTGACTTTGTGTATCGTTGCAGCCCTAGATCTAATACGGATCTCGAATTTATATTTCTAGTTCTAGTTGTTAACAAGATTTGGTTTTGTATATATTAGGATTTCATTTTCCAAAATAATTACTTTCGATCATCGTCATAATGTCAAGCTGTTACACTTACAAAGTACCTTGGCATTATTAAGGAAGTTGATTGGAGTGTACTCTGATGAATACAGCCAATCAAAATCGGCGTACAATTTAATCAAATCGCTGCATTTAATGATGTTAAGATTTTAGACGAGTTTGACAGTATAAGTGCAGGCCATCGACGCCCTTGAGAATGGCCCTTGAAGAGTGACTCCTTCCGCTGAAATGCTTTTCTCGCTTAATAGATAAGCTCTATTTGGCCCTTATATTTTTTTCATAAAATGCATATTGCCCTTTACAGAAATTAATTGAGAAGACCTGCTGTAGTGTGAATATGGCTTTCAACGTGGAGATGATTGTCAACAAATTAATATGCTTGTTTTATTACCCAAGTGACGATATAATTGCTATATTTGAGAGTAGTGGAGTACATTGACTTGTAAATTCTATAATTAAGATATAAAATCAATGAATCCTCGGGGACACGATTCCTGAATAATACCACGAAACTAGAACTTGATCATTTTATATGATAACTCTGCCCTAGTAATTTCTTTGACTATTAATTGTCGTGCTGTCGAGCAGGACCTATTTAATTTGTATATTAAAATATGTACAGGAGTCTATGCCTGCATATAATCTGAAAGAAAAGTCATTAAGGAAAACACAAAAAAATTGCTACTTTTTGCGAAACAAATGATTTTCATGTAATGGATTACTCCATTAATGAAACAGAAAACGAAAATATGCCAAAAGGAAACACAACATAAGGTTTATCTGACACTAAAGCAAAATTCTGATGCTATGTTATATTATGCTGACTTAATGAAGCCTTTAAAGTGTTGTGTCCTATGTTAAGAATAGATTATGTTTTGTAAGCCTCGAACTTTGCTACAAGTTGCCTCAACAATTCAAAATTTCGCCGTCATTTCATGTCAAAAATGAAAATCTAACAATTGTTTCGGAAACATTGGAATATTTCTGACATATTGAGGGAGTAACATATCAGATCAAATTCAAAACAAAAACATCGAGTAGATCAAAGCAAACAGTGACAGAAATGTAATGAAATGGCGTTTTACGCCCTACTCTTCTGCACCTGTTTGGTCTAATGAGGAAGGGCTAACCCCATGTAGTGTACAATGGGGGAAATTGTGCCGGGAAAGCTGTTTCTTCCTAACCTTATTTTCGATTTCATGAAGACACAACGAAATTCACAATTCATTACCAAGACAGGTTATGATTTACGGAGACTGTCGAGGATTGCCGATTGGTTACACACGGGACCTCGGTTTATCATGACAAAAACAAAATGGCTGACTTACCGTCTGCGTCGACTTCGTTTATCATATCTTGTAATTCTGCTTCCGTTGGATTTTGACCTAGAGATCTCATTACAGTACCTAATTCTTTAGTAGTTATAGTACCATCACCATCCTTATCAAATAAACAAAACGCTTCTTTGAATTCTACAAAATAAATTAAAAACCAATATTAGACCTATAGTAACCCATAAATAATTTTCAATTGAATTTTTTCTCTCATGTCACCAATTTTAAATTGAATTTTATGATTATCAATCGCATGTGTTGCCATGCCACATTTTTAATTAGCACACTTCCCTCCCAGAAATTTCACTTGAAATTGACCCACTTTTGGACTGAAAAATCCCTTCTGTAGAATCATTTTTAGTGAGTAAATAGTGGACTAACATAGATAAGGTGTCCATACAAAACTGAAGGTTGGCTTATGCTAGGGCAATGGCTTCCAACCTTGGGGCCATTTGTCCTTGATAATGATATCCGATGCCTGGAGATGCGCAACAGCAACACTTGCCCTAGATCTTAAGCTCGTTATTCTTCTCACGGACTGGCTCTGTGGACTGACTTAAAACATTTTAATTGTCTCTTTGTAGAATTGCAACTGTGAGACAATCTGTGAGAAATGAATCAAATTCTGAAACTATCCATTCAAAGAAAATTTACATGTCAAACTATTCCTTTAAAGAGGCACAGGCTTCATTTTCGCGGGTCGATTTGGATAAGTCTCAGAAACAGGAATTTTTTAGCTCAGCAATTTAGTACTGGTTATCACAACTCACCATTGAAATTTAAGCTTTCAAATCCATGTGCATCCATAATTATTAGCATTTGAAAGTTATAATGCCCTACTACACATTAGCGATACTATGCAATATATAGAAAAGTCATCTATAGAAATAGAAGGAGAAATGTCTAATTTAAGGTATATTTGAAGGAAATACGCAATTTTCCTGCATTTCTAGTGCTTTTGAAGGATACTTAAATATATTCAAGACCCAAATCAACCAATAAAAATGAAGACTGGTCCCCTTTAAATGAATAATCACAAATTTCTATTCTACATAACTACAGTAGTAGTCATGAGCATTTATTTTATTCAGCGTCTGTAAGTCTATTAATAAATCCTTGCATAAGCATTAGTTATAATTTTACATAGCGAAGAGGCAACAACTATAATACGTTATAACAGATCACTGACATTTGTGTTGTTTTTCTTCCAAATATAGCTAAACTAGTTTCTTTTCCGCAAGATTGGTCCGCCGTACTTTCACGGTAAATCGAAAAAAACATTAGAATCCAAATTACAATATTATATAATGTTACATAGCCTATACATGTATTGTCACAAAACTTGATATATTCTTCTCACAGCAAAACAATTCTGATATTTGAAGCTGATTAGCATACAAAATAGTCGGTAACAATCTAATAACCGACTAAATGAAATTAAGTGCTTTTCAGCACTTATATGGGCTAATTGAGGACGGACACACGCCATGCAGTGGGCTATACGAGGAAAATTTTACCAGGACAGCAGCATTAGCCTACTCTAATTTTCGCTTTCCAACTGTCGAGGGA
The DNA here is from genome assembly GCA_029955415.1 of Lottia scabra. NCBI lineage: Eukaryota > Metazoa > Mollusca > Gastropoda > Lottiidae > Lottia > Lottia scabra. The sequence continues at coordinate 17,356,306 of JARJEI010000001.1, forward strand.
TCTTTAACGTACGATCGACTAGACGCTTTTTCCATGTTAACCCCTCCGACCTGCATCACTGACAGGGGAACACCTGGTTGAAAATCCGAAAGTAGTTATCATCTCAACCCATGCCGGGATTGAACCCTGAACACTCAGGTTATCATGCAAGCGTCTTACCCACTGTGCCAAAGCGGCCTCCGGACAACCGTCTAAAAGTCGTTACCCTTGTAAAGATGGATATTTCATTTCACATATATTTTTGATATAATATTCTATTTTAACCACCCAACAAAACCATCGAAAAATTAGTTATACTAAAAATATTTTATAGATGGCACCAAATAATTAAATCTCGAGAAATAATGATGAATTCAACACCATCTTAAAACGAAAAAATGGGACAAACATGTTTTTAGTAACGGTAACGGTAATGTCGATGTCGCTGATCACTAAAATACGAGTCGTATTTTTAACATTTAAACGATGATAATTATGGATACCTATGGATTTGAAAATTCAGACGATGAACTAACTGTAAGCGCTATACTGAATAGCTTAAGTCAGCCGCACACGGCGAGCAAATAGCTGAGCAAACGGCCACGACTGACGGTTAGCTCAGCAGATAGCTTACCGTGTGCGGATGTATTTTGACCAATTTCTCGCCTCTCGAGGCAGTGAGACAAATTTCTTTCCTGTTTGATATTTTCTGTCACTCGAGGCAAAAGACTCACCGTGTGCGGGCAATGCATCTCATCGTCTCGGCAGCGATTAAATTGCCAACCAATGGCAAACTCGATAAGCGTCATGTGACACGCTACCGTCACGTGATACTTTATAAAATAATGTCGTTGAGGTTACTATACCGGTATTTGGATTGGGAATTATGTCTGATCTCACAAAATAGGAATATTGGGTCTTGTTGACCACTCATCTGGAGGATAGTTAAATTTATTTGTAATACATAATAAGACAGTATATATTCACTTGTGTGTCAATATCTTTTTCAACAATAAAACTGGTAGCTCCAAGTTAATTTTTTTATGTCTTGTTTTCCCCTTATCTTGACTTTGGCAATATGAAAATAATATGTGCGTACTCATCTATCATCCGAAATGTAATCTGTCTGCTTCAACCTTGCTGATATTTTTTGAAATGCCAAGGTCTCTTTAAGAACTAGTTTGCCATTGGCTGGCAATTAAACCGCTGCCGAGACAATTAGATGCATTGCCCGCACACGGCGAGTCTTTTGCCTCGCGTGACAAAAAATATCCAACAGGAGAGAAATTTGTCTCACTGCCTCGAGAGGTGTGGATTTGGTCAAAATACATCCGCACACGGTAAGCTATCTGCTGAGCTAACCGTCACTCGTGGCCGTTTGCTCAGCTAGTTGCTCGCCGTGTGCGGCTGGCTTTAGCTAAAATATTCCCGTTTCTGAGATTAAGTATCGTGAATGATAAAACTGCAATCCGTTATGATTAAGTTAATATAAGCCCGAGAAGCTTTGTGGGCATGCATATGTATGACCAAGGTTAAGAAAAGAGAAACTACCTAAGGAGATTGAAATGATACAATTTTCGGAAAAAGTCACGTAAGGGTCAAACATTCAACAATATGTTAATTTGGTTCATAATCTCATACCTTCGGGGACAATATAATCAAATATACCCCTTGCTCATTAACATAATTTATTCTAATCTACTAGCCAAAAGGGAAATAATAGAAATAAAACTCTAATAAAGATAACAATCAATCGTTCAATGTCATTAAAAAATATTTGATTGAGGTCATCTATTGAGTTGATTTGTCATTGTCGCACACTGGTAAGCTTATAAAGTACAAACGTTCACCGTTCGTTCGATCAATCATACCTAAGGCCATGTTTGCACTAAGCTTGTGTGTTGGCGTCGGCGTCAACGTCAACGTCCCCGTCTGCCTTCTAATCCGCGTTCAAGTGTTTCCACCAAGCAATTTGAAATTGGGTGTGTTGTCGTTGGCTGCGTTCGAAGCTAGATACGACGCCTGGTCGAAACCGTTGTTTTCGATAACATAGAACTAATTCGAACGCTGACGCCGACGTCTTAACGTCGAATCAAAAGTTCGGTGAAAACGTAGCCTAAAATAGCTATGATAATCAGTAATAGTGTTCACAGCTCACTTTCAAAATTTTAGCCTTCAAATCTATGTCTATCTATTCGGTTTTAAAAGCTAAAAAAAATCAACTTGAATTTTAGTGAGTTTACGTAGTAGGCTATATAAAAAAAACATATATAGAAATAGAAGTGAAATCTCTATTCTGTGGTTTTTATGAAGTATAAAACGATTTTAGTGCAATCCAGGTGCTCCCGAAGGTTAATTACATTTATATACATTCGAGATCCAAATTAACCCCTGAAAATGACGAATGTTCCCCTTTAAATAGAATCAACGTTGAATGAAGTATAATTATAGTGTATATATACCACGAATAAATATATTTAGTATTGTATTCAATAATGATAAACTTTCCCTTAATTACTAACTAATGGCTTTATTTGATTTTAATACAATATTCTCTTTTATATTCAGCAATTAGCGCTTCAATCATACCCTGCACTGGTGATGGTTTTAAAGTGGCACTCTCATTATCCTACTATACATTGAGCTATCGTTAAAATGTCAAACCCTCCAAACTTAAAGCGAAACACCTCGTGTCCACAATATACAAACTGAATCAAAAAAGGGATAACACTAAGTAATTTTCCGTAGAATTACAGGTTATTATTGAAAAACGCTTAATATTTTGTATAGGCCCTATCTTGTAGTAATTACCATGTATAAGGTAGTTTGAAAAAAAAAAACAGGAAGTAAAACGACACGGCAGTCCAAATTATGACGTAATACGAAACGTTCTTGTAAACGTTGTTCTGATTGGCAGGAAGGGTGGCACGTGCTATGAATAGCTTATTTCGTCACCAGAACACGCTCGCCTTTTAAACCCTGTTAGATTGTAATGAGTTGAAAATATAAAAATAACCGAAACGAAATGTAATCTAATTTTAATTAGATTGAGGCATAGCAGGCTTTCTCTTCCGCGACACACGATGTTAGTCTGCAGCTGTAATCGTCAAGTCTTTTGGGGGAATCTGTGTTGCTATCAGTTTTTATGTTCTCCGTAGCCAATATTATTCATGTGGTATACTTTGCAATAAAAATCTCATTGATGGCAGTAACTTTCTAATACTGTAGGCTATACTATATTTCCATTTCCATTTCGATTCCTACGACTGTGATTCCTTTAAACCTGCTAAAACTCGAAAAAAATTATGACGCCACTAATGGTATCTAAAATCATTCTGCTTTCAGGATATTTTATATACTGCTAATATATTATGTTTTCTAAAAGTACATGAACCACATACAATGGATGGGAAAATGGTATGATGCAAATAGAATGGTATCATTCTGATTTTATATTTCATACGATCACCTCATTAACCTTGAAGAAAATGGTTTTTAAATGTAAAACAGATTAATTTTTCAAAACCGGAAGTGCGTATTCATTGGAAACCGTTTGAACGAAACCGGAAGGAGTATTTTCATTTCGATTTGCACAGCGTAGGCTACCATGGATCAAAACGGCATACGTTCAATCGTAACAAAATCGGTCATTCTCCCTACGCCTGACAATAACCTTGTATGCATATGATGGGTAAATGGGACTAAATTATTAGGTCATGTGATATCTTATTAATAGTTGACATCCAGACGTCTCCTGTCAAGGGAGATAACTAACATCCGATGAACATTATTAATTTGTAAAGAAGTTGTTTTTCTCTGCATACGATGTTTTGTCAAAAAAATGTCCGTCGTTGAGCATACGTTAGTGCTTATCTACTATCTCGTTATACATCAGATTCAATCATAAGTTTCATTTTTAATTAGTGAACTTTGGTAATTCTACTCAGGTAATTAAAAAATCTCTTGAAAGTGACAACAGCCTTGCCATAGTAATAATATTATTTATTTAAATACATGGATCATTACAGCCAATAAAATGATGATCTAAATTGACAGTTAGTCATCCTATATGAGCTGTGACAAACAAATTAGTTTCAATTATTCATTGCAATTCACAGAGCAAATACACATTCTGACTACAGAAACCACGTGATTGTTTTCAGTACAGTTCTCTGTAGCATTGAGTTTCCATGTAAGATTTTTGCTGTAACATGGCTTAAAGAACGAAACATGAAATGAAAGTAAACGAATGTTTACATGTGTACATAATATACCGTTTGTCGTATATGAACTGCATTCTGCCATGTTTGAATGCAGTATAAAACTTATATCATGAATGTAGCATATATACTTTACAAAATATCGGTTTGAGACATTGGTCAATGGCGGATCATTGCTATCGCGTCACAGTCTGATGCTAGCTGAACACAATATCTCTTTTGATCAACTACATTGCTAATAGACGACTTACACCAATAACATCTGTAACACTTCATTTGATACTACCATTTCGATTGATTTTAAATTAAAATTGAATACCAAATAACATCGTATGTCTATCTTGCATTAAGAAATATGGGTGCAGTATCAAATGAACTTTTGTATTTAAGCCGTGGACTGTTCGTTTGAACCCATAAGAAAACTGGCTCGTGTCCCTATTTACACCCTAACTTAATTTCTAATAAATTTCAAAATCTAATTTTCTGTACGTTATGTGTCAAAATGCTCTATATGATTTATATTTTTTACGGGTAAAACTCTAACCCTTGCGTCTTGGATTTTCCCACATTTTGAATTCCAACCCCGACAGTCCCACCCCACTATTCCCAAGTTTGTACTTCCGCTCAAGGTGGCGTAGCGAGAAATGTTTTGAGGGGAGGGGGGATAATGGGACTTTTTAAGTAAAAAATAGCAGATTTTGGTGGTGGGTTGGGGGCGGGGGGCATGACACCTAATATGCGCCACTGATAAAGTACACAATGTGATTGTACTTTAGATTATACTGCATGACCCATTTTCTCACTTGCACTGTTCTACTAAAACCGTTGTAAATGTAGTTAAGAAACAGTAACAGTATGGAGTATAATAATATAGCAATGATCATGTTAACAATTCTACTTAACATGTATATTAAGTATGCACTAAATGATATTACCAGAGGTAGGGCTCAAGTTCACCTATATTATTTCATTATACATATATTAGCTTTTTTATATCGTTGGCAAGGTGATGCTATCAACATGCATTTCATCATTTTAAGTGCACACTCCCCCTCCTCGACTCTTACAGACATGTTCATGGCAAACTTTTACTCCATAAAGAGATTGTTAAGAGGTTTCTAAATTATCAATATGTATCAGGGACACTCATAGTATCATATACCATTTTAATTTCTTCAGTCACAGAATTGTTATTCAACAAAAAAATGTAAAAGCTTAAAGGGGACCAGTCTTCATTTTCATTGGTTGATTTGGGATTTGAATATACTTAAGTATCCTTCAGAAGCACTAGAAATGTACGAAAATTGCATATTTCCTTCAAATATATCTTAAATTAGACATTTCTCCTTCTATTTCTATAGATGACTTTTCTATTATATTGCATAGTATCGCTAATGTGTAGTAGGGCATTATAACTTTCAAATGCTAATAATTATGGATGCACATGGATTTGAAGACTCAAATTTCAATGGTGAGTTGTGATAACCAGTACTAAATTGTTGAGCTAAAAAAGTCCCCGTTTCTGAGACTTGGAAAAATCGACCCATGAAAATGAAGCCTGTGCCTCTTTAAAGTGCTCACGATATAGCTCAAAAATTAAGAAAACGAATGGGAATATCTAACTTGAATATCCGATGTATCTGTGATGATACTAGTTACTTCAAATCAAGTGTCATTAAAGAGTCAAAATAAAGGCAAAAATATCAATCTTTAAAGAATAATGAAAGGCAATATCTAACTTGAATATCAGATGTATCTGGTTACTGGTTACTTTAAATCAAGTGTCATTAAAGAGTCAAAACAAAAGCAAAAAGATCAATCTTTAATTATTTTCTCTTATAAAACAAGGTTATAAGCATGATCTTTCCTTTTTATCTTATAACGTGATAGTTATAGGATAATCGACCAGATCATCAATCACTGCTAGTTATTACAGTGTTAGAAAGACATTGGCAGTCTTCAACATAATTTAACTGTCGTAAAACCAAGCCATGGTCTTAAAATCGAGTCACGTTGCCTTTAGTAATGAAACCGTTAATATTGTCCACTTCGCCAGTCAATTATAGAATTTTATATGTGTCGTTCATTAAATGAAGATTATCACGCCGACAGTCAGTCTGTGGGTGCAAGCAGTAGCTAAACTACCATAGGGACCCCTAAGAAAAAACTTAAAAATAATATGTCTCCTATTTTTCAGTGGAGAATGCTCCCGGATCTCGAGCACGAGGCACCAACTCACTTGAGACACTTGTAAGCATTATCATATATCTTATATCCTGGGTTTTCAACTTGGAGGACATGTCTCGACCTGGGGACATTTTGACATTTTCCTGAGGACACAAACTGAGCTATAGGTCTGAAAAATGTAATATATTGTATTGTCTGGGTAAATAGGCAATCGTCAAGAGGAAGGGGCGTGTGTCAACCAAAGTGCTATACATTGTATACATAGGCTACATGTACATATATACAAAAGTAGAGACACTTCAATAAAGTATATGAACTTCCAGTGTCGATGCACTGAAAATAGAGACACTTCAATAAAGTATATGAACTTCCGGTGTTAATGCACTGAAAATAGAGACACTTCAATAAAGTATATGAACTTCCGGTGTCAATGCACTGAAAATAGAGACACTTCAATAAAGTATATGAACTTCCGGTGTCAATGCACTGAAAATAGAGACACTTCAATAAAGTATATGAACTTCCGGTGTCAATGCACTGAAAATAGAGACACTTCAATAAAATATATGAACTTCCGGTGTCAATGCACTGAAAATAGAGACACTTCAATAAAGTATATGAACTTCCAGAAAAAGCACTGAAAATAGAGACACTTCAATAAAGTATATGAACTTCCGGTGTCAATGCACTGAAAATAGAGACACTTCAATAAAGTATATGAACTTCCGGTGTCAATGCACTGAAAATAGAGACACTTCAATAAAGTATATGAACTTCCGGTGTCAATGCACTGAAAATAGAGACACTTCAATAAAGTATATGAACTTCCGGTGTCAATGCACTGAAAATAGAGACACTTCAATAAAGTATATGAAACTTCCGGTGTCAATGCACTGAAAATAGAGGCACTTCAATAAAGTATATAAAACTTTCGGTGGCAATGCACTGAACATAGAGGCACTTCAATAAAGTATATAAAACTTTCGGTGTCAATGCACTAAAAATAGAGGCACTTCAATAAAGTATATGAACTTCCGGTGTCAATGCACTGAAAATAGAGACACTTCAATAAAGTATATGAACTTCCGGTGTCAATGCACTGAAAATAGAGACACTTCAATAAAGTATATGAAACTTCCGGTGTCAATGCACTGCAAGTAGAGGGACTTTAATTTAGTCTATGACCTTCCGGTGTCAATGTCTTAGAACTTCCGGTATCAATGAACTGCAAGTAGAGGGACTTTAATTAAATCTATGAACTTTCGATGTCAATGCACTACAAGTAGAGACACTTCAACAAAGTATATAAACCTCTAGTGTCAATGCACTGCAAGTAAAGGGACTTCTAGTGCAACTTAATGGGCATCTTCTTGTAAACTAAAGTCCACGAACGTTCAATGCACTACAACTTAACCGACTTCAATTGGGTTTATACATGTTTAAAGTTAATGACTGTTGTGTCATTTTGATTGTTATGTATTTTATGTTTTCATTAAATATAATCATTATGTAATTGCACTAGAGATAATGGTTTCAATGTTCATTATAAACAATCAGAGAATGGCACTTCATTATAATCAATATGGCGTACCGTATCCTGGCATATAAATAAATATGTATGAAAGTTTAAACTTTATGTGTGCCAGTCACGCAAAGCATTCTGTGAGTCTCAATGCAATGATAGCTGCTATCAATGAAATATACATAAGAAGACGTGTCAATAAGCAATCAACTTTTTATTTTCTATCATCAGATTCAGTTACTAATTTGGCATTAACTCCGATGCTGCGGCGTTCGACGACCTTATCTAGCCATAGACAACGGATTCTTTTTAGATAATCTAATCAGTTTTTGTGTTCACGGCTTATCATACAAATTTGATCCAACAAATCCATGCGAATCCATAATTATCCTTGTTTAAACTTGAGCACTTCGAATCGAAATTCGAGAGACCACCTTTTGCAGACACAGATTACTTTTGATTATCCAGTCTTATACATTTACATTGACTTCATATTAGATCTTATCAACAAGACGTCAATTGTCGGGTAGCCTAATTTTCAGGCAGGAGAGAAATGTACAACATTCCCAACAGATCCAACATAATATTTGTATCAGGGACATTTATAGCATCGATTTTCACCATTTCAATTTTAATCAGACGTCTGTGGTTCGAGAATTGTGCTTATGTTTGCTTTATAGTCTCTGATGCACATCAAAAGTTTAGAAACATCTTTACAATCCCTTTAAGTACAAAAGTCACTTGGGGTGTATGCCTAAAGAATTGCTTTTTTCTATTACCATTGAAATCTCTAATATTTTGGCTTCTGTTATTATTGGCAATATTTCATAACTAAAATTATATTTATTATGTAAATCCTAGAAAAATACAAGAAATGTCTTCAATTTGAGAAGAAAACAATGATTTTAATGTAAACCAGACGAGGCTGTATTAAAGTAGAACGAGAACATAAATCTGTATACCATTAAATAGTTTACTGGGGTCATTAATAACATTTACTTATTATATAGTACGGTTATTATAAACTTGGTTAGCACGCATATAAAATATAGTGTCAAACTAAGTTAGTCCTGACAGTGGCGTATTTAGGGGGTTAGGGGTGGCATTATTATCCCCCCCCCCCCTTCAAAATATTTCTCGCTACGCCACTGTGTCCTGGCATGGGTCGAGATGATCCTTTCGGAATTTTCAATCCAGTTTTCCCACCTACAAAAAGTGTACCTTTAATGTCCTCGAGTTGTCAATGGGAAAAGATGACACAGTCCTTACAAATTTGCAGTTGTCTGTCTCTGTTATCTCAAAAAGGACGTATAAATACATTCATTTCATTTACGTAAAGGAGAGTAGCCGAAAACTATACATTCTGTGGGAGAATGGATCAACCGAGGCGCGTTAGCGCCGAGGTTGATCTATTCTTACACAGAATGTATAGTTTGAGGCTTCTCTCTGACTTAAACCATAGCCACCCATTGTTGTGATAATGGACAGACACTAAAGTGAGTTAATTTCAACAACACAACTCAGGACCTTGAGTAGATTTTATCAGATTTAACCAATAAATCAATTGATAATCATTCATTGATTTAGTCAAGGACCATGTCTTCAAACTGAGAGGATATGTACATTGTGGTGTTGATTTGGGATTAAATGTGGAGTATTGTGACACCCGTAACATATAAAATGAAATCTTAATATGTTACTTGGATATTTTATAGCAGAATATCATCAGCGACATAAATTGGATGCCATTAGGTCCTTTAAACAAGTGTTTTCAACCTTTATGATCTATTTCCCCACTTGCTAAAACAAATTGTCGCCATTCACTCTAGATGTACGTAACGGCGGGGGGTTCGGGAGTTTAGTCTAAGAACCATGAAAAAACATGTCCAATGCTATTTTGGAAGTCTTTTCATCATGTCAAAATTGACTATTTTCATACGAAAACCATTTTCTTATTGCAAAATATAATACTGCTCGGCAACATCACACTCAGTACCATGGGTGCAGATCCCGGGGGAAAGGTTGGCATGATGTCCTCCCCCCCCCCCCCCCCCCCCTTAACACACACCCAACCACACACAAATGGCCAAGCATGATTGAGTAATACGGCTTACTCTGTAATAGACGTAATATAGGCACAATTTGCCGCCGATCCTATTGTGAGACTCCTATTGATCAATTCTGCGTACGCCGCTGGTCTCCCCGCCCCCAGGCATTGAAAAAGCAATCTGCACCCATGAGAAAATCAATCATAAGCTCAATCTGGTGGGGTGGGGTGGGGCTCTTCCCGGTAAATGACTGTATATTGTTTTTATGCTGGGGAAATGGATCATAAAGGGTAAGAATGCACTGATATACATGTATACAATATACACACACATTCTGATCGATGGCTCCCTTTCAGATGAATCTATGCTGTCAAAATTAAATTCTGACCCGGATGACCCGGAAAACTCACTTTATGAAAGTTTCCCTTTTATTGTTGCTGTCGGTTATTTATACTCTATTGCCACTGTCACCTTTACCTAACTGTCCATTCTTAACGTTCAACTGTCCATTATTTCAATTAATAATGTACAGTTCCTGTTTAAGAATGGACAGTTATAGCTTAAGAATGGACAGTTGGTGAACTGTGTTGAAGGTGTTTAAGACTGGGGTAAGCCACTCTTCTGGATAATGGATTAAAAGAACAATAGATGACGTCATAGCTATGGTTTAATATGCTATTTGCTATGCAATAGTTAGTTTAAGCCCTATTGTTCTCCTATTAATGACACTGAATTTGAGATTTCTGTAAAATAAAAAGCTCATTGGGAATGTTCATAAAAATAGATTTGCAGAGCTTAATTCAGGAATTCCTGAATACCTATAATGCCATCTCAACACTCAACAGCTCTAAACCATACAACAACAAAATACAGCATGTAACATGGATGCTCATAGCTACAGAGAACTGTTCTTAACAATATGGCTGTTTTTTGTTGTCAGAAGGGGGTTGCACGATTTCACTTTGGGTTACCAACGTAATTTTTTATTTATCAATCTAATAGTAACTTGTAGTAGAATAGGATTCAAACGATGACCCTTAATGAGACGAGAGTGTTAGATCTCAATTAGAAAAGGAAGTCCATTTTATTCCATTTCAAATGAACAAGTCATTTACAAATAACTGGTGGTGGTCAAATCCCAGCTGAGTCTCGAGTCTGACGATACATGAAAGTAAAGATGTTGTCTATTACCCTCTAGAGTACTGGCCGAATTCCACGCTGTTATTCAATTTCATTGGAGACATGGCGTGTTCAAATCCTATTTAAGTCAGTTGGCATAAATTTAATCGTGGTTTCGATTCCAGCCTTGACTTGTTAAAACACGACAGCCATCTACTCAGTTTCAACTTCGACAAACCTTTCCTATCCATAAAACTATATCAATATATATTCGACTCCATCACGATGTGAGGATCTAATGAAACATTTCCTATCAATTAATTCCAGATTTGCATACATAACAAAATAGTAGATTAACCTACAAAATATTATGTCACAAAGTGTACTTGATGTTGCATACACCCACAGTTCATGTTACATCTGCATACACTCATTTAATGTAACATCTATTTGCAGTCACGTAAGGTAACATTTATTTACAATCACTTAATGTAACACTTTAGTGCAGTCACTTAATGTAACATCTATTTGCAGTCACTTAAGGTAACATTTATTTACAATCACTTAATGCAACATCTATTTGCAGTCACTTAAGGTAACATTTATTTACAATCACTTAATGCAACATCTATTTGCAGTCAATTAAGGTAACATTTATTTACAATCACTTAATGTAACACTTATTTGCAGTCACTTAATGTAACATTTATTTACAATCACTTAGTGTAACATCTATTAACAGTCACTTTATGTAACATCTATTTACAGTCACTTAATGTAACATCTATTTGCAGTCATTTAATGTAACATCTATTTACAGTCACTTAATGTAACATCTATTTACAGTTAGTTAAAGTAACATTTATTAACAGTCACTTAAAGTAACATCTATTTGCAGTCATTTAATGTAACATCTATTCACGTATTAAAACAAAATGATAACTGTGTCTATTTGACCTAGTTTACCACGTATTGAAACAAAATGATAACAGTGTCTTATTTGACCTAGTTTACTACGTTTTGAAACAAAATTATAACAGTGTCTATTTGACCTAGTTTTACCACGTATTGAAACAAAATGATAACTGTGTCTATTTGACCTAGTTTTACCACGTATTAAAACAAAATGATAACTGTGTCTATTTGACCTAGTTTTACAAGGTATTGAAACAAAATGATAACTGTGTCTACGTATTGAAACAAAATGATAACTGTGTCTATTTGACCTAGTTTACCACGTATTGAAACAAAATGATAACTGTGTCTATTTGACCTAGTTTTATCACGTATTGAAACAAAATGATAACTGTGTCTATTTGACCTAGTTTACCACGTATTGAAACATAATGATAACTGTGTCTATTTGACCTAGTTTTACCGCGTATTGAAACAAAATGATAACTGTGTCTATTTGACCTAGTTTTACCACGTATTAAAACAAAATGATAACTGTGTCTATTTGACCTAGTTTTACAAGGTATTGAAACAAAATGATAACTGTGACTATTTGACCTAGTTTACCACGTATTGAAACAAAATGATAACTGTGACTATTTGACCTAGTTTTACCACGTATTGAAACAAAATGATAATTGTGTCTACGTATTGAAACAAAATGATAACTGTGTCTATTTGACCTAGTTTACCACGTATTGAAACAAAATGATAACTGTGTCTATTTGACCTAGTTTTACCACGTATTGAAACAAAATGATAACTGTGTCTATTTGACCTAGTTTTACCACGTATTAAAACAAAATGATAACTGTGTCTATTTGACCTAGTTTTACAAGGTATTGAAACAAAATGATAACTGTGTCTATTTGACCTAGTTTACCACGTATTAAAACAAAATGATAACTGTGTCTATTTGACCTAGTTTTACAAGGTATTGAAACAAAATGATAACTGTGTCTATTTGACCTAGTTTTACCACGTATTAAAACAAAATGATAACTGTGTCTATTTGACCTAGTTTTACAAGGTATTGAAACAAAATGATAACTGTGACTATTTGACCTAGTTTACCACGTATTGAAACATAATGATAACTGTGACTATTTGACCTAGTTTTACCACGTATTGAAACAAAATGATAATTGTGTCTACGTATTGAAACAAAATGATAACTGTGTCTATTTGACCTAGTTTACCACGTATTGAAACAAAATGATAACTGTGTCTATTTGACCTAGTTTTACCACGTATTGAAACAAAATGATAATTGTCTATTTGACCTAGTTTTACCACGTATTGAAACAAAATGATAACTGTGACTATTTGACCTAGTTTTACCACGTATTGAAACAAAATGATAATTGTCTATTTGACCTAGTTTTACCACGTATTGAAACAAAATGATAACTGTGTCTATTTGACCTAGTTTACCACGTATTGAAACATAATGATAACTGTGTCTATTTGACCTAGATTTACCACGTATTGAAACAAAATGATAACAGTGTCTATTTGACCTAGTTTACCACGTATTGAAACAAAATGATAACTGTGTCTATTTGACCTAGTTTACCACGTATTGAAACATAATGATAACTGTGTCTATTTGACCTAGTTTACCACGTATTGAAACAAAATGATAACAGTGTCTATTTGACCTAGTTTTACCACGTATTAAAACAAAATGATAACAGTGTCTATTTGACCTAGTTTACCACGTATTGAAATAAAATGATAACTGTGTCTATTTGACCTAGTTTACCACGTATTGAAACATAATGATAACTGTGTCTATTTGACCTAGTTTACCACGTATTGAAACATAATGATAACTGTGTCTATTTGACCTAGTTTTATCACGTATTGAAACATAATGATAACTGTGTCTATTTGACCTAGTTTTATCACGTATTGAAACAAAATGATAACAGTGTCTATTTGACCTAGTTTACCACGTATTAAAATAAAATGATAACAGTGTCTATTTGACCTAGTTTTACCACGTATTAAAACAAATGATAGACTAGAACTGTACAGTTAACAGTACTGGTGCAGGGCGGGTTACGACATACAGGAACGACGGTGCGGCAATATTTGATTGTGCATGTTTTATACTGATAATTCAATGCGCGAGAATTAGATTTTAACATGGTGATTGCAGACATTCATATCAAGTTTGAATGTATTTCAACAAGAAATAAGAAAGTTGGCAATACGCATGCGCACTGCATAAATGATCCATTTCCATGAAATCCCTCATCAGTCTATACTTATGCATACCAAGTTTCATGCAATTCGGCTGAGAAATAAGAAAGTTGTTACTGCGCATGCTCACTACACAAATTCATTATGTCCATGAAATTTCGAATCTTATTATACACATTCATGCTAATTTTGAAGAGATTCTGTTCAGAAATACGAAAGTTAGCGATGCGCATGCGCACAACAACAATTCGTTATCTCCATGATATTTCTAATCTCATTATGCACTTGCATGTCAAATTTGAATGAATTCGGTTCAGAAATAAGAAAATTGGCCTTGCGCATGCGCAAGTCACAAATTCTATATCTCCCTGATATTTCGAATCGAAATATACATACGCAGACTAAGTTTCATGAAATTCGGATAAGAAATAAGATAGTTGGAGATGCGCATGCGCACTACACAAATTCAATATATCCATGATATTTCGAATCTGATTATTCATATACATATCAATTTTGAAAAAATTGCATAAGATATATGAAAGTTGATAATGCGCATGCGCAGTACTCAAATTTAACGTTTCCCCCAGATTCCGAGTCTGATTATACATGTACATACTAAATTTCGTAAAAATCGGATAACAAACAAAAAAGTTAGCATTGCGCATGCGCACAACACAAATTTTGTATTTTCCTTCAAATCACAATTCGAACAATAAGGTATATGCAAATTTTGAAGAAAATCGGTCCATAAATAAGAAAGTGGGTCAATTAAGCAGTGGGTGTTGCTACAGGGTGCTTTAGTAAGCTAAATCTACAGCATGACGTAGTTTAGTCCATCCCAGACCACCCTTTAATGCTTAAACTAGATATAATACAAATTTAACAATAATCGAGGTAGAGCCCCTTTAACTTTAACATGTCAACTTCAGAAATTTATCAAATGTGACACTTTATAAACAGTCAATTAACCGACATACCTATTATTGTTCTATAATATATACTATAATAAAGGAAAATGCTATTTTCTTAAATATGCAAGTAGCATAGACGTGTTGTATATTTTTGGAAAGCCCATGATCTCAGCATTACTGATCCGGAAAAATTATTGCTGTATCTATATTAGGGCCCTCGTAAAGACGCTATAAAGATGCAAAATCACCTTTGAATCACATCCCTAAAACGGAAAGCCCGTGTCGGACATAAAAAATGAATACATCACAATAAAGCCCTCATAAATAGTTATAAGATCTGTAAATATCAAGATGATCTGAGGTCAAGTTCTCGAGATAGAAGCCTTTAAAGTTTGATCAAAATCGCAACATTTTCTTAAATTGAATTTTGACATCGCCAAATCTGATATTATTTGAAACCCTTTAAAGAGTACATTAAAAATCAGCAAACATTAGAGTGTTATTCCAGTTAGGTTTTGCGCTACAGCACTGGCAGTATGCTAAAAAAGCCATGTTTAGAGCCCTGTTAAATAGGTTATAGTGGTCTGACCCCAAATGTCAAAAGATCATCAGAAGGTCAAGGTCACAAGGTATCGTTATGTGCAATATGAAGGTCATCCAAGGTCAAGGTCATGTGATACAAGCCTCTAAACTTTGGAAAAAAACATTTCGTAATACAAAAAAGTCAAAATCGAAAATCGAAATTCGACTTCCCATTTGTTGTAGACAAAGTTTCAATCTTTCGATTAAAATCAAAATTGTGAAAGTCGGATAACAAATAGATTCTGAATAGCAATTTTGGCAAAATGACCAAAATCAATATGGCTGCCAAATTATCACTTCCGGTAAATATTTTTTTATCACAAATGTTTGTAAAAACAACATTAATATTATGCATGCCTTATTTCTAACATAACTCAGTTTTACCGAAAGTGATGCAACCGGAAGTGATATCATTGAAACCGGAAGTGATGTACATTTTTTGACTGTGCAGAATTATTTGTTCTTGCTTGCGGTCTACATCATAGAAGTTTCAAATTGATACGTTAAAAATCAAGTAAATAATCATACTTCGATTAATTACGGCAAGAAAAAGTATCGAGCGAATTTCATATAATCGAAAATTTTCAACTACTATTTTTTGCCCATTAGTACAAGAAATACGATAAAGTAAATCCGAGCAAAATCGGTTAATAATTACATTTTCTACAGCCCATTTTATGTTTGTTGCTAATGTCGCTTAATGTTGCTCAGAAAAATTTCGTTTTACATTCATTTTGTAATTAGCCACAAGTTAGAAAACGTCATGAAATCGCTTTTTCTGTACATAGTACCAGTTCCGAGAAATAGGCCCTGCCGTGGACGAAAAAAAAAAAGAACAATCAATACGAAAACAAAGCAGGGCGTACGAAGTACGCCCTGCAATAACTGTGTCTATTTGACCTAGTTTTACCACGATTGAAAGAAAATGATAACTATTTTTGGCCGACAGTGCATATCCTGGTACCCAATTTGACCCAACCCTCTAAAAATTTGAACCATGTTATATTTCAGAGCCCCTTGAAACTCTATGTTTTAGTGAAAATACAAGAATTACTGATTGGAATTATGAATAAAGCAAACTGGTGTTATCAATGTCCCCGACTCTTTTATAAAAAATGAGAAAACCTCTATTCAATTTTTCTAATAAACACGACCCATTTTGCTAAGAATGTTATATATATACAGTATAGTTAATAGTATAAATTAATGGTATATCCTTTTAACAAATTATCGATTTCAGACTAAACCATATTTGAAATTAAAATTTCATTGTAGAAGCCAGTCGAGTGGAGCCAGTTATTATGTAAATCAATTGAACAAGTTTTATATTCATGATATAGATTCACTCACGTTTTCACCTGAATAATTCTAACAGAGCTATATAATACAAATGGTCCCATTATTCGATTCAATTTGTAAAATAAAATTTCGTATTGAACCTAATTGATTTGATTCTATTCAAGAGAAGTTTTCAAGCCTCTGTCAGTGTATCGGCGATTTTATTCAATTTTTCCCTATGACGTCCGCGCTTCTTAAAAACCCGATAGTCTCAAATTCAATTCAATGGCAAAGGGTGCCATAAGTTTTTGTTGTAAAAAAGAGTCGAAATACGTTGGACAGGGAATTAAAATGCTGCAAATCGAAGTCATAAAAATAAAAAAGATTTTCAAGAAAACGAATCGAGAGTTTTCAATCAAACGATCCAAATTTTGGTTTGCACATGCTTCAAACTACAACGTCAAAGAAAAAATATCTCATTTCTGAGAATGAGGTACAAATTGTCAAACAGATTGTAAAAGTGAAGTTTTCTATATTCTATAGGATGATGAAGTAGTCAACTTTAAATGAAAAGTTTGTTATTATTCTAATATAGCTAAAAGCCAATTGATATGAGTTCAAACTTCAAACGATTTTTAATGTCAGCTATGACATTCATGTAGTATAAAAATTAGAGATTGTCGATTTTGACCGATAGCTTGGTGACTGTCAGTTTTAACTATTTCATGTCCTGGACAACGCCAATCAAATATTCACTGCTTTAAACTACAATTGGGGGGCCGCGGTGGCTCAGTGAGTTAGACGCTTTCTCGCTAACCTGAGGTTAGTCGTTCGAATGGGACAATAAACCAAAGCCCTGTGTGCATAGCCGTAGGAGACACAGGGGCAGGTGCCCCCCCCCCCCCCATAAAAAAATATGATTTCGGGCAAAAAATCACCCAAATCGCGCAAAATATCATTCAAATTCGGGCAATAAGTCGGTCTGCCCCCCTGTTAAGTCGTGGGCCCCTACGGCTATGCCTGTGTGCTATAGGCTGTGCACCCTGAAGACCCCTCGACAGTTGAAATCAACAATAAGTGTAGGCTAATGCCGCTGTCCTGGCAAAAATTTCCCTCATTGCACACTGCATTGCGTTTGCCCGACCTAAATTAGCCCAAACAGGTGCAGAAAAGCAGGACGTAAAATTCCATTTCATTTAAAATACAATTACAACATTCAAAAAGTCTATATAAAAATACATTCGGCATTTTTGAGCGATGATTTGATTGAGGCCTTATAATGTATAAATGCTTCACAAGTACCAGCACATCACCTCGTGTATTTTCAATGTAGTTCAACGACGTCATAATCCGGAGTCTGCCGAGCAGGATATAGAAATACGCTCAGTTGAATTAAAGTTGTATTTCAGAATACAAACAATAAAATTTACCAAAATCGCAATATTTTAAATGTCAATAAACAAGGGCTTTCTGGGTCTCTGATGCGTTTTTTTCTAGTGAGCGAAGTGAAATTTTGCCAAAATTCTTAGTGTCATAAAATAATGAAAACTATCTTACCAGCTATCTGTTCTTCATTTAGATGATTTTCTGCCTAAAATAAACAAAATAGATGTTGATAATAATCTACAATGTGAACCCCAAACACATCTAACCTTCAGTACCCGTTGTGGAAGGACGTGGATTTGTCAACAATTTTGTGGGTGACCGAGCCAGTTTGGTTTGAAGTACATTGCGAAGCACCCTAACTGCGAGCCCCAACAGAAGGTCCCCTTGACCTAGACAAATATTGGAAACATAGCATCGATCTCGTGCAATTTGAACCATATTTCGTGATTGGATGTTGAAATCGGGACTTCCGATTCTGATCTGAACATATGCATTCTCTAGAAAATCTTTCTTAACAATTGATTTGTGGTGGATCTTAGATCCCCTCCCCTTCTGAGTTGTCCCCTACATCCACTAATCCACGCCCTTGTTCGTAGTTTTAACCCAAGATGGCTGTGGCACATCACGTGTTATTGTTCTTTGTCTAAAACAATGTCTTTACAATAAACAAAATAATTGCCCTTTATGCCCCCACTCCACTCACGCTACGAATCACACGTATAACCACGAATTGAATAATCGTAGGATTCGTACCATTTCGCAAAGTTCTCAATAGGTTAGTATTTATTCGTAGTAAGTTCTTTAAATTCTTGTGCTATCGGGAATTCGTCGCAAACATTTTGAGCCGTGAATTTGATCATATTTTGGATTCGTAATCACTTCGGGAAATTTCTTAACCGATTGATATATATTCGTAGTCAGTTCTTCCAATTCTTGAGTCATCTGAAATTCGTACACAACATTTTGAGTCCGCCCAAACTTTTGACCACGAACTCCCCGATTCCGAAATCGTAGTTGGTTCTTAACTATTTCGTGGTGCATTCTTAATATAATCGTAGGCTTATCGACTAGGAATCCGTCACGAAATCCACGAATAGACACCGAAACAGATACGAAGAAGTAAGAACTTCACGAAAGTCTAAAAACGTTCTTGAAGTATTTGTAATCGATTCTTGTAAAACGCAGTGCATTCTTGACAATATTTTAACGATTGGAACCGAATCGCACGAATATTCTTAACTCTATCGTACTAGAATCGTAGAAAGTGACGATTTTGAAAATTAATTTTCGTAAGTCAACGAATCCTCACGAATTTCCACGAATTACTACGAATTGCCACGAATTTCCACGAATTCCCAAGAATCCTACGATTCATCAATTCGTAGCTATTCGTAGCGTGTGTGGAGTGGAGGCATAAGTTATATAGTTATGTATAAACATATACTAGTAAGCATAAATTGTTTTCTCTTGTTACTGAAAACGCTCTACGTAACAAACGCATGGAACAAGATCAAATCACACAAAATAACCCAAACCCCAAACATCGATAATTTTGGCCACGCCCGATGAAAAAGTTGCAAATTTATTAAAATTGTCTTGAGGGTTCATAGCACCATGGGACAAACCAGTGGTAACGTCAAAGTAAAAGGTCTCGCCCCAGGAGACACAATAGAACCTACCATTCATTACCTAGACAATAATGTTTTACGGAAACTGTCGAGAATTGCCGAAAGCATGATAACCAGATAAGTATAAGAAGGACGTATATAACTCCATTTAATTTCATTTCTTCTAAATCGTGCCAAATAATAGTTTCAACGTTTATTAAATTTATCTTATCTATGTAATAGCTATAGCTTCTATTAGATGATAATACTTTCGGTATTAAAATTTTATATTTAACATGGTTTTTATTACATTATACATGCCTTCAAATTTCATCTGAGAACTTAAAGGTGGTTATGAGAGTACTTCAGTTTGTAATTTTCTATTAGAAAGTCATTATTATATACTTATGCAACAAAGGTGCAAAACGTAATGTTTTGAAAATCATGTCAAGTTGGCAGACTCAATATTAAAGCAATACCATTAAAATAAACAAAAAAGTTTGAATCATTCTAAGAGGTAGTATTTCTTTAATTGGATATTTCAGTACAACCCTTATCTTGTGCATTTGGGAGAGTTCAACCCCTCTCACCCTTAATGCAAGATACGTGTAAGGCGCAACATGGAAATATGCTAATGCCAACCATATTTTCTTATGTGTCTATTTTTCACCATTAAGCGGCATTGTTAGTATATTTCCATGTTATAATGTCTACTTATACCATTATTAGATACTGTTAGTATATAAACATGTTATAATGTCTACTTTACCATTATTAGATACTGTTAGTATATAAACATGTTATAATGTCTACTTTACCATTATTAGATACTGTTAGTATATGAACATGATAATACATGTATATCTACTTTACCATTATTAGATACTGTTAGTATATTTCCATGCTATCATATCTACTTATACCATTATTAGTATATAAACATGTTATAATGCCTATTTATACCATTATTAGCTACTGTTAGTATATTCCCATGGTATAGTGTCTATTTATACCGTTATTAGATACTGTTAGTATATTCCCATGTTATAATTTCTACTTTACCATTATTAGCTACAGTTAGTATATTTCCATGTTAATATGTTTACTTTACCATTATTAGCTACTGTTAGTATATGAACATGATAATACATGTATATCTACTTTACCATTATTAGATACTGTTAGTATATTTCCATGCTATCATATCTACTTATACCATTATTAGTATATAAACATGTTATAATGCCTATTTATACCATTATTAGCTACTGTTAGTATATTCCCATATTATTATGTCTATTTATACCGTTATTAGATACTGTTAGTATATTCCCATGTTATAATTTCTACTTTACCATTATTAGCTACTGTTAGTATATAAACATGTTATAATGTCTACTTATACCATTATTAGATACTGTTAGTATATTTCCATGTTAATATGTCTACTTATACCATTATTAGCTACTGTTAGTATACTTCCATGTTAAAATGTCTACTTACACCATTATTAGCTACTGTTAGTATATAAATATGTTAAAATGTCTACTTATACCATTATTAGCTACTGTTAGTATATAAACATGTTATAATGTCTACTTTACCATTATTAGGGACTGTTAGTATACTTCCATGTTAAAATGTCTACTTATACCATTATTAGCTACTGTTAGTATATAAACATGTTATAATATCAACTTTTGCCATTATTAGAGACTGTTATTATATAAACATGTTATAATGTCTACTTATACCATTATTAGCTACTGTTAGTATTTACTATATTATAATGTCTACTTTACCATTATTAGAGACTGTTATTATATAAACATGTTATAATGTCAACTTTTACCATTATTAGATACTGTTAGTATATTTCCATGTTATAATGTGTACTTATTTACCATTATTAGCTACTGTTAGTATATTTCCATGTTAAAATGTCTACTTATACCATTATTAGAGACTGTTAGTATATAAACATGTTATAATGTCAACTTTTACCATTATTAGAGACTGTTAGTATACTTCCATGTTATAATGTATACTTATACCATTATTAGATACTCTTAGTATATTTCCATGTTATAATGTCTACTTTACCATTATTAGAGATTGTTAGTATATAAACATGTTATAATGCCTATTTATACCATTATTAGCTACTGTTAGTATATTCCCATGATATAATGACTATTTATACCAGTTATTAGATACTATTAGTATATTCTCATGTTATAATTTCTACTTTACCATTATTAGATACTTTTAGTATATTCCCATGTTATAATTTTTACTTTACCATCATTAGATACTGTTAGTATAGTTACATGTACGTTTACCATTATCAGATTCTTTTAGCATATTTCCATTATAATATATACTTATACCATTATTAGAGACTGTTAGTATATAAACATGTTATAATGTCTACTTTACCATTATTAGATACTCTTAGTATATTTCCATGTTATAATTTCTACTTTACCATTATTAGATACTGTTAGTATATTCCCATGTTATAATTTTTACTTTACCATCATTAGATACTGTTAGTATAGTTACATGTACGTTTACCATTATCAGATTCTTTTAGCATATTTCCATTATAATATATACTTATACCATTATTAGAGACTGTTAGTATATAAACATGTTATAATGTCTACTTATACCATTATTAGAGACTGTTAGTATATAAACATGTTATAATGTATATTTATACCGTTATTAGATACTGTTAGTATATTCCCATGTTATAATTTTTACTTTACCATCATTAGATACTGTTAGTATAGTTACATGTACGTTTACCATTATCAGATTCTTTTAGCATATTTCCATTATAATATATACTTATACCATTATTAGAGACTGTTAGTATATACTTTTACCGTTATTAGATAGACCTACATTTAGTAAATATTTACATGGTAATATGACTATTCAAACCATTTTCAAATATTAATACAGTGTACATGTATATTCTTCTAAATGTACTTTAATTGTCGACTGTTTTGCTATTATGAGACATTGTTAGTAAATTTCCATGTTTCTTGTTATGTGAGATGTTGTATTAACAAATACGGAACCAATTGTTTGTTATATAGTCCTACTTATTAGATGTAGATAAATTGGTATCTCGTTAAACTCGAACCACTTGGGGTACATTACAATAAATAGACAAGCCTCAGGTGGCAAGAGAAAACTCAGAACAATTTGGATTATAACATGTTTAATATAATTATAGAAATTAATCGATTCCATTATATGGCATTCATTTCTATCATTTTATATTATTGCTTTAGGTATAGTCCTTGTAACAGTACAGGGCCTCAGGGGAAAAATTGCACTGCTATGACTAAATAGCTAAATGGCACTAACGTATGGTTTTCATTCCATACCAAATCTAATTTGTATTGATATATCATTGCCTATCATTGTTTCCATTATACCGACTTGAATAACGAATAAATAAAACACAATAGCTCTACAAATGAAATCCATTGCGTGTTATTTGTATTCAGTTTCAATGGCAATGAACATTTTAACCTAGTTCTATCCAATACTCTTTCTCTGCATTAAGATGCGTTTTCATTTCCTCGGTGCCATTAAGTCATGCATTTGTAATAGCGACGAGTGAAAGACACAAGTTACTGTTTCATACAGTCTTAAAGTACATGTTTTAGAACATTCAATGCCAACATTGTTTAGTGCAAAGAGAGCACTTTCCATTTTGACAAATATTATAGTCTTTAGTCTTTACCAGCTGTGTGTTTTGCTTTCCAATGAAACTACGCACTACATAAGAACATTGGCTCAGATTTTCGAGCTTCCCAAGTTTAAGAACCACGACGTAACTCAATGTCAGCCATATAATAAACACAATAATGTGCAAATTAAGCGTGTGTATATACTTGGGCTAATACGTAAAAAGTGTTAATAACTACATGTAACTCCCAATATACTTTCTTATCAATGGTAACAAATATATTATCATGAATGGAAGACATATTATTCCATAGTCGATGTCAAACCGCAATTCAATAGCAACATTTGATATAGTCAAAGACTCAATTATGGGAAATCAGCTGGATTCTCCCCTCTGTCAACAATCGATCTGGTAAGTTCAATGTCTCGAATGGGTGAAATCTATTGAGTACCTTCTGATGTCAATGTCAAGCCGTATCGATCTGTTGATGTCAATGTCTCGATTAGAGGTTCTTTCGGAAGCCAATGTCAAGCCGTATGTATGGCAACAATCCATCTGGTAAGTTCAATGTCTCAATTGAGGGAAATCTATTGGGTACATTCGATGACAATGTCAAGCCGTCTGTATATGGCAACATTCCATCTGTTAAGTTTAACGTCTCAATTGGGGGAAATCTATTGGGTGTCTTCGATGTCAATGTCAAACCGTATGTATATGGCAACATTCCATCTGGTAAGTTCAATATCTCAATTGGAGAAAATTTATTGGGTACTTTCGGATGTCAATGTCAAGCCGTTTATGGCAAAAGTCGATCTGGTAAGTTCAATGTCTCAATTGGGGGAAAGTTATTTGGTACTTTCAGATGTCAATGTCAAACTGTACTTTAATGGCTCAGTTATGAAACATGTATTGGGTACTTTCTGATGTCAAATACAAACCGTATTCCAATAAATAAGATTGTTGATGTAAGTGTAATCGTCGGTCGTCTGTAGGTATATTCCAGTTCCCTAATCAAACCTTATTCTAATGTAAGTTCATCAACTGATCGTACTAGTATTCATTAGGTCAATTTCTGTTCCATATCAGTGTATTTCCCACGGCTAATATTAATTCTATAATAGAAACTTCTAAATCATTGTTCTTTAACCTAAAGGCCTGTGTGTGCAGCGAATAAGAATTCCGAATCTAGCACTCGTTTTAAACATGGTCTATATCATGAGGCTGACTGGGATTTGTAATCAGAGAGTAACCGGGGACACCAATCCAAACAGGTACCAGTATCCACTAACTAACACACATATTGTAACGCAATGACGATGAACCACCATTGATTTCAAATTCCACGGTCTTCGCGTCCTTGGAACAAAGACTCTCAAAATATTTGCCCAAATTTTATTTAACTATATGTTGCTGTCTGTCTGAAGTTGCTTGTGGTTTAATGCATTTTGGCCTCCTGATAATGAGGAGGAACAAAACCACCTCTTGCACGATATTTCGAATTAATAAGGGGGCCACAGCTCTGGTAGTTTCGTGAGTTTTGGGCCACGGTATGAAAAAGTTTCGGAACCACTGATTTACAATGACATGTATGAACTTCGAGACTTTCACTAATAAATTAAATAAATTTTCCCAAACAGTAAATGTTGTAATTTTTGTTAGTTGTTTTCAAAACAATAAACAATAGTCGTTTCCAACTAAAAGCCATTCTCCCAATTTTCTTATATGGTTGTTCAAAGATACAGAAACTATGCTTGGGAAATTGTTATTTTCTGTAGTTTTGAATGTCTGAATGAACAGAATCTAGATATGATTTTCTGTTGAGTCAAACTCGGCAAACTCGTAATGAAAATAGCAGTATTTCTAAATAACCATGGTCATAATTTCATACAACTTAAACCATTATTATTCTACTATTTTATCATACAATAATTATTATAGTGGGAATAAAATGGGGGTCAAATGTGACTTCAACAAAAAGATCGATGAAAAAATTAATATTTCATATATAAAGCAAGCAAGCAGTCGGCATATGGCGTTGTCGAACACATTCGTGAATTGAAAAATAAATTAATAAATACTTTCACACAATTTTGAAAATACGATCAATTGCTATAGAAATATAGAAACGAAATTAAATGAAGCTCTACGTCCTATTTTTGTGTACATTATTGGTTAACAAAAACGAGAAACTCCGTGTAGTATGCTATGGGAGAAATTTTGAAAAGAACATTAGCATATTCTTATTTTCAATTTTGGACGTATTCTCAACTTGCACAGCATGTAATATGTGTTTTTTTGGTTTATCGTCCCATTTGAAGGATTAGCCCCTTCTATCTGCATGAGGAAACAGGGTTAAAAAAATGGGGGTAACAACGATCCCTTTGGAAGTAGTCTTTCCTATACACGATATCATACACAAACAATTTGTGACACGGTACAAGTGGCATTGGACCACCATTGATCTCAAATGGAGCAATATTCTACTTCTTTTGTGCCCAATTATTATGATCGGTACATTGCAAGCAATTTGTGTAACTTATTCATTTTCAACCATCATTTTATCTAACATGGGTGCTCAAGGAGACAGAGAACTGTGTTTGGCACGATGGCAGTTGAATGTGTTCTGAATGTGTTCTGAATGTGTCATTGACTTCGTTCTATATTTTTAAAGTCGTTCACAAAAAACAAACACGTATGAAAAAAAAGACCTTTTCGCTTCTGATTTTAATTGTCATGAACAGATTAGCGGATTCAATTCTTGAAAACAAGCAATGTTTTCAATAACAGTACATTCATTCTCATCTCATTCGATATTGTAGCGGATATATAGGATTAGCTGGATTAGGAAGAATTTCCATCACGATCTTTTAAAACCAATTATTATTTGTAAGTCTTTAAGGATAACCTAGCCATGACAATGTCATTCTGTTCTGGTCTTATTAAATAGATTAAAGATGTGTTTCTCTCGAAAAAATAAACATAATCAAATGCCTTGAAGGAATATGAAGACTATATTGCCCCCGTCCCACTGAGAATTTAGGAATCTGCGATGGTCTTCCGTCCGATGGGAAAAATTTGCGATGGATAGCGATAAAATTGTAGAAATAGCGAAACTGAGATGAATTTGCTATTTTAATTGACACTTCTGCGATGGGACTGGGGCTTATGAAACCACACGGACCAACGTTATAATAATTATGTCCTGAACATAATGTTTACTTGTCCAGTGTCCATGGCAGGGAATTGTTTATCAGACAGTATGCCCATCTCTCTCTTTTTTCTACCCACATTGGTAGCTTTGAGAATTTGTAACTATTTTAATAGTCACCATTCTCCAAACAAGTAAAAGTCGTAACTTTCAGTGGTTCAGAAATTTTGGTAGGCGGAACCGCAAAAGTAAAACAGTCGGCATTTCTACTTAATTTCGTGGGGCTTTTTAAACTAGCCTACGGAATCTACTGGAATTATTATGATGATATGCTCTCTAGATTAAGTGAATCGTAAATATTAAAATGTGTATCGCAAACAGACATATCTAGTTTCTGACTGGAATCCTTTGATTGGAACAATAATCAAAGAAACAACAAACGATGTTGTCTTTCAATTTGTTCAGTCTGTCGTTGAAAAAGACAATAAACCTTTCTTTTCATTTGACTAAGCATCAAGTGTGCTGCGAAGTTCAAATAAACCCAACAAACAACAGAGCTGCAATGTTAATGACTTCGTATGTCGTTATGGTAATGGGTCGACATTTCTCATATACTTTGATACAAATAGCTAGCGAAACAAACATATGTGTATTTATATATTTAAGTATCATGTGGGTATATCAATAACAAACGTTAATGAAGTAGTGCTTCGTAACACTTGAGAAACGTTGGCATAAACTTTTCTGATTCGTGATATATAACGTCCCGTTTTTTGATGTTTTCACGATTGCGAACCACCCAATAAGCATCGTCTGCTATAGCCACGAGAGTTATCAGGAACTACTTTTCAAACCAAAATACTGAAAGACTGGGTCTACACGTTTAAATTTTAAAATTAAATAGTAATTTAAGAAACAGACATGCAATGAAAAGTTTGTTTACAGAGTAAACGTCAGTAGTTGACTTACCATTCTGTCGTGTCTGGTATTTTGTGTCCCTTGATACGTGTTATAACTCCGCCAATAATAATAGGTCTGGTATCACTTAATGACACAACTGAGTTCAAATTCGAACAGTGGTTCCCTTATTCCACACAAACACAGCAGTCTGTTTCATAAAAACTGAATAAAATATGAATTCAATGGCTAGTACTCCACCCAAAAATACACAATTGAGTTCCTCACAACACGTTGAAAAACAGTCGCGTAAGAATACCGAGTCGTCTGCTAGCTAAGAATTGACTGTGTAGTTCTTATAACACAACCTGATACCAACTACGAACTGCAGGTCTTTGACAGATTGTTTTGTGCCGGACAGCTCGTGTGACACCTGTCTAATCGCAGTGTTGATTTCCTGTTCAACAAAAGCTCGATATAATGGAGATCATTACTAAAAACAAAGCCGCGAATAACTGGAACACTACAGCCCCAGGACAATAGAGGCGATGTATGTAGATCAATAAAACAGTAATAATATAGTGTTTCATACACAGTCCAACTTATACGAATAATTTAAACCTTTGATAATATAATCAACTAAATAGCTCTTTCTATTCTCTATTATACTGTAGCCTATACTCCACATATTTTTAACCCAATTTGACACTTGACTATAATTTCCAACTTATTGCAAACGGCATTTTAAGAGGAATGGTATAAGTGGTAGTGGGTCGCCGCGCTCTCAACTAATCGCTTTCACATTGTATTGTGTTTTAGATATGTAGTTTTTAGTCTGTAAACATATAAATTATTTTTATATCAATAATAGGTCATGTTGTTGTCGAGGCGGATAAAGTCTAGGCGTAGTAGGCAGCTGCCTTCAGCCCATCCGAAATCAGACCAATGAAAAATTTCAAGGGATATGTTCACTAACTGTTCGGCAAAAAAAAAATAGTCTCAGAATCTGGAATTTTTTGGCTTATCTAATCCGTAATATTGTTCACAACTCTCCTACGAAATTAAAGCCTTCAAATCCATATGTAGCCATAGATATCGTCGTTTGAACCTCTAATTTACGACTCACCGTTTAGTAAGACTGTGCGTTATATGAAAAACGCTTGTACAGAAAATGAAGGATAAATGTTAAGGTAGGGATATAATTGAAGGAATTATATGATTTTCGTGGATTATTACTTTATTAGTACTTCTGAAGGCTATTTGCATATATTCAAGACTCAAATCGACCCTAAAAAATTCTGAACATTCCCTTTAAAGTAATAGAATAGCAAACAGTAACTGAACATGAGTAAAATTAGAAGAAAAGCCTGAGTTATGCACGTTAACACAAATGCTCTTCGGTATGGCCCACAGTCAAAGAATTCAACCCTTGTTTTCAAAATTTTCTAAGGAAGAGTATCCTCCTTAAAGAAGCAAGCGGCATTTGCCGTCAACGAGTAAACGCTAGACGAGCGTCGTATGTCGTCAAGGGAAAAGATGCTATGGGTTCGTCTTGCCGCATTGCCCAACTGGCCGCATCGCGCCCAACTGCACAAAAACGAGTTATAAAACGACACTAATGGTTTCTGATAAAATCTGGATGGCAAAGAAATATTTTAATCAGTTGTTCCGCATCAGTTTTCTTTTTATTTGTAATTTTGGACCTATTAGGGAAATCGAAACCATAGTTTTAAAATCTGGATTCAAATAAGTAAAGTTTTGGCGGTACAATCGCTTCTGAGGAGGCGAGCATTGTCAAGGAAAATATTGTACGAAAAGGAATTCATACAAGGAAACAATCTTTAAAATTTTCAAAGGGTAGGCTAAAATACCCCCAAAAAACTTCGGGGAAACCGCAGTTTCAAATTTTCCTTGTTCCAGAAACTTTTGTTAAGAGGCAAACTTGGCGCTAATTCCGCTGGTGCTCGGTGCAATATTTCTAGAGGATATTCTGTTTTATATGGATCCTCAAATTGGGACGATCTAGCAATATACCCTGAGGAGAGCCGATGTGCTGTGATACAATAAGATACGAATGCAGCCACGATTTGTTTCAAATTGCAATAGAAGACATAACGATTTGTTAGAAATTTCAATGGACAATTTATCTTCTATATTGAAATATTGAATTTTTTTGTCACTGTATCGGATGTCTCAAAAAAAATGTCCTCAATTTTGACGGCAAATTACCTATTTCAACCTGTGTTCAATGTACCTTCACCACTTAGACCACCAACTTCAACTTCTTTTCAATCCTGAGATGCTGTCCCGGATCTCATCTGAAAGTACCTTCTCCCGATCTTGCATTTCAAGTTCCGTTCAGCCAGTCTGTAATGACCCCAGGCTATATGGGATATAAAAATCGGTTTACCAACGGTCGAGATAGTTAACCCGTCAAATTTGGTTGACCAGACCTTCGCAACTAATTTTTAAACATTAATGTCTGAGATCTATTTATTATTACAACTTGTGTCTCAGCTGAAATTTACACTACAGGTTGTTATTGCCTAAATCCTACATATTGCTTTGAAATATATCTTAAAATAATCATGGATTCCACCGTTTCGGACAACTGAAAATCGTCAGTTTTCTAGACGATTAGAACCAGTCCAAATATTATCACTTACACAATGATTATTAACATTATATAACCAAGTATATTTTGATATAACATTACCCATTGATTGTCTATGTGAGCACATAATAATTTCATTATCACATACAGGGAATTCTATAACCAGATATTATGTTCATTAATATACCAGATGGCCGCTTTTTGGCTCATTCTCTGAAAATTTGTTGTCTGATGAATAATGTGAAGCTTTTTGTCTAATTTTCTTTGCATGTATTTTATTGGGAGAACTGAAAATATATCCAAAACAAGATGACAAAGTTTTGGGATATTTCAAGCTTTTTAGGGGGTAGCGGGACCGGGTGGTGAATGACAGGCCCTTTAAATAGAAAGGGGGAGGGGGGTACGGGGCATTTATGATTGAAGCAATGACATTTTTTTTTTTTTAAGATATAACAATATAACAAGAACTTGCTGGTATGTGGTTAGGGCCAGTAAAATCAAAATTGCTTTATATAGGCAGGAGCATGCAACCCTAAGACCTCGAATTCAGCACCACCACTATTGAGAATGAGTATTACGCAATATAAAATTGTTTCGTACGGGCCTGATTGGTGCAATATCATGAATCTTTCTTATCCAAACAGTCGTTATTTCTTGGGCCATATTTCAGAAACGAAAGTAGCCTAACTGAAAAGTCTCCTCACGACACATTCACAGCATTTTCAAAATGGATATTGCATTGACGCCTCTATGAGTTATTTAATCTTATGTCAGATCAGAACAGATGAAAACACCCTGCAGATCCAGACCGCCTCCAATTGTAGACCTGTACATCTGGGAGACTCAAACCCTCCCTTCCCCAAAATTTAAATGATGCAAAGCAGGCCTTCAAAAGGACAAAATGAAATATAAGGACGCAAGATCTAGCCCGAAATCTCTTTAAAGTTTTACACAGTTTTGGCACTTTTTTTGCATAGAAAAACATTGAAATATATTACTCAATTATTATAATTTGTTTCATTATCATTAATTGTTTTGTCTTCGGGCCACTCTTGAGGGCGTCTATGGCCAAATTTGAGAAGGGTTATGGATTAAAGGCTATCGATATTCAAATAACAACAATCACATTCTTGGACTATTCCTTCGTGTTGTTGAAAACAATATTGTTTATAACAATGGCATTCTTATTCATTATTAATAAATTTAATAATAACATGTACAGTTGACCAGTAAATAATTAGTTATTCTTTACAATTGCTCTTCTTAACTATGAATGTTTGAGTGGACTTATTGGCCTTAATGAATTGTGTGTGGCGTGGTAACAACATTTTATACGACGTTAAAATAAAACAGCCTTCCTCTGTATCCAATCAAGCATACGACAATACGAGAGATTTCTTATTTATTTCAATTCTAAATCAATACTCTTGACACCACACAAATGTAAATTAGTCTGTAGTGTATCTTTACTAGTTTAGACAATTCAATTGTTGCGTCTAACCCGAAACGAAACGAGCTTATTTTAAGTATTTAGATCAGGCCTTCTCAATTAATTTTTGTAAAGAGCCAAATGCATGTTATAAAAAAAAGGGCCAAACAGAGCTCAGCTAGCATAGCGTGCAGAGCGTTTTAGTGGAAGGGGGCACTCATGAACGACACTCTTGAGGGTGTCGCGGGCTGGATTTGGCCCGCGGGCCGCCTTTTGGGCCTGATTTAGATAATCAAAGTCATCTAAGTCATGAACGCAATAAACATGCGTTTATCAGACCAAGATTAAGTAGAGACCTATGTGTTTATCTTTGCAAGATCTTTTTGTAACCTACAAGGGTTTATCTATGGACCACGACGTCCAGTAATAATACCGGACCACACATCGATATCGGTATCGGACCACTTCAAGTGATATCGTACTATACCCACAAAAGGCGATCACAAGCTAGAATACCTTTTTAAAGGAGAATTTTCAGTATTTTCGAGGGTTGTTTTAGGCCTTGAATATGTGTAAAATCATCCAAAAGTACTAAAGCGGCACGAAAATCGCATTATTATACCCGTACCTAAACATTTATAGTTTGCATTTCTGTATAATGTGTTTTCTATATAAGGCATAGTCTTACCAAACGACAAGTCGTATTTTTGTGGTAATT
Organism: Lottia scabra; assembly: GCA_029955415.1. NCBI lineage: Eukaryota > Metazoa > Mollusca > Gastropoda > Lottiidae > Lottia > Lottia scabra. Next base: position 17,388,828 of record JARJEI010000001.1, read on the forward strand.
ATAGATTAACGGAGATTTGAAGGCTTAAATTTTGAGAGAAAGTTATGAACATTGTAACGTATTAGATTAGCTAAAAAAAATCCAGGTTCTGAGACTAAAATCTTATCGGTAGAACGAGTGGTGAACATATCCCTGTAAGAAAATTTAGCAATAACTTATCTTAAGTTAATAAGTTTAACTACATATTGTATGTAGAAATATCCCTTTATAAGACATGTTCTAGTATTTGTGATATTGATATACAACCACTTCAAAATCCATCCAAATCCCCTTTAGACCTCGTTCTTCAAACAGTCGATTCTCAAAAAGACAGTTCATTAAAACGTATTGAGAATCCATACTGTTTGTAGCCTTTGTAATCAGTGGTAAAGAATCACAGTTGTTTTGTTTATTTTAGATGAGATATCAATAAGTCAAGATAATAATCAATAAAGTAATTAGTAACTAATATTAATTTACACTCAATGGTTTCATTAGTCTATCTTACCGTTATAAATCATTAGGTGCCTTGATAATAAAATTCCATGAAGATCATCATTCAGTCGATCGAGGCAGTTTCCATATTGCTGAATTTAATGTTATGTTGAATGACGTATAAAGAAGACTTTTCGTCATTGACAGTTTGAAAGATCTTTAATGGAGTTGTAAAAAAGATCAAATTATTTTGAATGGAATAAAATATGTTAGAAGGAACAGTCTGGATTTTCGGGGTCGGATTTCACAGGTACCAGATTCGGGTTAAAAAAGGGTATATAGTTATTTTTTATGAGATAATAAAGGTATGAAAGCCGCCATCGTTTTCCTAGAAAGTGAAACGATTGTCAAGAAAATACGCAATAAGTATGCAATGAATAATTCCTGTCCATTGATTGGTCAGACTTATTAGTTGAATTTCAATACAGTATTTTCGACCAATCAAAAGAAAGCAATTTGAACAACTTTGGGGAGAATGACGTAATCATTGTTGACATACGTTTTACCTTCTCTTTATGGAGCAAGAATTGTTAAATATTTCAATAAAATACGTCATGTTATGCTGTAAAAGTGATGATTTAGAAATACTTAACAATACTGTTTGAATGTCAAAGCATGTGAGAAATGGTAAGAATATCGAAGTTAAAACGAGAAACATCGCCGAATAAAAATAAGCCGATTTTTTTTTTTTACCAGAATCTGTAATCGATTTGGGTCTAAAATAATCGGAAATAGCCTTCAGAAGTAAAAGAACTGCACAATAAATATCGAATAATAATTTCAATATACATATTGTATCTCAAAATAGAAATTTTATTTTTCTATTTTTGAATATTTTATGGCTTCGTCTCAGTAATATACGAGTCGTATTTTTAACTTTCAAACGCAGTTAATAGTAGAAAGCTCATATTTTGGTCATCTTAGCTGAGAAATTCCAGTTTCTTACTAAGACACGATTGGTCGAACAGATGGCGAAAGAGTACCTTAATGTAAAAATCTGCTACCCAATTATTTTTGGTTAAAGCGGTACAAAAAATTTCAGTTCTCAAACTTGATCAATAAGAGTTTATCTTCATCAAAAGTGTCTTAAGTATACAAACAGAATGCAATAACCATACAACTAAGTAATTTTCCTAAAAATTACAGGTTATTATTAAAAAACGCTTAATAGGGCCTACTGTGTTTATCTTGTAGTAATTATGAAATATAAGGTAGTTTTGAATTTATCAGGTTATGCAGTATAGTTATGACACCAGACAAGTTGCCTAATGAATATAAACTCTTATTGACCAAGTTTGAGAATTTTGAATTTTTTATCATTCTAAGAGGTAGTATTCCTTTAAGTTACCTTATCATGTCGTACTCGAAAGCAGATTGCAAACTTAGTTTGGCACATTTTTTGGAGCAATAAGGAGAAATAGTTCACAAAATGATAATTAAAGCGTCAACTGTTCAAATAATTTGAATAGAATAATTGCAATGGCATTCTCATCCGGGATATTAATTTCAAAACTAGATTCAACCAATTACTGAAATTAATAGTAATGCATGGTCGATTATAATTATAAGTAATGTATATTTAGTATATTTGTATGTATGGTTTGATGGTGATATTGATTATTCAGATAAACTAGACTAATATTGGTTCTTATCAGTTCAATTTATAGAGCAGTATATTATAAACTCATTGGCATGGTATTGAGAAAGCTTGTTAGCAAAGGTAATAATATGCTTACTGGAAGGTTTGTTAAATAATTAACCAAAAGGAACCACCAGCATGTAAAATAATTTGGATGACATGATGGATAATTTTTTTTTTTGGCAATTTTTTTTTTCTCGACATGAGTGTTTTCAATACAGTGAAAACCCCGAAGACCGCATACCTCGAATACCGGTTTCCCCTGCACATCGCCTAAAACAGAAAGTACCAATAAAAAATAGAAACTAGAGCCACATGTGGCACAAAGTGGGACTTTGCGCATGTGCAAATGTGCTCAAACAATGTGAAAAAACCTCGACCCTCAACTTAATCCCAATTACCAAAGAAGTCGATAACATACGAAATTTGTGTTTTTTAGAAGGTTGTGAAACCGAAAGTAGACACCAGACCTGACCTATGAACATACCAGCTGATACCCTATGTGAATGACTTTCAAACTGCCGAAGGTTACGGTCAATCAAGGTCAAAGTCACGAGATACAAGCCTTTGAAGCTTATAAACTTTGAAAATGTACACACTAATACCACCGGAAATTGACGCAAGACATCAGATATGAAAGTATATTTGAATAGCCACAGTCAATGACCTTTGATCCTAGAAAGGTCAATGTCAACACAGGTGAAGGTCAAAAACGGAAAAAGTTTAATTTCTTAACCCTGTTCCCTTTTTGTGAACTACAAAGCCGAAATCAATGAGCCTTTTACATAAGCTGAATAAAACAATCTTGTAACTGTATGCAAGGTTATTTTTTCACAACCACGTCAGATTTTTTGTTGTGACTTTATTAATATTAACAATGTCTAATAATGCCTAAATTTCCCAGCCTTTACATCTATTGGTTAACGAGATATACAATCATAAATGTCAAAAAAGGTCAAAATCTTTAATCGGAAATTATGAAATTCTTAAACCTTGTTCATTTTACAGCCGAAAATCTGAGATTTTGATATAATTGAGCTAATGTAATGAGATAAGTGTGTGCCGAAGCATTTTCCAAAAAATTGTATTCTATGTATATTTTTTCCAGACAACAAAATGTGAACAAAATGAAAATTTAACCCGGATGTACCAAGCCCACGTCACTATTTTTTGATGAATACATTTATATGGGGTATGTTTAATTATGTTTAAATTTTAAAGCTTCTACATCTTATAGATCACGAGATAAACATACATCAATGTCAAAAAATGAGAAAAATCTCATTTTAATTTTTATTAAATTGACAATTATAAAACAAAGTGATCCATTAATTAAGCTGATAAAAAGGTGTCTAATTGAAATCAATCAAGATTAAGATGTGTATTTAACCCCCACATATTCTTCTGTTGTTCTTCTTGACATGAGCACAAAGCATAGTGGAACCTGTTTTGATTCATGTTTGTTTACAGCTTATTATAATTCAATATACATTTTTTATTTAAATATGTAATTCTTTAACAATTTTTTTGCTTTTTTAAATAAAAAGGGCAAAAAGATAAAATACTATATATATCAAGTTCTCATACCTGTATTACTAACATTCCTATGACACCATTTGTCACATACAGGTACATCACAAGTTATGCCATGCTGTCTTGGTCTTACAACAGCATTGCATCCTAATTCTTAAGCATAAATCAGCAATTTTGTTTTGCCATGTTGTAGATTTTGAAATATTATGTACAAATGGGATATTTTTTATGCTATAATAATGCTTACAAATAGATTAAAAATATCAAAGAAATCTTCTGAATTCATTCCTTTTGTTTATAATAACGATCATTTTAATAATAATTATTGATGAAAAATTTAACAGGTTCTTAATTAGTTAATGATGAGTTAATTAGGGGAGGAAACCACTTGGGATTTGGGTGGAAATAACTAGAATTAAAAAGGGGTGGAAATTGGGGGGTGGAGAACACCAGGGTTGAGTTTGAAAAGGGGGGAAACCACTACATCCCGCTTGGGCTTGCTCGTAAAGCACATTCAAAATCTGAAAAAATAACTTTCTAAGTGAATTAGGTCATGTGCTAGAGCAGTCCAAAGTTGTCAATGTTGCTGTTTTCGGACAGTTATAAAACCGGAAGTTGATATCGGTCAAATATTAAAGTATCATCTGGTAGCCAAGGTCGATGAACTTTGACTTACTTAAGGTCAAGGTCATCAAACGTCAAGGTCACGAGATACAAGCCTACAAAAATTGAAAAAATTCAACCGGAAATTGCAAAAAAGCAAAATCCAAATTAAAAAATCCACTTCTTCGATTTTTTTCTTTTATTTGACACCAAAATTTTGAAATTAGGTTCCAAATTGGCTGAATAAAAATAGAAGAGTTTCAGGGGAATCAAAATGGCGGCCAAAGTTCCACTTCCGGGTGAAATTTTATTTTAAAATCGGCTGTAGAATTACGATGGCTACCCGTCAGCATAATTTCGTTGAAATATTTATATTTCGCCGTAAGTTATTCAACCGGAACATTAAATCGATTTCACATTTAAACCGGAAGTGAAGTCAAAATTTTGACTGTGTCACTTAATTAACATTTGTGGTTAACATTTGATTAAAATAACAGATCAATCTGACAAAGACTAAAAAAAAAATTTGAAAAAATGTAAGCTACAAATATATTTGAATTTTTTTTAACTCATATCACATCGGAATTTAGCCACAGATTCCAAATATTATAAAAACCCGACCAAAATCAGCCTAAAAATGTAGCTTCCAGAGTAAAAAAATCTGGTTATTTGCTCATGTTGTAAAGTGCAACTTACACTTTAGCAAAAATGTTTCAATTTATATACACCAAGTACCTCGCCAAAAATGCAGGTAAAAAAATGCTTAAAGTCTACTGCAGTTGTTGCAGTTGAAGCTGTGTGCTCTTCGGAAAAAACGAAAAAAAAAAACGGAAACATTTCGATAACAAACTGGGACTTAAAGTCCCACAATAAAATGTTTTCGAGCAGCGAGTTTCGAAAACATCATTAAAATTCGGGCAAGTCGAAGTTATAGAAAAAAAACTTCAGTCTTACATCTTTTTTTAACTTTTGGGGATTATACTGAACAATATTACCCAGTTTAGTCTACAGTATCGTGCAATAAATATTCGTACAAAATGGTGGTGTGGTTATATTCGCTCTACGACCCTACATACTTAGACATCGCTTGGAAATTATGACAAAGGGGGAAAACCTTCACCTATGTTCCAGGAGTACAATAGCAAGTTTTAAGAAGTGTGTAGAACGAAGGGGTACATAGTATACACCCGAGACAAGAAAGGCAACCCATTTATATGTACGAATATATATTGCACGGTACTGTATATATGTAAAAAATCGTGCCGTCTGAGTATTTACAAGGTTTAAAATTGACGCTCGTTTTCATGAACAAGGGCAATAATTCATAGTAAATATTTTTCGATTTTGCTGATTTTCAATAGGGTTCATCCTTGGGTGATTATGAACGGTCACACCAAGTTTCGTCAAAATCTGTCAAGAATTGTGCCTTGAGTGTTTACGAGCAACTTGTGGACGGGCAGACGGACGGACGCCAATATTCGCTCCACATTTCATGTGGGCGTGTAAAAATGTGCTCTACTTGTTTCTAGTTTTCAAAATGTCAAAAGGGGAGACTCGCACATAAAATATGGGACCCAGCACCATTGCAATCCTGGCGACGGCCTGCCCTCGGAACTAATTTGAAATGATACGGGGTGAAATTGTTTTAGAAGGGAATTGGAGGTTTATTTTAAAACAAAAAGAGAAATTTGAGAATAGGAAAACAAATAAAGTTTTCAGCTTCAGTACTTTTTTTTTGTTAATTGACCATCATCTGTTCATCTTGTAAATCAGCAAGAATACTTTCTGGTATGGCTTCAGATACAAACCAATACCGAATTAGTCTGTTTCAGTTTTTGTTTTTTCTAGTCATTTATTCACTTGCTGCTATAGAATAATTTCTGTTGTATGGGAGATAACTCAATTTTATATAATTAGCAATTATAACAAAACAGCCACATGAGATTCACTTCAAAAATACTATGAACATTGAACTGATGAATTAAGTGGTATATCTGAATAAGTATCAGAAAGAAATATAAAGGTTTTATATATTATAACGGCCTCGGTCTCTCACATAATTTCGTTAGTAGGTAAGTTTTTGTTAAGAACTGAGCGAAAGTTAGGATTCGAAAATTCCGACTTCAACATCCGATCCTGAAATCCTGGTTCGTCCCCGACAAATCCACGCCCTTGTAAAAAATAAAGATCTAGTGATCTAATAATGATGGCTGGGCACATAATACGTAGCATGCTTCATGCATAAAAAAAATGCAAGGGCGTAAATTTGTCCAAACATGTGTGGGGAACGAACCAGGGTGGTTTGTACAGTATCTACAAACTCCACAAATCGTCCTGGTTTGTTTCGCTTACTATTTAGCTGTGACTGTTTGTTCGAAACTAATGCCCCCGTCACACCATGACGTTCTGGCCAACGTTCTCGGAATTTTGAGGAAACGTTGGAAGTCGTCCATGGTCCACCGGTACTCAGTCGTTACTCTAGCGTTACTTGGTTGTTACTAATCGTTTGCTTTTCATTAAACGACTCACTGGCGACTTTATAACGACCGCTGAACGGTTACCCAGCGCACACACCTGTAAAGCGTTATTCTATCGTTATTTACACATTAGTCACACGCTCAACACGCAATAGACACACGCTATTCAAACGCTAGGCACACGTTAATCACACAGCAGATGTGTCATCCTCGGTCTAGAACGCTCAGAATCTGAACGATTGCAACGTTCAGAGAACGTTCACTAGAACGTTATGGTGTGACGGGCTCATAAGCTACGATTAGAAGTACGTGTAATGGCCGTGCCCCTCTAATCTCGACGAGGTTTAAACTGAAATTGAACTGGACAATCGGGATATAATAGCATTTTAAAACGATGCTCGTATTGCTTGCCTGTCCATTGAGGTTCACAATTCTGAATAAATTTACTGATTAAAACATAAAGATCCTGCTCAGCGAATCTTCTTCCCACACACATTCGAGGTCCTCTTCCAAACGGTAGCAGCAAATAGGGATGTACGCCCACAGCACTTTCTGAGTCACGCAACCACCGTTCAGGCACAAACGATTCTGGATTAACAAATACATTTGAGTCTCGATTTAAGAAAAAGTTGTTTAAATTTAGCTTTGTACCAGCTGGAATCTTGTAGCCACCTAAAATTATGTCATTTTGATTGATTCGTGAAATTTCAAGGCCAATTGGATACAAACGGAATGTCTCTTTGACACAGGCTTTTAAGTAAGGCATTTGAGCTATATCAGATGTTGCTACAAAGTTTCTGTCTCCCAAAACATCGTGGATTTCTTTAAATAGCTTCTTTTGAACCGGAGGAGACTGTGCTAAGCAGAATAAAGCTGATATGAAAATAGGGACCACGGTTCTTAATCCATCTATAAACATCGACAAAACTACCGCTTCTATGTCGTTCTTAGACAAATTCTTTTGACAAAACAATGAATATATAAACCGATAAGTATTTTTAATTTTATCAATGTCGTCTGTCCCCTCCAATTCGGATTCGATGTTTTTCAAGGTTTCAGTTAAATAAACGGAAGTGACGTCATTAATGTATTGTTCCGACGCAAGCAAGGCTCTATAGGTTGGGGTTTTAATATACTTGTACAAACGAAGGGAGAATTTTAAGTCAGTAGCTAAAGTGAACGTATTGTCCACCATCTTCACAAGCTTGATAGCTTCCAGTTCCTGATCTGTACCACCTTCTAAATATCCAAGTCGCTTACCAAAGCTTAACGCACCACCAGATTCAAGCTTCCATATTGAAGCATCCAAAAGAAAATCTTCACTATATCCTTTATGTAATGTTTTGTCCACGAAATCATTGGCAATCTCATTTACATCGTTTAAATAACTAGAAACTTGTGCCGGTCTCAGCATACTTTTTTGGACGATTGATCGAAGGTTGTACCATTTTTCTCCATTTGAGTTTCCCAGACCTAAAGACAAACCCCCTTCTCCTCTAAACTTTTGTGACGGTTCTACAAGTGGTTCAATCTCAGGGTATTTGCCTTCATCTTGGTAAATAATTTTGAACATCCTCGGATCACCAACATGTACTATGGTGCTGTCAAAAAGTGTTTCCTTAAAGATAGGGCCATATTTAGAAAAATAACTTTCTAAGATATCTTTATATTGATATCTATTTAATTTACCAGTCATATAATGATGTAAAGTTCCAATATATTTGATGCCTTGTGGACCAGGAATGTCTTCAAATGGCAAAGCTTGGTTGTAGTCTGATTCAATGTTACTATTTATAGCACTTCCTTCTGAGCTGGAATTCAACAAACTGGTAGAGCTTGGGCATCTTGTAATACATTTAACTGAAATGAAAGTATAAGTAAGAAAGTTACGTTAGTATCAAACAGGACGTGATGATGATAAACAATGATACTACAGATGATAAATGGTCTAGGTCTCAGGTGAAACATGATTACTCTACAAAAGAAATATGGTGGGAACAAAAAGGTTACATGATGATACCACAGATCTTATATGGCCGAGGCCTCAAAAGATCCATGATTACTTTACAAATGAAATATGGTGGGAACCAAAAAGATACATTATAATACCACAGATGATACATGATCGAGGCCTCAGATGATTAAATCGTGATTACTCTACAAATGAAATATGGTGGGAACAAAAATGATACATAATACCACAGTAAGTTGTTATATGGTCGAGGCCTCAGATGGATGATACAATCGTGATTACTATACAAATGAAATATGGTGGGAACAAAAATGATACATGATGATACCACAGGTGTTATATGATCGAGGCCTCTAAAGATATATGATTACTCTACAAATGAAATATGTTGGGAACTAAAATGATGCACGATGACCACAGATGTTACATGGCCGAGGCCTCAAAAGAAACATGATTACTATATAAATGAAATATGGTGGGAACAAAAATGATACAGGATGATACCACAAATGATACATGGTCGAGGCCTCAGATGAAACATGATTACACTGCAAATGAAATATGGTGGGAACAAAAATGATACATGATGATACCATAGATGTTATATGGTCGAAGCCTCAGATGATACATGATTACTATATACATAAATGAAATATGGTTGGGGAAAAAATGATACACGATGATACCACAGATGTTATATGATCGAGGCCTCTAAAGATATATGATTACTCTACAAATGAAATATGTTGGGAACTAAAATGATGCACGATGACCACAGATGTTACATGGCCGACGCCTCAAAAGATACATGATTACTTTACAAATGAAATATGGTGGGAACAAAAATGATACACGATGATACCACAGATGTTATATGATCGAGGCCTCTAAAGATATATGATTACTCTACAAATGAAATATGTTGGGAACTAAAATGATGCACGATGACCACAGATGTTACATGGCCGACGCCTCAAAAGATACATGATTACTTTACAAATGAAATATGGTGGGAACAAAAATGATACACGATGATACCACAGATGTTATATGATCGAGGCCTCTAAAGATATATGATTACTCTACAAATGAAATATGTTGGGAACTAAAATGATGCACGATGACCACAGGTGTTACATGGCCGACGCCTCAAAAGATACATGATTACTTTACAAATGAAATATGGTGGGAACAAAAATGATACACGATGATAGCACAGATGATACATGGTCAAGGCCTCAGATGATTACTCTACAAATGAAATATGGTGGGAACAAAATGATACATAATACCACAGTTGTTATATGGTCGAGGCCTCATAGATGATACAATCATGATTACTATATAAATGAAATATGGTGGGGGAAAAATGATACACGATGATACCACAGATGTTACATGGTCGAGGCCTCAGATGATACGTCATGATTATTCTACAAAATGAAATATGGTGAGTGTTAATTATTAAAACAACATTTAACACTTTATTATCAAACTCGTGGAACCTTTGGCCTTACCATTTTTTTCAACCAATCACTTATACGCGTAACCTCTTTTTTAACAAATAAAAACTAGTTTAGATCAAAATCCTGATTAGGAAATGTTAAAACTGAAACACATCACCACTCTCGCTCTCTTTTCTGTTAGACTTCACAAGATTTACCAGTGTGGTGGAGGAGATCTCTAATATAGTATACTTTTCTAATTATTTACTAATAACACATTAACACAATATAACACATTAAGAACACAAGATAACGCATTAAGGATTCGTATTTAGTTAGATTATTTGTAGATATATGCATGTCCTCCACCCATTGTCATTTCTGTAAGTCAAATTGTAATTTCTTTTATACTAAGTCAAATTGTCATTTCCTTTATTTTAAGTCAAATTGTAATTTCATTCACATTCATTGCTTTATCACATAAATCATTTTATATACATCTATTGCATTCTTTTTATCTCGTTCTTTGTTCCCCTGTGAACAAATGGTTAAATCTTAATGGTTAAATCTTTAGTCATATCTAATTGTTAAATATTTTAATAAAAACGGTTAAATGGTTAAATCTTAATGGTTAGATCTTTGTTAATTTAAATTAAATCAAATCTTTGTGTAAATCTAAATTAAATTCTTTGAAATTAATGCTAATGCTTAACTTAAAATTTGACTAAATCTTTATGTTTGAATTCCTATACTCAAATCTTTTAAAAAGTTTACAAAATCTTGTTGATAATCTTTAAGTTAAAATTTAGTTGACTGACACGCGGTCAAAACTTAGTCTTCTATAGTCAACCAGTTGTCTAATGTTTTTCCCACGACTGTAATTTAAGTACGTCTATCGCAACTGTTACAGTATAATATATAAACCTATTATATAGTGGTACCACTTATTTAAAACATTACTAAGTATCAAATGTCAATGTTATAGATGTAACCAGGTCAGAGTTTATCGAACTAATTTTATGGAAGTCAGAGTTTTCGGATTAAGAAATTAGTGAACCAAATAAGATTTGTCTCCCTTTGTTATTATGATTATCCAGCCTCAATTGTCTTATCTATTTCTATATAATATTTACCGGATGTTTTGATAAGAAATTTTCACTAAGAAGCCCGCTCATAAAAGTTCAGGTTTGTTTTCATATTTCTACTCTTAGAATGCATATATTTTGTATAATTTAGATATTATTTGGTAATTCCTTCCATTATTATCAGATTGTGAATGTATTGAATGTATGTCATTTGTCAGATTGCCAAAAACTGAGAAGCAAACTATAAACCCAGATGTTTTCGAGAATTTTCTGAGGTCACGTGACTTGCTTAGCATTGGAATTTGTCAAAAGTTTCAGCTCAAATATGTTTGTTTAGTCTTAAATCCAAACATATTTTCATAATCTCAATGGTTTGTGGTAGAATTTATAATTTGTATTGCTTCTAGCCTATATTGCAGGTATTTGTGGTTGTCTGTTGATATTTCCATTGTATTATTGGAAATATAGTGTTCACATGGTTGCATAGGAAGTAGAAACAAGAATACTGGAATGTTTTTAGTAAATTTGTTGAATTGAAACACAAATATTGTTTTAGCCATTTTATTATTCAACATACATTATTGTTCATAAGGTTCACATTATGATTGAATAATGGTCTTAAATGACAAACTATGGTTATTATGTTACTAAAAGGAGCATGAGTCAAGGCTGGTAGCATAGACAGCTTTATTCCACATCCATTTTTCCAATTTATTCATTCTTAACATATTTTCTTACATTGTCCTTTTGTAATTTCAGATATCTATATTCTGATGTATATTACACCCTTTTTTTTGTTCTGTTTAATAAATCTCAACATAGTCCTGACAAAATTGTGGTTTTAGCCCAATAAATCCATATTTGACATAAAGCCTGAATCCCTTACACTAGCTCACAAATGGCGTCGCCGATAGGATACTGTCATTAATGTCAGACATGTTAAGTTACATAAAAAGGGTGTATATACTGATGAATAACAGAAGAAGAGTAAAGTTAGTTTATAAGTTTTAAGAAGAGTTCAGTTACTGGTAAATATCTCAACATGTCAGATGAAGATCAACCTGGTACTGGTGGAAACGACGATGGTGCTATTGGTGAAGATAGTCAGTTGCAGGAAATAGAAGACCTTCGTGAACAACTTGCTTCCTTGAAATCGGTTTTGGATGATGTGCAGAAGCGCGAGAAAATTCCAAAAGAGCAAAAGGTTGTATTTGCGCCGAGAGAAAGGAAAATTGATAAGTTCTCTGGAAGGAAAGAAACGTCGGGTCAAACTGTCTATGAGTTCATCGAAGAAATGACGCGTTGTCTTACGTCAAGACCTTCATCTGTTGAAGAGAAAATAGACTTTGTACTTAGTCATCTGGAAGGACCGGCTAAGGAAGAATTGAGATACAGGCCAAGTAGTGACAAAAAGAGTCCAGAAGCTATATTTGATATACTTACAGAAGTATTTGGTGAACATTCCACTGTTACAGAACTCTTAAGTGATTTCTATCAAACAAAACAAGATAAACACTCATTACAAGCCTATTCGCATGTCTTAATGTTCAAAATAAACAAAATTTTCAAAGTTGCACCAAATATGAGACTTGATAGAAATGTCATGTTAAGAGATCAATTCGCCGAAAACGTTAGTGACACCTACTTGAAAAGGGAGTTGAAGAAAAGAATTCGCGAATGCCCAGGAATATCATTTTCAAATCTAAGGGAAGAAGCAATTTTATATTCCGTGGATGAAGACAGATCTTCTACAGTTAAGAAGAAAGACAGTAATAACACCACAGGAATGTATGCTGTTAAATCAAATGGTGAAAGTGAATCTGAATTGAAAGACTTGCTACGAGAGATGCGAAACGAAATAAAGTCGCTGAAAGAAGAAATGAAAGAAGTCAAGATGAAAAATACGGACAAAGTCACAAAACCTGTCAGAAGATGTTATAAATGTGGTGATCAAACTCATTTTAAGAAAGATTGTCCACGATTGTTTGGCAAACCTACTAACATAAGCTCAGCTAAAGCTACTGGTGATTGGAACACTATGGTTGGTGAATGTCGAGAAGTTGAAATTGGTTTTAGAGGAGGAGTTACTACTTATTTATTACTTGACACTGGGTCAGGTGTGAGCACTCTTCCAGAACATTTTTATGAAAAACATTTAAAACACATACCTCTGATACATGATAACTACATTGCTCTCAAGGCTGCAAATGGACTTGATATCCCGTATATTGGTTACATTGAGACTGATGTCAAAGTAATTGCCCATGACAAACTGATAAAAGACAGAGGAATTCTGATTCTTAAGGACACTGGAACAGTCCAATCTCGTCAAGGGGTACTTGGGATGAATGTTGTTGAACATTGTCAAGAACTACTACAATGTGAAAACTGGTTAAAGTCAACTAGGAAAGCTTGCAACAGAATTCAAGTGGAATCAGGAAGTGGATTTGCAAGAGTTGCTGGACATGATGATATATGTATCCCTGCTAATTCAGTGAGAACTGTGAAACTCATTGGGCCAAATCATGGTATTTATAAATCATCGGTTATCATAGAACCACTGACAACAAATGACTTCATCTTAATAAATTCTGTATCCTCAACTGAACGAACATCTATCCTGTCAGTGTTGCTAATTTGAAAAACACTGATTTGTGGTTAAAGAAAAACACTCGTATAGGAAAAATCTGTTCATGTGAAGTTGAACCACAATTCTCTAAATTTGAATTCTTTCAAACTGGAAAGAATGAGGAAACCATTGTACCCAAATCAGATGTTGAGAATATTGTAACACCAAACATTCCACATGTTGACAACTGTTCACCTGAACAAAGGGAGAGAATTCGAGAATTATTCCTTGAATATGCAGATCTTTTTGACAAAAAAGAGATTGGTTATACAACAACAGTACGACATAAAATTAAAACCATGGACGAAAACCCAATTGCATTTCCATACAGACGAATACCACCTAATCAATTCCAAGAAGTGAAACAGCATATACAAGGCCTTCTGGATAAAAAAATCATCAAGCCAAGTTCAAGCCCATACGGTGCTCCGATAGTAATTGTACGCAAACGTGATTCATCAATCAGACTCTGTGTTGATTACAGAAAACTGAACTTAAAAACTATTCGTGATGCTTTTCCGCTGCCTAGGATAGAGGAATCATTAGATGCGTTACATGGCTCAAAATTGTATTCTACTATTGACTTAGCTCAAGGATTTCATCAAATCGCTATGGACGAACAAGATCAGCATAAAACAGCATTTGTGACACCTATAGGACTATTTGAATATACTCGAATGCCGATGGGACTTTGTAACTCACCTGCAACATTCCAACGGTTGATGCAACAAGTTTTCAATGACTCTGTTTTCCAGATATTACTTATATATTTGGATGACTTGATAGTTTATTCTAAGGATCTTGATGAACACTTAGAAAGATTAGAAACTGTATTTTCGAAACTTAGAGAACATGGTTTAAAACTTAATGCTGAGAAATGTCATTTCTTTAAATCTCAAGTGAATTATCTAGGTTATGTTATATCTGAGGAAGGTGTAGCTACTTCACCAGAGAAAATAGAAGTCGTACAAAAATGGCCCAGACCTACTACTTTGAAAGCCCTTCGATCTTTCTTAGGCTTTGCAAGTTACTACCGCAGATTTGTAAAGTCATTCGCACAGACAGCTAAACCACTTTATAACCTTATCAGCACAATAAATAAAACTAAAGGCAACAGTATAACCAAAGAACATTGGACGGATGATTGTCATACAGCTTTTAATAGGTTAAAAGAGAAGCTTACTTCATCAGAAATACTGGGCTATGCTGATTTCACACTTCCCTTCACCTTAGAAACTGATGCTAGTTTACAAGGCTTGGGAGCTGTTTTAACACAAAATCAACCAGGAGGTAAACGTGTGATTGCTTATGCCAGCAGAACTTTAAGACCACCAGAAAAGAATGATGCCAACTACAGTTCAGCAAAATTGGAACTACTAGCTGTCAAGTGGGCAGTCACTGAGAAGTTTAAGGATTATTTGTATGGTTCAACATTCGAAGTTATAACTGACAACAATCCTTTAAGTTATTTACAATCCACAGCAAAACTGGGAGCAGTTGAACAAAGGTGGGCAGCACAACTCGCACAGTACAACTTTACGATTTTATACCGTCCAGGAAAGTTAAACTGTGCAGCAGATGCTTTGTCTAGATTATCTCCCATGTCACAGTCTACAAACATACCAGAAGAGGTTAGAATGACAGCATTACATTTTCTTATAGAAGAAATGGTATCACCCCATTACAACTTTCAAGAATTCAGCAATCAATCTGTCTATGCACTTCCTAGTTACGCTAATGAGGATATTCAAAAACTACAGGAAGAAGATAGTATCATTTCTCGAGTACTTCACTATGTTAGAACTAAAAATCCAACTAGAAGAGAAAGACTACAAGAATCTAAATTGGTACTTGATATGTTACGACAACGTGATAGGTTGAAACTCGACAATGGTGTATTGTACAGAGAGGTCAGAGATCCACAACAGGGATTATTAAAACAATTGGTTATACCTAAGGCACTTGTAGAAACAGTTATTTCAATGACTCATGATAATGGACATCAAGGTGTTGAACGCACTGTAAGTTTAATACGCTCTAGATTCTATTGGACAGGAATGTATCAAGACATTACGAACTATTGCAAAAACTGTAAACGTTGTTTCTTTGCTAAAATGCCACATCCAAGAATTAAAGTACCCATGAGTCACTTAATAGCAACAAAACCAAATGAGATTGTAGCAATGGACTACACGTTATTAGAAAAATCATCTTGTGGACGCGAAAATGTTCTTGTAATGACTGATGTGTTCAGTAAGTTTACAATAGCTGTGCCAACAAGAAATCAAACCGCGCACACAACCGCAATCATTTTAGTTAGAGAATGGTTCCAACGTTATGGAGTTCCTGAGAGACTACATTCAGATCAGGGCAGAAACTTTGAGAGTAGCATTATCTCAGAACTGTGTAAAATCTACGATGTGAAAAAGAGTCGGACTTCTCCTTATCACCCTGAGGGGAACTCTCAATGTGAACGATTTAATAGAACCTTACATGGATTACTTCGTTCATTAGATCCTCAACAAAAAAAACATTGGCCGCAACATTTATCTGAATTAGTCTTTATGTACAATTCAACTGTGCATTCTTCAACTGGCTTCACACCTATGTACTTGTTTCAAGGCAGACACCCGAAATTACCTATAGATCTTTTGTTTAATGTTGATGAAGACAAGTATACTGTTGATTATATTCCGGAAAGCGAATATGTACGGAAACATCTTCAGAATTTAAAGATGGCGTATAGAAAAGCAGGGGAGCGTCTTGAGCAGCAAGCATTGGATAGAAAGAAGAGACATGACATAAAATGTGATACGTCAATATTAGAGCCAGGGACACTTGTGTTTACGAGAAAAAGAGTTGCCGGAAGAAACAAAATCCAAGATGCTTGGGACACAACAGAATATATAGTGATAAAACGTGTTTATTCAGATTGTCATGTTTATTTGATTAAACCTAAACATGGTGGAGCAGAAAAGATTGTTAATCGCGTTAATCTTAAGCCATGTGTCTTTAATATTGATCATGATGATAGTGTTCATAAAAAGCCAAAATTTAGAAATCATAGATCATGTGATAGTGATAAAAATATAAGAGTTAATTCTGATAGTGATGAATCATCTGAAGATGATTATGTAGTTATTTTAGAAAGTGCCAAAAAGAAGCATGATGATGCTTATGTGCCAAATTCTGTTTGTGATAATTCTAATTTGGATAATGGTATTCCTAATGGATCATCTATAGACAATTTCGATCTTGGAGATACTAATGGATCATCTATAGACAATTTCAATCTTGAAGATACTAATGTAGACACTGATAGGTTACCTGAAGTTAAAGACTCTGATGTATTAGTACCACGAAGAAGTACCAGAACAACGGCTGGAAAACACAGAAATCCTTTCAATTTGCCAAAATCTGTTTTACATTAATTTGTAATCCGGTTACTGTTTTAATGTTTAAACGTTTATTGTTACGAGTTTTATCTTGAATAGTATATTGCCAAGTAGACAATTTCATGTTTCGTTAAGTCGTAACAGGGACGTTACGCGCATAGCAGGGGAGGATGTAACCAGGTCAGAGTTTATCGAACTAATTTTATGGAAGTCAGAGTTTTCGGATTAAGAAATTAGTGAACCAAATAAGATTTGTCTCCCTTTGTTATTATGATTATCCAGCCTCAATTGTCTTATCTATTTCTATATAATATTTACCGGATGTTTTGATAAGAAATTTTCACTAAGAAGCCCGCTCATAAAAGTTCAGGTTTGTTTTCATATTTCTACTCTTAGAATGCATATATTTTGGGGAGGTCGAAAACTCGGACTTCTCGGAATCCTAGGATTATCGAATCCTAGGAATTCGAAGTCCGAGTTTTCGACCTCCCGGTGTACGGGAGGTCGAAAACTCGGAAAACACGGAAAAATAAATCCGAGAATTCCGAGTTTTCGACCTCCCGTATACCGGAAGATCGAAAACTCGGACTTTTGAATTCCTAGGATTCGATAATCCTAGGATTTCAAGAAGTCCGAGTTTTCGATATTGCTCTATATGAAAAACGAAAACTCGGAATTGTTTCCTAGGAATTAGAATTACCGAGTTTTCGATATTGCTCTATATGAAAATCGAAAACTCGGAATTATCGAAATCCTAGGAATTAAAATCACCGAGTTTTCGATATTGCTCTAAATAAAAATCGAAAACTCGGACTTCTCGAAATCCTGTTATACTCGTCCTATACGGTTAATATTTGTGTTTAATATTGACTATTGGTTAAATAAATATGCATCCCACACATTTTATCTTCCTTCTAACACCTTTTATCCCTATAACATAGAAAATTAGCATGATGAAATCCCCTCATTTGTAGTTTTGTTTCCGATACTAAATTTACAGCTGATAAAAAGAGGTTATTAATTTTTCTATTTTGTCGTTAGACCAATGGAAATTAACGATCTTATGAATAAACAGAATTTGCTCCGTGGGCTTTTCTGAAAGATAAGATAGCTTGCTAGGCAAGGTAACATACGCGCACTGACAGCTTTGCTTAAAAAAATGGTAAAGTTATGGAGATCAGGGCAATACCTATAATGTTTCTCATTTCGCTGACTATCAATAGCGTTCATCCTTATCTTAGCACACACTCTCACACCAAGTTTCGTCAAAATCGGTTAAGTATTGTGCCTTGTGTTTACAAGCTAAATAGAAGATATCAAATCAAATATTTTTCAAATTACCGGTACTTCATTTTCAATAAAATTCATCCTTTGGTGATTACAAACCGTTCATCGAAAAAATGTCAAATTCGAACTTAACCGCCGTCTTATCAATTCCAATGCTCATACCAAGCAATACCCTGATAGACTAAGATCTCTAGGCCTACCAACTCTCGAATACCGCAGAAAAAGAGCTGATATGATACAAGTTTACAGAATTACCAGTGGCAAAGACAACCTTGTAAATACCAACCTATTCACCTACACAAAAGAAACCAGAACCAGAGGCAACAACAAAAAACTTGAAAAATCACAAGTCAGACTGGACATCAGAAAAAACTCTTTCAGTCAAAGAACAATAAATACTTGGAATTCCCTACCAAATTCTGTTGTAGACTCGAACAACATTAAACCAGTTCAAATCCAACTTGAACACGACATGGAAATATGACGACTTAAAATTCTGTCCAAGCTCTATGCTATTACAATAAAGCTAATTATTCAAGAATAAATCAAGTGAAATGAACATTATGTATGTGATTGTCAGTTTTAAACCTACCAGACATTGTTATCATCAATAACAGTTACTTACAACCAGACATTTTATTATTGCGAATTAATGCGCACCCCAACCAGTCAACTTTATAGGTGGTCTAGAAGCGGTTTCCGCTTACCATAGACAGAAAACAGTATGAACAGTATGAACAGATTAAGAAAAAAGGATAAAAAAGTTTAGTACATGTTGTTTTTTTTCTCGAAGGAGGTTTTCACGCGGAAATGCAGAACGCGTATATATACGCATAATAAATTATTATTATAGCCTAAGTTGAAGCCTCAAGTCCTCATAAAATCATTGCGCATGCGTTTATTTTCATTATTGCCATAGGCCCTACAGAGTACCGTCACATTTGTTTAATTCCTTAACCATGAATAGATTCAGAATTATTGTAATATATGGGGGGGGGGGGGGAGGGGTTTGTTGTTATCATTATCAGGCTATGTATGGGGGGGGGGGGGGAAGGAGGGTGGATGTAAACATGGAAATGGCGTGACGGAATGGCGGAGCGAGTCGAAAAATTATTTGAGGTTAAAATAATCAAAGTTATTGAAATATTCTTCTAGAGTGGGTGCAATGTACATAGATATCTTGCCAAGCGGAGTGTGACAACCCATGCTTTGCAACCCCCTAAATCCGCCCCGGTGAAGGAATCGAATGGCTTCACATCTGAATAGCAAAGCAGACCTCAGTTCAACCGTTGAAGATTATGAACACATAACAACAACACTTGAACAGCAAGTGCAGCACCAATGGTATAGAAAGATTCAAGAATAAAGACTGAGATGATGACAGAAATATTTAATCACAATCTACACTAGTAATAATCCATTGTTACGCGTAAAAGTTAGACCTAGCTTACTGACATCTAGGCTCACGTCAGTTTGATAACGCAACTTTAAAAAAGGAAGACCATTATGAGGCCTTCAAAGCTAGAGGATGCTTCAAGGCACTTCATCTTTGCTTCAAGCTCTGTAGATTGTCCCTAATGAAAGTGGGTTTGGTGTCCCTTGGCAAGGAATAAACGTATCAGTAAAGCACCTAATTCGACAATCTTAGATCACACAGAGAAACCGAAGATCGAGGCATCGATGACGCATGAACACGGTTAGCTGAGGCTAAATGAGTAGCGAATGGTTTAAGGAATACCAGAAGCTGAAGTATTATTATGATTTATCTCATGGTCGAACGGATGTCTTGACTCAGAAGTTCGGGACCATGGAGTTTGCTAGAAGTGGGCTGTCCTGACAAACGTTCGCCAACAGCATTCGACAGGTGCCCCCGCATTGGCTTACATTATCGATTTCCGTATAGAGCATTATAGAAAATATATAAAAATAACCTCTTTAGCTAAAGCATTGGGGTAAAGGTGGGATGCCGACAACACGAGTTCCAAGAAAAAAATAATAATTAGCTATGTTGTCTCTATGAAAGGCCAGCCGATTTGACAAACCCAGTCTCAGAGTGACATCATGACTGTGTTCCGGAGTGGTGAGCATATCTTGCTCCACTAGCCACGTGACTTTCCGTCAATAGGTTCAGCATGATCTTTATCAGCTGTTAATTTAGTATCGGAAACAAAACTACAAATGAGGGGATTTTATCATGCTAATTTTCTATGTTATAGGGATAAAAGGTGTTAGAAGGAAGATAAAATGTGTGGGATGCATATTTATTTAACCAATAGTCAATATTAAACACAAATATTAACCGTATAGGACGAGTATAACAGATTTATCCATTTAAAAAAATGGATAATACCCAATACATCTGGATTTCGAGAAGTCCGAGTTTTCGATTTTTATTTAGAGCAATATCGAAAACTCGGTGATTTTAATTCCTAGGATTTCGATAAGTCCGAGTTTTCGATTTTCATATAGAGCAATATCGAAAACTCGGTAATTCTAATTCCTAGGAAACAATTCCGAGTTTTCGTTTTTCATATAGAGCAATATCGAAAACTCGGACTTCTTGAAATCCTAGGATTATCGAATCCTAGGAATTTAAAAGTCCGAGTTTTCGACCTCCCGGTATACGGGAGGTCGAAAACTCGGAATTCTCGGATTTATTTTTCCGTGTTTTCCGAGTTTTCGACCTCCCGTACA
The DNA here is from genome assembly GCA_029955415.1 of Lottia scabra. Lineage (NCBI taxonomy): Eukaryota > Metazoa > Mollusca > Gastropoda > Lottiidae > Lottia > Lottia scabra. Next base: position 17,410,061 of record JARJEI010000001.1, read on the forward strand.
CCGGGAGGTCGAAAACTCGGACTTCGAATTCCTAGGATTCGATAATCCTAGGATTCCGAGAAGTCCGAGTTTTCGACCTCCCCATATATTTTGTATAATTTAGATATTATTTGGTAATTCCTTCCATTATTATCAGATTGTGAATGTATTGAATGTATGTCATTTGTCAGATTGCCAAAAACTGAGAAGCAAACTATAAACCCAGATGTTTTCGAGAATTTTCTGAGGTCACGTGACTTGCTTAGCATTGGAATTTGTCAAAAGTTTCAGCTCAAATATGTTTGTTTAGTCTTAAATCCAAACATATTTTCATAATCTCAATGGTTTGTGGTAGAATTTATAATTTGTATTGCTTCTAGCCTATATTGCAGGTATTTGTGGTTGTCTGTTGATATTTCCATTGTATTGGAAATATAGTGTTCACATGGTTGCATAGGAAGTAGAAACAAGAATACTGGAATGTTTTTAGTAAATTTGTTGAATTGAAACACAAATATTGTTTTAGCCATTTTTATACGCCCTCATCTCTCTATGAGGACGTATATTGTAGTCACCCCTGTCCGTCCGTCCGTCGGTCCGTCCGTCGGTCCGTCCGTCGGTCTGTCCGTCCGTCCGTCAACATTTGCTCGTAAACGCTCTAAAAACTAGAGTTTTTGACGGAATCAAATGAAATTTGATATGTGTATACATATCCATTAAACGAAGATCAAGTTCGAATTTGAGCTATTTTCGATTGTTAGAAGCAGAGTTATTGCCCTTGCCCCAAATCCGTTAGTCCGTCCATCAACGTTTGCTTGTAAACACTCTAAAAACTAGAGTTTTTGACGGAATCAAATGAAATTTGATATGTGTATACATATTCATAAAACGAACATCAAGTTCGAATTTGAGCTATTTTCAATCGTTAGAAGCAGAGTTATTGCCCTTGCCCCAAATCCGTCGGTCCGTCCATCAACATTTGCTTGTAGACGCTCTAAAAACTAAGTTTTTGACGGAATCAAATGAAATTTGATATGTGTATATATATTCAGAAAACGAAGATCAAGTTCGAATTTGAGCTATTTTCGATCGTTACAAGCAGAGTTATTGCCCTTGCCCCAAATCTTAAATATGCTATTACTCTCTTAGTTTTCAACCGATTTTGATGAAACTTAAAATGGATGTTATTGGACCTAAATCGAAAGGTTTGACAAAGTTTAGTTTTCTCCTGATTAAATTTTTTCCTTTTTCGACTTTTTCGTTAGGCGTATATGGCCGTGGTCCACTATCTTATTATTCAACATACATTATTGTTCATAAGGTTCACATTATGATTGAATAATGGTCTTAAATGACAAACTATGGTTATTATGTTACTAAAAGGAGCATGAGTCAAGGCTGGTAGCATAGACAGCTTTATTCCACATCCATTTTTCCAATTTATTCATTCTTAACATATTTTCTTACATTGTCCTTTTGTAATTTCAGATATCTATATTCTGATGTATATTACACCCTTTTTTTGTTCTGTTTAATAAATCTCAACATAGTCCTGACAAAATTGTGGTTTTAGCCCAATAAATCCATATTTGACATAAAGCCTGAATCCCTTACACTAGCTCACATAAACTTAAAAGATTTTATCTTCACTTTATCTTCACTGGTAGTAATATACTTATTAGTTGTTTTTTATACGCCCACTCGAAAGATGGGCGTATATTGTAATCACCCTGTCGGTCCGTCGGTCCGTCGGTCCGTTCACATTTAGTTCGTGCTCACTCTACAGGCTACAATTCTTTATAGATTCTTTTGATTTTGATATTGTGGGTCAATGTCATTATGAAGATGATCCCTATTGATTTTCGTGATGATCGGATAATTTTTCACAGAAATATCGTGTCCGACTTGACGCTTCACTGTATTAGCTATACTGTGCATCTCGTGCTCACTCTACAGGCTACAATTCTTTATAGATTCTTTTGATTTTGATATTGTGGGTCAATGTCATTATGAAGATGATCCCTATTGATTTTCGTGATGATCGGATAATTTTTCACGGAAATATCGTGTCCGACTTGACGCTTCACTGTATTAGCTATACTGTGCATCTCGTGCTCACTCTACAGGCTACAATTCTTTATAGATTCTTTTGATTTTGATATTGTGGGTCAATGTCATTATGAAGATGATCCCTATTGATTTTCGTGATGATCGGATAATTTTTCACGGAAGTATCGTGTCCGACTTGACGCTTCACTGTATTAGCTATACTGTGCAACTCGTGCTCACTCTACAGGCTTCAATACTTTACAGATTCTTTTGATTTTGATTTTATGGGTCAATGTCATTATGAAGATGATCCCTATTGATTTTCGTGATGATCGGATAATTTTTCACGGAAATATCGTGTCCGACTTGACGCTTCACTGTATTAGCTATACTGTGCATCTCGTGCTCACTCTACAGGCTACAATTCTTTATAGATTCTTTTGATTTTGATAGTGTGGGTCAATGTCATTATGAAGATGATCCCTATTGATTTTCGTGATGATCGGATAATTTTTCACGGAAATATCGTGTCCGACTTGACGTTTCACTCTATTAGCTATATTGAGCATCTCGTGCTCACTCTACAGGCTTCAATTCTTTACCGATTCTTTTGATTTTGATATTGTGGGTCAATGTCATAATGTAGATGATCCCTATTGATTTTCGTGATGATCGGATAATTTTTCACGGAAATATCGTGTCCGACTTGACGCTTCACTGTATTAGCTATACTGTGCATCTCGTGCTCACTCTACAGGCTTCAATTCTTTACAGATTCTTTTGATTTTGATTTTATGGGTCAATGTCATTATGAAGATGATCCCTATTGATTTTTGGGATGATGGGATAATTTTTCACGGAAATATCGTGTCCGACTTGACGTTTCACTCTATTAGCTATATTGAGCATCTCGTGCTCAATCTACACGCTTCAATTCTTTACCGATTCTTTTGATTTTGATTTTATGGGTCAATGTCATAATGTAGATGATCCCTATTGATTTTCGTGATGATCGGATAATTTTTCACGGAAATATCGTGGGCAACAAACAAACACTCACACTTACAATCAAAGCTATCTGTGGGCGTATGTTACCTTGCCTGGCAAGCTATATTTTATAATATATTCACCAAATATATTCAGTTTAATTACATTTTATTTGTTATTTTGCTAGTTATTCACATCTAAATACTTATTGTTTATCCTTTAAAATTTACGAACTTTACGAAAACATGTCGAACATACATACCAATGCTCCAGCTGCCAACAATATTCGACCATCCAGAATATATGCAGTCTCAGAACCCCCTCAGGCACTGATCAGAAGACCTTTTCAAGCTCCAGGTTTAAAGAGTGATATCCAGATAAGCTCCGAATTCGAGTTGAGAAAGGCCAGGCTTAGGGCGGATCATGCCCAAGAACAGGCCAAGATGGCAGAGAATGTGGCTATGTTGGAAGCCAAACGGACTGTTCAGATGGCCAGACAGACCGCTGAAATGGCTGAACTGGTAGCGTTGGCCCTGGAAGATGTAATAGTCTCCGAGGAGAGGACCTCTTCCAGGGTTGAGGAATGGTTGGCCGATCAAAGACACGTACATGGCGAACAAGGGGCTGGTGAGGAATTACACAGTATCAAGAATTATCCTGTGCCAGACATTCCCTCGTGCGAGTCTGGATTGAACCCAAATGCACCAATATTTCATAATTTAGAACATCCTAAGGTCAACCTACAACACAAGGGCAACACCCAGCAAAAACCAAGTTATGTTGAACCCATCGATGCCTGGATCGACAAGCTGGTACCAGGTCAGGAAACATCACTGTATGAAGACTCCAATCTACACCTCACACAAGCACTGGTCAAGCTTGAAAGCGAGCGTGACCTACCGAAAGTAGAATTGCCAATCTTTAATGGAAATCCTCTCATGTGGCCAAGATTTGTGGAGCAGTTCTACGCAATGGTTCACATGAGAAATGGATTAAATGATACCAGAAGAATGGATTTGCTCCAATCCCATGTTAAAGGTGAAGCAAAGATTCTGATACAAGGTCTTGGATACAGTGGGAAAAACTATGCCTTGTCACTGCAAGAGCTAAAGAGCGCCTTCGGTCACAGGGTGAAAGTGGCAAAAGCCTTCTTGGATAAAATCGTCAATGGTGCACCAATACAGCCACACAATAGCACAGCTCTACGGCAGTTTTACCTCTCCATTCGTGATTGTATAACTACACTTCAACAGCTGAATTACCTGGCAGACATTACAAGTTCTAGTGTCTTGATGAGGACTGCAGAAAGGCTTCCTTCAGACAAAATAACCAAATGGAATGAAAAGGCAAACTCTATTTTGAAACACAGAGATCCAACTTTAATTGACCTCCAACTTTGGCTGAAAGATAGAGTAGATGCAGATTTAAATCCATATGCAGTGAAATCGGAATTCAAGAAGCCGGTCAAACCTTCCAGTACCACACACGAGAGGAATAAAATCACAACAATGAATACTGGTGTTTTCAAGTCCAACACACCTAAGAAGATACCATGTCCTCTCTGTAAAAAGGACCACTACATCTACAGATGTCAGCTCTTCATCGACATGAGTGTCCCAGAACGGTACGAAATCACGAAAGAGCATTTACTCTGCTTCAATTGTCTGAAACCTAATCATAGGACAGACAATTGTTCATCATCTACCTGCAGAGAATGTCAGAAGAAACACCATACACTCCTTCACAAGACGCAACATGTTGCAATCGAGGCAACGAGCAAGAAAGTGGAGACTTCTGGGACATCGGTATACTTTCAGCTGGTATCTGTAGTGGTAGCTGGTAGTAACGGTAGAAGAATACAAACCTACGGAATCCTTGACACAGCTAGTGAAATAACGATGATCGAAGAATCATTTGCTAAAGACCTTGGTCTGAAAGGGAGAAAGCACAACCTTCATCTGAAGACTATAACCAACAACTCGACCAGACAGTCCACCAAAGTCACATTCAAAGTCCAGTCAGCACATGGGTTTGATCCTAAAGCCCTTACGGTGAATGAAGCATGGACAGTGCAATCTGACGCCTTTCACTGTCCTAGCCAGCAAGTTCAGGAATCCTGGGACCACATACAAGAATTGAATATGCCAAATATTCATCCATCCCAGGTTAAACTGTTAATTGGCATGAATGTTCCTGAAGCACATCTACAGACCCAAATTATACAAGGTCGTATCCATGAACCAATAGCTGTGAAGACTGGGTTGGGATGGTGCCTGATGGGAATGTCAGCCAAAACCCCCCAAAACAACGACAACATACAGGCCAGAGTCAACCTGATTCTCCAAGAAAGAGACGATCTCAGGGATTCAATGGAGAAATTTTGGACGACTGAATCCTTTGGAACATTTCATCAACATAAAATTCCCACCTCTGTTGAAGATAAAAAATCAATGCAAATTCTTGACAACTCAACAAAGTTCATTGATGGAAAGTATGAAGTACCAATGCTGTGGAAGGAAAATTCAGTCTCACTCCCCAACAACAAAAAGGCAGCAGACCGGAGATTTGAGCTCCTAGAGAAAAAGCTTAAACGCCATGGTAATGAAGAATTTAAACGCCTGTACCAAGATACCATGAATGAGTACATCTCTAAAGGATATGCACAGAAAATACAAACTGAGCCCATAAACCAATCACCTCGAACATGGTATATACCTCATCATGGTGTTGTCAATCCAAATAAGCCTGGCAAAGTTCGAGTAGTTTTCGATGCTGCAGCAAAGTACCAAGGAACATCTTTGAATGACAACCTTATGACAGGTCCAGACCTACTCAACAGTCTGTTTGGAATTCTTCTGAGGTTTCGCCTATATAAAATAGCTGTAGCTGCTGATGTAGAAGGGATGTTCCACCAAGTTCGTGTACCACCAAAAGATCAGGAATCGCTGCGTTTTTTATGGAAAGCAGACATAGATCAGAATGGACTTCCTTCCAAGTACCAGATGAATGTACATATATTTGGAGCCACTGACTCACCAAGCTGTGCCAATTATGCTCTCAGACGCACAGCAAACGACCATGCAAGTGAATTTAGCCCTCTTACCATCCAAACCACAGAAAGGGACTTCTACGTAGACGATCTCCTGACCTCAGTAGAACACATATCAAAAGCACAAGTATTGTCGAAAGAAATAACGGACCTTCTGCAGTTAGGAGGATTTCGTCTACATAAATGGACATCAAATTCTAAACAACTCATGAATACAATCCCAGAGAAAGACAGAGCAATCCACACCAGTTTAGACTTTGATGAATCACCAATACAAAGAGCTCTTGGTCTCAGATGGTGTGTCACTAACGATACTTTTATCTTCGATCCCAAACAGTATAACCACACAGTTAACACAAAGAGGGGCATCGTCAGTGTCGTTAGCTCAATTTTCGATCCATGTGGATTCTTGGCACCGTTCACAATAAGGGCCAAGTATCTTATTCAAGAAATATGGCGAAGCGACACTGATTGGGACGACTCACCACCACAAGAAATAACAACAAGATGGAAATCATGGTACAACGAGATCGAACATCTAAGCACCTTTACATTACATCGACATCATCTCCATTTGACATCCAACCTTGAATGGATAGAAGTACACATGTTTGCTGATGCTTCAGAGAAGGCATTCGGAAGTGTTGCTTACCTTAGATACCTAACATCAACTGGTATTGTTTGTTCCTTTTTGGCATCAAAGACAAGGGTATCACCATTAAAGCCACAGTTGTCAATTCCTAGGTTAGAGCTTCAGGGAGCTGTATTAGCTGTCAGACTTTGGAATGCAGTTAAAGATCAGCTACCACTACCAGTAAGAAAGGTTATGTATTGGACAGACTCAAACACTGTCCTCCAATACATAAATAATCAGACCAAACGATTTAAGCCTTTTGTTTCGAATAGAATTGCTGAAATCCAAGAAAGTTCCCATGCAGAACAATGGCGCCATGTACCTACTGCAGAAAATCCAGCTGATTACTGCTCTAGAGGACTCCCAGCTAGTACCCTTACACCGGAACACCAATGGTTTACTGGACCAACATTTTTATGGAGCAATGAGGATAGCTGGCCAGGATTAAAACTGTCAGAAGAGATTCCATCCACAGACAAAGAAATCAAAGGATCCATATGTATGCTGCTAAATCAGAATCATAACACACCTCAACTGAGCAAATTTCAAATTGATTCAATACTGGACCCTGAAGATTTCTCCAAATGGAATAAGCTTTCAATAAAGACTGCCTGGATCTTAAGAGCCATCAGAAATTTCCTTTCACCTGTCAAACGATTCAATATAAAGGCTATAAAAGAAGAATTGCTGGTTCCTGACGAATACCATGATGCTATGTTATGCTGGACAAGTGTAGCACAACGTACTGCCTTTTCTGTTGAGTTGGACTGCCTCCAAAAAGGAAATGATTTACCAAAAAACAGTTGTCTGCTACCATTGACACCAATATTTGATGGAACTCATATCAGAATTGGTGGTCGCCTTCGAAAAGCTCTAATACCACAAGAAGCTAAACACCAGTTGATTTTGCCAACGAAAGGTCATATATCACATTTGATAATGCTTGACGCCCACTTAAACACAGCCCATAGTGGTGTCGAACACATAATTTCAACAATACGTCATCGGTTTTGGCCTATCTGTGCACGACGTCTAGCACAAAATGTCATTAAGAGGTGCCTGAGCTGTCAAAAGCGAAGAGCAATAATCAAAGTTCCAAGGATGGCTGACCTTCCAGTATGCAGAATGGACATAACTTCAGGAGCTTTCTCACGAATTGGAGTGGATTACTTTGGTCCGCTCATGGTCAAGGTCCGACGAAGTACAATAAAAAAGATGGGGATGTCTGTTTACATGCATGTCCACAAGAGCCGTCCATCTTGAATTGGCAGATTCCTTGGAAACAGACGATTTTATTATGGTCCTAAGAAGATTTATCGCCAGAAGAGGTCATCCTCGACACATCTACAGTGATAATGGAACCAACTTCACAGGAGCCGACAGAGAACTTCGGAAGTGTCTTCAACAGTTAAATAGTAAAAAACTAAATTCCAACTTAGCACCTCAAGGCATAGAATGGCACTTCAATCCACCAGCCAGTCCACATTTTGGTGGAGCGTGGGAAAGACTGGTGCGTTCGACCAAAAGGGCCTTAAAAGCTGTACTTCAAAATCAGCATGTCTGCGAGTCAGTTTTACGCACCACGTTGGTTGAAGTGGAAGCTGTACTCAACAGTCGACCATTGACACATAATAGTACAGACCCAGAAGATCTATCACCTTTAACACCAAACCACTTCCTCATAGGTCGATCAAGTAACGCCCAACCTCCTGATACATTTGAAGAGAAGGAAATAAACAGTCAAAGACGATGGAGAAGGGTTCAGGTGTTAGCAGACCAAATAAATCGCCGATTCCTAAAAGAATATTTACCTGGTCTGACTGTTAGAAATAAATGGAGAGAAGACAACAAACAACCTTCTATCAACGATCTAATCATGGTGCTAGATGAAAAACTACCTCGAGGAAACTGGGAGCTTGGTAGGGTTCTAGAGGTCATGCCTGGGGATGATGGAAGAATAAGAACAGTCAAAGTCAAAACTGCAAATGGTGTGTACTGTCGACCAGCTGCAAGAATCTGCATTCTAGAAGAACACATTGAATAATGCCTGTTATGAATACTTTTTTCGACTCTGTCAGGGGGGGTGGTGATGTTAATTATTAAAACAACATTTAACACTTTATTATCAAACTCGTGGAACCTTTGGCCTTACCATTTTTTTCAACCAATCACTTATACGCGTAACCTCTTTTTTAACAAATAAAAACTAGTTTAGATCAAAATCCTGATTAGGAAATGTTAAAACTGAAACACATCACCACTCTCGCTCTCTTTTCTGTTAGACTTCACAAGATTTACCAGTGTGGTGGAGGAGATCTCTAATATAGTATACTTTTCTAATTATTTACTAATAACACATTAACACAATATAACACATTAAGAACACAAGATAACGCATTAAGGATTCGTATTTAGTTAGATTATTTGTAGATATATGCATGTCCTCCACCCATTGTCATTTCTGTAAGTCAAATTGTAATTTCTTTTATACTAAGTCAAATTGTCATTTCCTTTATTTTAAGTCAAATTGTAATTTCATTCACATTCATTGCTTTATCACATAAATCATTTTATATACATCTATTGCATTCTTTTTATCTCGTTCTTTGTTCCCCTGTGAACAGTGAGAACAAAAATGATACATGATGATACCACAGATTATAGTTATATGGTGGGAACAAAAGTGAAAGGCATACTTTTTGACTGCATTTTACAATATTAAAATATTGTTTTGATATCCAATTTGTATTGTTATGACAGTTTACCAAGTTAAAGGTCCATTTCACTTTTTTCATTACGGTATCAAAAATGTAATATTTCTAAAGTATGCTTATTACATCAATGTATCTTCCTGATCAAACTGAATTGTCTTTAAAGGGTTAATTAAAACAGGGAAAGTACTAATTGTTTATTAAGCAGTTTGACCTAGTTTTGATGTTTGGCTTTATAATGGCTCAAAATTTCGACAGAAATTTCACAAGAAAAATGTGTCTAGTCATTCGATCCGGAATATAATGCAATCGAAAATAAGGGTTGCTTGGATAATAAGTGATGAACCTTGCAAGATGACACACGATACGCTCATAGATAATTAGTGATGAACCTTGCAAGATGACACACGATACGCTCATAGATAATTAGTGATGAACCTTGCAAGATGACACACGATACGCTCATAGATAATTAGTGATGAACCTTACAAGATAACACACGATACGCTCATAGATAATTAGTGATGAACCTTGCAAGATGACACACGATACGCTCATAGATAATAAGTGATGAACCTTGCAAGATGACACACGATACGCTCATAGATAATTAGTGATGAACCTTGCAAGATGACACACGATACGCTCATAGATAATTAGTGATCAACCTTGCAAGATGACATACGATACGCTCATAGATAATTAGTGATGAACCTTACAAGATGACACACGATACGCTCATAGATAGTTAGTGATAAACCTTGTAAGATGACACACGATACGCTCATAGATAATTAGTGATGAACCTTACAAGATGACACACGATACGCTCATCGACAGCTTAGGGAGGACTATAGTTTGGTAATTACAAACAGAGGCAGCGACAAACTGTTAAACTTTAATGTGGATCAAACATAGAACATAAACAATGACGAAAAGTAAAGGGACATAACTCAGAGGTGAAGGTCAATACCTTTGACCACAGGGACGTTACATAGACTAAGCACAGGGCCTATTCAATGGCCATAAGAACATATAATGGCGCGGCCGCTTTTTTTTCTTTCCCTCTGATCGACCTAAAAGATACACAATTACACATTAAATCACTAATACAGTTCATAGTCATCAAATCGTTTTGGTCTCAGTCTACGATGTGGTTCTAAGGAGGATTCAGCTTGAGCGTCTGGTGTGGACTGTTCTGCATAAGACTCAACTGGCAAAGTTTCTTTGGGAGGTGGGGGGTCAGTTAGAGCACGCGGAATCACAACCATACCGTCTTCACTATCGTCAGAGCTAGAATCTGGAATTTCGTTAGTTGACAGGGCTTTATAAACTTCGGAACGTTTAACGGAATACAACTTTGAGCGTATTTGATTTTGTAGTATCTTATGGATACCAAGTGCATCCCGAGTGATGTCAGTAACAATGTATTTATTGCGACCCTTATTTTTATCACGATCACAATAGAGATAAACTAAATCACCAACGGATATATCGGGTTTCGGAAAGACTTTGCCCCGAGGGTTTTTAGAACGTTCACTGTAAGGGTGGTTTTTGATACGTTTTTCGTGTTGCTTTTGAATAAGATGATGATCATCGACGGGGAGCTGAGCATTAGTAACTTGGTCGCGCTTACACCACATTTCACGAGCTGAGAGACCACTTCCACGAACACGGGAGTTGATACGAGCAACAACACATGCTAGTAACACAGGGGTTATGACACTACCAGAGGGGTCCTGACGTAAAATTTCCTGTTCGATCTCTTGCACAGCGTGTTCGGCAATAGGGTTTTTGTTAAGATTTTTGGTCCTGCCGAGTTCTATATTTATTCCGTACTGTTTGAGTTTGGGGTCATGTACCATTGACTGAAAACAGGGGGCTGGATCACAACGGATTACACACTGACCTTCGATGGGGATCATATCTACACATAATTGTATAAGGGAGTCTCGGATAGTTTTAACGACTTCATCTTGCACAAGCATGGCGGTGGTTTTAGACGTAACGCATTCACGAAGTACAAGAATCTTTTGTTTTGCACGACACAACACATCTGTGGCAAAATGGGATCCAATGGTTAGAGGGGGGTCTGTGGTTGATTGTTCAAGAACAGCATGGGGAACTTTGCGGAGGGCAGCACACTGTTGACAGCATTTATACACGATATCTACAGATTGATCAATATCGAGGGCATAAAAATATCTCTTTACGATAAGACGCATTTGGTTACTTGATGGATGATCCAAACGAATATGTAGGGCTGTAATTAGACCTTGTAAAAGTTCACGCGAGATTACGATTAGTTCTCTTGTTCGAACGGCAAGGGTACCGTCTGCTGCTATAGTTACGTTGTGAAGATAACGCTTTACGTCGTTCACATTTGTGATTTTCTTTGATGGTCGGGTTCCTTGAATAAGATGAGAGTGGACTCGGCGGAGATCATTGCAATCTTGTTGGGCCTGACGCCATAACGTACGATTTTGGAACGGTAGTTTAACGGAGCCAGATAATAGGTCCTTGACTGAAATTGCACGCACTACAGATTCCATAGTAGATTCAATAAAAGAACAAACTTGACAACTCGGTTCTTCACATGTTTGAGCGTTTCTACTGCCAAAATCGGATGGTATATTTACTTTGCCGGCCAAGTGGCGAATTGAAATTTGATATCGACTAGCTATTGATAAAAATGTTGCAACACGTGGACTATTGGAATATTCGCCTCTTTGCAATTTAGTGTAAGCTTCGACACATGGTTTGCTATCAGTAAGCAATTGCGTAACGGACTCAGCTTGAATCATATAGGGCGAAAAATGCTTAATCGATGCGGCTATAGACAAAGCTTCTATCTCACATGGGCTCCATCCTTGCTTACGCTCTGGTAATTTAGCACTATAAAATCCGGCTATGAGAAGTTTGCAATTACGCAAAATGTATAAAGTTGAGGCTAATCCAAAGTTTTTAACAGCACCATCAGTTACAATCCATAATTGGTCAGAGGCTTTAGGTAAAGTAATGGTTTTGGAGTCTTTAAGATATCTTTGAGCTTTAACGAAGGCGTCAGTTGATTCGTCTGTCCATGATATGACGTCTTTTGAATTGGCTCCGGCGACAATGGTATCAAGTGGACTGAGGAATGAGGCACAGTTAGGCAACACGCGAGAAAGAAATTTGTATGCACCAATGAAGGCTCTTAAGTCTTTGACTGTCTTTGGAAGTGCACACGTAGATAGAGCAGCGGTTCTGTGAGGGCTAGCACTGAGTGCACCTTGGCACCAGATCCAACCCAGGATTGTTGTTTTCTTAGGAGCGATAACAGTCTTAGAAGATTTGAGGTTTAGGGAAGCCTTCTGTAAGGCATTTAAAACTTTCTCCCAATTTCGCAATAAAAGTTCGGGGGTGTCACCACCACAGTACAAATCATCGGCTATTTTCGCCACGAAGCCTTCTTGTATAAAGTCCCCTAAGACACGGCACATTAACTCCTCTAGCGCCGTTTCTGAACCGGGCATGCCCATAGCACAGCGTGTATACACTCGGATTCCTTTAAAGGGGGTGGCTACACCACAATATTTCATAGAGTCGGATGATAAGGGTATCTGGTAAAAGGCGTTTGATAAGTCTGTAGCTATGATGTAATTCCAGCTAGCTATAGAACGCAATGTTGAGTCTACATCGGGCATCAGTGAAGGTTGGGGCTTAGCGTACTTTCCAACTTCACCAAATGCTGTGACTAATCTGTAAGATCCGTTAGGTTTTTTAATCAAAAATGAGGGGTTAAGGTATTCGACTACCAGATCAAGATCCTCGGGTTTGCGGAATATGCCAAGAGCTTCCAGTTCGTCGAATTTTGTTTGGAGTTCGTTTAACTTGTCTTTCGAATATTGGGGCACTCTCCCTTTGCGCTGAGGTGGTTGAACTGGTCCCATGTTGACTTTTGCTGTGAATGGTCCAAACGCCCCATTATATCCTTTAGGTAAGGGACTGAATACCTTTTCATACTGCGTTAGCAAAGTTTCAAACTGGCGACGAAGGGAGGGTGGAAGGATATTATCAGGGTCGAGACTGACTGACGATGCTGGAGAGTTGCCAGTGGGTGTTACGAGCTTCTCGTTTTGAGTAAGTGGAACGTCGGGTGTAAATACAGGGACTACCTGGGAAAAGTGACTGTTGCGTCGGATGACAACTGGTAGTTCTGTTGGGTTGGGAATACGTATTTTTCCACCAACTGGCTGTAAGATGGCGGGTTCCAACCATTGGGTGTGATCACTAGTTTGGGCGGATTCTAATCTGGGTTCAATAGCAATTGGTGAGAGCGGGTCGATTTCCTCTGGTAGTTTGACCTCAATAAATTGACCCGGCCAAACTGTGGTCGACTCGATGGAACGCAATACTGAGGCTTGGGTGCGACGTACGACCGGTGATGCGTTATCTTCTGATGGGCCGTATTTGTAAACTTCTTCTCCTATCATGACTTGCAACCTTGCTGGTCTTACTGAGACATCGTTCACAGACATAAAAGGGGTACCGCCTAATAACTCAACGTCCATAGATGCAACGACGAGGGCAGTAAGATGTAGCCTGTGTGTGTCTCGAAATAGATCGAATTGGGTTTCACCAACAATTTTAAGTTTTGTTTGTCCATCGGCTTGTGTAGCATGTTGAGTGCTTTTCATCACAGGTATTCCCAAACGAAGTACTAAAGAGTGACTAATCATATTGGTTTCTGATCCAGAATCGATGGTTACCCGGACTGGATGATGCTGGAAAAATGTGTCAAGGTAGGGTGACTGGTCAACCTGAACTCTACGGGTTGAAACGGGAACGATGGCTGTCAATGGGTCGGAAACATCTTCGATGTCGGAATCCACTATTACCTGCCTAGCGCGAGCCATAAATTTCTTGTCTTGGTCTGGTAGATAAGGGCACATACTTAAAAAATGATTCGACAATCCACGTTTAGCTTGCACGCATAATGGACACGATTTTGGGTTTTGCTTAGAGGAAGAACGGTTTAAGGAGGTTTTGCGGTATGTTGGTTTAGCTTCCATACGCATACATCGAACTTCTTCGTTCGTCTCTACTTCTTCCAAAAGTGATGAAAGTGATTGGGATATATCAGCCTTGAGAGATGAAACGGAGCAGGCACGTAGCTGGGTACCGTACCGTTGTTTGACTAATTTGGGAAGTGCAGGGTTTATCAAACGTAACCATAAGACTGTGATTAGATTCTCTAATGAGGGAGACAACTCCTCTTCTATAACAACTTCACCGTGATGTGTTAGACCGCAATTGGGGGTCAGAAGGTTATCATCTACGAAGGCAACAAGTCTTTGAAATAAATCCTCGGGCCTCTCGTCAGGTTCTAATTTCATATCACAAATGTCAAGAAACTGGGCACCACTGTTTTGAAAACCATAATGAGCTCGGATAGTTTGCCAAACGGATGCTATACTAACAGATTTTTGAATAATTGAGCTTCTGGCGATGACGGGGCAAAAATTCGCAATTTGTCCGAGCATTAATTCGAGGAAAATTACTTTTTGGGCTGCCGTTTGACCACCTTCATCGCTGGTTAAGCCTCTCCCGGGACTATCCCTCGTTTTCTTTGTCCATACTGCATCAACGTTTAGAAACGGGGCGAAATTCTCGTCGAGAGATAGAATATATGTCAAATTCTGTTTCCATGATTCAAAAGATGTTATAGTTTCGTCTTTAGTGAGGACTCTCTGTTTTGGAGCACGAACTGATGTCATTGTCTATGTTACAGAATGAAAACACACAAAATTAAAATGGCGCGTTTTACACGGACCAACAGAAGTCTATTTGCAGAAAATACAACCTGCCTGTTAATATAGTTTGCTTCGACCTTTTTAACTGGAGACGATGAGATTCGATCCACAGCCAGCCACCACGACAGCTTAGGGAGGACTATAGTTTGGTAATTACAAACAGAGGCAGCGACAAACTGTTAAACTTTAATGTGGATCAAACATAGAACATAAACAATGACGAAAAGTAAAGGGACATAACTCAGAGGTGAAGGTCAATACCTTTGACCACAGGGACGTTACATAGACTAAGCACAGGGCCTATTCAATGGCCATAAGAACATATAATGGCGCATAGATAATTAGTGATGATTTTAACTTTTTTCATTATTTTCATAAGAATTAGAATTTCAGCTTGACTATAATATAGTACTGCTAGTCTTAAAATATCTTTGCGTTGATAAATATAACCTTTGTAAGTCTAAATTAAATAGGAATACATTTCCCTCCTAGGAATGTGTTCATGTTTATATTTTTGTCAACACAAAGACAGAGACACTAACAATACTGTTTTGAAGCTTCTTTTCCAATTCTTAAAAATATAATGAAACAAATCCAAAAACTCTAAACTTACACAGACATTAGGTTAAAAAGTATATATGCTGATCACAAAGGCAGCTCAACATAACATAAATATTAAACTGCAAACAGTACTGTTTCGGACTTCTGGCTCTGGGCCTCATCAGTGCAGTGCTGATACTGGAGTTGAGGTTTGGCTGTATAGCCACCTCAGATGATCCCACATATGTGATACCATCGTACCATGCCAGAGTGCTAACATAAATATTATATAGTAAAGTGTATTTTCACCAATGACAAGAAGGGTTGTATTGAAACTGAATTTTTTTTTTTACTGTTTGTCTTATCCATTTTTGATTTTTTGTTAACTGTCCAAGATAACAGGATTTCAAAAACAATTTCTTACCTGCCTGATTAAATTTCCATCTCGACATATTCCTATATTACTCTTTAGCAATTGTAGAAAGCAATACATGTATATAGCCTGTCGTTCATTAGAGAATGCTTCATAATGACAATAAACTATAAACCTCTTGTGACGTCATCCCATTGTTATGGCAGGTCTTTCTTTTTGCCAATATCCCTCTACTCAGGGACATTCGAGAGAATGTCCCTGGCCTTGTGGACAGATATATTAAAGATAATATCCCTCTACCAAAGTACATTCAAGAGAACATACTTCAATCTTACACCAATGCATTTGAGCGATCAACTTTGCGTCTGAAAGATTTTTTTTTTCAAACTTAATATTGAAGTTTAATATAATAATAATTTTCAGGAGTTATCAGGATGGAACTAATACCAGATAAACACCTAGCTGGAATATGATACCAGTATTTCCAGGATGCCACCGATACAAGATATTTCTATTACCAGACTGGATCGAAGTAGATTTTTTGAATGGTACCATGTATAGATATAATACCAGAATGCAAGAAGGTTACTCTTCAAAGCTACAAATGACGACATATGGTCTTAACCAAGATGATTTAAAACATGTATCAACATGAAACTAAAGGGCCCGTCACACCATGACGTTCTGGCCAACGTTCTCTGACGTTTGAGGAAACGTTGGAAGTCGTCCATTGGTCGCTGGGATAGCACCAGAAGAACTCTGTGTGATCGCCAGTGAACGTCGGTGATCGTCGTTAATCGTCGGAGAACGCTGGTCCAGAAAAAAAAGTTTTGAACATGCACAAAAATTTTCACCGAGACGAGCGTTTTCCAACGTTTAAGTTTAAGATGTTAAAGAACGTCCCCCCCCCCCCCCCCCCCCTGAAAATTATTTGGCCCCTCCACCCAAAAATTCCTAGATACGCCACTGGGTACACGTTCATCCCACGCCAGATGTGTCATTGAACGCTCTAGAACGCTCAAAATTTGAAGGATTGAAACGTTCAGAAAACGTTGACTAGAACGTCATGGTGTGACGGGCTCATTACAGTCAAATTGATCAAAGATCACTAGATCCTATTTCATATAATTTGCAGTGCGTTCGATAATCGAACGCACTGCATTGTTTTGCAAACGGCTATTTTTTTTTTTTTTTTCGAATTTTACACTCGCTATTTTAGTAAGAAGGCAACATGCCACATACAGATTTGTTCAATTCCCTACGATAAATTGTTGACCATGAACTTTTAAATATAAATTGGTGCCATTTTGACAAACCGGAAATGAGGTAGAACAAAAAACACAATTTTGGTTTTTTCAATCTTACAGCTCTATTTTTGATCCGATTTTTATCAAACTGTTTTCAACTGTTTTCTATAACTGTGCACTACTAAATAAAAGTTTTAAACTTCTCCAATTTTGACTTTTAGTTGACTATTTTCTTAATATTAATTTTTGCGTTTTTTTCAACTTCTACAATTTTATTTTGTTCGATCTGCAAATTTGCAGGTGTATAGACATTTTGATTTTAAACAAAATGCAGTTTTCAAAATTTTGATACCACTTCCGGTTTTTACGTAATAAGCTTGTAAATTTAAAATCCCAACTTCCGGAAATTTGAAGATATTTCAAATTTGTTTTTTTCATTGTGTTATAATTTCTTATAACAACAATTTGAAATAAAAAAATCCGACCCGGAAGCAACAGATCATCCGCCATTTTGATATGAGTAACTTTTATAAAATTAAAAATGGGGCCTCAGGGTTATGGGCGGAATCCGTAACTTCAGTATTTTTGGAAACTACAGTCGATTGCTTAAAAAGTCTAGGCGCCGAATTTTGGATTTTGATTTTAATTTTTTTTTTTTTTCGTTTTGATTTTTTATGCAATTACTAAAACTTTCAAGGCTCATATCTTTTGACCTTGACCTTTGGTGACCTTGGTACCTGAACAAAAGTTATTGCCCTTGATGAAATCTATCCAATGATGTTTTCATGTTTGTGATCCGATGTATACTTCCGGTTTTATAGGCAATTGAAATTTGTGATTTTTGACTTTAAACAATCCTGTCACGTGACCTAGCGTAAATACGTCAAAAATGATTAAGCAATCATATTATGCGTAATTTTCTCTTTCCAATGATGTACGACAATATACACTTAAATAAAAATTGCACGATTTAAAATTTGAACATTTTGTGCAAATTTCCATTGTTACTGTGCGTGTTTTTTTCAAATTTTATTTCAATCGATCTGAAAATTTACAGATGGAAAGATATTTCGATTGCAATCCAAAATCTGTTTTCGAAAAATTGATACCACTTCCGGTTTTGACGTAATTGGGTTGTAAATTTGAAATTTCAACTTCCGGAATTTTGAATATATTTGAAATTTGTTTTTTGCAATATTTAACATTATGGTATATCAACAATTTGAAACAAAAAAATTTAACCCGGAAGTTACAAATCGGCCGCCATATTGATATGACTAACTTTTGTAAAACTCAAAATGGGGCCTCAGGGTTATGAGCGGAATTCGTAACTTTGATATTTTTGGAAACTACAGTCGATTGCATTCATAGCATTGTTAATCGATTTTTGATCTTCTGTTTTGCCTTTCTTGCATTTCTGTTTTATTTTTTTCAGTAATTACAAAAACTTTCAAGACTCACACCTCCTGACCTTGACCTTTGGTGACATTGTGACCTGAACAAAAGTTTTTGCCCTCGATGAGATCTATCCGACTATGTATTCATATTTGTTGTCCGATGTATACTTCCGGTTTTGTAAGCAATTCAAATTTGCGATTTTTGACTTTACAAGTAACATCCAAGGTTTCGCTAGTTGTGGTAGCTTTCTCTGTCTAGAAATAATACCAATACAGACCCTTTTAAAAACAGTTTTTAAGTAATTCCAAAACTGTTACGCACTGCTCAGAACCATGCAAAGCCTATGGATCTAGTATTATATTTACTTTAGACCTACTATCCAATGAAACATAAGAATAATAGATGTATTGAATATTTTTGTTATACTAAAATACAATACAATATTTGTAAATGCAATTCAATATCTGCAGAGCTTACATTATGATCTGTCTTCGTCAGGGGCGGACTGTGCTCAATTCCCCCTAAAATAAGCGCCGGTCGATACTATAAACCATGCGGCAGCCCAGAGCTGCAGTCAGCTGGTGTTCACGAAACCTCTCAAAGCCCCCCATCCCCTTCCCTCTATTAACCATAAATCCAAGGAGCCCGACCAGCGCGTTGGATCCAGACTGTAGGTGTACATGTACCCGTATTATATTTTTATATTGGTATTAGTCTTGATGAGTGAAAATAAGTGCCATTTTCGCGTTTGATCTTGTCAAATCCCCCCGATCCCAGACAAGGTTTTCCCCAATGAATTATATGGGAGCAAATTGTGCTAAACGCAGTCTGAGTTCCACTGAAGGTATAAGGTAGTGCTCGATAGCACCCATAGGTACCCAACGTTTAATTGCAAAACTACATGCAAAATTACACCCTCATTGCACACTTTATTGTTTGTCCTCATTATCTCAAACAGTAGGATGTCATAACTTCATTCATTTTCTTGGTTATGAATTGAAATTTTCCCGATGCGTTAAATATCTTTGCTCAAATATGTTCAGCAACAATGGTAGGTATTCTAAGAATTTATTTACAATTCTATCAAAAAAATACAACTAGAGCCACACGTGGCACAGAGTGGGACTTTGCAAATGTGCAAATTTGCTAAAAGGAATCTGTAAAAATAATCTATCCTTAAGTGAAATCCTTAGTGCCAAATGCGTCTACAACTTTCGAAATATGTCCTTTTTTAAGGATGTGAAACCGGAAGTAGTCATCAGATCTGACACATGACCGTACCAGCTGATAACCAATGTCAATGACGTTAATCCCCCTGAAGGTCAAGGTCATTCCAAGTCAAAGTAATGAGATATGTAATAAAACATATAGACTTTGAAAATGTACACAGTAATAAGACCGGAAGTTGACGCAAGACATAGAATATGAAAGTATTTATAAATAGCACAAGTCAGTGTCATTTGATTCTAGTAAGGTCTAGGTCAACAAAAACAGAAAAATTTAAATTTCTTAACCCTGTTCATTTTTTTTTTGAACTACAAGGCCGAAATCAACGAGCCTTTCACATGAGCTGACTAAAGCAATGCTGTAACTGTAGGCAACGTCATTTTTTGAAAACATTTTAAATTCTACAATTCTACAAAAATAAAATTTTACTTGGATGTACCACGCCCACGTCAATGTTTTTGTTGTTACTTTATCAATATTAATATATCTAATAATGCCTAAAGTCTTTACATCCATTGGTTAACTAGATATACAATCATATATGTCAACAAAGGTCAAAATCTATAATTGAACATTTCGAGATAAGAATTCACCATGTTAGCGAGAAATTTATTGTCGGATCAGCCGAGCGTAGACTAGGCTACCGCGCAGATTAGAACGGAAGAAGGTTAGCTTGATGAAACGTAACTATTATTATAATCCAAAATATAAGTGCGGCCATTTATCGTACTGTTGTCTTTGTCGTCGTTTGACGTTGTATATGATTGTTACTTCGATTCCATATATAGCTAAAGTAGATTTGTGAATACATTTTACAGATTATTTTTGGAGGAATATTCTTGTTGTTCTTAATCATCAGCTTTGGGTGTATGCAGGGCACCCTATGCTGGCCATTATGTAGAGTAGATCTGGTTATGCTTTGGAGAGCTTTACTTATGTCCTTTCCCAAATAAAAGTTCCTCAGTCTAAGGAAGGAAAGAGGCAAACGTATCCCCTCGAATTAAAGAGATGAAGGACTCGGCAGTGTAGTCAGTGTCCTTTCCTCTTTTGTCTACCTAAGCCTTTGAGTGTTAAACGTATAGGAGAGTCAGGAAACGCAGGGGTTACTGGGAAATTTGTATTTAATGTGCACAGGAGCACAACCAAGGCATAACCAGAACCCTATACAATGACAGCCCAGTATTAATTGCATAAGTCCTACACAGAGTCGTATTAGGCAGATTGGAGTTGTCTCCCATGAATCAGTTTCTTGAATGATGATTTTTCAAGCCTTCAGGAGTTATCTCCCATATTAAATCAGATCAATATAGCTGATGATCTTTGGCCTAATTTGCAAAGTAAATCATGTAGAAATAGTGGATTCCGGATTAAATTTAGACCTAACTCTCTATACATCCTGACAGATAAAAAAAAAGAGGTTTTCCGACCACATGTGGTCGAAGGTAGCTGGTCAGCATTGAAAGGGTGCTTGTCCACGCTTACACTATATATATTTTTTCCAGACAACAAAATGTAAACAAAATGAAAATTTAACCCGAATGTGCCACGCCCACGTGAATTTTTATTGATGGATACATTTATATGGGTATGTTTGATTATGTTCCAAATCTAAAGCCTCCGAACTTAAAAGATCATGAGATGTGCATATATTAATGTCAATATATTCAACAAATCGGGTAAAGGTTTCCAAAATTGCAAAATTTAAAAAAAAGCAAATTTTGCATTACAATACATTGTGACATATCGTTCGAAAGAACTCATAAAGCCCATTCAAAATTTGCAAAAATGAACTCTCTAGGTTAATTAGGTCACCTGTAGGAGCAGTACAAAGTTGCGAATTTGGCTATTTTCGGAGAGCTATAAAACCGGATGTAGATGTCGGAGGTCAAATTTCAAAGTATCATCTGATAGCCAAGGTCAATTACCTTTGACCTACTAAAGGTCAAGGTCATCAAAGGTCAAGGTCACAAGATACAAGCCTTCAAAAATTGAAAAAATTCGACCGGAAGTTGCAAAAAAGCAAAAGTCAAATTCAAAAATCCATTCGCAACATTTTTGTCGCCATCGACTAAAGTATACACCAACATAAAAATTTGACCAATCCCATTCTCCCCCGAAGCCCCATTTTGAGTTTTATGAAAAAGTGTCAAATCAAGATGGCGGCCAAAGTATTTTTTTCGGACTAAATTTTATTTTAAAATCGGCCATAGAATTACAATTATTAACGATGAACATAATTTCGTTGAAATATTTCAATTACACCGGAAGTTATTCAACCGGAAGTGAAAATCGATTTTTCACTTTAACCGGAAGTGGCGCAAAAATTTTGAATACGTCAAATTGTTTATATTAGTGACATGCATCTTTTATCAAAATGTCAGATTAATCCGAAAAAAACAAAAAAATGGCCCAAAAATTTCGAAAATCGGCCAAAAAATGTATGCTACGAATTTTCGAAATTTGAAATTTTTTAACCTGTATCACATCGGAATTTAGTCACAGATTTCAAAAATGAAAACCCGAGCAAAATCGGCCCAAAAATGTGGCTTCCAGGGTCAAAATACCCGTTTTTGCTCAGGTTGCAATGTGCAATTTGCACTTTTGCAAAAATGTTCCAATTTATATTTAAAAAGTACGTCGCCATGATGCGACGTCAGAACATATTTCCGAATTGTTGCAGCTAGCATAGTTTAGGCTGTGTGCCCTGTGGAAAAATCGAAAAAAAAAAAAACTAGAGCCACATGTGGCACAGAGTGGGACTTTGCAAATGTGCAAATTGCCCAAAAAAATCTGCCCTGAACGTATATCCAAAGTGTCAAAGAAGTCGACAACTTTTAAAATTTTTGATTTTTTGAAAAGGTTGTGAAACCGGAAATAGTCACCAGACCTAACATTTGAACATACCAGCCGAAAACCTTTACCAGTAACCTTCAACCTACTGAAGGTCAATGTCACTCAAGGTCAAATTCACGAGAAACAAGTCTTTAAAATTTGGAAATGCATACATTAATAACACCGGAAGTTGACTCTGGACATCAAATATGAAAGTATAAATGAACAGCCAAAGTCAATGACCTTTGATCCTAAAAAGGTCAAAGATCAAGGTCAAAAAACGAAAAAAATATTTTTTTTAACCCTGTTCCCTTTTTTGAACTACAAAGCCGAAATCTATAAACCTTTAACATATGCTGAATAAAACAATGTTGTAACTGTATGCAAGGTCATTTTTTGAAAAAAAATTAAACTTTACCTTTTTTTTGATAAACGAAATTTTGACAGAAACGAAATTTTACCAGGATGTGCCACGCCCACGTCAGATTTTTTGATGTGACTTTATTTATATTGATAATATCTTACTATGGCTAAATTATCAAGCCTTTACATCTATTGGTTCAAGAGATATACATTCATAAATGTTAAAAAAGGTCAAAATCTATAATTGGAAATTTTGAAATTAATAAACCTTGTTCCCTTTTTTTAACTATACAGCCGAAATAGCTTAAATTTGGACATAATTGAGGTAAAGTAATGAGGTAAGTGTGTGCAGAAGCATTTTTTTAAAAAATGTAGTCTATATGGATTTTTTCCAGACAACAAAATGTAAACAAAATTAAAATTTAACCCGGATGTGTCACGCCCATTTTAATTTTTTTTTGCTGGATACATTTATATGGGGTCTGTTCCATTATGTACCAATTTTAAAGGTTCTAAACTTAACAGATCATAAACTATGCATATATTAAAGTCAAAAAATTCAAAAATCGGGTTAAGGTTTTCAAAAATTGCAAAATTTAAGACAAAAAAAAAATTTGCATTACAATACATTGTGATATATCGTTCGAAAGAGCTCAGAAAGCCCATTCAGAATATGCAAAAACAAACTCTCTAGGTTAATTAGGTCACCTGTTGGAGCAGTACAAAGTTGCGAATTTGGCTATTTTCGGACAGCTATAAAACCGGAAGTTGATATCGGAGGTCAAATATTAAAGTATCATCAGGTATCCAAGGTCAATGACCTTTGACCTACTTAAGGTCAAGGTCATCAAAGGTCAAGGTCACAAGATACAAGCCTTCAAAAATTGAAAAAAATTCAACCGGAAGTTACAAAAAAGGAAAATTGAAATTCAAAAATCTGCTGCCTAGAGATTGGTCGCAATCGACCATAGTTTCCAAAAATACAAACATTACACATATCACACTTTACCCAAAGGCCCCATTTTTCGTTTTATAAAAATGTATCAAATCAATATGGCGGCAAAAGTATTTTTTTCGGACTAATTTTTTTTTTTAAATCGTCTGTAGAATTACGATTAATTACGAGAAACATAATTTCGTTGAAATATTTCAATTTCACCGGAAGTTATTCAACCGGAAGTGAAAGTCGATTTTCCACTTTAACCGGAAGTGACGCACAAATTTTGAATACGTCAAATTGTTCACATTAGTGACATGCATCTTTTATTAAAATTTCACATTAATCCGAAAAAAACTGAAAAAAATCCGAAAATTTCGAAAATCGGCCAAAAAAGTATGCTACGAATTTTCGAAATTTGATATTTTGTTTAACTCATATGGCATTAGAATTTAGTCACAGATTCCAAAAATAAAAACCCGAGCAAAATTGGCCTAAAAATGTAGCTTTCAGAGTCGAAAAACCTGTTTTTGCTAAAGTTGCAATGTGCAAATTGCACTTTTGCAAAACTGTTTCAATTTATATTTATTAACGAGGTTGCCACAGGAGAAGGTCAACATAGGTAGAAATGTTTCTAAAGCAGTTGAATCCTTAGCTGTGTGCCCTGTGGAAAAATCGAAAAAAAAAAAAAAAAAAAAGAATAGACATTTCGAAAACAAACTGGGACTTTGCGGTAGCAAAGTCCCACAACTAGAGCCACACGTGGCACAGAGTGGGACTTTGCAAATGTGCAAATTGCTAAGGGTAATGTTTAAAAGAATTGGACCCTGAACGTAAATCCCAAGTGCCAAAGAAGTCGACAAGTATTAAAATTTTTGTTTTTTTTTCAAAGGTTGTGAAACCGGAAGTAGTCACCAGACTTAACATTTGAACGTAGCAGCTGAAAATCTTTATCAATAACCTTCAACCTACTAAAGGTCAAGGTCATTCAAGGTCAAATTTCCGATAAACAAGTCTTTAAAATTTGGAAATGCATACAGTAATAACACCGGAAGTTGATGCTAGACTTCAAATATGAAAGTATAAATGAACAGCCAAAGTCAATGACCTTTGATCCTAAAAAGGTCAAGGTCAACAAAGTCAAGGTCAAAAACGAAATTTTTTTTTTTAACCTTGTTCCCTTTTTTGAACTACAAAGTCGAACTCAATGGGCTTAGTTGACGGTTGATATCAAATATGAAAGCATATATGAAAAGCCCTAGTCAATTTATTTTAGGTCAACAAATTTTTTTGCTCAAATTCGTGAAAACTTTATACCAAAATTTGTAATTATGTGCCCTTTAATGTATCTAAAAGTTTCAACTAAAAAAATACAGCCATTACTTTTTAAACGTTAAAACATGGTAAAATTTTTAGAAACCTTACGTTACATTACCTTGGCGATTTCAACTTATTGTTTGTTCACAACTTGAACATAAATCTTTTTAGGTAGGTCAACAAGGAAATATTTTGTTAACATGCTACATCTGTGGTTTCCTTTTTTGGCAGGTGAAAAAGGTCTCAATTTTTTGCAAGATAAGATTGAAAGCATTTGTTATATAGAAATTGTATTTAACAAAAGTGTAAAGTTATGTAGAAATTATAAGATTATCAAAGGGGAACAATTCTTGTAAGCTTAAGCCAGTTTATTTTTAACTTAAATTTGTCAAAGGGGAGCAACTCCAGTATTCATGAATAGGGATATTACGTGCGAATTCATTGGCTGCCAATTAAGAAGGTCTGATTGGTTGAATGTTACTTTTCATCCATTTTAGAACTTTACAGTAGAGTTTATTACTTGGAAGTTTAGGCTATCTTTTCCTTATTTTTGAGGTAATTATTTTGTTATTATATGAATGTGAATGATTACGGAGGTATTCAAGAGTTTATTAGCTGTGTTGGTCCTACGTAAATATTTTATTTTCAATCTGTAGTGGATTTTGTTGAAAATTTTCTCGGAAGAGCACGTGTATTTTATGACGTCATAGCGCGATTTTAGACATTTTATGCCATGTCATTGTTATTTGTTTTATACTGTTGACATCAGAAAAGCATTAAGTTATATTGTTAGTTTTAAATATGTACAGATAACAATTCGATTGCAAATTTTGTTGGTTGCGTTTATATTCTTGAAATATCATGTACGTCGATGTGACGATTTGCTAGGTGGATTTGGTTATTGTAAAATCGATCATGGAAAAGTTCTGTTTTCAACTTCCGGTAGTTTAATTTCAACTAGTCTGAACAATTTCATTTTGTTTAATAATATGTATTCCAAAATTACGTTTTTGACAGGTTTGTTACTGTTTTAATTGTATTATTGTGTTACCGTTTTGACTTAACATTTTAACTGGCTACTATGTGAATTATCCCCCTTTTTCGCTGTTCTCCTGTCTGGAGTTTATAAAGTGTGTGTTTCCGGTTTGGCGTTTGAGAATTCATTGAACATTTAATAAAACAGATAATTATATCAGAAAACTAGAAGTAGGTTCACATTTTTATGTTATTTTCATATTTGTAAGTTAAAATATTTTAGAAAAAAATTAAAGCAATTTTTTAGGTTTTTGAAACAATTCATAGTTAGGCGTCATAAGTTATAGTTATAGATTGATTTTTTTTGGTAGCCAGTTAGAACGAAAAGGTTTAAACGGTAGCAAATCTGTCAAAACGGTAACATATTTGGTTAAACATATTTAATAATTATTAACAGAAACAGATCTGTTAAAGCGGTAAAAAAATTTTTTGTGTAAAAACGGCGAAGTAAAAAATGATAATTAATGTGTGCGTTCTGTTCATGATCGTTGTGGATTCTAATCAATGTGGGCAGGGGTTATAAAATTGTTTAGGTTAGTTTATAGTGTTGCAAAATTAGTTAAATGTGTACTTTTACTGCATGGCTCTGCACTGCACTGCATTTTGATTGCAAATGTGTTGATGTAACTAAGTTGATCAAACCATTGACCGATTTCACCTTTATTACAAAAAATGTCTTGTCTTGTAAAAATCTGACATGGATGAATATATATATTTCAGGTTGTGGTATCAGCTTTTACAGTTTCAAGTAGGTGTGATTTATTTTAAGCATATATTGACTTTTAAGGCTAAAATAATTTAAAATTAGATGCACAATGTCATGTACTAGCATTTATTTATTGGTATTGTATTATAACTGCAACTCCATTTAGTTAAATTAGGCGTAAGCCAGTTGTGTTGGTGTTTGTGTAGATTAAAAAAAGTCATGTGTTCTGCGTTGGAAAAAAATAAATGAGCAAAAACAACTTGCAGTTGCAGTAAAGACTTCATGAATGGTCTTTGTTACACTTGTATTGCAGTGATTACATGTTTTCATTGAGAGTAGAAAGATAGTTTAGCATTTGGTGTTAAAAGATTAAGAGTAAGAGAAAACAGTATAAGAATATTTGATGAAATTTTTTGTTATGATAAGTTAAATAGATAGTTTTTGGCATTTTATTAATAAAAATAGAATTGTGTTTTGTATTAATTTTACAAATAATTTGTAGGTAGAGTACAGTGATTTGAATTTTGTGTTTTCATTGGTAGTGGTACCGGTAAGTTACAATTTTGTTGATATCTATTATGGTTATTTCATGGTTTGACCTAAAAAAAAAAAGGGACTCGCATGTACAGGAATAAATTTCAAATGTAGAAAAGTCATTATGTAAGCTAAAGTGTTCATTTGACACTGTTGTTGTAAATGTGACATTACTGTTCAATATTATGGTGTTTGATGTATTAATTTGTCAATTTATTTTATCCAGACATGGTGTGGAATGACATATTTTTTAATAAATATCTGTCTAAAAGTGTAAAAGATGCATTTGATCATAATTGTGTATTTTGTTTTTGTAGTGAAAGACTGATTTGAAGTTTTTGTTCTTGGATTGTTGCTGGTAGGTTTCTTTTTATGTGTTTAAGGTTAAAGATTATTGATGTGTTCTATATTTATCAGCCTGTAGTTTGTATTTGTTGTTTAATTGTGCAAGATTTGTTGACATCTACAGAGCTCACTAATATTTGCAGATTTTGAACAAACTTGTTAAATTTGATGTATTTCTCACACTGAAGATTGTTTAATAAGAGGTGATAATTGTATAACTGTTGAAAATGTGTCATTTAAAAGAGCCAAATATCAAATTGAGAATTTAAAAATTTTTCATAAAAAGTAAGTAATAGACCATATAAACATGTTTGTTTTAATTTTTACTTGTTGATGAATGTCAATATAAGTGTGATCCTGCAAACAGTACTGTTTTGGCCTTCTGGGCCTCATCAGTGCAGTACTAATAATAGCAATATGTCGAAATCGGTTGCAAGATGAGAAACATTG
Organism: Lottia scabra; assembly: GCA_029955415.1. NCBI lineage: Eukaryota > Metazoa > Mollusca > Gastropoda > Lottiidae > Lottia > Lottia scabra. The sequence continues at coordinate 17,438,569 of JARJEI010000001.1, forward strand.
AGTTGCATTTGATAAAAGGCGATGTATTTAATTTCAGAAGTTACTGCCCATTAAATTTGTTAGAAAAGATTATAGTTTTAGGTTGGGTTGTTTATATTTTGATCATATCATACTTATCTTATTTCAGAGTGAGAGAATAGTTTTGTAGAGTTTTGCATGCGGTAAGTAGGATTTTGGTGCGGAACATCCTGCCCTAAATAAGTGAATTTGAGGGACAGCAAACTATTTTTGGATACAAGTTGAAATGACACAACCAATTGGTTGCGTTGAATTATTACTATTCCTTTTGGATTTGGTCTAAAAACTGTCAAATATGTGGTTGGTTCTACAAAATGTATCAATAATTTTTGTTTATAATCTCAGTTTAAATACTCAGAAAGGAATTGCATTTAGACTTTAGAATCTACTAAATGTCTCTCCTTTCTGAGTATTCAAATTGAGATTGAAGACACAAATTATGATTATTTTGTTGAAGGAATGGTTGGTATGAACTGACCTCATAACAAACCAGATATTTGACAGTTTTTAGACCAAAATCCAAAAGGAGTAGTAATATTTCAACCCAACCAAATGGGTTGCAACTTTTAGGCATGAATGCTGTCATGTCCTGCAAATTCACTTATTGAGGGAGGATGTTGTGCTCTTTATATGAAACTATGGTCTGGTTTTTTACCATGGAGCAGATAGGTTTCTAGGAGGTGTTGATTGTAACTTATCTTTTTATGTAAACATGTAATTAAAATTGGATAGTGAGTGTATTTGTAAATATTGCTGTATAAGTATTTAGTTCTAAACCATTTGAAATCAATTTGCTGTGTATAAATATCAAATTTTAGTTTGAAATAAAGCAGCTGTAGGTATTTACATGTGAAAGATTTGCTTGAGTTATTGATGAACTTATTATTTTGTATATTTCAGGGTAAGTGTTCAGGGATGTTTAGAGTTAAGTTTTATGGAGCAAGATGGAACTATTTTGAGAACTGTTTTTTTTTTATTGATGTTATGTAAATGAAAGATATGTATTTTGATAATATTGTGGATTCTAGGATTCATTTATTACGAGTCTTTAGGGATTATATAATGTTATTTTGTTGTACTAAAAAATTATTGGCATATGTCACTGTGCAGTAGAATGACATCTTATTTTATTTTATGCTTTGGGTACTGATATTGTGGTTGCTGAAAATTGATGCACAGGCTTTACCACTGTATTTAGCATGTAACTTAAAGACTTGGGGGCCATGTACAATGGAAAATACATAATATGAAAATTGTTAGTAGTATTTGTATTACAAAAGATGGTTTTTATTTGATTATATTTTTAAAACGAGAAGTTGATTGTGTAAAGATAAAAACATACATTGTACAATTTATTGTGAAAATAAGGCTGAAAAGCTTAAATTTGACTCATTTGGAATATAGAATTAGAAATTGTGATAAATATTGTGTTTTGTTTTAAATTGTATCCCTTTGATTTTTTTAAAATAAAGTATCTTTGATGCTGAATGTTGCTATTGAGCCTCTAAACTTCTATTTTATTTGTATAAATAAAAAATGTCATTGTGCATCATTGTTTAATTTTGGGACTGAACTATTACGAAATTTGGATTTTAATATAGTTTTAGTTTATGTTTATGACATGGATTTTATGCATATGATGAAATGAAAAAAATAAACCTTCATTAACATAAGAAACCAGTAAAATAGGAAAAATACTTCTTTGTGTCACAGTTTTTCACTTGATTAATTTTATATGGCTGTTTTATAGTCTGTCTGAAATTGATAGTCAACTAGTGAGTTTATCAAACATGGAAAATTTGTGTAGGTTTTAAAGCAGCTTGGTAAATATTATAACAAGGTATTTTGAAAATATAATTATTTAATTGCAGGGTTGGTTTGCTGAGAAGACAAGAAGCTAAAAACTGTTATCGATAAAAGTGTGGCGAACTTTTATTTGTAAAAGAGCCAAATATTTTCAAAGCGGTAAAAGTGTGGCGAACTTTTATTTGTAAAGAGCCAAATATTTTCAAAGCGGTAAAAGTGTGGCGAACTTTTATTTGTAAAGAGCCAAATATTTTCAAAGCGGTAAAAGTGTGGCGAACTTTTATCTGAAAAAGAGCCAAATTATTTAAACACTGGTAAAAGTGTGGCGAACTTTTATCTGAAAAAAGCCAAATTATTAAAACACCGGTAAAAGTGTGGCAAACTTTTATCTGAATACTTGCCAATCTACTCTACCTTTAAAGAGCCTCAACTTATATAGAGATAAACTAAACATTACTAGCACCTTTCAATTGCTGCAACTTAAATCTGCATTAACAATTATAAACCACTCAAAACTTGTTGAAGAACCTACAGGTAACGACTTATTAACAACTTACAGAGATAATTAATATATCAAAAAGTTGCTAAGCATTTAGAATCGATTTGTATAAGTGCATCAATATACTCAATAGAAAGTTCCACTGTTACTCTATTGTTCAGTTTACATTACCTACAGAAAGCTATATTATAAACAAATCTTGTTACTGCAGTAGAAAATTACAACACTATGGGTCGTCCAAAGAAATCCAAATTGAAGAAATTGAACAACTTGAACAAGAAAAAAGTAAGTAATTCTGTTGAAAGCTCAGATAATGAAATACAAATTAAAACGCAAAGTAATGACCATGTTTCAAGATTAAATGTTAGTTCAGACAAATGTAAACAAAGTAAAGATGAATTAACCAAAGTAAAAGAGTCTGATTTTTGTGCAGAAATTTTATTTGAAGAAGTAACAAAAGATATAAAAAACAAGGCGAGAAATGCTTTTAATAGTATCGGTAAAAAAGAAAGCAAACAAAAGGTATCAACTAGTAACCATAGCAGGAAACCTCTTGAAAAAACATGTATAGTAGGTAATTTTCATCAAGGATTTGTAGAAAGATATTTGTATTTTGCTGGAAAGCAGTGTTTAGCTAATTCCCTTCTATGTATTATTTACAGGAAAATTAAGAATATAAGATTATGGAATAGTTCTGTTCTAGATAAAATCCTTGACCTAGGAAATGAATACTATAAATTACTTCAATCTCAACCCAATATTCATCATGATTATATTATGGTAAATGAATTAATAAGAACTGTTGAAGTTGAAGGTAAATTCTTTCATTTAGAAATTTGTGATAATCCAGAAGTTGGAGTTATAGATGCAAACAATTATGTTGCTCAAGGTCTGTACGAAAGTTTTCAATCATGTCTAAGAACATATGAGGCTTGTTTTGTGACTTTTAATAGAAGTACATTTGCTATAATGAAACATGATGATAGTTTTTTTGTATTTGACTCGCATTCAAGGAACAATTTAGGATTAGTATCAGATGATGGTTGTAGTATTTTATTAGAATATGATAATATCAATGATTTATATGTGCATTGTTTAAATTTAAGTGCATCAATGAATCTGAATAGGTTAGAGCAATTTGAAATAACTGGTATTAATGTTATAATAATAGGAAATGATAGTAATGATCCAATGAATGAAGTGAGTAACTCTGTTGAAGATTGTGAAATTATGCAAGTTGATGATCAAATTGAATCAGGCAGTCAATTAATTGATAATAATATTGATGAGGTAGTTATAACTAATGTAGAAAGTAATGAATTCATATTTAATCCAATTAGATTAGAGAAGAGAAGAAAGTTATGTGAATTGATAAATTTACCTAGAAATATGTTAAAGAATGTTGATGTTGCTGATGTTTGTAACCTAAAAAGACCTACTCAAATAACAGAAATAAACGGAGACGGTAATTGTTTGTTTAGAAGCTTATCATTTGTTCTTTCTTTATCTGAAAAAAATCATAGACAAGTACGACTTGCTATAATGAATCATATAGAATCAAAAGCCGATTTATTCACACCTTTATTAAGAGAGCAGTATAAATCTATTGATGACTATGTTAAAAGATCTAGAATGAGAATGCGAGGAACATGGGGTACAGAATTTGAAATATTGGCAGCTTGTGATTTATTACAAACAGATATTTATATTTTTACTAATAATAGATGGGTTAAATATCCTGTATTGCAGATTAGTAATAGTTATACACCAGAAGGTATTTACTTACATCATAAGAATGAAAATCATTACGAAGTGGTTGAAAATGTTGAAAGAGATGAACCTATAGTTATTGATGATAATGTAGATACACAATTATCAGGTAAAAGAAAATTAGTTAAAGGTTCATTAAAAAAAAAGAAAAGAGGAAACAGGTGGAGTTATGATAAAAAGAGAACTACATATTTTAAAAAATATGACTTGGATAGAAAAGAATCAAATTCTAGGAAACTTGTTAAGTCCAGGGCAAAGTATGTTATCAATAGCAAAAAAGCAATCATTGATTTCAATAAACGAAGGCGAAAACAATATCAGATAGGTTATCTTAAAGCTCATTTAAAAAACAAATATATAGACGAGTTAAAGTCTTTATGCCACCTTAAATACGAAACAGAACTAAAACCTGAACTTCAAAACAAATATCAGAATGTGTTAAAACCAGAATTACAAGACAAATATCAGAATGTGTTAAAACCAGAACTACAAGACAAATATCAGAATGTTTTAAAACCAGTTCTTGAAGACAAATATCAGAATGTGTTGAAACCAGTTCTTGAAGACAAATATCAGAATGTGTTGAAACCAGTTCTTGAAGAAAAATATCAGAATGTGTTAAAACCAGTTCTACAAGACAAATATAAAAATGTGTTAAAACCAGTTCTTGAACATAAATATGAAAAAGTATTTAAACCAATTCTTGCAGAAAAATATCAGAATGTGTTTAAACCAATTCGTAAAGAGAAATATCAGAAAGTGTTAAAACCAGTTCTTAAAAACAAATATCAGAAGGTGTTAAAGGGGCAATTAAAATGTAAATATATAAATGAACTTAAGTTAAAACTAAGACAAAGGTATTTAAATGAATTGAGAATTAAGATATTAAGTAAATATAGAAATATGTATAGAACTAACTTACAATACAGAAATAAACAGAAACAGAAAGCTAGTAATAAATATCACCAGAATAGTAATTATCGTAAAACAGTAAATAAACAGAAAAATAAAAGAAGAATTGTAAAAAGAAAAGAAATGAATAGTATCAGTAAAGTAATTACGAGATTTAGAAAAGATACATCGGAAGGTCCGATTTATGTTTGTTCTGTATGTAATCGATTATTGTTTAAGAATCAAGTTAAAGAATGTCATGAAGAGCTTTATGAAAAGAAAAGTAAACTGGTAGAAAGATTAGCTAAGAAATGTATAACTAAAACTTACTATCATATTTGTGATGATGATTGTTAAGAACAATGTTCATGGTCTGATAATTATAAATCTTTGTGGATATGTTTTACATGTAATAAGAAAATTTTACAAGGTAAAATGCCAGCTGAGGCTGTAGTAAATGATATGGATCCTGGTCCATTACCTAATGAATTAAAATGCTTGAATCAATTAGAGAAACACCTTGTATGTAAAAATATTCTGTTTTTGAAATTAGTGAAAGTGTGTCCACAAAATGATAAAAAAATATTTGGTGAAGTAGTATCTGTGCCATCAAATTTGAAAGAAATGAGCAATGTATTACCTAGATGTAAAACAAATGATGAGATGATTCGTATAAAATTGAAAAAGCAGATTAGTAATAAAGGGTATTATGAATTTCAAACTATAACAAAGAATCATGTTAAAAATGCACTAAATTACTTGAGACATAATAATATTTATTATAATGATGTTACTATAAATAATAGTTGGGTTGAAGAACAAGATAAACAAGATGAAACAATAGAAGATGATACACCAGTAAATATAGAATCTAATGATACACAAGTAAATATAGAATCTAATGATAAGTCTGATAATGATAGTGATGATGATTTACCATTAATTGATGATAATGTAGGTCGTTATTCTGTTGAATCGTTAGGTGGTACATGTTTACAACCAGTTGATGCTACTGCTGAAGTATTAAATAGTTCTGATAAGATATTTTCTGTTTCTCCAAGTGAAAATAATCGACCAGTTAGACTGTTAATGGATAAATCAAATGAAGCTTGTTCTTTTCCTTATTTGTTTCCTAAAGGTAAAAATACTTTTTTTGAAAACAGAGATGTACGCATAACACTAGGTAAATATTTAAAGACAAGATTAATGTCTGTAGACACTCGTTTTGCATCATGTTCAGATTATTTATTTTATGGTCAATATATTTATGAATTGCAACAAATAATATCAGGTACATCTATTGCATTAAGACAAGGTAGAATGGGAGGTAATATGATAACAGCTGATATGTTAACTCAAGATGAACCACTGCAAAATATTCTCAAAGCTGATGCGGGTTATACGTTTATGAAAAATTGTCGTGGAAGTCCAGCCTATTGGCAAGCTACTCAGAAAGATCTTTTTGCTATGTTAAGACAACTTGGTACTCCTACTTTTTTTGTGTCATTTAGCTGTAGTGAACTAAGATTTGAATCGTTTTTAGAAACAATATTATTACAACAAGGTTCTACAGTAAAAGTAAGTGACTTGAATTGGTTACAAAAACGTGAATTATTGAGATCTAATCCAGTAACAATTGCTAGACTTTTTGATCAAAGATTTAAGTTATTTTTAAGGAATGTGTTACTATCAAGTGCAGAACCATTAGGAAAAATTTCTGACTATTTTTATCGAATTGAATTTCAGCAAAGAGGATCACCACATGTACATATGATAATTTATATAGACCAATCTCCTAAACTTGATATAGATAGTGATGAAAAGGTTGTAGAATTCATTGATAAATATATTTCATGTGAATTGCCAGATGAGAAAACAGACCCTGAATTGAATGAAATAGTATCCAATGTTCAAAAACACAGTAAAAAACATTCTAAATCTTGTAGGAAGAATAAGAAAGTATGTAGATTTAATTTTCCTAAACCACCTTCAGATAAAACATTTATTTGTCGACCATTAGAGCCTGAGAATCCTATTGAACAAGATAAAGAAACTGATAGTAATGAGCTTATTGAAGACAATAAAAATACTTTAACTGCAGATCAAGCTAGATCTATTTTAGAATCTATTTGGAAAGAATTATCCTCTGAAGATAAACACTATGAATCATTGTCTAGTTTGTATGATGAATTAGGTATTAGTCAGGAATTGTTTGAGCAGGCATGTGAAAAACTAACTAAAAAGACATATATAGTATTAAAGAGAGGTGTCAATGCAAGCTGGATCAATCAATATAATCCTTCTATGTTAAGAGCTTGGAATGCAAACCTGGACATACAATACGTAACAGATGCTTATGCATGTGTAATTTACATTGTTTCATATATTACTAAATCAGAAAGAGAAATGGGTATGTTGTTACGTGAAACATTTAAAGAAGCTAAACAGAATAATTTAGATGCTAAAGCTTGTATGAGGAAGATATCGACAGTTTACTTGCATTCGAGAGAAGTCTCTGGGCCCGAGAGTGCTGTAAGAGTTTTAGGCTTACCATTAAAACAATGTTCTAGAAAAGTTCAGTTCATACCTACAGGTAAAAATAATATTAGAGTTACTCTCCCACTGAAAGTTTTACAAAGTAGAGCTAAAGATGGAACATTGTCTGACTATAACTTGTTTATGACCTCAACAGTTGATCGTTATTTAGCTAGACCTAAAGGTGAACTGTTTGATAATATGTGTATTGCAACATTTTGCTCAGAGTATAGAGTAATGTCTAAATCTGAAAATCCTAATATTAATTCAGAGAAAAATCCTGCTTTTGAGTTACAAAATGATTTAGGTTTTATTATAAAACGTACAAGATCTCCACCTGCTATTGTTCGTTACGCTAGATTTTCTATGACTAAAGACCCTGAAAATTATTACCTTAGTAGTCTTCAATTATTTTTACCATATCGTGTTGACACACATTTAAAACCACCTCAATTTGAAACACATGAAGAATTTTATAAATCAGGACATGTAAAAATTTCTGAACAAATTGTTTCTGTAAGACAAATTATTGAAGAAAATCGTGAACACTTTGAAACTGATTTAGATATTGATTCAATCTCAGAAGTTATAGAAAATTGTGGTGATTTTCAAGATGCCTGGGCTAGTATAGCACCTGAAACTGAATTAGATAGAATTGAAACTGAAAGATTTCAAAATGAGAATGATACTGAACAAGAGGAGAATTCTGAGCCACAAATTCCTGATATTATATCTGATAAAGGTAACAGTGATAGAATTAGATCTGAAAATAATATCAGTGGAATTTCTAAAGGTGATGCTATTCCATTATTAAGGTCCTTAAATGACATTCAATCCAGAGTATTTTATAAAGTTAGACAATATTGCTTAGATAAAGTACATGGTAAAAATCCTGATCCATTAAGATTGTTTATTACTGGTTCTGCTGGCACTGGTAAATCACATTTGATAAAATGTATAAATTTTGAAGCTTCTAGAATTTTAGCAAAAACTGCAGAAAACTTAGATGATTGTTCTGTCTTATTAACTGGGCCAACAGGTGTTTCAGCTTTTGCCATAGGTGCAAGTACTATTCATTCAAGTTTATCAATTAGAACTAAGTTTACATTACCATATCAACCATTAGGACAAGATACTGTCAACACATTAAGATCTAAATATCGCAATTTACAAATTTTAATTATAGATGAGATATCAATGGTAGACCACAAGTTACTATGTTATATTCATGGAAGATTAAATCAAATTAAAGGTACTAGTAGTAATGAGTTATTTGGTAATATCTGTGTAATTTGTTTTGGTGACATGTGGCAACTGAAACCAGTTAAAGCTTCTAGTTTATGTCATGATAGTGTGATTGATATTTGGAATGGAAATTTTAAACTTATTGAATTGACAGAAATCATGAGACAGAAAGATGATTTAGCTTTTGCTCAGCTTTTAAATAGAATTAGAAAACGAAAGAAAAGTGAAGAAATGTTGGCATCAGATATTGAAATGTTAGAAAGTAGAGTAACAAATACAGAAGTTGATTGTTTACATATTTTCTCCACAAATGCACAAGTTGATAATTACAATGCTAGAATGATCAATGATAAGTGTCCCAATGCAATTTCTATACAGGCTTTAGACTATAGTAAAGATGCTAGATCAGGAAGAATGTTACAGAAAGATTCTTGTGTAAAAGCCACTGATACACCACTTGTAGAAAATTTAACAGTTGGTATAGGTTCTAATGTAATGTTAGTTGTTAATTTAGATGTTTCAGCTGGTTTGATTAATGGAAGTTTTGGTACTGTGACATTTATTGAAAATGATAAAAATGATAAACCTAGTAAAATATATATAAAATTTAACAATGCTAAAGTTGGTTCTAGTAAGAAAACTTATCGTTTGCCACCTAATATAGAACCCAACAGTATCCCTATTGAAAGGCATGAGAGTACCCATATTAATTATAAAGGTGATGTTCGACGTCAATTTCCATTACGTTTAGCTTATGCAGTTACTATTCATAAAGTACAAGGTTTAAGTTTAGATACAGGTGTTGTGTCGCTAGATAGAATATTTCAAACAGGCCAAGCATATGTTGCATTAAGTCGTGTTAAAACATTAGAAGGATTGACTATACAAGATTTTAATGAAAAAGCTATATTTTGTGATGAAAAGATTGAAGCTGCTCTAAATGATATGCCCAGATTTTTACAACCTGAAGAACAAGTGTTGCCTAATAGTTATAATATTATATTATTTAATGTTCAGGGACTGACTACACATTTCGAAGATTTAAAAAATGATAAAAGATTTATGAACTCCGACCTGATTTGTTGTACAGAAACTTGGCTAAAGAATGTTAAAAATCCAGTAAAAGTAAGATTAGATAATTTCATTTTTTTTAATCAATGTCGTAAAGATAGTTATGATGATAGTGCGAATTTTAAAAATCTTAAAGAAAAAGACCATGGTGGTGTAGCAATATATTATAGTAAGAATAAAGCTTGTAATATTATAAGATTAGGACAGTTAAATATGGAGTATGTTGCTTGTAATGTTCCAGATAAAAATGTTTCTATAATAGTTATCTATAGACCACCAAAATATAGATTAGAATTGTTTATGCCTCATTTAGAACATTTGTTGACTGAGTTACAAGAGTCTGGTTATAATTATATTGTTATGGGAGATTTCAATCAAAATCTGTTAGAAGGACATAGTTCTATTAGGGATTGTTTTCAAGAGTTTGGTTTTAAACAATGTGTGACAGACAGTACAACAGAGGGTAATACATTATTAGATCATGTATATTTGAGTTCAGGTATCAATTTACAACGTGTCAAAATTACTATAGTACCTACATATTATAGTTATCATGAAGCTGTAAACATTAATTTATTGTAACTTTATTTCATTTCATTATTTCAGGAATAGTTAGAATCTTATCACCAAAAGATGATGGGTAGGGGGGACCATTTACCTCTGTTGGGTGGGGGGTGGTAGTGAGGAAGAAATAAGTTTGTGAAGAAAGAAGTATTTTACCAGGATGTTAAAGGAACAACTGCAGGATTGATTCATGAATAAAGACATTTTAGTACAACTGATTACTATGACTACATTTCAACTGTAATTTTTACCACAATCAGGTAGGAATTCATTATTTATATATATATGTTATTTCTTAAAAGTGATACACTTATAAAAAACTAAAATTTGTTTTATTTTCAAATGTAACTTAAAAAAACAACAAGTTATCAAATGAAGAAAGGTAATATAAACCCTAATTAACCTGTTAAAACTAATTTGCAATAATTTTTATACAATTATGTTGTATATATTTTTTATATATTTTTGATGCGTTCAAAGAAAATTTAAACATATGAGTATTTTTATATTTTCAGTGTAAGAATTAAAATTGTTTGAATCTGAGAAAACAAATTGAAGACATTATAGCACATTTGGAAAGGTGAACAATATTTTTTAGGTTATTTATTAACTGGTCCCAAAACAGAGGTAAATGGTCTTACTTACTCGGTTTATATAAACTTGATAAAACTATTGATACAATATATTTCTTATAAAACTATACTAAGAATTATTTAAAAGTGTTTGAATATATTATTCTAAAAAAAAAAATCAATTGATTTTTACTTATTTTGGCAATATTTTTTGATAAATTTGTTCACATAGAACTATTTCTTTAAAATTTTCTATTGTTTTCAATTGATATTCTGTATCTATTTGATTCATCTATCTAAAAATATTCAAGCATTTTGATCTTGGGGACCATATAAATGGGTATTTAAGAGAATTACTGAGCCCAATACGTGTAAAAGTAAGAAATTGTGCATCTGAAAATTTAGTGTATAGCTACGTCTACACTAAGCTAGGAAAACCAAGGTTTTTAAAATTGCGGCTTTTTAAAAATCCAGCTTTATTAAGTGTGTGGAATGTAGCTGACTGCTGACAGACTTACGGAAAAAATAAATAAAATGATGTGCAAGACGATTTAGACCATTTATCAATCATAGACACTTTTGACTTAAATTCTAAAACGTGAGTTTACTTCTACACGCATAAAATTTTTGATTTTTTGATTCTTAGAAAATAGTCAATAATTAAGGGGTTTTAAAAAAATTGGGTTTTTATCAATTTCGAGATTGAAAAACCTGGATTTTACGAGATAAAAAAAACACATTTAAAAGCCTTGTGTAGACGGTGAAAGTTGCTAGTGTAGACGTACCTTATGTTTTTTTTCTATTATTGTTTATGTCCAGTTTTTCTCAAGATTAAACTGTCTATTTGTGTAGAAATTGTTTTAAATTGAAGAATAATGTAAGCTCTCTTAGTAAATTAAATGAGTTTTGTTATATTATGAAATGAAGCATTCACACTAAATTTAATACTGATAACAGCATGACTGACACGTACTAATGATTAGATAAATGAAGCGGTAACTCCCTACAGTGTGCAATACAAGAATTTGCTCCAAATTTCTTTTTGCAAGATTTCACTGAAAGTTTTGTAACACTCAAAGTCTTGGTTTATAGTGTTTAAGAAATACATTAAGCCAAATTCATAATCTATATGTATTATTTATAATGCTTTAAACTTGTTATTTGATTGTTGTTTTTATATGTTTTCATTATGGCAATAAAAAGTATTTAATGCCAGACTTTTCAAAATACACAAAAAATAAACAAAAATAAACTACTAAAGTGCATTGATTAATGAGACACAATATTGTTAGTGGTACTCCTGCAATACTGAATTTCAATTAATCTGAATTTGTTTATTGTACAAATAAATTATGAATGTATATAGGCCTACTTGTATACATGTAGTTATTAAGCTGTGTCATATATAACAGTTATATTTAAGTATAAAGGAAAAGTAAAAAAACAAAACAAGCCGATTTGTATACATATATCTAATTTCAAAATCACAATGGGTTTTGATAACTGGTACTCCTGCAATACTGAATTTCAATTAATCTGAATTTGTTTATTGTACAAATAAATTATGAATGTATATAGGCCTACTTGTATACATGTAGTTATTAAGCTGTGTCATATATAACAGTTATATTTAAGTATAAAGGAAAAGTAAAAAAAAAAAACAAGCCGATTTGTATACATATATCTAATTTCAAAATCACAATGGGTTTTGATAACTGGTACTCCTCTAATACTGAATTTCAATTAATCTGAATTTGTTTATTGTACAAATAAATTATGAATGAATGTACTTGTATACATGTAGTTATGTACAAATAAATTATGAATGTATATAGGCCTACTTGTATACATGTAGTTATTAAGCTGTGTCATATATAACAGTTATATTTAAGTATAAAGGAAAGGTAAGAAAAAAAAACAAGCCGATTTGTATACATATATCTAATTTCAAAATCACAATGGGTTTTGATAACTGGTACTTCTGCAATACTGAATTTCAATTAATCTGAATTTGTTTATTGTACAAATAAATTATGAAGGAATGTACTTGTATACATGTAGTTATTAAGCTGTGTCATATATAACAGTTATATTTAAGTATAAAGGAAAAGTAAAAAAAAAAAAAACAAGCCGATTTGTATACATATATCTAATTTCAAAATCACAATGGGTTTTGATAACTGGTACTCCTCTAATACTGAATTTCAATTAATCTTAATTTGTTTATTGTACAAATAAATTATGAATGTATATAGGCCTACTTGTATACATGTAGTTATTCAGCTGTGTCATATATAACAGTTATATTTAAGTATAAAGGAAAGGTAAATTCTTGCTTTGTAATAAGAAAAACTTAAAAAAAACAGCAGAAAAAAAACCTACTGAAGTGCATTAATTAATGGCACACAATGTTGTTACTGTGAGTTATATTTTGTATTAATCTTAATTTGTTTATTGTACAAATAAATTATGAATGTATATAGGCCTACTTGTATACATGTAGTTATTCAGCTGTGTCATATATAACAGTTATATTTAAGTATAAAGGAAAGGTAAATTCTTGCTTTGTAATAAGAAAAACTTAAAAAAAACAGCAGAAAAAAAACCTACTGAAGTGCATTAATTAATGGCACACAATGTTGTTACTGTGAGTTATATTTTGTTTATTGTACAAATACATTATTAATGTTACATGTCTATTTGTTTATAAGTGAACATTAATATATAGGTGTATAAGAAAAACTCTTTCTCTTGGTTCTTGTCATTATTAATTATTGACTGTACAACCACGTTAAGTTAACTATTGAAATACCAAGATAACATTTCTTTGTTAATTTTAATTCAATCATTTATAGTATTTTATATTAACCTCATGTCATAGGATTTGAGTACATGTATTACACATTTGCTAACCAAGACATTTTTTAGTTCTTTTAATAGAAATTAGCATCAGATTATTTTTTCATTGGTTACTTAAAGCTACATTGTCACTGTCCTGACCAGTATTTTTTTTATTGCACACTGTAGATGTTACCAGCTTTCATTGTTTAATAAATTGCATAAAAAATTATGTTAAGTTATTTTATTCATTAAATATGTTTACTTATGAAGTCTGTACTTTTATCTTAATTTGTAAAATATTTAAATAAATATCACGATTAAAATATAATCATACTTTACTTCTACTTCTTATTATAGCATTGCTCCCACAGCTGTAGGAGACAGAGAGCAAGGGTGGGGCAGTCTTAAATATTACAGGTATGAGCAGATAGCTAACAATAAAGAATCCGTTGTGGTCTGATTCACCAATTTTCAATAAAACAAATATTAATTTCCCTTTAATTATAAATCTTTTAAATTGCAAAAAACCATAGAGGACAATATTATGGGATATAAAACACACTTCTTTGTACCTAATAAGATCAACTATACTTATTACTCCAGATTTTGTCATTTTTTGAACGACTCTTTATGAACAGAAACGTCTTGCTTATATATATAAATAATATATTTATTAAAAATGCAATGCAATTTAAAAGTTTGGACAATGAAAAATCTATTGTGGCCTGATATAACGATCTCCGGAAAGCCAAATATTAGTTTTGGTTACTTCCCTTTAAAAGGCTCAAAATCTATCATTGAAAATTTTAAAGTTCTAAAACCTTGTTCCCTTTTTTGAACTATAAAACCGAAACATCTGAGATTTTGATATAATTGAGCTAAAGTAATGTGCTAAGTGTATGGAGAAGCATTTTCCAAAAATTTTAATTCTATATATATATTTTCCAGACAACAAAATGTAAACAAAATGAAAATTTAACCCAGATGTGCCACGCCCACGTCAGATTTTTTTTATGTGACATTATTTATATTTACTATGGCTAAATTATCAAGCCTTTACATCTATTGGTTAACGAGATATACAATCATAACTGTCAAAAAAGGTCAAAATCTATAATCGGAAATTTTGAAATTAATAAACCTTGTTCCCTTTTTTGAACTATACAGCCGAAACCTCTGAGATTTTGATATAATTGAGCTAAAGTAATGAGGTTGGTGTGTGCAGAAACATTTTTCAAAAAAATGTTGTCTATGTGGATTTTTTCCAGACAACAAAATGTTAACAAAATTCAAATTTAACCCGGATGTGCCACGCCCATGTCAATTTTTTTTTGATGGATACATTTATATTGGGTATGTTCAATTATGTTCCAATTCTCAAGCTTCTAAACTTAATAGATCATAAACTATGCATATATTAAAATTCAAAAAATCGGGTAAAGGTTTTCAAAATTGCAAATTTCAAAGAAAACTAATTTTGCATTACCATACGTTGTGATATATCGTTCGAAAGAGCTCATGAAGCCCATTCAGAATATGCAAAAATGAACCCTCTAGGTTAATTAGGTCACCTGTAGGAGCAGTACAAAGTTGCGAATTTGGCTATTTTTGGACAGCTATAAAACCGGAAGTTGATATCGGAGGTCAAATATTAAAGTATCATCAGGTAGCCAAGGTCAATGACCTTTGACCTACTAAAGGTCAAGGTCATCAAAGGTCAAGGTCATGAGATATGAGCCTTCAAAAATTGAAAAAATTCAACTTGAAATTGCAAAAAAGCAAATTCGAAATTCGAAAATCCACTTCCTAGAATTTTCTCTAATTTTTATGTTCTTTCATTTAATACCAAAATATTGAAATTCGGTTCATCCAAATTGGCTGAATAAAATATGGAATGTTTCAGGAAAATCAAAATGGCGGCCAAAGTTCTACTTCCGGGTTGAATTTTATTTTTAAATTAACTGTAGACTTACTTTGGCTACAGCTCAACAAAATCTCGTTGAATTTCATAAATGTCACCGGAAGTTATTCAACCGGAAGTGAAAATCGATTTTCCCCTTTAACCGGAAGTGGCGCAAAAATTTTGAATACGTCAAATTGTTTATATTAGTGGCATGCATCTTTTATTAAAATTTCAGATTGATCCGAAAAAAACTCAAATTTAGTCAAAAAATTTCGAAAATGGGCAAAAAAATTTATGCTTCGAATTTTCGAAATTTGAAAATTTTTAACTTTAGTCGTATCAGAATTTAGTCACAGATTTCAAAAATGAAAACCCGAGCAAAATCGGCCCAAAAATGTAGCTTCCAGAGTCGAAAAACCTGTTTTTGCTAATGTTGCAATGTGCAAATTACACTTTTGCAAAACTGTTTCAATTTATATTTATTAACGAGGTCGCCACAGGAGAAGGTCAACATAGGTAGAAATGTTTCTAAAGCAGTTGAATCCTGAGCTGTGTGCCCTGTGGAAAAATCGAAAAAAAAAAAAAACTAGAGCCACATGTGGCACAGAGTGGGACTTTGCAAATGTGCAAATTGCTAAAGGAAATTTGAAAAAATGGGCCCTGAACGTAAATCCGAAGTGTCAAAGAAACTTCTAAAATTTTTGAATTTTGGGAAAGGTTGTGAAACCGGAAGTAATCACGAGACCTAACATTTGAACATAGCAGCTGAAAACCTTTATCAACAACCTTCAACCTACTGAAGGTCAAGGTCACTCAAGGTCACATTTACGAGAAACAAGTCTTTAAAATTTGGAAATGCATACAGTAATAACACCGGAAGTTGACGCTACAATCAAATATGAAAGTATAAATGAACAGCCAAAGTCAATGACCTTTGATCCTAAAAAAGGTCAAGGTCAACAAAGGTCAAGGTCAAGAACGATTTTTTTTTTTTTTTTTAAACCTTGTTCCCTTTTTTGAACTACAAAGCCGAAGTCAATGAGCCTTTAACATGAGCTGAATAAAGCAATGCTGTAACTGTATGCAAGGTCATTTTTTGAAAAAAATTCAAACTTAACCTTTTTTTGGGATAAACAAAATATTGACATAAACAAAATTTTACCCGGATGTGCCACGCCCACGTCAGATTTTTTTATGTGACTTTATTCATAATATTAATATCTTACCATGGCTAAATTATCAAGCCTTTGCATCTATTGGTTAATGAGATATACAATCATAAATGTCAAAAAATGTCAAAATCTATAATCGGAAATTTTGAAATTAATAAACCTTGTTCCCTTTTTTGAACTATACAGCCGAAATAGCTGAGATCTTGATATAATGGAGATAAAGTAATGAGGCTGGTGTGTGCAGAAGCATTTTTTAAAAAATGTAGTCTATATGAATTTTTTCCAGACAACAAAATGTTAACAAAATTAAAATTAAACCCGGATGTGCCACGCCCATGTAAAATTATTTTTGATGGATACATTTATGTGTGGTATGGTTACTTATGTTCAAATTTTCAAGACTCTAAACTTAATAGATCATAAACTATGCATATATTAAAAGTCAAAAAATTCAAAAAATCGGGTAAAGGTTTTCAAAATTGCAAATTTTAAAGAAAACTAATTTTGCATTACAATACATTGTGATATATCGTTCGAAAGAGCTCATGAAGCCCATTCAGAATACGCAAAAATGAACCCTCTAGATTAATTAGGTCACCTGTGGGAGCAGTACAAAGTTGCGAATTCGGCTATTTTTGGACGGCTATAAAACCGGAAGTTGATATCGGAGGTCAAATACTAAAGTATCATCAGGTAGCCAAGGTCAATGACCTTTGACCTACTTAAGGTCAAGGTCATCAAAGGTCAAGGTCACGAGATATAAGCCTTCAAAAACTGAAAAAATTCAACCGGAAGTTGCCAAAAAGGAAAATCGAAATTCAAAAATCGCCTTCCTAGAGATTGGTCGCAATCGACTATAGTTTCTAAAAATACAAACATCACACACGTCACACTTACCACCAAGGCCCCATTTTTCGTTTTATAAAAATGTATCAAATCAACATGGCGGACAAAGTATTTTTTTCGGACTAAATTTTATTTTAAAATCGGCTGTAGAATTACGATTATTAACGATATACATAATTTCGTTGAAATATTTCAATTACGCCGGAAGTTATTCAACCGGAAGTGAAAATCGATTTTCTTCTTTAACCGGAAGTGACGCCAAAATTTTGAATACGTCAAATTGTTTACATTTGTGGCATGCATCTTTTATTAAAATTTCAGATTAATCCGAAAAAAACTGAAAAGTAGTCCAAAAATTTCGAAAATCGGCCAAAAAATGTATAATACTAATTTTCGAAATTTGAAATTTTTTAACTCGGATCACATCGGAATTTAGTCACAGATTCCAAAAATGAAAACCCAAGCAAAATCGGCCCAAAAATGTGGCTTCCAGGGTCAAAAAACCTGTTTTTGCTGATGTTGCATTGTGCAACTTGCACTTTTGCAAAAATGTTCCAATTTATATTTATGCAATACCTCGAAAAAAATGGACCTCAGAAGTTGCAAAAAGGTTGCTGCAGATATTGTAGTTTAGGCTGTGTGCCCTGTGTAAAAAACGAAAAAAAAAAAAAACTAGATCCATAGGCTTTGCATGGTTCTGAGCAGTGCGTAACAGTTTTGGAATTACTTAAAAACTATTTTTTAAAGGGTCTTTATTGGTATTATTTCTAGACAGAGAAGGCTACCACAACTAGCGAAACCTTGGATGTTACTTGTAAAGTCAAAAATCCCAAATTTCAATTGCTTAGAAAACCGGAAGTATACATCGGACAACAAATATGAATACATAGTCGGATAGATCTCATCGAGGGCAAAAACTTTTGTTCAGGTCACAATGTCACCAAAGGTCAAGTTCACGAGGTATGAGTCTTGAAAGTTTTTGTAATTACTGAAAAAAATAAAAAAGAAATGCAAGAAAGGCAAAACAGAAGATCAAAAATCGATTACCAATGCTATGAATGCAATCGACTGTAGTTTCCAAAAATATCAAAGTTGCGAATTCCGCTCATAACCCTGAGGCCCCATTTTGAGTTTTACAAATGTTAGTCATATCAATATGGCGGCCAATTTGTAACTTCCGGGTTAAATTTTTGTATTTCAAATTGTTGATATACCAAAATGTTAAATATTGCAAAAAACAAATTTCAAATATATTCAAAATTCCGGAAGTTGAAATTTCAAATTTACAACCTAATTACGTCAAAACCGGAAGTGGTATCAATTTTTCGAAAACAGATTTTGGATTGCAATCGAAATATCTTTCCATCTGTAAATTTTCAGATCGATTGAAATAAAATTTGAAAAAAACACGCACAGTCACAATGGAAATTTGCACAAAATGTTCAAAATTTAAATCGTGCAATTTTAATTTAAGTGTATATTGTCGTACATCATTGGAAAGAGCAAATTACGCATAATATGATTGTTAAATCATTTTTGACGTATTTACGCTAGGTCACGTGACAGGGCTGTTTAAAGTCCAAAATCACAAATTTCAATTGCCTATAAAACCGGAAGTATACATCGGATCAATAACATGAATACATCATTGGATAGATTTCATCAAGGGCAATAACTTTTGTTCAGGTACCAAGGTCATCAAAGGTCAAGGTCAAAAGATATGAGCCTTGAAAGTTTTAGTAATTGCATAAAAAATCAAAACGAAAGTAAAAAAAAAATTGAAATCAAAATCCAAAAATCGGCGCCTAGACTTTTTTAGCAATCTATTGTAGTTTCCAAAAATACTAAAGTTACGGATGCCGCTCATAACCCCGAGGCCCCATTTTTAATTTTATAAAAGTTACTCATATCAAAATGGCGGACGATCTGTTACTTCCGGGTCGGATTTTTTTATTTCAAATTGTTGTTATAACAAATTGTAACACATTGCAAAAAACAAATTTCAAATATCTTCAAAATTCCGGAAGTTAAAATTTTAAATTTGCAAGCTAATTACGTCATAACCGGAAGTGGTATCAAAATTTTGAAAACTGAATTTTGTTTGGAATCAAAATGTCTATCCACCTGCAAATTTGCAGATCGATCGAAATAAAATTGAAGAAGTTGAAAAAAACGCAAAAATTAAAATTAAGCAAATAGACAACTAAAAGTCAAAATTTGAGAAGTTCAAAAATCCTTATTTAGTAGCTAACAGTTATAGAAAACAGTTCAAAACAGTTTGATAAAAATCGGATCAAAAATAGGGCTGTGAGATTCCAAAAACCAAAATTATGTTTTTTGTTCTACCTCATTTCCGGTTTGTCAAAATGGCACCAATTTATATTTAATAGTTGATGGTCAACAATTTATCGTAGGGAATTGAACAAATCTGCATGTGGCATGTTGCCTTCTTACTAAAATAGCGAGTGTAAAATTCGAAAAAAAAAAAAAAAATAGCCGTTTGCAAAACAATGCAGTGCGTTCGATTATCGAACGCACTGCAACTAGAGCCACATGTGCCACAGAGTGGGACTTTGCAAATGTGCAAATTGCTAATTTAGAAAAATAAATAGGCCTTGAACGTAAATCCGAAGCGCCAAAAAGTCGACAACTTTTAAACTTTTTTGTTTTTTTGAAAGGTTGTGAAACCGGAATTAGTCACCAGACCTAACATTTGAACGTACCAGCTAAAATCCTTTATCAATTACCTTCATCCTACTGAAGGTCAAGGTCACTCAAGGTCAAATTCACGAGAAACAAGTCTTTAAAATTTGGTAATGCATACTGTAATAACAACGGAAGTTGACGCTAGACATCAAATATGAAAGTATAAATGAACAGCCAAAGTCAATGACCTTAGATCTTAAAAAGGTCAAGGTCAACAAAGATCAAGGTCAAAAACGAAATTTTTTAATTTTTTTTAACCCTGTTCCGTTTTTGGAACTACAAAGCCGAAATCTATGAACCTTTAACATACGCTTAATAAAGCAATGCTGTAACTGAATGCAAGGTCATTTTTAAAAAAAAAATTAAACTTGACCTTTTTTTTTGATAAACAATATTTTGACAAAAACAGAATTTTACCCGGATGTGCCACGCCCACGTTAGATTTTTTTATGTGACTTTATTTATATTAATAATATCTTAGTATGACTAAATTAGCAAGCCTTTGCATGTATTGGTTAACGAGATATACAATCATAAATGTCAAAAAAGGTCAAAATCAATAATCGGAAATTTTGAAATTAATAAACCTTGTTCCCTTTTTTGAACTATACAGCCAAAATAGCTGAGATTATGATATAATATAGCTAAAGTAATGAGGTTGGTATGTGCAGAAACATTTTTTAAAAAAAATGTAGTCTATATGGATTTTTTTCAGACAACAAAATGTAAACAAAATCAAAATTTAACCCGGATGTGCCACGCCCATGTCAATTTTTTTTGATGGATACATTGGTATGGAGAATGTTCACTTATGTTCAAATTTTCAAGCCTCTAAACTTAATAGATCATAAACTATGCATATATTAAAGTCAAAAAATTCAAAAAATCGGGTAAAGGTTTTCAAAATAGCAAAATTTAAGAAAAAATTATTTTTGCATTACAATACAGTGTGATATATCGTTCGAAAGAGCTCATGAAGCCCATTCAGAATATGCAAAAATGAACCCTCTAGGTTAATTAGGTCACCTGTAGGAGCAGTACAAAGTTGCGAATTTGGCTATTTTTGGACACCTATAAAACCGGAAGTTGATATCGGAGGTCAAATATTAAAGTATCATCAGGTAGCCAAGGTCGATGACCTTTGACCTACTTAAGGTCAAGGTCATCAAAGGTCAAGGTCACGAGATATAAGCCTTTCAAAAACTGAAAAAATTCAACCGGAAGTTGTATAAAAGGAAAATCGAAATTCAAAATTCGGCTTCCCAGGTTTTGGTCGGAATCGACTATAGTTTCCAGAAATACAACCAGCTAATACACCACACTTACCACCAAGGCCCCATTTTTTTTTTATAAAAATATTTCAAATCAACATGGCGGCTGAAATATTATTTCGATTCCCGATCTTAGAATGTCCAGGTAAATCCCATAACTATGGCTACCGATCAGTATAAGTTTCGTTTAAAAATATTTATTACAGCGGAAGTGGGTCAATCGGAAGTTTGCGCCCTTCTCCCGCTTAAACCGGAAGTAGCGCAAAATTTTTGACTACGCAGTTTTGTTAACTACAACGATCTCTATTTGTAATAAAAATTTCAGACAAATCAGACAAAAAGCAAAGAAAATAGAAAAAAAGGTCAAAAATTGCAAAAGTTTGGATGCAAAATCTGTGCTTCGAATATTTCGAAATCTAAAATTTTTAACTTCTTGTATATTGGGTATTCGCTAGAGATTCTAAAAATGAAAACCAGAGCAAAATCAGTCCAAAATTGCACCTTCCAGGCCCAAAAAACCACTTTTTGCACATTTTGCAAATGCACTACTTTCGTTTTGCAAAAATGTTCCAATTTATATTTATGCAATACCTCGAAAAAAGGTAACATATAGAGTTGTAAAAAGGTTGCTGCAGCTGTTGCAGTTTAGGCTGTGTGCCCTGTGTAAAAAACGAAAAAAAAAAAAAAAAAAAAAAAAAAAACATTTCGAAAACAAACTGGGACTTTGCGGTAGCAAAGTCCCACAAAAAAAAAACATTTCGAAAACAAACTGGGACTTTGCGGTAGCAAAGTCCCACAACTAGAGCCACATGTGGCACAGAGTGGGACTTTGCAAATGTGCAAATTGCCAAAAAAAATCTGCCCTGAACGTAGATCCAAAGTGTCAAAGAAGTCGACAACTTTTAAAAATTTTGATTTTTTGAAAAGGTTGTGAAACCGGAAATAGTCACCAGACCTAACATTTGAACATACCAGCCGAAAACCTTTACCAGTAACCTTCAACCTACTGAAGGTCAATGTCACTCAAGGTCAAATTCACGAGAAACAAGTCTTTAAAATTTGGAAATGCATACATTAATAACACCGGAAGTTGACTCTGGACATCAAATATGAAAGTATAAATGAACAGCCAAAGTCAATGACCTTTGATCCTAAAAAGGTCAAAGATCAAGGTCAAAAAACGAAAAAAATATTTTTTTTAACCCTGTTCCCTTTTTTGAACTACAAAGCCGAAATCTATAAACCTTTAACATATGCTGAATAAAACAATGTTGTAACTGTATGCAAGGTCATTTTTTGAAAAAAAATTAAACTTTACCTTTTTTTTGATAAACGAAATTTTGACAGAAACGAAATTTTACCAGGATGTGCCACGCCCACGTCAGATTTTTTGATGTGACTTTATTTATATTGATAATATCTTACTATGGCTAAATTATCAAGCCTTTACATCTATTGGTTCAAGAGATATACATTCATAAATGTCAAAAAAGGTCAAAATCTATAATTGGAAATTTTGAAATTAATAAACCTTGTTCCCTTTTTTTAACTATACAGCCGAAATAGCTTAAATTTGGACATAATTGAGGTAAAGTAATGAGGTAAGTGTGTGCAGAAGCATTTTTAAAAAAAATGTAGTCTATATGGATTTTTTCCAGACAACAAAATGTAAACAAAATTAAAATTTAACCCGGATGTGTCACGCCCATTTTAATTTTTTTTTGCTGGATACATTTATATGGGGTCTGTTCCATTATGTACCAATTTTAAAGGTTCTAAACTTAACAGATCATAAACTATGCATATATTAAAGTCAAAAAATTCAAAAATCGGGTTAAGGTTTTCAAAAATTGCAAAATTTAAGACAAAAAAAACATTTGCATTACAATACATTGTGATATATCGTTCGAAAGAGCTCAGAAAGCCCATTCAGAATATGCAAAAACAAACTCTCTAGGTTAATTAGGTCACCTGTTGGAGCAGTACAAAGTTGCGAATTTGGCTATTTTCGGACAGCTATAAAACCGGAAGTTGATATCGGAGGTCAAATATTAAAGTATCATCAGGTATCCAAGGTCAATGACCTTTGACCTACTTAAGGTCAAGGTCATCAAAGGTCAAGGTCACAAGATACAAGCCTTCAAAAATTGAAAAAAATTCAACCGGAAGTTACAAAAAAGGAAAATTGAAATTCAAAAATCTGCTGCCTAGAGATTGGTCGCAATCGACCATAGTTTCCAAAAATACAAACATTACACATATCACACTTAACCCCAAGGCCCCATTTTTCGTTTTATAAAAATGTATCAAATCAATATGGCGGCAAAAGTATTTTTTTCGGACTAATTTTTTTTTTTAAATCGTCTGTAGAATTACGATTTATTACGAGAAACATAATTTCGTTGAAATATTTCAATTTCACCGGAAGTTATTCAACCGGAAGTGAAAGTCGATTTTCCACTTTAACCGGAAGTGACGCACAAATTTTGAATACGTCAAATTGTTCACATTAGTGACATGCATCTTTTATTAAAATTTCACATTAATCCGAAAAAAACTGAAAAAAATCCGAAAATTTCGAAAATCGGCCAAAAAAATATGCTACGAATTTTCGAAATTTGATATTTTTTTTAACTCATATGGCATTAGAATTTAGTCACAGATTCCAAAAATGAAAACCCGAGCAAAATTGGCCTAAAAATGTAGCTTTCAGAGTCGAAAAACCTGTTTTTGCTAAAGTTGCAATGTGCAAATTGCACTTTTGCAAAACTGTTTCAATTTATATTTATTAACGAGGTTGCCACAGGAGAAGGTCAACATAGGTAGAAATGTTTCTAAAGCAGTTGAATCCTTAGCTGTGTGCCCTGTGGAAAAATCGAAAAAAAAAAAAAAAAAAAAAGAATAGACATTTCGAAAACAAACTGGGACTTTGCGGTAGCAAAGTCCCACAACTAGAGCCACATGTGGCACAGAATGGGACTTTGCAAATGTGCAAATTGCTAAGGAGAATATACAAAAAAGGGCCCTGAACGTAAATTCCAAGTGCCAAAGAAATCGACAACTATTAAAATCTGTGTTTTTTTAAAAGGTTGTGAAACCGGAAGTAATCACCAGACCTAACATTTGAATGTACCAGCTGAAAACCTTTATCAATAACCTTCAGCCTACTGAAGGTCAAGGTCATTCAAGGTCAAATTTCCGAGAAACAAGTCCTTAAAATTTGGAAATGCATACAGTAATAACACCGGAAGTTGACGCTAGACTTCAAATATGAAAGCATAACTGAACAGCCAAAGTCAATGACATTTGATCCTAAAAAGGTCAAGGTCAACAAAGGTCAAGGTCAAAAACGAAAAAAAAAAATCTTTTTTAACCTTGTCCCCTTTTTGAACTACAAAGCCGAAATCAATGAGCCTTTAACACAAGCTAAATAAAGCAATGCTGTAACTGTATGCAAGGTCATTTTTTGAAAAAAAATTAAACTTTACCTTTTTTTGGGATAAACACAATTTTGACAAAAACAAAATTTTACCCGGATGTGCCACGCCCACGTCAGATTTTTTTATGTGACATTATTTATATTAATAATATCTTACCATGGCTAAATTGTCAAGCCTTTGCATCTATTGGTTAACGAGATATACAATCATAAATGTCAAAAAAGGTCAAAATCTATAATCGGAAATTTTGAAATTAATAAACCTTGTTCCCTTTTTTGAACTATACAGCCGAAATAGCTAAAATTTTGATATAATTGAGATAAAGTAATGGGGTTGGTGTGTGCAAAAGCATTTTTCAAAAAAAAGTAGTCTATATGGATTTTTTCCAGACAACAAAATGTTAACAAAATTAAAATTTAACCCGGATGTGTCACGCCCATTTTAATTTTTTTTAGCTGGATACATTTATATGCGGTATGTTCACTTACGTTTCAATTTGCAAGCCTCTAAACTTAATAGATCCTAAACTATGCATATATTAAAGTAAACAAATTCAAAAAATCGGGTAAAGGTTTTCAAAAATTGCAAAATTTAAGACAAAAAAAAAATTGCATTACAATACATTGTGATATATCGTTCGAAAGAGCTCAGAAAGCCCATTCAGAATATGCAAAAACAAACTCTCTAGGTTAATAAGGTCACCTGTAGGAGCAGTACAAGGTTGCGAATTTGGCTATTTTCGGACAGCTATAAAACCGGAAGTTGATATCGGAGGTCAAATATTAAAGTATCATCAGGTAGCCAAGGTCAATGACCTTTGACCTACTTAAGGTCAAGGTCATCAAAGGTCAAGGTCACAAGATACAAGCTTTCAAAAATTGAAAAAAATTCAACCGGAAGTTACAAAAAAGGAAAATTGAAATTCAAAAATCTGCTGCCTAGAGATTGGTCGCAATCGACCATAGTTTCCAAAAATACAAACATTACACATATCACCCTTAACCCCAAGGCCCCATTTTTCGTTTTATAAAAATATATCAAATCAATATGGCGGCAAAAGTATTTTTTTCGGACTAATTTTTTTTTTTAAATCGTCTGTAGAATTACGATTAATTACGATAAACATAATTTCGTTGAAATATTTCAATTTCACCGGAAGTTATTCAACCGGAAGTGAAAGTCGATTTTCCACTTTAACCGGAAGTGACGCACAAATTTTGAATACGTCAAATTGTTAACATTAGTGACATGCATCTTTTATTAAAATTTCAGATTAATCCGAAAAAAACTGAAAAAAATCCAAAAATTTCGAAAATCGGCCAAAAAAGTATGCTACGAATTTTCGAAATTTGATATTTTTTTTAACTCATATGGCATTGGAATTTAGTCACAGATTCCAAAAATGAAAACCCGAGCAAAATTGGCCCAAAAATGTAGCTTCTAGAGTCGAAAAACCTGTTTTTGCTAAAGTTGCAATGTGCAAATTGCACTTTTGCAAAACTGTTTCAATTTATATTTATTAACGAGGTTGCCACAGGAGAAGGTCAACATAGGTAGAAATGTTTCTAAAGCAGTTGAATCCTTAGCTGTGTGCCCTGTGGAAAAATCGAAAAAAAAAAAAAAAAAAAAGAATAGACATTTCGAAAACAAACTGGGACTTTGCGGTAGCAAAGTCCCACAAAAAAAAAAAAAAAAAAAGAATAGACATTTCGAAAACAAACTGGGACTTTGCGGTAGCAAAGTCCCACAACTAGATCCATAGGCTTTGCATGGTTCTTAGCAGTGCGTAACAGTTTTGGAATTACTTTAAAACTGTTTTTAAAAGGGTCTGTATTGGTATTATTTCTAGACAAAGAAAGCTACCACAGCGAAACCTTGGATGTTACTTGTAAAGTCAAAAATCGCAAATTTGAATTGCTTACAAAACCGGAAGTATACATCGGACAACAAATATGAATACATAGTCGGATAGATCTCATCGAGGGCAAATTTTTTTGTTCAGGTCACAATGTCACCAAAGGTCAAGGTCACGAGGTATGAGTCTTGAAAGTTTTGTAATTACTGAAAAAAATAAAACAGAAATGCATGAAAGGCAAAACAGAAGATCAAAAATCGATTAACAATGCTATAAATGCAATCGACTGTAGTTTCCAAAAATATCAAAGTTACGAATTCCGCTCATAACCCTGAGGCCCCATTTTGAGTTTTACAAAAGTTAGTCATATCAATATGGCGGCCAATTTGTAACTTCCGGGTTAAATTTTTTTATTTCAAATTGTTGATAAATCATAATGTTAAATATTGCAAAAAACAAATTTCAAATATATTCAAAATTCCGGAAGTTGAAATTTCAAATTTACAAGCTATTTACGTCAAAACCGGAAGTGGTATCAATTTTTCGAAAACAGATTTTGGTTAGCAATCGAAATATCTTTCAATCTGTAAATTTTCAGATCGATTGAAATAAAATTTGAAAAAATCACGCACAGTTACAATGGAAATTTGCACAAAATGTCCAAATTTTAAATCGTGCAATTTTAATTTAAGTGTATATTGTCGTACATCATTGGAAAGAGCAAATTACGCATAATATGATTGTTAAATCATTTTTGACGTATTTACGCTAGGTCACGTGACAGGGTTGTTTAAAGTAAAAAATCACAAATTTCAATTGCCTATAAAACCGGAAGTATACATCGGATAACAAAGATGAATACATCATTGGATTGATTTCATCAAGGGCAATAACTTTTGTTCAGGTACCAAGGTCACCAAAGGTCAAGGTCAAAAGATATGAGCCTTGAAAGTTTTAGTAATTGCATCAAAAATCAAAACGAAAATAAAAAAAAAATTGAAATCAAAATTAAAAAATCGGCGGCTAGACTTTTTTAGCAATCGATTGTAGTTTCCAAAAATACTAACGTTACGGATGCCGCACATAACCCTGAGGCCCCATTTTTAATTTTATAAATGTTACTCATATCAAAATGGCGGATGATCTGTTACTTCCGGGTCGGATTTTTTTATTTTAAATTGTTGTTATAATAAATTATAACACATTGAAAAAAACAAATTTGAAATATCTTCAAATTTCCGGAAGTTGACATTTTAAATTTACAAGCTAATTACGTAAAAACCGGAAGTGGTATCAAAATTTTGAAAACTGCATTTTGTTTAGAATCAAAATATCTATACACCTGCAAATTTGCAGATCGAACGAAATAAAATTGTAGAAGTTGAAAAAAACGCAAAAATTAAAATTAAGAAAATAGTCAACTAAAAGTCAAAATTGGAGAAGTTTAAAACTTTTATTTAGTAGCGCACAGTTATAGAAAACAGTTCAAAACAGTTTGATAAAAATCGGATCAAAAATAGAGCTGTAAGATTGAAAAAACCAAAATTGTGTTTTTTGTTCTACCTCATTTCCGGTTTGTCAAAATGGCACCAATTTATATTTAAAAGTTCATGGTCAACAATTTATCGTAGGGAATTGAACAAATCTGTATGTGGCATGTTGCCTTCTTACTAAAATAGCGAGTGTAAAATTCGAAAAAAAAAAAAAAAAAATAGCCGTTTGCAAAACAATGCAGTGCGTTCGATTATCGAACGCACTGCAAAAAAAAAAGAATAGACATTTCGAAAACAAACTGGGACTTTGCGGTAGCAAAGTCCCACAATAACATTTCATTAAAACTTGACACTTATCAAAATAAAGTTTATCATCATCATTAAAGGACAATAGTCCAGAAATTTCATATAAAAAATGTAATTTGATTCAAAAACATCATTCAACAATAGTCAATAAAAGTATGACAATAAAATCTTAAAATATATAACTTTTTCACAACTCCAATATTTTTATACATTGTAAAAACAAATATGATTTGCCCGAGAAAATATATTAATATTTTTTTTAATTCTTTTTCTATTGTATATTTTTAAATTTTTATAAAAAAAAATATATTAATTAGTTTTATTTAGTAAAATGAGAAAATGCATCAAACACAAACATACAATATCAAGAAAAGATAATAATGTCTTCTGAAAAATACAAATCAACAAAATATGACACACAGTGCCTTGTAAAAAAAATTAGGATTAAGTACATGTAGTCAAGCTAGATGCAATTACAAGCATTAATCTCATTTGGATTTCCTGATTTTCTGAAGTAGTACTATGTAATCATATTAAAGGGGAATGTTCAGCATTGATTTTGGCCTTGAATATATGTTAAGTAATAGCCCCTAGGAGTACTAGAACTGCACAAAATTTGCACAATCCCTTCAATTATACCCCTACCAAAGCAATTATCTTTCATTTTCTGTATATGTGTTTTCTATTTAAAGCTGTATTTGTATTTTTGACTTTCAAACGCTAATAATTATAGATACACAGGGATTTGAAAGCTTAAATTTCGATGGAGAGTTGTGAACATTATTATGGATTAGAATAGCTAAAAAATTCCAGGTTCTGAGACAAAAAGGAAATATTGGTCCAACATTATTACGGATTAGACTACCAAACAATTTTATTGGTCAAACTGATGGTGAACATATCTCTTTAAGCATAACGTATATGATTAAAATAGAGTGGAGCAAATTAAATCTGGTCCAGTTGACAGTCAAATTTTAGAAATTAATGATTGGATGAATAAAATGTTAATAGATATCAATATAGCTTCCAGTAGATCATTGTCAGTTATATTGCAAGAACCACAAACGTCGGAATGGAAATTGTAATGGCGAGAATTGATGCTATCGGGTCCCCGATACACATACAAAGTTTAGAAAACCACTTTACAATTCCTTTAAGATTCTAAAAATAGTTCTATACATCTGTACTGTTAATAAAAATATCAACTGATTGAAATACACTTATCAATGAATAAAAGATCCACTTTACAGAAGATTTAGTCAATGCTGATTGGATGGATAAGTTCTAAGGTTATATGTATATCAATCAATTTACTCTAGAAACAGTTCCTGCTGTACCATTTATAATTAACTTATCACCTACAAGTATAAACAGTAAGAAGTCATTTAGGCTGAAATATTTAGCACAAGTCTACTAGACACAGTGCTTTAAGCACATGCTTTTTTAAGAAATTTACACTCAGTATTATTTAGGCACATCTTCAATTAGGATTTGAACACAAAGTAAATTTGCCTTGCTAACTAAAAAAGTGTATAAATTTGACTTTATCATTTCAAAAATACTGACTTTAATAAAATTACACCCTTAAAAATAAAGTAAATGCCTGAGGGGCCATATTCTTGAAAACCTAACTTAGTAGATAAAATCAGAATTTAAGATAGTGGACCACAGCCATATACGCCCAACGAAAAAGCATTAAATTTAATCAAGAGTAAACTAAACTTTCTCAAACCTGAGATGAGGGTGTATAATAAAAATACAGTTATCTGATTGGATAATAGAACTAAATTTAAAATCGATTTTAGTGATTGACCAATCAGATGACTAGAATAATAAAATCATCTTAAGTTAAGTTTTCAAGAATAAGGCCCCTGTAATTTAACTTTAGGAAAAATTTGAGATTGACTATCATAATAGAAAGAGGACTTACCTGATGTTATTTGTAAAGTAGCATTAGAAACATTAACTATACAGGGTATACCATATTCTCTAGCTACCACAGCACCTAAATATTGCATTTACACATTAGGTTTTTTTAACGGCCAATTAGATTTGAAAGATTATCTACTGTGCATTTGTAAGCATGTAATTTTACATAGGCTAATTAGCACATTTGTGAGAAAGTTTACCTAGGCCTATTAGGCTAATCTTCCCAAGAGATGGCTGGTCGATTAGATTTGACTTTTAAAGATGGCTGCATGTGAAAGTTGATTAAGCAATCAGAATAGTGATTACTTTCTTTTGTTGTCAGCGGAGACAGCCATATTGTCAAATTTCTTTTTTGAATTTTGCATTTGTAGACCACTGCTAATGTAAACCTTATTGCATTAAATCATACTAGCAAATCAAAACCAAATCAAATTGCCTGACAAAAACGCCTATTATTATACAATTTTACAACAAAAAATCTTCTAGTACAGCAAAAGCACTAAAACTATACAAAAATTGCAAAATCTCTTCAAATATACATGTCCTCAAAAAGAAATTTTAATTTTTTATTTCTTTAATTTGCAATTGTCTTGTTGATAAAGTCTAAAAGTACAACAGTATTAAGGATAATGACTGGAAAATTAAAATTTCACAGTTTTCCAACATGGAGGAACTATGTAAATTAGATGGAATTTTTGCTATTTCATATTCATACAATACACATGTATCTTAAGGCTCAAATTGGTGTGAACCCTTCCTGATCAGCTTTGCTAAACAATTATCTTTTTGAGACGGAAGGAAGTACTGTCCAACTCAAATGGTGGCCTTTAAGAATCCTTATTGATGCTATGAATTTAGTCTTTTTGGATATAAACTTTCCACATTCAACAGTTTCCAATATATTCATTATGCATGTGATGTATACCCAAGGTTTATGTTGAGAATATTATTTGTCTTGTAGACCTACTCCTCGTTCTATTTTGATGCAGACTTTTGAGAGCTCTCATTTAGAAAACTTACCATGTGATATAAGTCCACCCATTTCTGTTACCAATCCTCTAATCAATGGGAAATATGGAGACCAGCCTACATCAGTACAGGTTACAACCAAAATATCACCAGACTGCAATTAAAAAAAAACTATCATCCTATCTCTCTGCTCTCTCTTTGACTTTGATTGTCCATAGAGTATATCAAGCATGGTCTTAGTTCCTACACTATGTGCCTAAGTTAGAAAGTAAAAACATTGCTAGATCTATTACCTGTATTTGGCCAGCATCTTGTAAATTTGTCACAACTCTAGCAGGTCCTTCTCCAATACCTTGACTTACTGGCATACCTTAATAAAATATTTAAAAAAATGTCAATAATAAAATATACTTTATGGTAAAATTTTGATTAACTTTTAACGTCACATTTTTGGGGTATTTTCAAAAGACTCATCATTAATCTCTGTAGTGAGGCAGATATGTGAAACTGGCCTGTATTTCAGGAAAGAAGCATGAAAATTTTATCCAAAGGGTTTCAACATCATTCATAGGATTTCCGCCAAAAAATGGAAAATTCAAAATGGTTGCCACAAAATAGGTTTTCCCACATATAGTTGGACAGATTTTGAGTAGAATGGCGATACAAGAACTTGATTACTGTATCCAGGTGTAAATAACAAGTTTTGAAAAAATTTTAGAGGCTTGCAGTCGGTATTCAAATTTACGTTCAAAGTTACGTAATATTCTTATCTAATGAATTACTTCCAACATATGGTGATACTTTTAACGGATATTTCTTGAAAGGTTATATATATATTACCTGTCCATGTATAATTAGCTTCAACTTGTGGTTCACTATCTTCTAACTTTACCTGTAGATAAATCAATCACGACATTGTGGTAATACTAAATATTCAATAACACCTAGTTCGACAAATCTAGACCAGATCATTTCCTCTGAAGTGATTTTTGGATGGGATGTCGGAAGTGTGTATTGACCAGAAATATATTGTCACTTTTTCTGATTGATTTGCTCTGATCCAGTTTTGGGTCGCTAGTTTTTGAGAATTTTAATCATTATACAAAGCAAATTTTGCATAACTTTTAATATTTCTACAAAGCTGAACTATTTATGAATTCATCAAGACGTTACACAACTTATTGTGATGTACAAAGTGCACCAAAAAACATGGTATCATAATACACGATGATTTTCCCTTCTTTGTGCATGTCAAAGCCTCAGTTTAATGTCTGGGGAAATATTTCTTGATACTCGGGGTTAATCAAATGAAATTAACCAATAACTTACAATCTGAGGAGTTCCTGGCCCAGTCTTAACAAATCTTAAAGCCATTTGTTTCTCATGTATCTTTCTTCTTCTGTTAGCTCTACAATCAAATATATAATGTTATAACGGATATGTTCACTAATTGTTTGACCAAAAAACTTTTATTCTCAGAATCTGAATTTTTTTAGCTAATCGAATCTGTAATAATGTCTCAAACTCTCCCTTGAAATATAAGCCTTCAAATCCTCATGTATCCATAAATATCAGCGTTTGAAATTCAAAAATTCGACTCTTCGTTTAAAGGAATTGTAAAGAGGTTTTCTAGTCATTTTAGGTGGACGAAGGACACTTCCAACATCTATTTCGTACATACAAAATATTCATTGGGTGCCCGTGGTTCCTGTTATTCCAGAAAGAAAAACAGGAAGTGACGTCACAATCTTGGACTATGACTTATATGATATCGATGTAACAACATTTATCTAATAACGTCATATCGTTGTAACAACATGTATTTATAATGCCCTGTACCTGATCATCCAGTCCGATTTTTTCCAAGATTGTGACATCACTTCCTGTTTTTTCTGTCTGGAATAACAGGAACCACGGGCACCCAATGAATATTTTGTATGTACGAAATAGATGTTGGAAGTGTCCTTCGTCCACATAAAAAGGCTAGAAAACCTCTTTACAATCCCTTTAATAAGACTATGCCTTATATAGAAAACACATATACAGAAAATGAAAGATAAATGTTTCGGTACAGGTTCAATTGAAGGAATTATATGATCCCTGTACAGTACTAGTACTGCTGGAGGCTATTTAGATTAAAGGGGAATTTTCAGCATTTCTGAAGGTTGATTTGGTCCTTGAAAATATGTTAATAGCATCCAGAAGTACTAGATCTGAACAAAAATCACACAATTCCTTCAATCATGCCCCTACCTAAACATTTATCTTTCATTTTCTGTTTAAGTCTTTTCCATATAAGGCATAGTCTCAATGAAATACGAGTTGTATTTTTGACTTTCAAACGCTCATAACTATGGATACACGTAAATCTCAAGGCGTAAATTTTAAGGGAGAGTTGTAATAAAACATTATTACGGATTAGCTTTTCTATAAAATTCCAGGTTACTGGTTGATCGGATAGTGAACATATAACTTTTCAAGCAAACATCAGATAAATTTCGAACAATTCTGTCATTTTAAGTCTGATGGTAACAATTTTCATAGGGAATGACTCTATCAGTTGGTAATTTCAATAATTACATTCAATTCTTGCTTCATGTTGCTAGTCATAAACCATTTTTACCTTAAAATCAACTTAGCTGATCTGGTCTTCAACAATACACCAATTTCATAATGAGTTAAATAAAACAACAGATCTTTATCTGGTATACGACACTACAATAATAATAATAATACATAATATAACATAATAATAATACACCAATTTCATAATGAGTTAAATAAAACAACAGATCTTTATCTGGTATACAACACTACAATAATAATAATAATACATAATATAATAATAATAATACACCAATTTCATAATGAGTTAAATAAAACAACAGATCTTTATCTGGTATACGACACTACAATAATAATAATAATACATAATATACTAATATCATAATGAGTTAAATAAAACAACAGATCTTTATCTGGTATACAACACTACAATAATAATAATAATACATAATATAATAATAATAATACACCAATTTCATAATGAGTTAAATAAAACAACAGATCTTTATCTGGTATACAACACTACAATAATAATAATAATACATAATATAATAATAATAATACACTAATATCATAATGAGTTAAATAAAACAACAGATCTTTATCTGGTATACAACACTACAATTATAGAAAATAATGTTAGAGGGAAATGTTCAGTATTTTTGAGGATCGATTTGGGCCTGGAATTTATGTAAATAGCCTTCAGATTTATTGGAAGTGCCCAAAAATCGCACAATCCCTTCAATTATATTCGTGACTCTACAATTATTTTTCATTTTCTGTATATGTATTTTCTAAGCAAGTCATAGTCTTACTAATTGAAGAGTCGTATTTTTGCTTTTCAAATGCGTAGATCTATGGATACACAGGGATTTAAAGGCTTAAATTTTAAGAGAGAATTTAGAACATTATAACCGTAATGATTAGAATAGCTAAAAGATTCCAGGTTCTGAGACTAAAAGTTTTTAAGTCGAACAGTTAGTGAACATATCCCATATCCCATAATATTGCGTTTTTGACATCACAAAAAGCTGATCATAATATCTGTAAATCTTTGCAGTAAATATGCAATTTAACACTATGTTTTAGTATAACCACAGACATCTGACTGAAAATTGAAATGTTGCAAATTAATGCTAACAGTGTCCTAGAAAATTTCTTCACAATCCTTTCAATGGACTTATAAATGAAAGAGGTCTTCTTGCTATACTCCAATTTTCTGATTAAAAAACAGATTGATATTTCATTCTTTTTATATATTTACATAGGTTACTACAACTTGCCATCCATGATGACTTTTGTGTGAGGATCTTTTTTTTATTTCGATCCTGTTCCGTTGATTTCTGATGTTTAAAGGTGGGTTTTCGCATTGTTTTAAGTTCAAATCAAATTAATTAATCAGTGTTTCTAATGAATAGCCCATGTATTTATAAGTTAATAAACCGTATGTGGACATAGAGAGGCTTGAAAATCCATTTGACTAATTTGCTTTGAAACGCTAAATTTAGACTCCATGTTTGATCACGTGACTAGTCTCGGTTGTGAGGTCTCTTTAACTTACCCAAATCAACAAAATCAAAAGAGACTTAACGACCGAGACCAAGTTTAGTACCCGTAACAAGGAAATCTAAGTCGTAATTAGCCTAATTACGAGTTAATTATGGACTTGTGAGACAAACAAAAAACAATTAGTCAATCCAGATTAAGAAAAAAATATACATACTTCTTCATATAACATTTGTGCTAATTTCCAATAGGCCTTCTTAAATACTTCACTATATTGAATAGAGATTGACTGAAATGACAGAAGAGTGTTTTCTTCAGTAGTGGACTGGACTTCTGTCAAGTTTTTAGTAGTTAGCGCGTCGATCTTGACAAGCATGACGTCATTTGCTTGGATACGAGCAAATGAAGGTTTTTATGTTTGAGAGTTTGGCTTTCGTTCACACCCAGCTCTAAATGTGTACGGATAATCCGGGAAAGATCAATGCCAAGAGGTTTGTCCAAGGACCAGCTGGGAGAAAGGATCAGAAAGGATCCGCAAGGAACCTAAGTTTTTATCCTTGTGTTTGATGTTCTTATAGATGAGGTGTCACTAAATTGCTGTAAAGTGTAACCAGTATTGGATCGTGAGGATGCATGTGCTCTGTTGCTCTTACAACATAATATCGTCGTCCACTTTAAGTGCGTGGACTTAGGGCAGCATGGGAGGATGAGTTCCTTGAATTCAGAAGGGGGGACAAAAGAGTCTCCATATAAAATCAAGTTTCAAAATTTTCATTTGGGATATTTATCCTTATAATGGCGAAATGGAATGGTGACAATTTCAACCAATAATATGTTTGAAGCAATATGTTTAGTGGAAAAGTAAACTCTCAATCGACAGTTTATTGGTTATAAGTATAACCTAACCTCTAAACCAAACCTTTTTAATAAAATTTTACATTAAAACAACCAGCTTACAAAAATGTTCACTGAATTTCAATATGGGTGTATAAAAATGGCCTACCTTTCCCCACTCTCTATCACCTACACCTTTACCAAC
Organism: Lottia scabra; assembly: GCA_029955415.1. Classification (NCBI taxonomy): domain Eukaryota; kingdom Metazoa; phylum Mollusca; class Gastropoda; family Lottiidae; genus Lottia; species Lottia scabra. The sequence continues at coordinate 17,475,381 of JARJEI010000001.1, forward strand.
TACAGGTAATAATTTCTTTATAATCCACCTGTAATTAGATATACCTGTGTTTAAAGAGAAGGTTTGGTTTATTTTCATGAACAAAAAAAACAATACAAGGAACAGTTCTTGATAGATTTTGATGAAACTTAGTGTGAAAGTTCATAATCACCCAAGGATTAACCCTATTGAAAATCAGCAAAATCGAAAACTGCCAGTGGGCGCTTATTACCTTGTCTGGCAAGCTATCTTCAGAGGCGGTATCGCTTTAACAGATTATGTGCTCTTGTCTATGATTTAAACCTGCTTTAGGAAATTTTGAGTAACAGCATTAAATGTCGTCGAAATTCTTATAAATAGTACTTACTTAGAAATTGATGATAATTCTGTTTTTAATTCTTGAACTAATTCATCAGCAGTCTTAGTAGATTTAGCATGTTTCTCATATAATTTACTTTTCAAAATAGCCTTTAGAAAAAATTAAATTGACTTTAAGTACATCCAATGTAAAGGTAAGCAACTATCAACAAATCAGGTAACTTTTGCGACAATTGAATACAATGACTGTGAAGGGATTTTAATAGACAATACACTTACAGAAATTTCGAATTTAGAACCTATTCTATTGCAAAAATGAGTTCTGAATTGCAATTTGTCTATTACTTTTGTATGAATTATATTAACCTCAAAACTAGTTCTGAGAGTCTTAGATTGTCTTTGGCTTGATGAAAATGACAACTGTTAAAAAAAATAATTATTTGGAAATATGATATTACAGAATGGTAAATTCAGTCCGAAATGTGGGTAATTTTCACATGATATTTCTAGAAGGTAAGTGTATCTATTTCATATTCAAAATTTTCAAAAATTATATTTTCATGGACCCAAAGGACTTCCAGTACACATTGGCATGCATTTTACAACCAAAAAATTCAGACCTCACTGTGGCCAGAGAGTAATGTTAGCAAAAATCACCTAATAACAATATAATTGGTCCTGTTCTGTTGGTTGAAGCTACTGAAGACAACATATTTACAATAATAATTTTTGAAAATATTTAAAGATTTTTTTAAGATCATGGTAATTTAAGTTTTTTTTAATAAAAGTCAATGGATAACTTTCTTGAAAAAAATATATTAAAATTCAAGACCCATTGTTCCGTGCTACAAAACATGACTACAATTTTCTCCATCATTTGGCTCAACCATCGTCATTTCGTTCGAGACTATACAATGACTCAGCCATGATAGGCGGCCATCTTGCATGGTAATTGGGCAGAAAAAGACAATTCTTGTTCGAAGATTATTTTTGATAGGTTATTTTTTCTGCGAAAGAAGACAATGCTCTCTGATGAATGATAGTGATTGGCTACGAGCTATAATGTATCCAATATGGCGACTACCGTGTTTAGTGTTTTCTCCATATGCTTTTTGAAAAGTAATCTAATCTAATTAAAAAAACAAAACTTACTTTTAAAACATTCATTAATTTGGTTGGTTCTGACTGCCATGATTTTTCTTGGAATTCAGCCTGAACAAAAAAAATATGATATTTAATAAAATATAAGGGATGATTGATAAATAGTGAGCCTTACTAAGAAAGTCAGTTTGAAATCAAAATTATTACTTTTGACATTGTCCCCTTTAAAGTCAACTAACTTCTTTCAGTGTTGTAAAAAAAAGAAAGAAACATCTATATTTTACAAGGATAACAACTTATAACAACTTAGGTTCCGTGGGGATCCTTTCTCCCAGCTGGTCCTTGGCCAAACCTCTTGGCATTGATCTTTCCCAGATTATCTGAACCTATTTACAGCTGGGTTGACTGGAATTATGAGTGATGATGATTTATTCAAGGTCATCGGACTTTCACACCCTGATCGAGAACCAAACGCTTAAACATAACGACCACCATTTTCTCGTATCCAAGCAAATGACGTCATGTTTGTAAAGAATGATGCGCTAACCTCTGTGCTATAGAACTTTTGTATAAGTCATTCCTTGGTTTTTCCATAAAATTTTTTCATGAAGTCATCATTTAATTCAAGATGAGTTCCAGCTAAATATCTTTAAACTGCAGGAACGGATGATAGTCTAACAGCCAATTCAATTTACAAATCATTAAATATGTATTACACAAGGTTTTTGTCATTAATTGCTAACATCTCAAAAAACACAATGACACTCTATTCTCAATGTTAGCAGATTTCAATTTTATACAATCTGTACCCAGACTGTCATTAAAACCTTTCACAAGACTTTAACCACTGGAACCAAATGAAATGCAAACTCTCAAAAGATATTAATAAAAAATTATAATTTTACCTCTCTAACACACCGATGGCCATGTCTTTTAAAAAAATTCTCTAAACTGGTTTTAATTTGAGCATTGTTTTGTATGAGTTGGAAGCATTCCTAAAAACATAAATCTTATATGTTTATAATGTGTTGAATACATCCTCTTGGAATCAACAAAAAATATAAATTTTCAAACTTGGTCAATAGGAGTATATATTCATCAAGGGACAAACCTAGTGACATAACTATACAACAGATTACCTAAATAATCTGATAAATCAAGAAACCTATGTTTATATACAATAATTGAAAAACGTTTACTCAAATTGTAAGCGTTTTTCAATAATAACCTATTAACCTAACCTAAAATAACATATTTTCATGGGTTTATTTGATTCTGTTTGTATACTGTAGACACCTTTGATGAATAATATATACTCTAATTGACCAAGTTTGAAAACTTTTTTTGTTCATTTTAAAAGGTGGTATCACTTTAAAGTAACTGTTAAAATGTTTTCTCAATTTTTGATATATATATCGGGGGCACTTGTAGCATCAATTTACACCATTCCAAATTTCAATCAGAAGTCTGTGGTTCCAGAAAATCTACTTAGACTCAGTGTTTTATGGCCATACATCAATTAGCCTATGCAGGTAGTTGATAAGTAAACTCTGGAATGTCTAGGCAAAAATTCTAATACTTCATAATTATACTACATATAAACATAATACAAACATTTTCGGAAGATTGAAGGAATTCTTCTCTGAACCCTGCATCAGCTATAACTTTAGCTAAATTCTGCATAGCATTGGGTACCTCAGCAGAGTAAACATCAATACATTGTGTCAACAGCAGAGATAAATCACCATAATGTTCTTGGGTCCAAACTGAAATATAAGAGTTTCAACCTCTCATCTCGATGATAAGATTTTGTTACATCAAAACCTCTCGTGGTTAATAAAAATTTTGATGCCACAGCCAGTGTTTCTGGATGTCATACTGGTGTCAGTTTTCACCCTTTGTCACATGATTTTGCACATGCCTGGTTATATGAATATCTCCTTTCGAAAAGGTAATACTTCCCTATAATGCCGAGTTGGAACACTGTCTTTTTGTGGCAGTGGAATATCTGAGTAGGTAGTCTGTGACCTACATCACTGACGGGGGGAAACCTGGTGGAAGTTACAATCTTGACCTATGCCAGGATTGAACATTGGACTTTTTAGAGGTCTAAGGCAAAGACAACACTAACAACATTAACTCTTATATACATAATTAATTATTAAGAATAAGAATAGTTCAAAACATTATGATAAACATAGAATGCAATCGACAAACGAAGAAGCACACTCGACACATGACAAACAACAATCCCATGAGGCATCAGTGACCTTGCTTAATTTTTTGTAATACTTTTTGGCAGTCATCACCATTTCTTTTGAATGACTAAAACATGTGGAAATGGCTTTGGAAAAACCATCAACATTCATTCAAGACCATGCATGATTTTGAACGTTGCATGATGTCAACTTAGGGGTAATAGTCATACCATACACAGATTCAAAAATATTCCAATATGTAACATTATAAAGTTTATTAGAGAGAACAACATTGACTTCAGGTCAATATAGTACTAAAATTAAAAGATAGTGGACCACGGCCATATACGCCTAACAAAAAAGTCGAAAAAGGAAAAAATTTAATCAGGAGAAAACTAAACTTTCTTAAACCTTTTGATTTAGGTCCAATAACATCCATTTTAAGTTTCATCAAAATCGGTTGAAAACTAAGAGAGAAATAGCATATTTAAGATTTGGGGCAAGGGCAATAACTCTGCTTGTAACAATCGAAAATAGCTCAAATTCGAACTTGATCTTCGTTTTCTGAATATATATACACATGTCAAATTTCATTTGATTCCGTCAAAAACTCTACTTTTTAGAGCATTTACAAGGAAATATTGATAGACGGACCGATGGATTTGGGGCAAGGGCAATAACTCTGCTTCTAACGATCGAAAATAGCTCAAATTCGAACTTGATCTTCATTTGATGAATATGTATACACATATCAAATTGCATTTGATTCCGTCAAAAACTCTAGTTTTTAGAGCGTTTACAAGCAAATGTTGATGGAGGGACCGACGGATTTGGGGCAAGGGCAATAACTCTGCTTCTAACGATCGAAAATAGCTCAAATTTGAACTTGATCTTCGTTTTATGAATATGTATACACATATCAAATTTCATTTGAGTCCGTCAAAAACTCTAGTTTTTAGAGCGTTTACGAGCAAATGTTGACGGACGGACCGACGGACGGACGGACCGACAGGGGTGACTACAATATACGTCCTCATAGAGAGATGAGGGCGTATAAATATATACTTACCTTTACTATTTTTAGTTAAAATAGACATGAGAACATTGGCCCAAGATGAGGATCTAGAACTATTAGTTATAGTTGTAGCAAATACCTTAAATATAATTCAGAAATAATCAATTTATGAATTAAGCACTATTTTGTAAATCTCCATTACAGTAATGCAAAATAGTTTTTAATTAATCGCATTACCTATATATCAAGGCAAATATAAGCAACAAATGAGATGTGTCTATTAAGGGAAATGTGAGAGAAAATAAGATAATAAACAATACCTGATAATACAAAGGTAGATGTTTGGTAATGTCTTTATATAACGTATCAGAATCTTGGTCAAGATTTATAATAAACTTTGGAAGCAATTCTTCATATTCTTTTGTTATAAATCCACTTTGTCTTGCAGTCTGTCAATATTTAGATTTTTGCAATGAGCAACGATAATGAGTGTGTAATATGCCAATAAAAACGACAAAAATCATTCTGCAAACATACAAGATATGGTGTTTTTTCAATACCTTCTACATGTTTAGAGCTAGTTAAAGGAATTGTAAAGAGGTTTCCCAAACTTTGTATGTGTATCAGGGGAGGACACTGATGTCTGTGGTTCTTGCAATTCCACTTTAACTAAACTGATCTCACCCCCACTGATCTGCATAGATATCAATAGCAGCTTCCAGTAGATCAGTGGGGGTGACATCATAAAACGCGATACACATACAAAGTTTAGAAAACCTCTTTACAATTCCTTTAATGCTTTCAAAATAAAAAAAAATGCTTTAGTCTTAGATTAAATTTAGATTATTATAATAGCCTCTTTATAAAAGTACCTTGAAAGACCATTCATTCCCTACAATGAAATCAAAATAAGACTGCAAAATTAATCCTTGGATTACCAAAATATAACATAGCTGATAAACATGCTGGAATTCTTTCAATACTCAAAAACTGTCTTCAAAAATATACTAGTTCAATATTTTACTGACCCAAAACATCTTTAAAAAGTTCCAGAATCTCCTGAAACGTCCCACAACAGCTTGACCATAATATTGGCGCAGATTCTCTTCTTTGATAGATGAAATAACTTCACCTAATAAGGCTACTTCTACCATATCTTTTTCTGTTCCAGCTACACTAACAATAATACTTTCTGTATACTGAAATATAGTCATAACACTTTCTACATGCTGAAATACAGTCTTAACATTTTTATGATACTGAAATAAAGTCAGAACACTTTTAACATGCTGAATTACAGTCATAACACTTTATACATGCTGAAATATAGTCATAACACTTTCTACATGCTGAAATTAAATCATAACACTTTTAACATACTGAAATACAGTCATAACACTTTTGACAAACTGAATTACAGTCATAACAATTTCTATACAATCAAATTTAGTCATAACACTTTTTATATACTAAAATACAGTCATGATACTTTTACAAACTGAAATACAGTCAAAACTCTTTCTACATACTGAAATACAGTCATAACACTTTTGACATGCTGAATTACAGTCATAACAATTTCTATATAATTAAATATAGCCATAACTCTTTCTACATACTGAAATGCAGTCATGATACTTTCTACATACTGAAATACAGTCATAACACTTTCTACATACTGAAATACAGTCATAACACTTTCTACATACTGAAATACAGTCATGATACTTTCTACATACTGAAATACAGTAATAACTCTTTCAACAAACTGAAATGCAGTCATGATACTTTCTACATACTGAAATACAGTAATAACTCTTTCAACAAACTCAAATACAGTCATAATGCTTCTACGTACTGAAATACAGTCATGATACTTTCTACAAACTGAAATACAGTCGTAACTCTTTCTACCAACGGAAATACAATCGTAACTCTTTCTACAAACTTAAAATACAGTCATAATGCTTCTACATACTGAAATACAGTCATGATACTTTCTACTGTAGCAGGAGGGAAAGGGGCGGCGCTGCTCCCGCACAACTCAATCCCACCTACGTACGTTCCAGGTTCAGAATGCTGTGATTTGCGACGAAATAAGAGAGAAGAAGTTTAAAGACGTTTTATTTTTAAACAAACAATAATACACATACAAAACTACAAAACAGAACACTACACCATAACGCAAACCTACATCAAAACAAACCTACACCCTAACAAAGTTCCATGAGTTGCGAGAATAGAGCGGAGTTCTTAAAACTCCCTATCACGCAACTCAGGCATAGCCAGTCCACGGTATGTTATTTCCTACGAGTCCATGAGCGGAGTCAAGAAAACTCCCATACACCTTTCGGATACAACCTACCGTTGTGCAACGCCCCGACCGACCCACTAACAAACGCTACAGAAGAGCTTTTATACACTTCGATATTGGACATGCACGTGCCAAACATCGGCTCCCATTGGATAAGGATTCATAACAAGTTTGAATGAGAGGCTCTGCCACGTAACATATCATGCGATGTTAAATAGTCAAGCCCGGCAATGTAAATCAAGCTCGACCAAGTCTAAAAATAGCCAGCAAGGAAACCCCTTGTAAATATCACTGACGTGAGTGACGTAATTAAAGCAAACCCGCTACACTACAAACTGAAATATAGTCATGATACTTTAAACAAACTGAAATACAGTTGTGATACTTTAAACAAACTGAAATATAGTCATGATACCTTAAACAAACTGAAATAAAGTCAGAACACTTTCTACATGCTGAAATGCAGTCATGATACTTTCTACATACTGAAATACAGTCATAATACTTTCTACATACTGAAATACAGTCATGATACTTTCTACATACTGAAATACAGTCATGATACTTTCTACATACTGAAATACAGTCATAATGCTTCTACGTACTGAAATACAGTCATGACACTTTCAACAAACTGAAATACAGTCATAACACTTTTGACATGCTGAATTACAGTCATAACAATTTCTATATAATTAAATAAAGTCAGAACACTTTCTACATGCTGAAATGCAGTCATGATACTTTCTACATACTGAAATACAGTCATAATACTTTCTACATACTGAAATACAGTCATGATACTTTCTACATACTGAAATACAGTCATGATACTTTCTACATACTGAAATACAGTCATAATGCTTCTACGTACTGAAATACAGTCATGACACTTTCAACAAACTGAAATACAGTCATAACACTTTCAACAAACTGAAATACAGTCACAACACTTTCAACAAACTGAAATACAGTCATAACACTTTCAACAAACTGAAATACAGTCACAACACTTTCAACAAACTGAAATACAGTCATAGTAGTCATAGAGGTCATGTAATTGATCACTGAATCTTATTCTGTCCAACTCATACACATGTTCTTGTGTTATATTTTTTATGTTTGTCTTAATATTGTTCATAGCAGGGCTGTTGATTTGCCTGTATATTCCGGACATGACCGATTCTTTTGCCATTATGTCCGCCTACAAATGACCTCTATCGGACATCAAGTGTACGTAATGGTAAAAAAAAAAATCCCCCAAAAATTCCAACTTTATTCTGTATACAATTACTATGATCAATGAAGGACCATACTCAATCAGTGATAGTTGTCAACACAATAACCTAATAATCCCATTAATTACCTGTTAATTAAGTGTTTAATTATCCTGAATGACCCACGAATAAAACAATAACAAAGCAGTTCCACTTGAGTGAATTTGTCAATTGCGCCTTCTTGTTGCCTAACATAGTGAAACTAGTCCATGTAGCTATAGAGTATGGAACTATAGCAGTACATAGCACTGAACACACCCAGCCCACTGAGTTATTTATAGAGAGTGAATTCAACCATGGACATTCTATTTATAGTAACATTAATGGAAGGTTTTCAGATTTATTTATTCCTTGTAAAAAACGAATTTTGCTTTGAACTGAGGACTTATTCATGATGTGCCAATCTTTGTCAATGTGATTAAAATATTCTGGAAACTTTGCATAAAAGCTGCTTGTTATTAAAGATGTATAAATTTAGCAGAAAAGACACAAAATATGGGTAAGAATTCCAGGAGCAAATCCAAGTTGTTGAATAATTTTCATTGACGGGGACAATGACCCAGATTAATTTCAAAGGTAAAACAAAAAATATTCAGTACTTGGATAGTATTTTACTCTGAATTAGATGTAAAATAAACTTTGCAAATATGCAAGATATGTTGAAACTTAAGGCCTAAGAAGATAGGCCTAAACTTAGATTTTTATTCTCTTTGAAAACTGTCAAATTCTTTGTTGAATATTGTGGTCTGTATTCACACTCAATATATCGTTAAAAATGTCCGATTGGCAAAAAAATAAATCAACAGCCCTGGTTCATAGTATTGTCCATTGAATGAATATGAGACATGACCACGTATATTGGGTCTTATTCTGACCCATGAAAAATAAACAGTTATGAAGTAAGTAACAATATAAAAAGTAAGGAATAATACTTACAAATAATGATATAAAAAGATGGTTACAATAGGATTTCACACTGGTCATAGCTTTATTTATACTTCTTTTACCATTGAAGTCATACATATATCTCTATAAATACAACACCATTACATAACTAAATATTCCAAAATATATAGGCCAAATAAAACAGAATACATGACAACTGGGACTTTTATCAGATAAGAACATGGGTGCAAATCGTGCTGCGGACACCAGGACTTTTTGTGACATATAGTTTTGTGGTTCAATAATATTGAGTTGAATATGTTTCATATGTCTTATGAATACTTTTGTGGAGTAGACTAATTACTATTTCATCTTTTTAATTAATCGTATCATAGGTATAAATTTTATTTGATAGGTCTGCATAATTCTTGATATCTATTTCATAGAATTTACCAATTATTTCCGGTGATTTAGATTTTTAAAAGATGTATGGGAGGCCCTTTTACCCTCCAATTCTGCTCCTGAGCTTTGCCATCCATGGCTTCATGTACTGTTACATTTTTAAACAGATCGTCCCTTTATCAATAGATATGTGCACCTGGATTAGAATAGACCTGTGTCATGACAACCTGAGAAGTGGCATTAAGTGTATCTAAAAAAAAGAGATTACGGTACTTACCTGTAGACTATAATTTATAGCTCTAGTAAATACACTGTTTGTTAATGGTGTTACAGCTCCAGGCATCATTTCACTGAAAAAATATCAACTAAATGACCAGACATATTTCAGGATACTAGGCAATTAACTTTTTGTACTCGAGAATACTCAATTTTGTAAATGATATATAATCAAGATAAACATTTTATGAAAGGGATTGTTTTCTGAACTTTTGTTTGTGCATCGGGGACACTGATAGCATCAATTTGTGCCATTCCAATCTCCATTTCCGATGTCTGTGCTTCTTGCAATTCCACTAAAACTAACGTGTTTTATGATGTCACTGACAGTGATATGCATAGATATCAATAGTAGCTTGATCACTGTCAGTTTTAGTGGAATTGTAAGAACCACAAACGTCAAATTGGAATCTGCAAATTGATGCTATCAGTGTCCCTGATGCACATACAAAGTTTAGAAAGTCAATGAAGATGGAGGGCAAATTGAGCACAGGTTGAAATGAGCAAAATGACTTGATAATGATATGGCTTTTTGGGACATAATATTTTGTTCCGGGCAGTACTTTCATATTTCAGGTTGGAAAGAGATCAGATTACTGACAGCTGAGATACTACTTGAAAAACTTGGGGACATTCTTATTGGGACATATATATATGTGTTGAATCTGCCTCCATCTCTCAATAGCCTTTCAGGTAGTTTTAACATAAAACATTATCTTACCTGATATTACCAGTTGTTAAAACCTCTATATCTGATGTTAAACCACTATCAAATTCATGCATCATCTCTTCATCAGTATCCTGGTAGGAACATGTAATAGGCCGGCACTGAAAATATCATTAGTATTAAAGTGCCAATATTTCATCACTTGCGAGTGAAAATTTTGACACAAAATATCTCTAAAATGAATTGTTTAGATTATCAAAACTTTTTATGTGTATCAGCATCACTGATAGGATCAATTTGAAACTTTCCAATTTCAGCAATTACATCTCTATACTAATAGAAGCCATGGCCCTGATGCTACAAAGCTAAGAGTCTCAAACAAATGAACAGTGATGCAGATCAAGCAAAATGGCTATTACAGAATTGTCAGTGGATAAACTAAATGCAACTCATTGCAGACAAAACAGTATGCTTTGTACTTCTAAAGTATTCACTGAGAAAGATACTCGTAGTAGTATTGGAAATTTATATAATTTTTAGAAGAAATAATCTCATTTTAGTACCTGAAGTAAATAAACTTGGCCATCTTTAATAGCCCATTCTATATCTCTACCATTACCAAAATACTTCTCTAGCTGTATATCAAAATATAAAAAATATCTTATTTTACCTTTCAACACTACCTGCTGCTATACAAGGCACAATGTGATTAAAATATTCTAGAAACTTTACATCACAAAATGCTAGTTATCAAAAACTGTATGAATTTAGTAGAAAAGACACAAAATATCAGTAAGAATAATGGACTTCGTTGAATTCCAAATTAATTTCAATGGTAAAACAAATAAATATTAAGCATTTATAGTATTTTACTCTTAATTAGATTTATACATGTATTATAAACTTTGTAAATAAGCAAGATGTAATGAATCTGGAAGTTGAGTCACTGAGATATTTATTCTTTTTGGAAAACTGTCAAATTCTATGTTTAATGTTTAATTTTCTGATCTGTTTTCACACTCAATATATCGTTAAAAATATACATGTGTTCTCCGAAAATATTCATTAACTACATCTACCTTTACACCAATTTCTGCTAATCTTAATATCATAGGATCATCTAAACAACATACAGTATTTTCTCTATCAATAATACTCTCTTCTTTTATTCCACCATAATCTGAAACATAATATAACAAGGATGTTTTTTTCCTTCTTAATACTTTTACAAACTAAGAAATCAAGTATTGAAGACTGTGTGTCAACTTTCTCAGAAACAACAGAAAATTATGCTCTTGTGTTTTCTTGATGTGCAATTTACAGATTACAACTAACTAATAACTTACCATCAACTAATATTTTACAGGTTTTATTACCAATAACTCTATCTTGTATAAATAATTTATCTTTCCATTGTTTCCTTATAGTTATAGTATCTGGATCAGTTTTACCATCGACAACAGACTACAATTAAAACTATTGTTAAATGGTTAACCAAATTGTATATCTTTTAAAGGGGAGGTTCAAACACAGAGAAAATATTCTAACCTTGAAAATTTGAACAATTTCCCCCCCCCCCCCCCCCCCTGATACATGTAAATGAGCCTAACATAGGTGATAAATTGAAACTGTTATCATTTTTAGTAGTTGATGTGAGTCTTGAATATATGTATATAATACCCCTTTCGCACTGCACAACTGGATTATTGAATTCGGTTATAACGAATAGAAAAATCCGATTCAGTTCGATTCGATTTGGTTCGGTTCGCTTTCGCACTGCAATCCTATCTGGATCGCCGCTTTCGCACTGCCAAAAAAAGTTATCTAGATAACTTTTTTATTTTTAGTAACATGTCACATCATGTGACAAAACAAAACATTATCACATGATTCTCACCCCGGTTATTCCTTGTTTAACAATGTAACATATGAATATATTATCAATATCGGTTTCGGTTTCATCTTCCGATGGATATGCATTATTTCCCTAAACAATTTGTGTACCTTATTCATCCTTTTCTTGTGATTTTCAAGTATTTCCATTAAATCGTCCCCGCGAAGAGGAAATGCCATTTTGATGATCACGTGATAATCTTATCCGGATAACTTCTTGTTTGCTTTCGCACTGCCACTTATCTGGATCGGATCCGGACGAAATCCACCTCTGGCGGTGGATTTTTCTATCTGGATAACTTCTGGTTATAACCGAATAAGTTTATTTGCCAGTGCGAAAGCAACTGGAAGTTATTCGGATAGAACTGGATCCGATCCAGATAACTTTTGCAGTGCGAAAGGGGTATAATAGAGCAGGCGCCCTCATGAGTGACCCCTTCCATTAAAACGCTCTGCTCGCTATGCTGGCTAAGCTCTATTTAGCCCTAATTTTTTTTTCATAACATGCATTTGGCCTTTTTCAAAAATTAATTGAGAAGGCCCGTAATAGAGTGTTAATATATGGGTCATATTTTTCAACTTTCATAATGTGGATACACATGAATTTGAAGGCTCAAATTTTCAACATTAAGCTGTGAACACTTTTTTTGTATCTTAGTTCAAACAATTCCCTTTTCAAAGACTTAGATTTGATTGGTCAAACGAAAACATTGTGGCAGAACAGGAGTTATCTATCTTGATTCAGTACCTCTCCTAGTCCATAGTTGGCATTTATAAGCATAACACTGTTATCACCATTTACAGGACAGGTGGTAAATAACACGCCAGCTACGTCTGCAGGAACTATTTCTTGTATCACTACACCTACACTTGTTTTGATTGGTTGACCATGTTGACGTCTGTACTCAATAGCTTGAAATGTAAAAGCTGATGCCCAACACTTCTTTACGGCTTCAATTATCTGAATATCATGAAAATAATATTTTAGGAAAAAATTAAATTTTCCTAGTTTTTTTTTTTACATTTTATCAAGATTTTGTTTTCTTGTGGTAAGCTTTATACACAACCTTAAGAAAATAACAGTTTTTTTAGTGTGTTGCTTAATTACTATTAGGATAACTGCCCTTAAAGCACATTGAAATTTAAGGAAAACTTAATTCATAGATTCCTTAATCACTTTAATCTTAGACACTACTTGTTTAGAAGTAAGAATACTTTATTTCATGTTTGAAAAATCTCTTAGATGAGCATAAAATTCATGGTCTGACTAAAGTTAAGATGACTATATGGTACCTTTTCAATACCTTGAATACCCAGGAATGTTTCCATCTGACCAGCACTTGAAGCTTCACTGCCATCTTCTCCTGAATTTTAAAACATAAAAGATAGTTTGCCAGGCAAGGTAATATACGCCCACTGACAGCTTTGCCTTTAAACAAATATACTTGACAGTTACAAGAAAAGATAGCTTGCCAGGCAAGGCAATATAGGCCCACTGACAGCTTTGTTTAAAAAATAAACATTTGGCAGAAAACAGCAACCATCAAATATTCAACCTGTAGTCATATGCCTACATTTTGTTCAGAATTTGAATAAAGTGATAATAAACAATTTCAGTAAATTTCGTCAAAATCCGTAAAAAATTATGACTTGTAGAGTGTTAATGAGCTAAAAATCGAACGCGATTTACAGATCAAGGGCAATGATTCATATCGAATATTATACGATTCTTTTGATTTTAAATAGGGTTCATCCTTGGGTGATAATAAACAATTTCATAAAGTTTCATCAAAATCCGTAAAGAATTGTGACTTGTAGAGTGTTAACGAGATAAAATATGAACGCGTTTTAAAGAACAAGGGCAATAATTCATATTAAATATTTTACGATTCTTTTGATTTTAAATAGGGTTCATCCTTGGGTGCTAATGAACATTACCAGTAAGTTTCGTCAAAATCCGTCAAGAATTGTACCATGTACCATCCGACAGACCGCCGGACATGGGTGACTACAATATGGGACGTTTAAAATTAGTGGCTCTAATCAGTGACAGGTGGTAATATAATCTAAAAGTTAGAGAGGGAGAGAGAAACTGTTACCCACCCCCCCTAATGGGTTTCAATATTTGTATTGTAAAGAATATAAATCATTAAAAAATAAACCATAAGAAGCTATGTTATCATACACCAGGGGGTTTTCAATCTGGGGAATTTTGAAATTTTAGGTGGTAATGAAGTTTTTTGAAATGCCGCATAAAATTTGGGACTATTTTAATTCAAATCAGGCTTTATCTCTGAAAAGAAATTGATTGTATGAAAACCTAAGGGAAAAAGACAACAAAGATTCATAGGAAAAAATGAAACGAATGGAGTTTTACGTCCTGCTTTTCTGCACCTATATGGGATATTTGAGGACTTTCAAAGGCTATGCAGTGTGCAATGAGGGAAATTTTGCCAGGACAGCGGCATTAGCCTGCCCTTATTTTAGACTTCCAACTGTCAAGGGATCTTATGTGAACAGCCCATAGCTCACGGGGCCTCGGTTTATTGTCCCATCCAAACTACTAGAAGCTTTTTCCATGTTAGCCCCTCTGACCTGCATCACTGTCAGGGGAAAAACCGGGTTGAAAAAAATACGAAATCATCTCGACCCATGAACCCTGGACCTACAGGTTAGCTAGCTAGCGTCTAACTCACTGAGCCACCTCAAGAGAACAGGAGTCATGCAATGATCAAAGATCCTAAAAGGGGTTATAGATATAAAAAATGTAAACTTCTGTCCTTTGTCACTAACTATTACAAATGTTACTTACCCATAGCCGATGATCTAACAGCAACTCTGACTGTTTGTGATTCATGTTTAAATACAGAGTTTATACTAGATATAATATCTGTTTTAATACTGTCTAACATTTCTAATGTTTTAAACCCTTGTAGACTCCGACATCCTTCCTCAGTTCTATAATAAACAGACCAAATTTAAAAAGGATCTTTTTCAACTGACACAAAACAGTGATTTCAACATCTATCAATGCAAATGTAACTTAAAGGGATGGTAAAGTGGTTTTCTAAACTTTGTATGTGTATCGGGGACACTGATAGCATCAATTTGTGTCATTCCAATTTCCATTCCTCCGACGTCTGTGGTTCTTGCAATTCCACTAAAACTAACGCGTTTTATGACGTCACTAATAGTGATCTACCGGAAGCTACTATTGATGTCTATGCAGATCACTATTAGTGACGTCATAAAACGCGTTAATTTTAGTGGAATTGCAAGAACCACAGACGTCAGAATGGAACTTGGAGTGGCGCAAATTGATGCTATCAGTGTCCCCAATACACATACAAAGTTTAGAAAAACTCTTTATAATCCCTTTAATTTTGACCAAGTTAAATAACTTTAATTATATTTTATACTGCCGGTACATATTCATCAAAGATACTGTATTTTTGGACATATTTCTAAAAAATAATGGTACCCATGATGCCAAATTTGTTCTGGGCAAGTTTCTTGACATCTGAAACATGATTGCAGACATGTTTTACTTTATTGTCAGAAGCCCAAATGAAAAAAAAAATAGAGGTATAAAGCAATCTTTTTCCTTCAAAAACTAACACATCTTATAAAGGTTGTTTATTCTAAAACATGTGATAGTCAAAACTATTAGAATATTAAAATGTGTAAAAGAAAAACTTACATTTCTTCTGGAGTCAAATTCTCTAATATGTTTTTTAAATCAGAACAAGCCTGGAAAGCATGAAGACAATGTAAGTCAATTTAGATCTGGGGCCTGTTGTCAGAAAGTTCGTATCTCTAAGATATCGTAAATGTCGTCATAAATGGTTAAGTTTACGACAATGCCGTTGTCAATAGATTCGTAACTTTCTGAGAATCTTAACGTTCGGATATTTTTACTTAAAAATCATAAATATTTAAGACCGCTCTGGACCGGTCTTAACTCTATGATTCTCGTAAATTTATGATAACTTTAACACATTTTGCGAATTGTCATGGAAACTTGGCAAAATTGCGGCTGTTGTGTTGCTCCAAAGACCCCGAAGAAATCCAGAATCAATCATTTACACAACCGAGATGCCTTACACTCGTCGATTTACAATGGATTTTTTGAATGGTTTAACTGAGGTGAAGTGCGTCCATGTTTTCCGTCTCAGCAGAAACGGATGGTCATGAAATTTTAGAGCCAATTTCGAAGAGACATCGATCTTTGGAATCTATCCACCAAGTATAAGTTTACTTCTGCCATTAGAATTGCCTCTTTTAGGGATATCACGTTAATTTGAAATCGGTACCACTCGTAACATACATATGGAATACATGAACATATTCAGAAATCTTGCAATAGCGCAATCGAAATTTACATTTGACATTTGACAATGACTATATCTGATAACTCCAACACCCTTGAAATTTCATTAAAACAGTTTGGCTTGAAGATTTTTTTCAAGGACTGTTGAACTATATTTCAGGTAGGTGCCTAACTTAAGTTTGCAGGCAGTAGTGGCTGTTATCTTAATGAAGCCGGTGAAGGTCGCGGCCTTGAAAAAAGCACCGTATCGCCAGGGGCGCCGGGACCACGGGGGCAGAGGGCGGCGACTGCCCCCCCCCGCCCCTCACCTGTGCGAACATGTGCCCTTTTTGTCACGGAGACACGGACAATTTTTATGTCATAATAATTACAGCCGACGGAGGCAAGAGACGGAAAATGGGGATTTTATCTGGATTGGGCTCACATCCCCCCAAAATAAGAGCCGGCGGATACTATAAACCATGCGGAAGCCCAGAGCTGCAGTCAGCTGGTGTTCACGGACCCGTCCCCAGCCCTCCATCCCCTTCCCTCTATTAACCATAAATCCAAGGAGCCCGACCATATTTTTATATTGGTCTTGATGAATAAAAATAAGTGCCATTTTCGCCCTATTTTTTAAAGAAAAATACAACGCATTGATTCAAGCAAATTTGTTCCAGCAAAATTTGTTGTGTCCCTATGCCCCAAAATATAAGCATGACGTACGTTCTGGTATAACTAAGAAGTGATCTAAAAAGTGATCTTAAGGCGCTTACCCCCCAGACCGGAAGGTTCCCTCGCTTCGCTCGGTCACATAGTGCCCTATATATCACAGCTCCGCCCCCGCCGCTAACATTTCCTTCCGGCGCCCCTGCGTATCGCGAATTGTGTCTACGGCGACTGGGCAGTACATCTTTATGCCATCCATTGCGAAGGAGTTAGACGAGGTATTATGCAAAAGTTTTTTTTTTAGACGAACCACTGGACCACTATCAAAGATTTTATACTACCACCCTGCCCCGCCAGTAATTTTCCATTGATTTATTGACAAGTCACCAAACCACCAATTAATGGGCTACATACATAGAGTTATATAGTTGTTCTATTTATAACTCTATGGCTACATATCGCACCTTCGCTTCGACTTTTCTGTCAACATTGAACCTCAAACCTCTCCAGATATTTCTGGTTTTTCAATCGATTTACTTCACAACATATACAAAATATCTATCTTGATCAAACTCGTGCCCCGAAAAGGTAAAACTACATAAAATGGCGGCAAATTAGGTACTAAGCGATGAAAATTTTTTATTCCGACTCCAAAGGTCATGACGCAATGGCCACGTGACAATTATCGTAAATATTGAAATATTTACGAGCCATTTACGATTTGTTTCAGGCAACGCTAATCTCGTAAAGTTATGATTATCATAAGTCGCTCGTATCTTTTCCTAGTTACGAGAATCTTAGACATAAGATATCATAAAATTACGAACTTTCTGACAACAGGCCCCAGGACTTCTGAATTAATTTTTGTAAAGGGCCATATGCGTATTATGAATGAAATATAGGGGAAATGTACTTAGATATTACAAGTAGATTTTGCAAAAACCACTGACATCTGAATAAAAATTGGAATGGTGCAAGTTGATGATATATAAGTATATACACATACAAAATTCAAAAAAACATTTTATAATTACTTTACTTACCTCTAGCTGCCTATCAAATGCTGCACAAGTTACACAAAACCCTTTTGGTACAGTTGCACCCAGCTAATATTTTAAAGAAAAAAAAATGATTAAATGTAAATTGTTATGACATTGATCAAAGTTCATGTTGGCTTAGTACTGATCATTTGTGTTTAATAATTTTTCTATTCTCAATATACCAGTTGCCTTGCTGAAAAAAAGTTCAGATAATTCAGGAAAGAACAATACTAAGAAATAGCTTAGAACCTTAGTTGTTAAATTATGAAAAGTTAAATCAGGTTAAAAAGGAAAAATTATGTCAAGTCAGTTCAAGTTGAAAATGAAATGAAAAAGTTAAGTCACGTTAAAATTGAAAGTCAGGTCAAGTTAAAAAGGAAAAGTTCAAGTAAAATGGAAAAGTTAAAGGGATTGTAAAGAGGTTTTCTAGCCTTTTTATGTGGACGAAGGACACTTCCAACATCTATTTCGTACATACAAAATATTCATTGGGTGCCCGTGGTTCCTGTTATTCCAGAAAGAAAAACAGTTGTTACAACGATATGACGTTATTAGATAAATGTTGTTACAGCGATATCATATAAGTCATAGCGTTGTGACAACATGTATTTATAATGCCCTGTACCTGATCATCCAGTCCGATTTTTTCCAAGATTGTGACGTCACTTCCTGTTTTTCTTTCTGGAATAACAGGAACCACGGGCACCCAATGAATATTTTGTATGTACGAAATAGATGTTGAAAGTGTCCTTCGTCCACATAAAAAGGCTAGAAAACCTCTTTACAATCCCTTTAAGAAAAGTTCAAGTTAAATGGAAAAGTTAAGTCAAGTCAAGTTAAATGGAAAAGTTAAGACAAGTCAAGTTAAATGGAATAGTTAAATCTAGTTAAATGGAAAAGTTAAATCTAGTTAAATGGAAAAGTGAAGTTAAATAAAAAAAAAGTTAAGGCAAGTCAAAATGGAAAAGTTAAGTCAAGTCAAATTAAATGGACAAGGCATAATGTAAAAGTTACCTGTTGTTGAACTGTGGTTAGTAAAGCCAGTTGAGAACCTTTACCACCAACAACTAATGATGAAGAACATTGTTTATCAGTAAAGTCTATAGTATTGGTTATATCACCATTCTCAATATCTGGTTCCTTCAACTGAGGTACTGAAACATCCTGAACATAACTTGGTCCATCAAAATTTCTGAAAAAACAGTCATTCAAACGGAAACAGTCAATATTTTTGGGGTTGATTGGGAACTTCATGTTATGTAAATAGTCTTCCAAAGTACTGGAACTGCACAAATGAAGAACATGTCCCTTTAACTACTGTCATCTATATCCAATTTATAACTTATGTTATGTTATGCCAATAATGTTTATTTAATCTACAGGTGGCATTCTAACCTATAGCATTAAGCTCTACAATCTCTGCCCAAAGACTTGATAAATTTACATACTAAGTAAAAGTTCTTGATTATCAGGACTTTACATTACATGCTAGTTACAACGGCAAACGCAAATTAACAGCACGCTCAAATTAGGGAAAATAAGATGTTGCATGATGCTACTTAAGCACTGCACAATCAAGAGATGCCTGTCTGATAATAATTCTGGGCATATTCACCATAATGATATATCTCTACAACTCAGCATCCCTTTTTGGAGGATCACTAATATTTATATGGTATAGCTGTATGTTTATAACCAGGAGAATCAATTTATACAAGAGGAGGACTCAAAATCTGTTGGGGACTTACACCCAAAAACACTAAAGTAGTCAATTATCACATTGGATTGAAACTTTAAAATTTATCAATGAATTTGAAGAGAAATAAAATTCCTTCTTAAAAGTTTGTGCTTAATGACCTAATTGAACCAGGGCTGTTGTTTTGTCAGGAAGGTACATTTTTGTCAAGGGTCTGTCGGACTTCAAGTATAGGTTGGACAAAATCTGCCAGTCAAAATCAAATAATTAGAAGACAAAACAAACTCAGTCCCTGAATAATACTACTAACCTATAACAATATTCTGTGAGTCCTCTACCCTGTATACCATTAACAGTATAAGTTGAAAAAGATTCTAATATCTTACAACCTCTATCTTCATGATGATAAAATATAGGTGATATACCTCTTGTAACTTTCACTTCATATTTCTCATTGCCTGACGTGATTATATTAAAGAGATTGTAAAGAGGTTTTCTAAACTTGGTATGTGCATCGGGGACACTGATAGCATCAATTTGTGCCATTCTCATTTCCATTCCGACATCTGTGGTGCAATTCCACTAAAACTAACACATTTTCCGACGTCATCCCCAACTGATCTGCATAGATATCAATAGTAGCTTCCAGTAGATCAGTGGAGGTGATGCCATAAAACGCGTTAGTTTAACTACAAAGTTTAGAAAACCTCTTGATACAATCCCTGTAAATTAATTAAATAATAAAGAATAAGAAAAGGGGGTTATCAACAGTGGCGTAACGAGAATTCTTTTTAGGGTAGGCTAAGGCAAAGGCATGAAAATACTCAAATTTTGCCTTAATTACTGTAAGGCTAGAAATTAATGCGTCAACAAATTAATGCGACATGGTGTATAGAGACTAAAATGCGAGTACAAATTAATGCGATCCACGATAGGTGTCGCATTTTTTAATATCATAAAAAAGAAAATGGCTTCCCGGAAGTATGACGGCTGTTGCTGTATTCACCTATAATCTTATCAATAAACGGTTCTTTTCATTAAAACTCAAGCATGAATGAAGACATAAACAATGGTCAAGTGAAAATCTTTTGTCATTGATTACTAATCAGCTTCAAATTTAGAGATTACCTAATTACTTAATCCAGCCCGGTCTCAATTTAAATACTTGACCTATATTACCCTTTGTCTATCATTTGATTTTATTTTCATTGTTGAGATGCTTAATTTTTTTTATTATTTTGTGAATTTTGTTAAACTTAGCCTACTATATGAAATAAAAATTATTTTATAATCATAACTTAATATGTCTTTACTAAATGGCGTGACATACAACAAATATCGATGTTCACTAATGTCAGCCATATTTGAAAGGGACATAACTCCATATAATTCACTTGGAAATATGTGTTTTAAAATGCGGATACAAATCCTAAAGCGATCGCGGATAGGTCGCATTTAACGCATTAATTTATATCTCGCAATAATTTGTAGCCTTACAGTAAGTTAAAATGTATCAAAACTTTTGGACCGACAGGAGACCATGGTGCCTAACTACGCCACTGGTTATTTAAAGTACTGTATACATGTTTGTAAAAACAAAGGCAATAAATAAAATCAAATAATTTTTTCCATTTTCTTGAATTTCTTTGAATGAGAGTAGCTATACATCTATGTAAAAATTAAGAAAACTTACTATATAAATATATTTGTGACTTGTATTGCTAGCGAGTTAAGGCATGTTTAGCTAAAAGGATAATACCTTATACAATGGTCAAAAAATCGAAATTCTCAAACTTGGTAAATACGTGTATTTATTCATCAGCACTTTGGTGTCACAAGAATAAGAAGTTAATCCATAAAGTAAAATGTATGTAGTGATATTAGAGAATTCCTTACCAGCCCAAAATGTAAATGAATAATTTTCAGGAGGGTCACCATTTTCCACAATATCCCATAAATTCAAATCAATGTGTGTTATAGGTACCATATCAGCATTAGGATAGGATACATAACCTATCTTTAAACTAAAATTTAGAATAAATAGAATACACTAACTAATATTATGTAGTGATTATAAGATATCTGTGTCCAGTGGCGGATCCAGAGGGGGGCGTAGAGGGCGTACGCACCCCCCTTTACTATGTCTTTTTTTCTTTTTTTTTTAAGAATGGGGAGAATACGACATCAAAAATGTCTAACCCATTAACGTTTACTATAAAACATACATGGTTCACGTCAGAAACCGTTAAATTAGTACAATTTATACTTATTCTATGTATTTAAGCCAAAAAAAAGGTCAAAAAAATTTTCGACTCGCTGCGCTGGGCTTAAGTTAGAATCTACGCCCCCCCTTTCCAAAAACCTGGATCCGCCCCTGGTGTCAGTACAATTGCCAATAGGTCAGTAAGAATAACAGATATCTTATTTACAGCGTCAGTACAGATATCTTGTTTATAAAATCAGTATTAGATAACAATATATTATGCTCAGGCGCCAGATTAGCATAAGCTTCGGCTTGTTTCCAATATTGGAATTATTTTCTGTAAAAATACACAGATCTTGTTAGCTCATTTTGATACATGGCAATTGCAAGTCTTTTCTTTCCGTGATTTTAAACATAGGCTAATTGGTAACACATTTAGAGAAACAATTGCATCACTTTTTTTTCTGTGTTTTTACACATCAATCTATTGGAATCGGGCACTATATTTCTACAAATATAAAACAACTTTCGCCACTCATTACAAAAAATATGTATTCCATCTTAACACCTTCATCAATCAGTGATCTATTACAAAATGGCGGACAGACAATATTGACTTGGGAATTACTGGTGAAAAATTCAATATGTTTTAGTCACCGTGTATAATGCGCACCCCTTGTTTGACAGATACTTTTCAGGGTAAAAAAAGTGACGTGCACTATACATGTATACAGAAATACACAGTACATGTATTGACAAATAAAATATTGTTTAAATTAAAGTCACATTGCGGGATTCGTTTGTTTACAAAATGAAATTTATGGGATTTCGGTACAAAAGGTATTCTAGCTTAATCTCTGATGTTTAATTAAGTCAAAAAACTAAAATTCACGGCTTTGGGTACTCAGATGGCTTCGATGCAGCTGGATTTAAAATCGGGATCTAATAAAATGATTTCCATAAATAAAATGCTAATGAGGTCAAGCGGGGGGCGTGTTAGTTAAATGACGTCACACTCCAATCTCCAGTAGCACGTGCTAGTAGTGGGCGGAGCTTGTGAGTTATTGACGTCTCCCTCAATCAACTCGGTGTTGAAATATAAACAATCAAAATTTCCTTCAAATGGCTGTAGAATTGGAACCACGAAAGGGAATCGATTTTTTTTTAGTTCGATATTCATTTCTAAGTGCTAACTTTAAAAAAAAAAACATGAGAAGACTTTTTCTCAATGTCCAAGTCTGGGCTTATGTGGCTTTAAGATGTCTTGGATATAGATAATAAAATAAAAGTTGATTAAATTACTTACTGTGTAAATATTTTATCTTGACAAATTACACCTACTTGAGCAACTAAACCAGTCTACAATCAAAATACAATGATTACAATATGAAATCAACAGCGCCATCATCAGGAATGAATTTGTGTTGGAGTCAGGTTTTGAGTGCATGGTGGAGCTGTGTGCTTTCTGGCAAGGGGCCAAAATCTCAATTTCAAGCGTCCATGGACCCCAGCTTACAACAGAGCTGATGGTCACAAGTCAGCCCATTGCCTGATTCAGTTGAAAAAAAATAATTCATAAAAAATTGTATTACTCAACTAGGAAAAGATGTTTAAAATTTGGTTACAATTCAAAAATGGTATTCATTGATATCAATGTTCTGTGAAGAAGTGAAAGTGCTAATAACATTAAACCTATTACACGAAGACTTCTAACGGTTCTATCTAAAACACAAATATATCTAATCTTACCTCCAGCCATATAAAATGAATAGCATATCTATGGAATGATCTCCAATCTCTTATACCTGAAAATACCAATTAAATCTGGAGAATATAATTATTCATATCTTGTCAGATAAACAATCGTAAATATGTCGGCCATTCTCGCTACGCCTGACAATAACCTTGTATACAGCTGGCGGATAAAGCGCACTACTTTCAAATTGACTTCTGACTATTCTCTGACAATCAGACATCTTCTGTCTACGAAAGATAATGTACAAGGGAGGTAACTAGCTTGAGCTGAGGAACTATTTTTTATCGCGTATTCTACTGCGGCCTAGTAATCTTGGAAGGTTTTCCTCTGTCTGCATACGAGGTTATTGTTAGACAATGGTCGCCATATATATGATTGGTCAGATAAAGTTGGCAGCAAGTGAATTTTATGTAGAACCTACTTCGTGAATTCCATTGCCAAGCCAAGATCTAAAAACACAGACCACAAAGAGTGAACTGGGATTTAATGGACCGAGGACAGGTATAATTTCTTTGAATTTTTCTTTCCTTTGTCTTTTCAATCTTTGGCCAATACTTTTTTTTTAAGAAAGATAAATCAATTGCAAACAATTACCATATGTATGATCTCGTAAAGTTTTCAACTTAACTGTTCTTTCTTCATGACCTTCAATATTTATTCTACCATGTAATTCACCCCATTGTTCATAATGTGTCTGATGTTTACTACAATACATAAAATAATTAGATTAAATAAGTCTATCATGAATGTATACAATAAATATAAACACTACATTAGAGTCTAACCACCAAGTGCAAGAAATAATATCTATTTAAACTATGACCTAACCTTAATGACCTCTTTGCAACCTTCAGCGCTGGGATTTTGTGACGCGAACAATAAGTGCATTCCGAAGTGCAATAGTCTCATTTTTCAAATCCATTGAGTACTGTGCCGAATGTGGTTGAAACACATTTTTTTTATTGGCTGTTCCATCTGAAGTCATTGTGATCTGATTGGTTAAAATAGAGGTCATTAAGGTACAAAACAAAATTTAGGTCTAATTTTAATTAGACTGTGTATGCAAGAATGTGGATTATGTGACTTAGGAGGTCACTTAACGTAAAGTGAGCACTGTTTTTGTTATAGATAATTATTATTGAGGACAGCATATGATAACACACACATTGTGTCATCCTTGCAATAATAATGATGATGAAGAAAGAAAAACCCCTGTGTTGTGAAACTGTGTAGTGCACATGTACCTAGCACAAATTATAAGCATAAATATAACTTTGTAAGAATACCAAAAGTTAAAGGGGAATGTTCAGCATTTCGAGGGTCGATTTAGAATTCAGAATTACTAGAGCTGCCCAAAAATTGCAAAATCCTTTCCATTGAACCCGTACCTAAACATTTATCTTTCATTTTCTATATTTGGGTTTTCTATATAAGGCATAGTATTACTAAACGACGAGTGGATACATGGGGATTTGAAGGCTTCAATTTTGAGAGAGAGTTTGGAACATTTTTACGGATTAATTTAGCTAAAAAATTCCAGATTCTGAGCCGAAAATTTTTTGGGTCAAACAGTTACAGTTGACCATACACAGTATCCAAATATCACATTAGAAGAATGAACAGGTCAAGGCCAGATTTGTTGGGCTACATATACACCAAATCAAACATGTATTTATGAGAAAAGACTATGAAATAACAAACCTTTGAATATTTTGAAGAAATGCTTTGGTCCAAGGTTCTTTAGCTACACCATCACATATCAATCCCGTACTTAGATCAGTATCAAAATTAAAACAATCACTTATATTTTCCCATCTGAAAATTAGAAATTTATTTTTTCAAAGAAAAAATCAAAACTAATGTTTAATCATTAAAACTGAGAATATGTACATCATAATTTATTAAATAAAGGTATCTCAGATGTTCATTTAATTTTGATTCAGATGTTCATTTCATTTTGATGCAGACGTTCATTTCATACTGATTCAGATATTCATTTTATACTGATTAAGATGTTCATTTTATTTTGATTCAGATGTTCATTTCCTTTTAATTCAGATGTTCATTTCATTTTATTTCAGATATTCATTTCATTTTGATTCAGATGTCATTTCATTTTGATTCAAATGTTCGTTTCATTTTGATTCAGATGTTCATTTCATTTTGATTCAGATGTTCATGCTTTTGTCATGTTACCTTTCCTTCCTTTCTTTTGAGCTTCCCATGCTTGCTGGAAAGGACATTTTTTTTTTAAAAAGCACCTGCATTCATATAAACATAGGCTTGCGGCAAGTCTCGCAAGCGTATACGCCTACCAGCAGCTTGATAAAGAGGTAAATGTGAACACCAAAACAAACGCGATATCAGAGTTTTATGCGATAAAAATTATCGCATCGTCATTAAATTCAATAGTGCACATATTCATAATAATATTGAAACACATACAAAATATCTAAAGGATCCATGGAGAATTGTAGCCTGTAGAGTGAGCACGAGCAAAAAAAAATAGCGATGCCCCATCGTAATACGCTCACTTTTGTAATGGCAGCCAAGTCGTCTGGGAGGTCGACAAGAACTATCAGTAAATGAAACATCTGTTGAAAACCGTGCCATCAAGAATGTTTACAAAATTGAACGATTTTTGAGTGTTTACAACTACAAGTTAACAAGGGCAATAACCCATGAAATAGTTTTCAATTCGTCTGATTTTCAATAGGGTTCATCCCTGGGTGATTACAAACACTCACAGCTAGTTTCATAAAAATCCACCAAGAAACCAGCTCTCTATTGTGTCCACAACTTTGAGAGAGTAACGGGCTGAAAAATTAACGTGTTTTAAAGAACAAGGGCAATAACTCATAAATATTTTTTCAAGGTTTCTGATATTCAATTGGGTTTATCCTAATGTCAATACAAACACTCATACCAAGTTTCATCAAAATCCATCAAGAAACCAGCTCTCTATGGTGTCCACAACATATTTTCAAAAGCAAGGGCAATAACCCAGGAAATATTTGTCGATTCGTCTGATTTTCAATAGGGTTCATCCTTGAGTGATTAAAAACACTCACAACAAGTTTCATAAAAATCCATCAAGAAACCAGCTCTCTAACGTGACCACAACTTTGTTAAAGGCTGAAATATTAACGCGTTTTAAAGAACAAGGGCAATAACTCAAATATTATTTCGATGTTTCTGATTTTCAATAGGGTTTATCCTAATGTCAATACAAACACTCATACCAAGTTTCATCAAAATCCATCAAGAAACCAGCTCTCTATGGTGTCCACAACATATTTTCAAAAGCAAGGGCAATAACCCATGAAATATTTTTCGATTCGTCTGATTTTCAATAGGGTTCATCCTTGGGTGATAACAAACACTCACAGCAAGTTTCATCAAAATCCATCAAGAAATGAGCTCTCTATGGTGTCCACAAGATATTTTCAAAAGCAAGGGCAATAACCCATGAAATATTTTTCGATTCGTCTGATTTTCAATAGGGTTCATCTTTGGGTGATAACAAACACTCACAACAAGTTTCATAAAAATCCACCAAGAAACCAGCTCTCTAACGTGTCCACAAGTTTGTTTAAGGCTGAAAAATTAACGCGTTTTAAAGAACAAGGGCAATAACTCATCAAATATTTTTTCGATGTTTCTGATTTTCAATAGGGTTTATCCAAATGTCAATACAAACACTCATACCAAGTTTCATCAAAATCCATCAAGAAACGAGCTTTCTATGGTGTCCACAACATATTTTCAAAAGCAAGGGCAATAACCCATGAAATATTTTTTCGATTCGTCTGATTTTCAATAGGGTTCATCCTTGGCTGATAACAAACACTCACAGCAAGTTTCATCAAAATCCATCAAGAAACTAGCTCTCTATGGTGTCCACAAGATATTTTCAAAAGCAAGGGCAATAACCCATGAATTATTTTTCGATTCGTCTGATTTTCAATAGGGTTCATCCTTGGGTGATAACAAACACTCACAGCAAGTTTCATCAAAATCCATCAAGAAACTAGCTCTCTATGGTGTCCACAACAACAGACGGACAGACGGACAGACGGACAGACAGGGGCGACTACAATATACGCCCACATTAATGTGTGGGCGTATAAAAACAAACGCGATATCTCGAAAGAAAATCATCGAATCATCACCAAATTCAATAGTGCACATCTTCATAATGATATTGACACACATATAAAATATCTAAAGGATCCATGGAGAATTGTAGCCTGTAGAGTGAGCACGAGCAAAAAAAACAAACGCGATATCTCGGAAGAAAATCATCGAATCATCACCAAATTCAATAGTGCACATCTTCATTATGATATTGACACACATACAAAATATCAAAAGGATCCATGAAGAATTCTAGCTTGCAGAGTGAGCACGAGCAAAAAAACGAACGCGATATCAGAGTTTTACACGATATCTCGGAAGAAAATCATCGAATCATCACCAAATTCAATAGTACATATCTTCATAATAATATTGACACACATACAAATTATCAAAAAGATCCATGCAAAATTCGAGCCTGTAGAGTGAGCACGAGCAAAAAAAACGAACGTGATATCAGAGTTTTACGCGATATCTCGGAAGAAAATCATCGATTCATCACCAAATTCAATAGTGCACATCTTCATAATGATATTGATACACATACAAAATATCAAAAGGATCCATGAAGAATTGTAGTCTGTAGAGTGAGCACAAGCAAAAAAACGAACTCGATATCAGAGTTTTACGCGATATCTCGGAAGAAAATCATCGAATCATCACCAAATTCAATAGTACATATCTTCATAATAATATTGACACACATACAAAATATCAAAAGGATCCATGAAGAATTGTTGCCTGTAGAGTGAGCACGAGCAAAAAAACGAACGCGATATCAGAGTTTTACGCTATATCTCGGAAGAAAATCATCGAATCATCACCAAATTCAATAGTGCACATCTTCATAATAATATTGACACACATACATAATATCAAAAGGATCCATGAAGAATTGTTGCCTGTAGAGTGAGCACGAGCAAAAAAACAAACGCGATATCAGAGTTTTACGCGATATCTCGGAAGAAAATTATCGAATCATCACCAAATTCAATAGTGCACATCTTCATAATGATATTGACACACATACAAAATATCAAAAGGATCCATGTAGAATTGTAGTCTGTAGAGTGAGCACGAGGTAAATGTGAACGGACGGACGGACCGACGGACGGACGGACCGACGGACCGACGGACGGACCGACAGGGGTAACCGCAATATACGCCCATAAAAATCACCAAAAAGACTATGTTTAGAAAAAAAAAAATACTTACATAAAAGACATTTGTACTGAAACATATTGTTCAGGTTTGTTGCTAATATCATTACATAATCCAACTCTAGAAATTCAAGATTTTATAAAGTATTATTTTGAGTACATTTTGAGACACAATAAAAAATATTTATTTTGTCGGTCGGTCCATAATTGTTTGTTAACACTCTACATGTCTCAATTTGAATGCCGTATTTGAATGACGAACCCTTTTGAAAATCAACAAAATCGTAAAATATTTACTATCACTTATTGCCCTTAATCTAGAAAACATGATCAATTTTTAGCTCGTAAAATTCTAGGAGGCACAATTCTTGTCTAATTTTGAATAGAGCCTGGTGTGAGTATTCATAGTCACTCAAAGATGAACCACATTAAAAATCGGCAAAAGTAAAAAATATTTCATTTCTTGAAAATGCTTTCAATTTTTAGCTCTGAAATACTGTAGGTCATAGGTGGCGCAATCTTTGATAGATTTTGACAAAACTGTGTGAGTATTCGTAATCAAAGCTGCCAGTGGGTAGGGCTGTGTCTAATAATTGAAATAATCGATTATCGGCACTACAAATTATTTATTGCGATTGTCGATTATCAAATTTCATAGTCGATTATAATTCATAGTCAAATTATCTATAATATTATCTGCTACACACTTATCATTTTATCATGATAATCATACAAAATTCTGGACATTACTTCAGTTTCATTTGTCTTCCATTCCTGATATAGACAAATAACAAACAATCAGGTACAAAAACGTACACGAACATATAAAGATTTAGAAGATTTCATAATTTAAATATTTCAATTATTAATCGATTATTGATCGGTAACCTGCCTTCGATAATCGATCTCAATTTGGTAATCGATACCCAGCCCTACCAGTGGGTGTATATCACTTTGTCTGGCAAGCTTTCTTTTTTTCAGTGATGTGTGTCAAAAATGTTTACTTTCAGCTGATAAAAGATTGAAATCAGAAATGTAAGCAGTAAATGAGAGATCCATATCTTTGATAACGGAACACATTAATTTTATATCACTATTTCTACAGTTAGTTCTTCTATCAGTGATAAAATAGTTACTAGTAGTCCAGCATTGTAGCCTGCATCAGGAAAAAGTGTTTTCTAATTTGTAGATTTCAAGATCCAAAATGACCTTATGGAGATTCAGAGGAGGTGGAGATTTGTTTAGATTTCTATCTTAAGTAAGGATGTCTTAGCTTGTGATCATTTCAAGAATAGGATAGGACAAGGGTTTTAGCCTTTAATACTGTTTCTAGGACATCCGAGTGTTAGGTTTTGAGAATATGGGATGTGGAAGACAACATTGCTATAAATATGTGATTCATTCAAAGCAAAACTATGTCTTAGAATGAGAACAAAGTCTTAACTCAAACTTAGTTAACTTAAATCGTTATGCTCATTCCTTTAAAGGAATACAACCTCTTAAAATGAACACAAAATATAAATTTTCAAACTTGGTAAATAGGAGTACATCAGGGGACTTACCTGGTGGCATAACTATACAATAGATTACTTAAATAATCTGATAAATCCAGACAACTATGTTTAAATACAACAATTTAAAAATGCTTAATTAAATTTTAGCATTTTTCAATTATAACTTGAATTGTATGGAAAATTACATAGTTTTATGGGTTTATTTGTTTCTGTTTGTATACTTAGGACACCTAGCTATATTGACCAAGTTTGAGAACTTTATTTTTTTTGTTCATTCTAAGAGGTTGTATCGCTTTAAAAACTACCTCATCAGACCACTGTAGTTTATTTTCCATCTTAACATTGGTTCTAGCATCTCAAACTGTAGGCCAGCACATTGAAAAGACACACCATTAGTATTAGCTACGTAGACATCAGGATGTACAGAATGTTGAAACTGGCCAATACCAGGTAGATCCAGAAATAACCAGATTTCACTACATCTATCTGGTCTTCTAGCAATTCTCATCACCAGGTTTGTACCATCAGGTCCAAAAGCAGCAAAATAGGTTGTATCTATTGCCTAGAAAAATCCAAAAACAATTCTTGAAGGGAAGGTTATCACAAACATCTGATACATACTGTACTTCTTTTATACGGGTAATTTTTATTCAAACATAGGCTTGCGGCAAGTCTCGCAAGCGTATACGCCCACCAGCAGCTTGATAAAGAGGTAAATGTGAACACCAAAACAAACGCGATATCAGAGTTTTATGCGATAAAAATTATCGCATCATCACCAAATTCAATAGTGCACATCTTCATAATAATATTGACACACATACAAAATATCAAAAGGATCCATGAAGAATTGTTGCCTGTAGAGTGAGCACAAGCAAAACAAGTGGTTGCCTAGCAATATACGCCCACTTACTACCATAAATTGTCAATATATCAAGGAATATTACTATCTTAATTTTTGTTCGATGGTGTTCAGATATTTACACACAAAAGTTTATTAAATTCCTACCACAACTGTGATCTCTATCACGTTCACAAGTCATTTTTAACATATTTAAGGTGTAAAACTCCGTAAATATTTGTTGAATCGATCCGGAATTCAAACTTGTCCAAGATCTTATGGATATAATCCTAACACAAAATTTTATTCAAATCAAACCAAAACTGTGGTCTCTATTGCGTTCACAAGCCATTTTTAACACATTTTGGGTGTAAATCTCCGTAAATTTTTGTCCAATCGAACCCAAATTCGAACATGTCCGAGATCTTATGAATATAATCCTACATACAAAATTTTATTCAAATCCTACCAAAACTGTGGTCTCTATTGCGTTCACAAGCTATTTTTAACACATTTTGGGTGTAAAACTCCGTAAATTTTTGTCGAATCGAACCCAAATTCGAACTTGTCTGAGATCTTATGAATATAATCCTACATACAAAATTTTATTCAAATCCAACCAAAACTGTGGTCTCTATCGCGTTCACAAGCCATTTTTACCGTATTTTGGGTGTAAAACTCCGTGAATTTTTGTCGATTCGAACCCAAATTCGAACTTGTCCGAGATCTTATGAATATAAACCTACATACAAAATTGTATTCAAATCCAACCAAAACTGTGGTCTCTATCGCGTTCACAAGCCATTTTTAACGCATTTTGGGTGTAAAACTCCAGGAATTTTTGTCGAATCGAACCCAAATTCAAACTTGTCCGAGATCTTATGAATATAATCCTACATACAAAATTTTATTCAAATCCAACCAAAACTGTGGTCTCTATCGCGTTCACAAGCCATTTTTGAACACATTTTGGGTGTAAAACTCCGTGAATTTTTGTCGAATCGAACCCAAATTCGAACTTGTCCGAGATCTTATGAATATAATCCTACATACAAAATTTCATTCAAATCCAACCAAAACTGTGGTCTCTATCGCGTTCACAAGCCAATTGTGGACAGACGGACGGACCGACGGACGGACGGACGGACGGGGTCGACGGCAATATACGACCACATTTCAATGTGGGCGTATAAAAACAAACGCGATATCAGAGTTTTACTTGATATCTCAGAAGAAAATCATCGGATCATCACCAAATTCAATAGTGCACATCTTCATTATGATATTGACACACATACAAAATATCAAAAGGATCCATGAAGAATTCTAGCCTGAAGAGTGAGCACGAGCAAAAAAACGAACGCGATATCAGAGTTTTACGCGATATCTCGGAACAAAATCATCGAATCATCACCAAATTCAATAGTGCACATCTTCATAATAATATTGACACACATACAAATCATCAAAAGGATCCATGAAAAATTCTAGCCTGTAGAGTGAGCACGAGCAAAAAAAAACGAACGCGATATCAGAGTTTTACGCGATATCTCGAAAGAAAATCATCGAATCATCACCAAATTCAATAGTGCACATCTTCATAATAATATTGACACACATACAAAATATCAAAAGGATCCATGAAGAATTCTAGCCTGTAGAGTGAGCACGAGCAAAAAAACGAACGCGATATCAGAGTTTTACGCGATATCTCGGAAGAAAATCATCGAATCATCACCAAATTCAATAGTGCATATCTTCATAATAATATTGACACACATACAAAATATCAAAAGGATCCATGAAGAATTGTTGCCTGTAGAGTGAGCACGAGCAAAAAAACGAACGCGATATCAGAGTTTTACGCGATATCTCGGAAGAAAATCATCGAATCATCACCAAATTCAATAGTGCACATCTTCATAATGATATTGACACACATACAAAATATCAAAAGGATCCATCAAGAATTGTAGTCTGTAGAGTGAGCACGAAGTAAATGTGAACGGACGGACCGACGGACGGACCGACGGACGGACCGACCGACAGGGGTAACCGCAATATACGCCCATACTATCGTGTGGGCGTATAAAAACTGTTTATCCTGAGTTTTTGTATAAGAGAAGCAGACACAGTGTCAGCAGACCTAAATAGCTTTTGTCAAATATATACCGGTAATATGTACCTTATGTATACAAATAAAACCTATTATAAACAAAGATTATTGCAAATTGACTGTTGTCTGCAGAGGTACATGTGTTTACTTCAAGAAAAGGGTGACTGCTGGCCACGTCAAGAGGGAGGTCAATTTGGTTGAAAATTGAATGGGATGTAATTTGGTGGCCCTTCATCAAAGGATGGTGCTGAATACAGGTGACATCTAGACCAAGTTTGACTTTTTTCTAGAATGCATGGACAGAAGATCAATTGATACTATACATGGATGAAATTCAGATTGCT
The DNA here is from genome assembly GCA_029955415.1 of Lottia scabra. Lineage (NCBI taxonomy): Eukaryota > Metazoa > Mollusca > Gastropoda > Lottiidae > Lottia > Lottia scabra. The sequence continues at coordinate 17,509,491 of JARJEI010000001.1, forward strand.
GAATCATTTTTTATCATAAGCAATAAATATTATGTATATACAGTTATGGAAAGACAAGAAAAAGGATCTGATTCAATCATTTTTCCTCCAAAATTGCTTTGCAAGATTTTCTCTTCAATTTTGCTATTTCCACCCATCAAATAAACCATACAAGGATATTACTGAAAGATAGCTTGCCAGGCAAGGTAACATACGCCCACTTCAGCAAATTTTAATATTTGAAAAAGTTGATGGCACCATCGCACTTATTTGAGCTTATATTTAGATGAATCAATTCGGATGAAAACTCTAGCCTCTATTGTGTAAACGACTGGAATGGCGCCATTTTCAAACTCATTCAAGATATTATCAAGATGAATACACATACCAAGTTTCATTCAAATCGGATAAAAACTCTAGCTTCTATCGCGTACACAAGTTAATTTAAACGTTTTTCACTAAGTCAAGGGCAATAACTCATAAATCGCCATCTGGAATCGCGCCATTGTTGAACTTATCCGAGATATTATCAAGATGAATACACATACCAAGTTTCATTCAAATCAGATTAAAACTCTAGCTTCTATCACGTACACAAGTTAATTTTAACGTTTTTTTTACTAAGTCAAGGGCAATAACTCATAAACCGACGACTGGAATTGCGCCATTTTCGAACTCATCCGAGATATTATCAAGATGAATACACATACCAAGTTTCATTCAAATCGGATAAAAACTCTAGCTTCTATCGTGTACACAAGTTAATTTTAACGTTTTTTCACTAAGTCAAGGGCAATAACTCAAAAACCGACGACTGGATTTGCGCCATTTTCGAACTCATCCGAGATAATATCAAGATGAATACACATACCAAGTTTCATTCGAATCGAATAAAAACTCTGGTTTCTATCGCGTACACAAGAAATTGTTGACGGACCGACGGACGGACGGACGGACGGACCGACCGACGGACGGACGGACGGACGGACAGGGGTGACGGCAATATACGTCCACATTTTCATGTGGGCGTATAAAAACGCTTAAAATGCTGAATATTTTGTATATCTTGTAGTAATTATAATATATAAGGTAGTTTTCTGGATTTATCAGATTATACAGTATAGTTATGACACCAGACAAGTTGCTTAATGAATATTAACTCTTATTCACCAAGTTTGAGAATTTGGCTATTTTCATCATTCTAAGACCTTGGTTCCCAACCTGGGGTACTAGTACCCTTACCAGCAAACACCACAAGGGGTACCTGAGAAGCCTTTCAGACACTTTTAAAAAGTATGGAATAGATTAAATATCAAATACACCCAATCGACAAAGATCCTTTTACTTTAATGTTGGCTCTTGATGTTACTTAGGGTGGGTGAAGGGGTACTAGGAGATTGCTTGAACAAAATAGGGGTACGAAGAGTCCAAAAGGTTGGGAACCAAGGTTCTAAGAGTTAGTTTTCGTTTAAGGTGAACTTACAAAGGGGTGATGATCAACTGGTTGAGGAGACTCTATTATTTCTGGATCAGTTTCACTAACTCCATAGCCCTGTTTTATACCAGATATATCATTAGATTGTCCCTGACGTTTTCTCTTTCTTAACCACAATAAAACATGAAATATCAATCTTTTCATCCAATACCATTTTCCTACAATATATTTCACTAAATCAAGAAGAATAACTCAATTAACAGTCATCTTAATATTGTCAAATTCAAACCTAATCAAAAACTCATCAATGCAAAATATTTGTCAAATAATAATGGTTTTGGTTTTTTTTATCGTGTAAACCAAAAAATATAGTTCACTTATATGGTGCAAATCAAGAATTGTTAAGCAAGAAAGTTTTTTTTAGGTTTTTATTAGAGTTGTCAGAGATTTTGAAAATCGAAGTTCTGATGGAAAATCAGGTGCAAAGTAAGAGAGAGCTCATTTTGTGATTTCAAGGTTTGAAGATCTTAAAGTTGGTGTTGGATTTGAAAATACAATCAGTTGTTGAAATAATGTTGGCTATTTTTTTTATTAATAGCTTTATAAGTTTGTAAAAGTATTTTAAATTAAATTCTATTTTCACTGGTAACCAATGGAGAGCATTCAAGACTGGGGAGATACGTTCAAATTTTCTGCTTAAAAATTGAGTTGCTGAATTTTGGATATTTTGTAGTTTTCCTTTTTGATATTCTGGAGGTCTGTGAAAAATTAAATTTTCTATAGCTTCAACATGAAAAATCTATAATAAGGCAAGTAAGATGTTAAACAGAAAATCTTGACTAAGATCTCCATAAATGTCAAAAACAATTATCTAAATTCTTAACTGAATCATATTCTGATTTTATGCTTTTATTAAGAATTAAGGCTGTAGATGGTGGACTCTGGCCATTTTTCGTTTAGAAAAATCAAATTTTACCGGGACTAACTAATTTTTAGCTGAGTCATTTCATTTTCAATTGCTTAAGACGAAATGAATTGTTCCCAAGCTGGAATATTGCCAGTTTTTTTGTAGAACGTATTGAAAATATGGAACTTCAATATTCGCGCCTCATGACGAGATTGACCCGTTTACTAGATATCGACCAATCAAATGGCGTTATTTTAATATTTAACTCCGCCGGTTGACCTTTTCCTAGTTCGACAACATGGCCATCAACGCGAGGTGTTTATTTAATTCACATGGTTTCAAAAGCCTAAAGGTCTTAAAAAGGTTTTCAATTTTTGGAAACCATTTGTACAAGAACCGTATCGTGTGCCCAACGGATTTTCATAATGGGTGAGGACAGAAGCTTATGTGAAACGTGTAAAGCAAGCGGTATACACAGGTAAGAAAATGAAAGTGGATACAGACACTGACAGGCCTCTTCTACTCTACTCTAACAATTTTTTTACATTATTTTGTAAATCCCGTTGGGTATTTCGGTAAATTTGGAAAAAAATGAAACATTAAAAGGTGACATTTTCCTACAGATATTGTCCATTTAGACCAGCATAACACTCATATTCATGGTGTCAGTACTAGCCTATTATGGCATAGGCCTATGCCAATTTTACTTGACTGCTATACAGATGTGAGGTCTAGGTAAGACTTCTATTTCTGATTCAATTTCCATTTTAAAAAAAGATCAGTTAGTGTTCAAATAATGTCAATGACACCATTCACAGTTTGATTTAAAAAAATCATTGTCTACATTGTAAAAATTCTTTAAAATATGTTACACAGAAGTTGAAATTTCTATGCAATTACAAGGGAAATAGCAAAAGCCTTCTATGCAAATAAGATAAATAATGTGTACCCTTGAAATTGAATGATCTGACTGACACCTATCTATGTTTAAAATGTTTCTCATTCAATATTCTGTATACATGTTCATGAAGTACTTTGTCATTTTCCATTCTTTTCAGGTTATGTTCGAAAACATTTGGTATGTTTTGTATGATTATGGGTAAAACAACTCGTGGAAGGATAGTTAGAATTTGTAGACTGGCAACTTAGTTGGGAGAAGTAAATATTTCAAATCAAAGGTATGCATGTCATTATTTTTCAACAAACTTGTCAATACCAAAATTTACTGTGGTATTTACATCCGCCTTTTCTCGAAAATTTATCAGCTGACAATTGACCTCTATTTTAAAAGTCATTTTTGATGTGTAAAGGTATGTGTTCCTCTAAGATCCATGGCTTTCAACTTGTTTTAATACTCTTAAACCTGTAGTTGGCAAGGGCACACTTGAACTCAGAAGGGAGGACAAAAGGGTGTTGGTCCACTCCCCCTCAAATAATTTGATTAAGAAGAGAAATGCTTTGCACAAGTAAAAATGGGCAGATGAAAATCAGAGTAGGGGGTCTTATTGACAACTCAAATCCCGAAATATCTTTCAGAATGCACACAATTGATGTTATTTTCTATTTTGTTTTCTCTAGGTTGAGGACCTTCTGTTTGGGCTTGCAGTTGTGGTGCTTTGTGAGGTACTTGGACTCGCTACCAAAATGTTTCCTTATGAAATACCATCTCAAATCACTCTGTGAAGGGGCATCAAGAATTTTCTTCCAAATGACAAACTATGTCATTTTATTTTCGTACTTTTTTTTATACAAGAGAAGATATAACACAAGGTCCTCATAGATAAAAGTTCGGTTATCATCAAAGCAGTAATAAATTGAAGAAGCTTGGAATGAATGTTTAGTTTATGTTTCACACAGTGAGCAAACTTTTCAATCCATCCGATATATTTTGTCGCTTCATTGTTAAAGGGGTAATTTTCAGGATGCCATCCTCAGAGCAGAATATTATGAAGGGTAAATTGTGGATCCTTCTGTATCAACAAGACGTTGTGAACAAATAGATGCAAGATATTGAAATATTAAGTTTAATGCACAGATTTATGTGAACTACTCAAATAACAAACTGACTGATGCAGGAAAAACCTTTGAAATCTTTCCAGATGAATAAAAATTGTGTATGTTTGCTGCATTTCAGATCATATTGCAATCTGGTAATGAATGGTAGTATTGAATTATCTCCCTTTGCAAATATAGAAATTGTTCTTATTAAATCTGAATTGAATGAAGTTGTGTTTTTTTAATTATTTTTGATTTTTCTATACTATCATGGTATAGTACAGCATGTATTCAACAAATAATAAAAATTTCATGCTTCCCTGATTTGAAGATTGTTTTTGACAGTCCATTAAAAATCGAGATAGGTATTGAAAATATGCGCATCTTTAAAAGTTAAAATTTTTAGTTGTGGCACTTTCTGAAAGTGGGAACATCGTTTTTTAGCTTGCTAAAACATATATTAATTGATTCCAGATGAAAAAAATTAGTCTCCATAACCCACCAAACACAAAACATTTAAAAAACGTTTTATAGTGGTTCTAAAAAGGTTAGTGGCGAAAAAACGTTTAAAAAATGTTTTTAAAAGGTTACATAAAAAGTTTTTCTCTATCTATTGTAGAAATGTTTTAGTGAAACTTTTTTAAAACGTTCTAAAAACCTTTCTCAGATATGTTTTTGAGGAACTTTAGAAAAAACGTTTCACACTAACGTTTTAAATTTGGTTTTTAATAACGTGATTCAGTAAACTTTTTTAAAACGTTCTAAAAACCTTTCTCAGATATGTTTTTGAGGAACTTTAGAAAAAACGTTTCACACTAACGTTTTAAATTTGGTTTTTAATAACGTGATTCAGTAAACTTTTTTAAAACGTTCTAAAAACCTTTTTCTGGTATGTTTTTGAGGAACGTTAGAAAAGACATTTCACGCCAACGTTTTAAATTTGTTTTTTAATAACGTGATTCAGTAAACTTTTTTAAAACGTTCTAAAAACCTTTTTCTGGTATGTTTTTGAGGAACGTTAGAAAAGACATTTCACGCCAACGTTTTAAATTTGTTTTTTAATAACGTGATTCATTAAACTTTTTTAAAACGTTCTAAAAACCTTTCTCCGATCTGTTTTTGAGGAACGTTAAAAAAGACATTTTAAATCAACGTTTTAAATTTGTTTTTTAATAACGTGATTCAGTAAACTTTTTTAAAACGTTCTAAAAACCTTTCTCAGATATGTTTTTGAGGAACGTTAGAAAAGACGTTTCACACTAACGTTTTAAATTTGGTTTTTAATAATGTGATTCAGTAAACTTTTTTAAAACGTTCTAAAAACCTTTTTCTCATATGTTTTTGAGGAACGTTAGAAAAGACATTTCACACCAACGTTTTAAATTTGTTTTTTAATAACGTGATTCAGTAAACTTTTTTAAAACGTTCTAAAAACCTTTTTCTGATATGTTTTTGTGGAACGTTAGAAAAGACATTTCACATCAACGTTTTAATTTTTTTTTTAATAACGTGCTTCAGTAAACTTTTTTTAAAACGTTCTAAAAACCTTTCTCTGATATGTTTTTGAGGAACGTTAGAAAAGACATTTCACACCAACGTTTTAAATTTGGTTTTCAATAACGTGATTCAGTAAACTTTTTATAAACGTTAAAATAGTCTTTTTCTGATATGATTTTGAGGAAGGAAAAAAAAGGCATTTTACACAAAAGTTTTAAAGTTGTTTTCTAATAACGGGTAAAAATCTATAAAAGAAACATAGTGATAATAACATAATATCATACACTTTTGTTCTACATGTGTCCTTTACCACATCAGTAAAATGTTATCATATTAAAAGCATGTTTAGAATCGAAAAAGTGTATAGTATATAAGCAAAAATCATTATTGTTGCTGTGGGATTTGCTCCCATCCTTTTAAAGCCACCGAAAAAAAACGAAAAAACGACTTAAAGGTCTACATGAGATTACCTGTCAGAAAATGCACGTGTGAATAAAACGCTTCCTGAAAACAATTAATTCAAGAAGAATGAATTTTTCCCGTGGGCTATGGTCCCAAAGATAAGGTTTTATCAGAAATTGGTGACTTCTTCCCGAGTTCTCACTATCACCAGCCATGAGCAAAAGATTGAATTAAGTAGACCTAGGATATTTTCCTTCAATTTCACAGGTACGTATTAATCACTTCTCAGTCGAGATATTTTAGTAGAAATCAAGACACTTTTGTCAGCATGCGTTTCGAAAAAATTTCGAATTATTGAGGTCCAATCAAGAGGGGCATTTCGGTACTTTAGACCTCCACACCTGGAAAACTTTGTGAATTGTTACATATTAGACTAGTGTTTCGCAACTGTGTTCTATATGCACCCCCAGGGATGAAATTGAAATGTAAGGGGTGAAATTTTGAAAAAAATTGGGGGTGAATTATTATTACAAACTTAAAGGGCCATTCTGCTTTTTTGAAAAAAGTTTCCATTATCAAAAAAATCGCAAATGCTACCTGGGAGTATTTTTAAAGTATGCTTATTGTATCTCATATCTTCTTGATCAAACTGAATTTGGTTTCACCGGGTTAATTACATACAGGGAGTACTTATTGTTAATTAAGCATTTTGACCTAGTTTTGGTGTTTGCCCTTTAAATGGCTCAATATTTCTTGCTGAAACTTTAACATACACAAGAGGGACATTTCACTACAATTAAGCTTTTATTTTACTCAAATCCGTTCAGTAGTTTCCTATCAGCGTCCAAAAAACATAACACATTTAAAAACCTTACATAAGGTTTTTAGCATTTAAAAATTAACGGCTGGATTTTTTTTAGTTAAAACTTTCAGATACATTAAAGGGCACATAGTTACATATTTTGGTGTAAAGTATTCACAAATTTGAGCAAAAACAAAATTTTGCCCTAAAAAAAATTCAAACTGTCCCTTTAAGGGGGTGAATATTTTGAACTGGAGAAATTCTGCATAAATTGAGTTTTGAGCTTCAGTACTATATCTCTCATAGTATAACGTTGGTTAGATTACTGTTTGGAATGGCTTCAGATGAATGCAAATCAATCCTAATTTTCAAATTTTCTTTTGGGAAAATCACCTCTTACCTTTTTTAATAGTGCAGCAGTGTCAAAGAGAATGCTGTCTGAAAAATCCTCAGATGCAAGAAACTTTTCACCAAATTTTGAAAACTGTGGTCGTTGATGGCAGTGGAATTTTTTATGAATTGGGGAATTGGATCAAGGTTGAGAAGCACTGCATTAGACTCTATTGTTACCTTTATTGCTGCCCAAACTAGAAAATTAAAGATTTTGGTTCCTTGAAACGCGATTTGCTGATGAATTTTGAAAAGGTTTATATTTCCCAGGAAAGGTTCAAGATTTTTAGTAGAGTCTCAGAAAAATTTGAGATTTAGATGCCCCTATGAATTCACGGTTTATAATTCTTTGAGATATGTCACAAAGCAAATTTAGAGAATTATAGGCTACCAATATTGGTAAGCCCGGAAACTCTATTATATTAAGTCATGGGAGTCATGGGACCTTTTCTAGAATTTGACTCACTAAAATGCGATTTCCTGACGAATTTAAGGTATATTTGTATAGGGGCAAAGTGACTAACAAAGAAATATTCCTGACGTTTCGTGCCAAATTGAAGGCTCAAGATTATCTGTCGATTAACTAGACTCCCCAGGGATTTATGTATTCAAAAAAATAACAATTGGCAATTTTCTTGTGGTAGGATTGCTCTGACATAACTTGAGAGAGTTTGATCCTATCCATTTTGACAACAGTACCAATAGATGAATATGAAGATTATGAATCTGGATTTGCTAAATTTCTTTATCAATTTACATACAATTTTTGTAACATTTTTTTGTCATTTTCTTTGGACATTCAGACTATTTTTCTATGTTCATTTCTCTAAATTCAATCCAACAACTCGCTGTAAAAGAATTGGCAAATTAGAGCCTATTAACTTCACAGTCACACTTGTTCAGGGTGAACGCATTTATTACAAGGAATGTTTGTATAAACATATTCTTAATTTGTTTAAAAGTGAAGTGGGGGTTCAATTTTACTCTTTAATTCCTGCTTTTATTACATATAATTATACATTACAATCACATGATTGTTCTACAGCAATAACATAAAACTAAGAAACTAAGATTTGAAATACATTACTATTAGTTTTTGATAGGAGTTATATAGCAATAATTGATTGCGACTAAAATAGAACAAATTTAAAAACAAATGCTATAGTTCATATGAGCTCAATAGAAATTTGATACCAATCTGTTAAAGTCATTAAGAAATTTTAGGAACTAGATCTTGTTGATGACAACCTTTTTACATAACACCTATGACCTATGTAGCTGTATCAGTCAGAGGGTAAGGGTCAAACTTTTTATTTTATAGAAATTGGCGGCCATTATAGGAATGAATTGTAAGTACACTGTATTCCTTTTTGTAATTCTATTTAGCAGATTCTCTGGGAAATTGATTTTAAATCTGGTAGGTTCAACAGTAAGTTAAAAAAATATATTGATCTTTGAGTGCAAAGTTAGATCAAAAAATAGTAATAAAATAAGTCGTATTAATTCCATAATTCTTTTTCAGAATGTTAGGCAAGAGTGTTTTCTCTAAAGCCAAGGTTGCAGATATGGAAGGATTATTAATTGAAACAGACCCTACAGAAGTAAAAAGGACCAAAATACAAGGTAATAGAATATTTTTTTAAAATCATAGTGGAAGGTATTTATATTAAAGCAAACTTGATTTATATTCTTATCTGGAATCTTAATGAATTCTATTATTTTGTATAACAACCCTGCGCAGGATGGTTTTTATCCTGCAAGCAAAATATTGAGATTTTTTACAATTGTCATTGACATGTAAAATATGATTCCTTTTTGATTGAATGAATTTTGCATAAGCGCAAGTTGGAACGATGTACAACAATTAACTGAGATTATTTTTTTTATCATTTCAGAAACCTATAAAAGGACAGAAGATATCTCAAGAAGAATTTGTGCTTAAATTTTTTTTGATTTTTTGCAATGATGATTTTACTGTAATAAAAGATGTTTACCCTTTTCCAGGTTTTGCAACAATGATCCTGATCCAAGCGAAATCTTATGGATTTGCAAAGTTAAAGAACCATCTATAAACAGTGAATGGGTGAAGGTTTTCTAAGGCATAGCTTTTTTAAGGACAAAAAATATCTACCGACATAGCTTATGATATAAGGGAGATGGTGGGTTGGAAATACCTCACATGGTCAGCCCCCCCCCCCACCCCGCCCCCCACACAAAAACAAAAGAGGAAAGGAAGAGGGGGGGGGGGGCGGTCGTTTATTACTGGTTTCCTACAGGTTAAAATATAACGTTTCTTAATAGTTTTCTGAAGGTTCCAATGTTTCTATAAAACATTATTTTAATGTTTTCTTAATGTTCAAAATAACGTTTATTAAAAGTTTTTAGAATGTTTCAAAGAACGTTTCTTCATGTGGTTTTTGAAACATTTATAAGAGTCTACAAATCGAGGTTTTTAACACGTTTTGAAAAACATTTTGGAAATGTTTCAAAACAACGTTTCTAAAAGTTTTTAGAAGGTTTCAAAATAACGTTTTTTCAGATGGTTTTTGAAACATTTATAAGAGTCTACAAATCGAGGTTTTTAACACGTTTTAAAAAAACATTTTAAAAACGAAAAAACCAAACATTTATTATACGTTATTAAAATAACGTTTCTTAAAAGTTTTCTGAAGGTTTCCAAAAAACGTTTCTTCATGTGGTTTTTGAAACATTAATAAGAGTCTACAAATCGAGGTCTTTTACACGTTTTAAAAAAAACATTTTAGAAACGAAAACCAAAACATTTATAAAACGTTTTTAAAATAACGTTTCTTAAAAGTTTTCTGAAGGTTCCAAAAAAACGTTTCTTCATGTGGTTTTTGAAACATTAATAAGAGTCTACAAATCGAGGTCTTTTACACGTTTTAAAAAAACATTTTAGAAACGAAAACCAAACATTTCTAAAACGTTATTAAAACGTTGAATTGTTTGCTGGGAATGTGCTACAGAAAGTCTTTTTTAAGCACATTTGAGGGCTACAGTCCACGGCCTACTGTTACTTTATGGTTACTTAGGCTATTTCACGTTATGAAAAAATGGAATAAGTATATGAAATAATGATTTCTTGAGACTTGTTGTGCATTTGTTGATGATTTGGGGTCCTTCTCGATAGTTTAAGGTTGATTTCATGTCAATCAGATTTTTTTTTAATGAGTTGACAGCCCTTTCAAACGTGTCATAAAAATTGGACATTTCAAACCTTTGATACAAGTTTAAAAAAATGTGAATGGATCAATCTACATCAAACTGGGCATAAATGTAGACAATTACATTGCCAAGAAACATACAGAGCATGGAAATACGAAAATTTACACGTAGGTACGGCAAAACATTTTCCAGGGGCCACACTAATTAGAATTTTCGAAAAAACTCTCTGTACGTTTCTTCCTTAATAAATAAGCTTTCAATTTCAATGGCGAGAAATCTTGTACCAACCGGGACACATTTTGCTACTTTTTCCTAATTTTGTAGCAAAAACTAACAAAATACCTAATTTCTTTTCGTTTTTTTCATTCTATATAGTTTACAAATAAAGTAATAATAATTATCTACAATCTGAGCCCAAAATAATAAGTAATTCGCAAAAATTCCATCTTGTGTTTTTTTTCTCGAACGCTAGCCCAATCAATACCCTTAAATGAAGGTCTGACTTCAATTAATAGATAATAAATAGATAAATATTTTCTATTTAACTATTCTGCCATCTGAATGCCCAGATTCCCTTTTCTCATGCTTGACAGATCATGCCTCTTTAATATTAATTGTTTCACCCTGTCATTCTAGTTTCTAAGAGTAAAAATCTAATTAAACCGGTGACTTCCAACCTTTTTTCAAAAATGTGGCCCAAATTCACATAGTCCCTGAGTTCAATTTGAAAATAGTTTGAGTTTGGGGAAGGAAGGGTTTGATTCTCCCAAATGTACAGGCCTATAGTGAAAGAAAGTTGGTCTAGAGAAAAATGTTATACATCCTGATGCCCAATGGCCCCCTGACAAATGCCCCACGGCCCAAGGTCAGGAACCACTGGATTAAACTAAGACTTACCTGGTTGACTGTACTTGTTTTTAACTTTTGATGGTTCTGGATAAAGTAATGTCCATGACAGAAAACACACCAGACATGAAAAACAGATGATCAAAATCATTCTATATCTGAAATATAAAATAACACTGTGTAGGCCTACTTCCTGATTACATCGAGTTCTGAATTCAACTTTTTCTCTCAAATCTAAAGATAGCTTGCCAGGCAAGGTAACATACGCCCACTTCAGCAAATTTAAATATTTGAAAAAGTTGATTGCACCATCGCACTTATATGAGCTGATAATTTGATGAATCAATTCGAATAAAAACTCTAGCCTCTATTGTGTACACAAGTTAATTTTAACGTTTTTTCACTAAGTCAAGGGCAATAACTCAAACGGACGACTGGGTTTGCACCATCTCGGAACTCATTCGAGATATTATCAAGATGAATACACATACCAAGTTTCATTCAAATCGGATAAAAACTCTAGTTTCTATCGCGTACACAATTAATTTTAACATTTTTTCACTAAGTCAAGGGCAATAACCCATAAACTGATGACTGGAATTGCACAATTTTCGAAATGATCCGAGACATTATCAAGATAAATATACATACCAAGTTTCATTCAAATCCGATAAAAACTCTAGCTTCTATCGCGTACACAAGTAAATTTTAACGGTTTTTCACTAAGTCAAGGACAATAACTCATAAAACGACGACTGGAATTGCACCATTTTCGAACTAATCCGAGATATTATCGAATACACATACCAAGTTTCATTCGAATCGGATAAAAACTCTTTGCGTTTCTATCGCGTACACAAGAAATTGTTGACCGGCGTATAAAAATTATATAAGTTTATGTTTTGAAAAATTTGCATATTTGATATAAACTCACTTTCCTACCAGAAATTTAGCGTGAAAATGACATTTCGTACAGAAAGTTCCCCTCTGTAAAATCACACCTCTAATTAATCAGTTTTTGGACAGTTTGCATTATACTTTCAGAACTATTTTGAGGTTAATAATTCAATTAATAGAAAAAATTTAGAAGAACTATGTGTGACGGTTTTATTTAATATTGTTTAATTCTTTATCTAGATGTATATCTTAAGTTTATAAGTTTTCATTCTGTCCATAATCATAAGTCAATCCATTATATTCATATTCCTTATTCAATCCTTATTATTTAGCATATGATGTAAATACCGTTATTTCTCATGAGATTCTGTGAGATTTGGTTTGTTTATAAGGGCATGCAGACCACATTTTCTTCAGCAGAATGAGCACTGCACTCCAACTGTGAAGTAATGGAACTCTTCTTGGTGAGCTCTACCCTGGAGGTCCTCTGTGACTAGTGTTACCAGTGGTATCTCATCTAGGCATCTTGTGTGATGACAGTGTGCTTTTAGCAAGTGTGAGCTCTACCCTGGATGTCCTCTGTGACTAGTGTTACCAGTGGTATCTCATCTAGGCATCTTGTGTGATGACCAGAAAGATAGTGTGTTTTTTAGCAAGTGTGAGCTCTACCCCGAAGGTCCTATGTGACTAGTGTTGTCGGTGGTACCTCATTACCCTTTTTCAATCGGGCGATCCTCAGTGATTTTTGTTACCGGTGTTGTGCGTGTTATGATATACAGTGTTTCAGTGCTTTATTGTGATTCGTGTGTGCCACCCCAAATATTTTGGGGCTATCGAGTTTTATTTGTCCACGTGTGTGCCGCCCCAAATATTTTGGGCTATTGTGCATTTAATAATTATACGTGTGAAAATCATTTTGTGCCTTTTGTGTATAGGTTTGTGCCCTGGTTTGTGTTAAAAAGTGATAATCAATTAGTGTATAGGACGGTGCTCTGGTTCGTCTTACCCATTTTTGTGTGCCCAGTTTTGGGGCCCGATACCGTATTCTTCCATTTTTGGGGCTCAACATATCGTGTCTCGTAGCAGCGCCTATTCATTTTCCACCCCTTTTAACAAGTGTATATAGTGTATTGTGTATTGTGTATTACATGTATTGATATTTTTGATATATAAAGTTTTGTTTATAAAACATTTGTTTGTTTGAGTGTTCTTTCATTGGGATAGAACTTAGTCACTGTTGAGCTGACACTTATTCACGTTGACGAAGAGATTTTGCGTGGTGCTTCTGGGGTTGCAAAGCAAAACCCCATCCCCAGAAATATAATTCCAGTTTCACGCTACATATGTAAGTCAAAATGTGATTCTTAACTCAGTGTTAGTAGGACCTAACTTTTAGACTTAGTAGAAAAACTATGGAATAATTGGGTTTAAAGAAAGTTTAAAATTGTTGGACTGTAATGCTGCATTAATAAGAAAGTCAAAGCATTGATGGGTTATGAAATTTGATTAAATATTACCTATGTCTACAATAATAAAACCCAAGCACGATATGAATGTGGAATATGTATATATTGGCAATACATTGGTACGATATGAATGTGGAATATGTATATATTGGCAATACATTGGTACCGTAACAGCTAATAAATGAATTATTCATATGAAGAATCATATCAATAAATGAGTAAATATTTGTGTATGAAAAGTGGTATCAGGTGTCTAAATTAAGAGTAAGCATACCCTGTTTGACACCACACACCATACTCTTTAATCTTATTATTGGCCATGTTTGAGCGAAATTACCTGGCTTTGGGAGCCTAATACAACCACTCAATAATTTCTGTATCATAGAAAATGCAACTTACATAGTGTTAGCTGCTTTAAAATATGTAATGTCTCCCAACAACTTCTTCTTTAGTTATTTTACAGAAACATGAGATGGCATTTCAAACGACTTATACAACAATGCAAGTTTTGAAAGCCTTGTTTACCTCCGACATTTTGGTAACCTTTGAACTTGCATGAAAGTCTTGATTATCAAGTCATTCAATATCATTCTAAAAACATATTTTCTTAAAAATCGAGTCTAGCATTTAACCAATGAAATGACTCACTAAAATGTTACTATAAATAGCCGTTTTAAAGACTACGGCGATCTGTATGGGAGACCACCAAAGCATTAACATTAAAGTGAACTTCAGAATATCGTTTAAAGTAAAGCAAGACAATAAAGGTATGAATTACAAATTTAATTGAAATACATTTAAAATAAATCACCAAAGAAATATTGCTACCAGAAACAGAAAAACTTATATCGTTTTTTGGGAACAGAACAGAAGGCAACATTCATGTTAGTACATGAATAAGGTAATATAAGCCCTAATAATAACTGACTATATGGGATTTAATTTGGCAATATACAAGCTGGTAGGTATGTTATATTTTTGGCAAGTAATCATTAGTATAATAATATGAACTAAGATCAGACTACAGAAAATAAATGTAGGCTAATTCCGCTGTCCTGGCAGAATTTCCCTCATTGCACTCGTCCTCGTTAGCCCATACAGGAACAGAAAAGTAGGATGTAACTTTATTTTACTTCAAGCATCTCCTGAAAAGCCTTTGAGTCGAATTTCGCCCATGGCCAGATCGGGAAACTGAATGAACTGGATGGATGGATGATGATTACCAGAAACTTTTGCCAAAACAAGAACTTTGTAACTTGGTGGCAAGTGGCAACTTATAGGATTCCAATTATTGATGCCACCGCCAGTATAGCCTAGTTATCTAGAGTCCCGCTGTTTTACTTGATCTCATTAAAAATCAGATATCATAAGACCCCGTTTCATAATTTCAGGAAAATGCCACCCAAGGAAAATATAAAGAGAACCAAAGAAGAAAGCATTTTTAAAGCCATCAAATCTAAAAACATCAAATTGGTTCAGAAGATTTTGAAGAAGAAATCGTTTGATGTGAATAATGCATCTGATCCCGATGACCCGTTACAGAGACCGGCTTTGCTACTTAGCTGCCTGGAGTATTGTTATGAAATTGTACATATGCTTTTATACCATAAACACAATCCAGCTGACGTGAATGCAGAATGTTTGCAGGGTATTAGACCCATTTGGTAAGTAACTTTCGATCGAAAATACTCGATGGTCTTATTTTTTTACACGGTATGCCCGTACCCTGCTACCATGTTTTTCGAAGCCAGGCCTGCATCATGTCACTAAGATGGGGAACGTTTTGCATCCTCCCGACTAATCATACTTAAAAGTCTCAGAAACAGGTCCGTAGCCACCTGATTACAATCTTGCCCCACCCTAGTTCTGTCTAGGGCGCCCCCCCCCCCCCCGCCCCCCCTTTAGGGAGCCATGGAGTGTATTTCATTTTTTTCTGTAGTCCATGATTTTATTTAACTATTTTTTGCTGTATACGGTCTGGAGTTGCTTGTGGTCTTATTCATCTGACCTCCTGATGATGAAGAGGCACAAGACAACAACCCCTGCGCTATATTCCCTATTTTGCCGTAGTTTGGAATAGAACAGGGGTCCATATGGCTCTGGGAGCTTCGTGAATTTGGACCACAGCTTGAAAAATGTGGGAACCACTGTTTTGAATAATACTGTAAATGGGGAATGTCAGAAATTTGGTGAAATCCCTATACAAATAAACTTCGTCATAGGGAATAACAGGTACTTGCGTTTCCAGTCGTCTAATTCTCAATTTTTTTCTGAGCGAGTGCTCTCAGATCTTAATCTTGAACCTGAAATTCAGTAATGAATTTTAGACATTCGAGTTTCCGGGCGCCTTATTTGTTGCTGAGAAGAATATAAATGATAAACTTGATATTTTTGTATCTTTATTAGGATAGGTATTGAAAGTGGGAATGTAGAATTAATAAAGTTATTGTTATCAACTAGAAGATGTGACGTTGATTACGTTGATAAGAATTCGGGTAATTAAATCTCATTTTCATTAGTTCACCATTGTGTTCAAATGATTGAACTCAACAACTGATTTTAATTTTAATGGATTCAAAAGGCCTTGTCAATCGACTGCAGTTTTTTGCTCTATTCAGATGACTCGTCCGACGTTTGTATTTTTTGTTTCTGTTATTCTATTAAAATACATGCGTTGATTTTTTTAGGATGCAGCCCTCTCTTTCAAGCTATTGTAAAAAATAACAGTGAAGTTGTTCAGCTACTAATTGAAGGGGGAGCGAATGTAAATGTAGTATCTTATAGGTTTGAACCTACAGGAGAGACACCTCTCATCAGGTTTGAAATTCAGTATTTTTCATATTCAATGGTTATAGGTGTTATAGAAGATACTCTCCTATAGAAGCACTGGCCTAGTGTTAGGCCTATCTAGTCTGAACGCAGACATATGAATTCTTTTTACGCAATCTCCTGTTACCTCTTCGCCCACCCTTAGTAACATTAAGAGCCAACACGAGAGTCAAAGGATGTTTGTCGGTTTTTTAGTATTTAATCCATTCCATACTCTGTCTAAATGGTCTAAGATGCTTCTCAACACCGATTTATAATCACTTCCGAAACGTTCATGCGGCACTACCTTTTTTGGATCACTGGCTTCGTTTTGCGGTTTATGTTGTTAAAACTTTGGGCTGGGAATGTTCTTTTTGGTAGAGATCAACATTATAAACAAGCATGATTGTTTTTTTATATTTCAGAGCTATTAAAGCAAACCAAGTGGAAGTTTGTGAAATGTTAATTAATTCATTATGTAATATCAATTTCAAAACGTCAGATGGACTAACAGCTCTTCATTTTGCAGTGTCTTATTCTCGATATGACATTTGTGAACTCTTGTTAAGAAATAACGTTAAATTACATGCAGCTACTAAGCATGGTGCTACAGCTATGACTGTGGCCTTACTTCAGGATAAACCGTCGATGATACGACTACTGGTACGTTACGGTTATCAGATGGACAAAATGTTTCGATACATGCAAACGCCTTTGGAGCAAGCCATTTATATACACAACGAAAATTGTGCTTTGATGCTTGTGAAAGAAGGTTGTGCAATCCGAAGAAAAAAGGGCGTCGATTCCTATTTCAAACTAGCAACTAATGAAGCAATGTTCCGTCTAATGAAGCTTTTGATCGACGTTTATCCATTGTATTTGAAAGAAAAGTGGATTATTCAAAGTGAGTGGCCTGTCTCCATCTACAGAAAGCTGCCTATACTAGAATGGCTATCCACACAGAGTAGCAATACAAGAAGTTTACGAGCTTTATGTCGAAGTCGAATATTTCGTTCGCTGGGAAAGTGTCCTGAATCAAAAATAAACCTTCTAAAGCTGCCAGATAAAATTGAAGATTATATTCTGATGAAAGAGTGTGAAATAAAGGACGAGTGTAAAGATTATATATTGAGAAATGATTGTCCTTACGATTGTTCTTCTTCATGTTGTAAACGATACTGTCCACCTATTGACATTTCGGATACTGATGATGACGATTATGAGTGATATTTCAGACACTAATGATGACGATTATGAGTGACATTTCAGACACTGATGATGACGATTGAGTGATATTTCAGACACTGATGGTGACGATTATGAGTAATATTTCGGACACTGATGATGGATGTTGACAATGGTGATGACGATTATGAGTGATATATCAGACACTGATGATGACGATTGTGAGTGATATTTCAGACACTGATGATGATGATTATGAGTGATGTTTCAGACATTCATGATGACGATTATGTGTGATATTTCAGACACTGATGGATGTTGACAATGGTGATGACGATTATGAGTGGTATTTCAGACACTGTGATGACGATTGAGTGATATTTCAGACACTGATGATGACGATTGAGTGATATTTCAGACACTGATGATGATGATGATGATTATGAGTGATATTTCAGACACTGATGATGACGATTGCGAGTGATATTTCAGACACTGTGATGACGATTGAGTGATATTTCAGACACTGATGATGACGATTGAGTGATATTTCAGACACTGATGATGATGATGATGATTATGAGTGATATTTCCGACACTGATGATGACGATTGCTAGTGATATTTCAGACACTGATGATGACGATTGAGTGATATTTCAGACACTGATGATGACGATTGAGTGATATTTCAGACACTGATGGTGACGATTATGTGTGATATTTCAGACACTGATGATGACGATTAAGTGATATTTCAGACACTGATGATGATGATTATGAGTGATATTTCAGACACTGATGATGACGATTGAGTGATATTTCAGACACTGATGATGACGATTGAGTGATATTTCAGACACTGATGATGATTGTGAGTGATATTTCAGACACTGATAATGACGATTATGAGTGATATTTCAGACACCGATGATGACGATTAAGTGATATTTCAGACACTGATGATGATGATTATGAGTGATATTTCAGACACTGATGATGACGATTGAGTGATATTTCAGACACTGATGATGACGATTGAGTGATATTTCAGACACTGATAATGATGATTATGAGTGATATTTCAGACACTGATGATGACGATTGAGTGATATTTCAGACACTGATGATGACGATTGAGTGATATTTCAGACACTGATAATGATTGTGAGTGATATTTCAGACACTGATAATGACGATTATGAGTGATATTTCAGACACCGATGATGACGATTAAGTGATATTTCAGACACTGATGATGATGATTATGAGTGATATTTCAGACACTGATGATGACGATTGAGTGATATTTCAGACACTGATGATGACGATTGAGTGATATTTCAGACACTGATAATGACGATTATGAGTGATATTTCAGACACTGATGATGACGATTGAGTGATATTTCAGACACTGATGATGATGATTTTGAGTGATATTGCAAACACTGATGATGATTATGAGTGATATTTCAGACACTGATGATAATGATTATGAGTGATATTTCAGACACTGATGATGATGATTTTGAGTGATATTTCAGGCACTGTTGATGATAATTTTGAGTGATATTTAAGACTCTGATGATGATGATTTTGAGTGATATTTAAGACACTGATGATGATGATTGAGTGATATTTCAGACACTGATGATGATGATTTTGAGTGATATTTCGGATACTGAAAAAATGATCATCATCATGAGTATTATTGTTGTTGAAGTAAAGAACATATATACTGAAAACTAATCTAATTATTGTGGGATAGCGAAACCCAAAGTCGCCATATCACTCTACTTTGAAGTGTGGCTAGCGATATTAGAGACGGGTCCTGCTTAGCAGATTTTATACTATGGGAAAGTACCATAACGTTAGAACTGTTCTCAAGAATCTGCATATAAATTGATAAAAAAAATTGATGTTGATCGTTTCTGGTGGGATACTTGCATAATTCAGCACTGATTGGTGAGATTAGTGTGATATGGAAATGCATTTACACGACCTCATTTTTATCGTCTAAGATAACGTAATTGCTGCCCGCAATGGTCTCAGGACATTCATAGGCGTACGAGCTGGGGGTGCAGGGGGAAATTTAAAAAAATAAAATCGTTCGGAAATGATGTGATCACGCAGATGGCGAGAAGTTTTTGGAATTAGGGGTTGGGTGGGGGTCGACTTGTCGGGCATATATATTTCTTTGTCGGGCAAGTTAGCATTAGTTGTCGGGCGAATTGGTTTTGCCCCCCGCTCAACTAACGCCCCGTACGCTTATGAGGACATTAATGCTAATCTTCAAAATTTTCGAAGTGTCGGTGTCTCCTCTCACAGATGCTACCGTCAGTCGCTCGCCATATAATGTTCAACGAGATAACTGTCAGGAAAGGTATCTGTTACAAGACTATAAACCTTAATGTTTCAAAATTTTCTTAGAGCACAATCCCTCCAAACTGCTTGCAGTTTGTAAAGGCCTCAGATGAAAGGAAATCAGCTCTTATTTTCAAAATTGTCTTGGGTTTATCCCCAAATAAATCCTACTCAAGAGTCAACGAGATCCCTAATTTTCAAATTTTGCCCCTAACAAACCTATTTTAAAAAAAGGGGATGGGGGGGGGGCGTCGTTCTCAAAATTTGTTTAAGCGAAAGACAACAAGAATTCCTCATGGACTGAAAGGGAATGTTATATCGATTATTTATTTAAAGGATGTTACAAGTTACCGTCCCATCTCCAGCTAGCAAGTATCAATTATCTATTTAAAGCGATGGCGATAGGAGATTGACGATGGAGGGGGAAATTGAAGCTGCACCAGAAAATTCGTCTCAATCAGGGCACGAGAATTCGCCTGAACCTGTGCCAGAAAATACGTCTCGAACTGAAAGTCAAGATTGGCCTGAACCTGCACCAGAAAATTCGTCTCAATCAGAGAACGAGAATTTGCCTGGCAAAGTCAAGATTCGCCTGAACTTGTGCCAGAAAATCCGTCTCTAACTGAAAGTCAAGATTGGCCTGAACCTGCACCAGAAAATTCGTCACGAACTGATAGTCAAGATTCGTCTGAGTCTGCACTAGAAAATTCGTCTCAACCAGAGCACGAGAATTTTCCTCAACCTGCACCAGAAAATTCATCTCGAACTGAAAGTCAAGATTCGCCTGAACCTGCGCCTGAAAATTTGACTCAACCAGAGAACGAGAATTTGCCTCAACCTTCACCAGAAAATTCACCTCGAACTGAAAGTCAAGATTCGCCTGAAACTGCGCCCGTATTACTCTGACCAAAATTACTTGTGCCCTTATCACTGTGACCAAAATACCGTGTGCAATAATAACTGTGACCAAAATACAATGTGACCGTATTACTGTGATCATCATTTTACCATGTTACTGAGACCAAATAACAACAGCTCGTAAGACTGTGACCAAAATACCTTGTGACCACATTTCCTTTGCCCAGGTTACCGTTCACCGAAACCCATGGCAGGGGTTAAAAAATATCAGAATCTGATTTCAACATGCGGTGATTTTACAACACTGACAATCAGAGACCTACAGAGAATACAGGGGATGGTGGACGCAATTTTAATTGTATATTTTCTATAAATAAAAACAATAGCAACACCAATCGAAATAAAAATTCAGATAATATTATAACCAATCTAAAAAATAAAAAATTCAGATATTAACTAATCTATATCATAACTAATATTTATTTAAATTTTTGGTCGAAATCTAAAAATTAGCCTTGCCATTGAATTTGAAGCATGTTATATTTCAGAACCCCCCCCCCCCCCACCCCTTTTCTCTAAATACTGTATTCTACCCTGATATTAAACGCCCATAAAAGGTTCGATATCTTTATCTTAAAATTGGTTTGGACATTTGGATTCAATGTGACTTCAGTCGTTTAACACATTGAACTATGTTCAACATTTTACTTTTAACCATTGTCTTCTTCATTACAACAGCCTGTTTGATTGAATCCAATATCAAACCTGGTACATAAAGTTTTAATTCTGATTGGATACAAATTTAAAATACCCTGAAATCATAAGTTCGGTGTTTCAAACAGAATGAAAAACAAACAGAATTGTTCAATCTTGTTCCTCAAATAGTAACCAACAGTTATAGCTATAATTGAACACTTTTCAGACATGTGACTGAAAACTTTTCACCTGTTCTTTTGTTTCTACACATTCAAATTTTAATCCTTGACTGTACAGGTAATTCAAACTGTCAGTGAGGATCTCAACAAAATCTTTAAATATTGAAATTCAAGGTAGGTTTAATGATTATATCTTATAGATTTGAAATTAAACTGTTTTATTCAAATTCCTGAAAATTTCTTTTAATTCATTTAATTAATCATTATGTTTCTATTTTAATGAGTTTCAACCATTAATGCCCATAAACAATTTAGATAAGAGTTGACAGGCCCGTGGAACAGTGGGGGGGGGGGGGCAGGGGGGGGGCTTTATATATGTAGGAGCACCATTGAATTCAGTACCACCCCCCTTCAGAATGAGTTTTTGCAAAATTTGCCCCCCCCCCCCCCCAATATGAAATTGCTTCCTACGGGCCTGGTTATACGATTCGGACCAATTCATCTTCATATTTCCCTCATTAAACAATGCATGATGTTACTGGTCGTATTAAACACAATAATAAATATAAGAGTTAGATGTTATATTTTATGTCTAAGTACACAATCTAAATATTTTCTTTCCATGTCAACGTTTTTTGATCAAAGAAAAAGTACACAGAAGAAGATACAGTTGAAATGATAGGTTATGAACAATACAAAAATACAGTCACAGAGCAACCACCGTCAATTGTAAGTGTGCTCTTATTCTTGGAATCGCGTGATATTTGCCTCTGTACTTTTGCTACCCGCTCAACGGCAGGTTTTATCTGACTATACTTTTGCTGTATTTTTTGTGTTGTTTCATCTGAGAAAAACATTTAATTTGTTCAAAAAAACCTTGTTGCTTTTAATTTGCATAATAGGTTAACATAATACTCGGTTATTTTTCATTTGCCCCTATGATTAATTTGTTATTTTGCATTTGCTCCTATGTTTCATTTTTCATTTTTCATTTGCCCCTATGTTTAATTTGTCATTTTTCATTTGCCCCTATGTTTAATTTGTCATTTTTCATTTGCCCCTATGTTTAATTTTGTTATTTTGCTGTTGCCCGTATGTTTAATTTGTTATTTTTCATTTGCATTTATGTTTAATTTGTTAGGATTAAGACGTCTGCTATTTTAGAGTTGCACAAATGTCAGACATTGTTGGAAGAGTAAAATTAGAAGCTTTAAAATTTCTGATGCACATAAAAGAATAGATAAATTTCTTTAAATTTAAGGTTTAGATGTTTCCATTGAGTTTGATATCAGTAAACTTAAAGAAGACTTTAAATTGTCAACCAACAACAGTCGCTAACCAATTCGAAGAGATAATCTACATGTAATATAATATTTAATTGTTAACGAATAATATCAGAAACAGAATTGTATTAAGAAGTGAATAGTAAAATCAGGTAAGAGATGAAATTTTATTATCTCAAAATAGTATACAGTATACATATCATAAACATATGCATTATACAACAAAACATAAATTATCATCATCATCATCATCATCGGTTTTTTTTTATTTTCGTGCAGGTGCAGGAGCATTACATCAAGTAATGGTCTCCCTCCCAGGTAGCTGGCTAGCTGCACGCATGGCAAATTTCACATCCCGTCTCCATTGGTCTTTGTCTTGAGGGTTGTTTGAGGATAGCTTCCACTCTTTGCGGTCCCTGTCCGTCAGTTTTTTCCACGATAACATTGGTCTACCAAAAAATATATATATAAATAAATTACATTATACATATCCTAAACAACAAAACATTATACATATCTTAAACAAATATCTATTACACATATCCTAAACAAATATTTATTACACATACCCTAAACAAATATTCATTACACATATCCTAAACAAATATTTATTATACATATCCTAAACAAATATTTATTATACATATCCATAACAAATATTTATTATACATATCCTAAACAAATATTCATTATACATATCCTAAACAAATATTTATTATATATATCCTAAACAAATATTTATTATACATATCCTAAACAAATATTTATTATATATATCCTAAACAAATATTTATTATATATATCCTAAACAAATATTTATTATACATATCCTAAACAAATATTTATTATACATATCCTAAACAAATATTTATTATATATATCCTAAACAAATATTTATTAAACATATCCTCAACAAATATTTATTATACATATCCTCAACAAATATTTATTATATATATCCTAAACAAATATTTATTACATATATCCTAAACAAATATTTATTATGTATATTCTAAACAAATATTTATTATACATATCCTAAACAAATATTTATTATATATATCCTAAACAAATATTTATTATATGTATCCTAAACAAATATTTATTACACATACTCTAAACAAATATTTATTATATATATCCTAAACAAATATTTATTATATATATCCTAAGCAAATATTCATTATATATATATCCTAAACAAATATACATTATGTACGGAGCCCCTTAGGCGCAATTTTCAACACTTTTTATTATTATTTCGTTATAACGAAATAATATTTCGTTTAAACGAAATAATTAATTCGTTTAAACGAAATAATATCATATATTTCGTTCAAACGAAATACTAATTCGTTTAAACGAATTAATTATTTCGATTAAACGAAATACTAATTCGTTTAAACGAATTAATTATTTCGATTAAACGAAATAATTATTTTGTTTAAACGAATTAATTATTTCGTTAAAACGAAATAACATATTATATTGCGTTTAAACGAAATATATGATATTATTCCGTTTAAACGAATTAATTATTTCGTTTAAACGAAATATTATTTCGTTATAACGAAATAATAATAAAAAGTGTTGAAAATTGCGCCTAAGGGGCTCCGTAATTATGCGTATCATAAAAAATATATATACATTATACATATCCTAAACAAATATACATTATACATATCATAAACAAATATACATTACACATATTCTAAACAAATATTTATTATTATTACACATATCCTAAACAAATATTTATTATATATATCCTAAACAAATATAAGTACCTATCATAAAAATATAATTATATACATTATACATATCCTAAACAAAATATACATTATACATATCCTAAACAAATATATGTACCTATCATAAAAAAATATATATACATTATACATATCCTAAACAAAATATACATTATGCATATCCTAAACAAATATTTATTATACATATCCTCAACAAATATTTATCATATATATCCTCAACAAATATTTATTATATATATCCTAAACAAATATTTATTATACATATCCTAAACAAATATTTATTATATATATCCTAAACAAATATTTATAATACATATCCTAAACAAATATACATTATACATATCATAAACAAATATACATTACACATATTCTAAACAAATATTCATTATACATATCATAAACAAATATGCATTACACATATCCTAAACAAATATTTATTAAATATATCCTAAACAAATATAAGTACCTATCATAAAAAATATATATACATTATACATATCCTAAACAAAATATACATTATACATATCCTAAACAAATATTTATTATATATATCCTAAACAAATATTTATTATATATATCCTAAACAAATATTTATTATACATATCCTAAACAAAATATACATTATACATATCCTAAACAAATATTCATTATACATATCCTAAACAAATATTTATTATACATATCCTCAACAAATATTTATTATATATATCCTAAACAAATATTCATTATACATATCCTAAACAAATATAAGTACCTAACCTCTTAGATTGACTTAGAATTAACAAATAATTCACAAAAATACAAGTTATTGTTGAAAAAAAGCTTAATTTTATGAAGAAAGTGAATCTATGTTTGAAATACTAGTTGTACTGGTTCAATTCACTTTGACAACAAAAAGTATCCTAATAGTGGTTGATACAGCCAGCGAGAGACATGCACGTCTCATGAAATACGTTGGTGCCATTCTATTTGTCGACACTTTCGCTCTTTTCCAGATAGTCTGCATTATTTATTTGTTGATCATATTTGTTATTTCTTACTTTCCATAAATTTTCGTCAAGTCGTTTTATTTCTTCGTCTTCAATATTTTTTATCCAAATATGACACAATATATTTAAGAATAAAACATACTAGGGTTCATCCAACCTTGGTACTAGTGTGTTTCTCTGGGGATTCCTAAAAAAGCATTTCGACGTAATACTTTTCTAAATTATACATATCCGTTTTCCATCGGGACATTCAGCATTCTGTTCGTACCGTGTATAGTTTCATGTTTAAAATAAGTTTAATCTGGTTGTCAATTTTCCTGTTGAAGTTTTTGAAGTGCACAAAATGTTATTGGATGGTTATATGGAAATAAAATGAAGGGACATTGTCTTTGACAGTCATGTTTCTTAGCTCTTTACATATAACTACTAGAAACTAAAAAAGAAAAGAATGAAATTTCCCTTGACATATTGTTTTTAAAATGTTCAGGGTCAGTAAAGCTCTTGTAATATAACTACTAGAAACTAGAAGAGAAATCAGTTACTTGTTGTTTTTAAAATGTTCAAGGTTAGTAAAGCTCTTGTATTATAACTTCTAGAAACTAGAATAGAAATAAGTTACTCTAGATATGTTGTTTTTAAAATGTTCAAGGTTAGTAAAGCTCTTGTATTATAACTTCTAGAAACTAGAATAGAAATAAGTTACTCTAGATATGTTGTTTTTAAAATGTTCAGGGTTAGTAAAGCTCTTGTAATATAACTTCTAGAAACTAGAATAAAACTGAAGTTACTCTAGACATGTTGCTTTTAAAATGTTCAGGGTTAGTAAAGCTCTTGTAATGTAACTTCTAGAAACTAAAATAGAAATGAGTTACTCCAGACACGTTGTTTTAAAAATGTTCAGGGTTAGTAAAGCTCTTGTAATATAACTTCTAGAAACTACAATAGAAATGAGTTACTCTAGACATGTTGTTTTTAAAATGTTCAGGGTTAGTAAAGCTCTTGTAATATAACTTCTAGAAACTACAATAGAAATGAGTTACTCTAGACATGTTGTTTTTAAAATGTTCAGGGTTAGTTAGGTCATATCCCCATCCCCCACTTCAAAGTTATATGTAACACTGATAAGGTATATATGACGGTTTAAAATCACTGTGACCGATACGGTTTAAAGGAGACCAGTCTTCATTTTCATTGGTTGATTTAGGTCTTCAATATATTCAAGTATCCTTCAGAAGCACTAGAAATGTACGAACATTGCATATTTCCTTCAAATATACCTTAAATTAGAAATGCCTTTCTATGTATTGCATAGTATCGCTAATGTGTAGTAGGCCATTATAACTTTCAAATGCTAATAATTATGGATGCACATGGATTTGAAGACTCAAATTTCAATGGTGAGTTGTAATAACCAGTACTAAATTGCTGAGCTAAACAAAAATCCCCGTTTCTGAGATTTATCCAAATCTACCCACGAAAATTAAGCCTGTGCCCCTTTAAAAAAAAACCACTATCAGATCAATTTTTATCAATCAGATCAAGATATTTTACTGGTAAAATAAGTTTATAAGTTACTGTAACCTATTATTTGCCCTTTTTAGATAAAAAAAAAATATTACTAAGTTTAATGTTATCGGTAATAATTTTCTATAATTTTTTTTTTTTCAAATACTACTTATACAATTTATTCAATCTTTCTGGCTTTCTGTCTGTCTATACTCTATGGTTGAATGGAATGAGAGGTTAGAAATAGACATGAGAGGATATATTTATAATACAAGAATTTGAGATACATCATGATCTTTTCTTCGATTTCTAACATATAACATTGATAAAGATAAATCCTTGATACCAATCTATTTAGTTTCTCTTGAAGATTTCAGTTCGTTTGAATTTTAAAATAGGGTTTTTAGTTATTATGGTGAATATATATCTAAGATTCATACCTTAAAGACTAAATGAATTTAAATGTAGTTGACATTTGGTTTTAGAAGAAAGATATGCACAGTCCTGATTTTATCACGATATTGGCATATATATCATTATTTGATTTTCACCATTACTGGAAGTTAAATAAAGTATTTATAATAAATGTAACCAAACAATACTTTTGATCATTGATCAGCGAAGGGAAGAAAGTAGATTCTGGTTGAGATTAAACCAGGCAGGTGTGTAGACTAGGTCTTAGTCTACGATATCTAGGACAGTCTATAAGGATCATAAAATAACATAATAAAGCCCAAAAGAGGCATAGGAGCTGAGTCAACAAGCTCCGGGTCTTGGTATCTAGAGATGGTCAATAAGACTTCCTGGCCTTGATCTTTGAAGTAAGCAACATCATTTACTGCTAGTTAGATATTGGTTCCACTACCTAGGACGTAGTCCTGAAAGCTGTACACCTCCCTTAAGGTTCTCCTACCTTGGACGCAGTCCGGAAAGTTGAGCTACTTCAAATCCTAGTTGATAGCATCTAATCCCACTGTATTCGTGTCCAAAAGTTAAAATTATTATCACCAAGTTGTGTTTAGAAGTCCTTGTATAAATTTCCAGAATGGAATAGACAGGACTGGCAACTTGGTTTATATCTTGAATGTCTTCCCTTCATTTGGTTACCATTTACAAATTATAAATTCATCATTGATTGAGGCAGCTTGAAAAATGAAAGAAGCTTTCACTGTTTAATAATAGGCTTCATGCAATGTTTTCTTGAAATTATGGTTTTAGTCACTACATTTGAACATCTGGTGCTTTAAAACATTTTCTTAGATTAATTCTCTAAGTAACAGGAAACCTTTATCTTAAAATCCAAATTAACTCCTTTCTACAAGACAAACTAAATATATTGGTATCAAGGATTTATGTTTATCATTGCTGTATGGAAGAATATCTAAGGACTGATTCTGGTCTGTCACAATTTCTTCCAGTGTAAAAATACCCGCTTCTTATTTCTAACTTTTTACTTCATTCTTTCATGAAAAGATAGACAGAAGATTGAAATGGAATGAATAATGATATCTTTGAAAGTTTTGGTTTGAAACGAAAAAAAAACCACTTGTTTGACTGTTCAAATCCCCGTGTATCCATAAATACAAGCGTTTGAATGTTAAAAATACGACTCTATGATATAGAAAACACATAATACATAAAATAAAAGATAACTGCTATTAGTATAATTAAAAGGATTGTGTGATTTTTTAGCAGTTTCAGTAAATCTGAAGGCTATTTACATAAATTCAAGGACCAAATCGATGATTGAAAATGCTGAACATTCCCCTTTAAATAAGACAAGGAAGGGACAATAAATTTTGAGTATTATGAGTAAGTTGACGTATATTGTATATATAATATAGATAATAATAACGAATAATATATCAATCAAATACTAAAATCCATTAGAAATTCTCCAGACTTTAGTACATGTATTCCAATTTCACCAAGTCTTTCTTATGTATGTACATGTATTTTCAATTTAGGGGAAGGCCATATTAGATTGTCTTTGGGTTGATGAAAATGACAACTATTAAAAAAATATTTATCTTAAAATATGATTTTACAGAGGGAAAATTTCAGTCCGAAATATGGGTCATTTTCACTTGAAATTTCTAGGAGAGAACTGTATTTATTTTATAATGAAAATTTTCAAACCATATATTTTCATGGACCCAAAGGCATTCTAAGACACATGGCATGCAATAGAAAAACATAATTTGAATATTTGTGACATCAGAGAAAAAATTCAATTCAGATCTCAATGTGGTCAGATAGTAGGCCTCGTTCTTACCTTCTCGTGTTACATGTAATCTTCCTATTTTTATATGTCTTATAAACAATATAATCAATTTGTGCCAATTTTTCTAGTAATACATGTATACAACACCTATTGTCCATATTCTTAAATTTATTTCATAACAGCAGAAGGTAATTTTACATTTTTTAAACCTTGAACATTTTAAAAACAACGTTTCTCCACCAGTCATGCAGGCCCGTAACTAGGGGGGGCGGAGGGGGGCTGAGCCCCCCCCTGCAAATCCTCGAGCCCCCCTATTCGCCAAAATCGTGATGTTTTTTTTTAAAGCAAAGATTTTCATCAGCTTTTCATTTTGTTTAATCATATAGTTTTTTTGAATCATTAATTTGAATATTCCCCTTTGGTTCGAGCAGCCCTGTTTGTGAGTGCAGTTTTTCTGTGCTCACGAGAATTGACAGGCCAACTAGGAGGTCAGTGTTGCAACCTCGACAAGCTAATCTCGTTCTCTTGGCATATGAACGCCAACTTACTGAGAAAATAGATTTAGAAGAATTTGTTGATCGTTTCAGTGTGATCCACCCCAGGCTTTTGTTGAATTAATTTTTGAAAATTAAAATGCTAATACTTATATGAATAGAAAGTAGAGTTGTTCCAATGACTTGGAAAAATACCAGTTTTGTGTCCATAATTAATTCATAATTAAGAGAATTGCCAGCAGAATTTCAATCGTCTGGCAGACAGAATGGTCTAGTAGGTAACAATATATTTTCCCCATGGCGTCATTATTCTTTTAAATCACTGTACTGTAGCCTAGTGATAATAAGTCTTCATAGATGTTATTGCATGATATAACTAGATTCGTACCAATAAGTCATAATCTCTTGATAGTATGATCCTTTACTTTTCTTGACAAGTATGACAGTTCAACATAGAGCCCCCTGAGAATTCTGTGCGCCCCCCTTGACTACAATGGCTGGTTACGGGCCTGCAGTCATGTATAGAATGAATTTTAACTGTAATTCAACTTTGGACAATTTTATTTTACACTGTTAAAAAATGAATATATATATAAAAGCGACTATTGGAGGACAAATATGTTGGGGAAGATTCTTTTAAAATACAGTCAAACTTGGTCCAACGGTCACCTGTATTCAGCACCATCCTTTAATGAAAGGCCACCCAAATTATATCCCATGCAATTTTCAACCAAATTTACCTCTATTTTGCCTTAAATAATATTTTATTTTAAAATATTACTTGGCTGCCGGAGAATCACTCAATGAATCCCCTCAAAGATCAATTTTCAAGGACAATATGCTAGAATTACATAGTTAGTTTACTAAAACTATTTAGTACGTTGTGTGTATCTAAAACTATTTAGTACGTTACGTGTGTATCTAAAACTATTTAGTACGTTGTGTGTATCTAAAACTATTTAGTACGTTGTGTGTATCTAAAACTATTTAGTACGTTGTGTGTATCTATCTATCTATCTATAAATGTGCCATTGATTTATCACCAATAAGTTGAGAACTGTCTTAGTTTTACATGTAGATGGTGATGTTCTTCTTTAGATTTTTCAACACAAGTTATAATGAACTTTAAATATATTTATTCTGTAATAACAATTTCCTCAGTACTAATATAATCAGTACTGGACTATGAGCTACTGCTTATTGCTTCATATGATCCGGGCCTTATAGCAATATCTAGGTTGCTATCTAAATAATGGATTAAACATTTAATGATTGCAGGTAATTAAAGTGCCACTGATTATAATTAAAACTAGGACTACTGTATCTAAATATACTTAATTAACTAGTTAAACCTCTATCTCTTTGTCAATTAATATTTTGTGACGATAGAGAGATTAAAACTCTTTATATTAATGACACTTAGATATATTATAGACATATAGGCCTATACAATACTATAAGATTTGAACGGCAAGTAGAAGCGAGGAGCATACATATCAAAACACAAGACAATATTATGGAATATAACACACTTCTTTAATACAGTTAAGCACATAACGTTTCATCACAATATACACGTGTCGTCATCAGATGTACAATACAATACTTTAAAAACACTAAGATATATGGATATACTACTTCTGCATTTATTACATACTACGTTTCGAAACACATACAGGTAACGTTATCAAGTAAATTTTTTACACCTGTATGTGTTTCGAAACGTAGTATGTAATAAATTCAGAAGTAGTATATCCATATATCTTAGTGTTTTTAATGTAATCTTCCTACTTCTATATGTCTTATAAACAATACAATACTATAGTCAAACAGAGATATTTCGGCTCATCCGGGTACAGTCAAAACATATACACAACCAGTCCATTATATTTTCAAGGGTGTTGCTGTAACTTGCCAAACAAACAACCCTCTAAATAAGATACTTTTATACCCTTGAAAATATAATGGACTGGTTGTGTATATGTTTTGACGGTACCCGGATGAGCCGAATTATCTCTGTTAGACTATAACATCATAGATAACATAGAATTATACGTGCGCATGCGCAATTACGCTCATTCCCTATTGTTGTTTCGTGATAAACAACAACCTCTAAACTATGACCAGAGATAGCCTAACAATGGGTGTAGTGCAAAGGATCTACTACATGCACAGTTATAAATGTAATGTTGCTTAGGCATCTTTTCTCAGTATGATACAGTGTATAACAAGTCTGACAATATTGTAATGTAGTTAACCCGTTAAATTATATGTTGTTGATCATTAAGATGTGGCGGAATTGTAATAAAAATCTACCCTCCGGTAAGTACCGTCTCACAATAACTTCTCGTGTATAACGAATGTCATGGTGGCTTTGAGTGTCCAGTTCCAATGTCAGCCAGCAGGGGCGTGTATATGTGAGGGTTTTGGGGTGGTGGTGAGGACAAAGACGTCCATGACAGAGGTGGATTGCTATATAAAAAGGCTTCTAGACAACAATTTTTGTTCTCGTCCTCGGAAAAATATTCTTGTTGAGAAATGTTTTTCAACGCCTGTTGCGACTGTTACGCCCCACAATGATTTTATTTGTGTTATTATGTTATTATTATTATGTTTTCGGGCAAAAAATGCAAGAAATCGGGCAAAATATCATTAAAATTCGGGCAATTAGTCAGTGTGCCCCGCTGTTGAGTCGTGGGCTCCTACGGCTATATCCTTGATTATCTGGTTAGACTGGACCACTTATACTATCTTAATCTACGTTTTACGCACATGCTCCGATTCCGCTGATATAAGTCGGCCGTCTAAATGTTCGAATTCTACGGTTATGGCAATAACTGTTAATGTCATTTTGTTGATTTTTAATGTTAGAAAAACATCAATCGACATCAGAATCAAGATAATAACAAGTTGATGACCTCAAGTTGACCTTTGAACATTTTTAGCATATTATAGTGCTCTCATTTAAGGTACAAAATAGACCAAATCATACATATCGACACAATTAGCATATATTTGACCCTGATTAATCCCATTCTTGTATATTTTACAGTGAATTGGGTTACAAAATGCTGGACCTCTACCAGTTGTGTGCCTTCCAGATTAGAAGATCGTGCTATTAATAGTAACACTGAATCAGACTATAACCAAGGTTTGCCATTTGAAGACATTCCTGGTCCACAAGGCATCAAATATATTGGAACTTTACATCATTATATGACTGGTAAATTAAATAGATATCAATATAAAGATATCTTAGAAAGTTATTTTTCTAAATATGGCCCCATCTTTAAAGAACCATTATTTGATAAAACTGTAGTTCATGTTTGTCATCCAGAAATGATAAAAATCATTTACCAAGATGAAGGGAAGTATCCAGATATCGAACCCCTTTTGGAACCAAGGAAGAAATCCAGTTGTGATGAAGGGATGTCTGTTGGTAATTTGAATGGTCATCAATGGTACAAACTGCGATCAGCAGTACAGAAACACATGATGCGACCAAACGAAGTTTCAAACTACCTTCCACAAGTGAACGAAGTGGCCAATGACTTTGTTGATAAAATCATGATAAAGGGATATAGCGATGATTTTATGATGGATACTTCTGTTTGGAGTCTCGAATCTTCTGGATATATAAGCTTTGGTAAGCGGCTCGGGTACATGGAAAATGGCAATGAGAAAGAAGCAGAAGCTGTTAAAATTGTGAAAAAGAATGAGCAGGCCTTCACGTTTGCAACAGACTTAAAATTGTCCATTCCCTGTTATCAGTATTTCCGCACCCCCACGTATAAAACCTGGTATGAAGCAGATAAATACCTCATCGATGTCACATCCGTTTATCTTGAGGAAGTACTGAACATTTTGGAGACCCACCTCGATTCTTCGAATGAACTAGAGAAAATTCAAAATACTTATAGGTTTTTATATTCTGTGTTTTGTCAAAAGAATTTATCGAAGAAAGAAACGGAGGCGATAGCTTTATCAATGTTTATGGATGGATTAAGAACCACGGTCCCTGTGATCGTATCAGTCTTATACTGTTTATCACAATCGCCTCGAGTCCAAGAGAAATTATTTCAAGAAATTCACAATGTGTTGGGAAACAGACGTGCCATTACTGTCTCTGATATCGCTTTAATGCCATACTTAAAAGCATGTGTGAAAGAAACATTCCGGTTGTATCCAAATGCCCTTGAAATTTCACGGATTTCCAAAAATAACATGGTTTTGGGTGGTTATCAAATTCCGTCAGGCTCGAAACTAAATATAAATGCTTTCAATTTGTATAGGAATTCAGAGACATTCGATGATCCTCATGTTTTTAGTCCTGAGCGATGGATGCGGGGCTCTGAATACGCAGCCGATGTCCATCCCATGCAGCTACTTCCGTTTGGAAGGGGACCTCGAATGTGTTTAGGAAGAAGATTCGCAGAGCAGGATCTTTATGTTTTAATCAGTAAATTTATTCAGAATTGTGAACCTCAATGGGGAGGTGATGAATTGAATCAAGAATATAAAGTTTTAATGTGTCCTGATCGTCCAGTGAAGTTTAAGTTTAAACGTCGATAACCAATCTCATGTGAAAATATTATATATGATGAAACTTGTATTAGTAAGCATGGACGGTTTGGGTAATTGTCTTCGTGAAACGATTAACGTAAAATACAAATCAATCACCCAGTGGTTAAATTTGCAGAAAAATCTGCTACCAGACAAATTTTTTACATTGCCTAACGGCAATAAAGTATGGTTTATTTATGTAGGGACTGCGGGACCAACACAATAAAATTTCGGGAATTAGACGCCTGACGAAGTAATGGTTTATTTGTGTATAGGGAGAGTTTCTGGATAGATCAACTACAAACAGTTGTACTTAACGGCCTTAATATCCAACATGACAACCAAATCATACCCTTTGTGGCAACCTACAATACTACAGCTATACTAAAATGCTTCTGTCATTTTCAAACGCTTATATAAATAACTGCAAGATGAATTCCCTAACGTCTATACTAAATGTTTGTTCACTGCATACCGGTATAAAAGAAATAAAAACTTTAGTAATGTACTGATCTCTAGTCTCTACTTGTGACCTAGGCAAGTGCTTCTATAACACCTTTAACTAGATAATTTGGTGGATTAGACGCCTGAAAACGCTAATTCCTGACATTTCCCAGCGAATTCGAAGTACCAAGATTATTGGCCTGTATTTTTTCCTATAGTTTGATTTTTCCCGACAGAAAATCCGCAACTGGGGAGTGTTACACCCCCCCCCCCCCATATGGACGCCCCTGTAAAACTCAAATACCTGCAAATGTTAAATTGAGTACGTTCTAAATCAATTTGATATATTTAGGACACCAAGCAGAAAACTTGGACTCAATGGGGCCTCTTGTGTCCAGGCCCGTAGCCAGCCAAGTACTTCTAGTGGGGCAAACGTCCAATCAAGGGGGTAGTTTAGTTACATAACCAACCTCCCACCACCAAAACCCGATTTTCTTTCCCCCTCTAGAAAATTCAAAACATGGACTTTCTGAAACGTTATTCTCGGATGAATTAAATGATTTGTTGTGTAGAAAATGCAGGACAACAAGAAGAAATGTTGGGAACTAAACGCTCATAACATAGGCGTACAGGAGGTTTTGAAACTGGGGGTGCCACCCCTGCTCCCCCCTCCCGTACGCCTATGGCTCATAAACACTTTTTCCTGACATTTTCTGACCAACTTAAGATTATTTTGTGTAGAACTGCGAGACCACGAGAAGAAAATTTGAGAATTAGACAGCTGGAAACGAAAATTCCTGACATTTCCCAGCAAATTTGAGGTTGAAAATTATTTGTATAGCAATGTCTGAGGAATCTAGTCTAGAAAATTGAGAACTAAACGCCTGTAAACGCAATTTCCTGAAATTTTTTCACGAATATAAGGTATATTTGTATCGGGATTTCAGGGCCATCAGTAGAAAACTTTGAGACTTCCTGATATATTCCACCAAAATTAAAGTTTAAGATCCTAAATGCAAAACGCAAATTCCTGAAATTTTAAGAATATAAGGCTCAGAATTATTTGTTTTATAAAGACTCCCCTCAACTCAGTAAAATATAACAGTACTTCCCAGGCTAAAGTCACGTGATTAGACTGATTATAAAAAAAAAGGTAACGCATACATTTAACGCACATATGGAATTATATTTGACGCATGACGCACATATGGAATCTTAAGCATTGGAAGAGGTCTGTGCCCATAGGCCTACTGCCTGCATTCTGACCAAATATATTAACCATTGGTTGGTGATCTTAACTGATATCTAAACTATTAAAACTACTCACGGCCTGTTTTTTTTTTTTTGAAAGATCAATACGGATTGACCAAATAAGTCGACGTCACACGGTGCGAAATAAAATGCTTCATAGGCTCGGCTAATTAAAAGGGCCGTATGTCAGGGGACCATGAAGCATGAGGATGTATATCGTTGCTAAAGGAACATGCATCACCCAAACCCTTGTTGGCACC
Source organism: Lottia scabra (assembly GCA_029955415.1). Classification (NCBI taxonomy): domain Eukaryota; kingdom Metazoa; phylum Mollusca; class Gastropoda; family Lottiidae; genus Lottia; species Lottia scabra. Next base: position 17,546,166 of record JARJEI010000001.1, read on the forward strand.
ACCAAAAAAACTGATAGTTCTTTCAATAGGGCCGAACTGTGTTCGAGAAGGTATGTTTTATTGACGAGGGTATATTTGAATAATAAGACGCACCTTGAAGCAAACTCACTAGAGATAAGAGTTTCTGCTGCTGACTTGTCTTTAAAAAATAAACTAATCAACGATGATTGTACATCTACCATTAACTTATGCAATATAATATGTAACAAAGGTATGGGAAGATTTATTCACTTTGCAGATATTAAAATTTGTAGTCTATATTTCCATCGGTAGATTAGATATAAGCATGAATTGACTAAACTTCTTAATGTACCACAAACAACATTGTTTTTTTTTTACTGTAACCACAAAATTTTAATGCATCTGAAAGTTTTAACTAAAAAAAATACAGCCATTAATTTTTAAACGCTAAAATCATGCTAAAATTTTTAAAAACCTTACGTAAGGTTTTTAAGTGTGTTATGTTTTTTGGACACTGATAGAAAACTACTGAACGGATTTGAGTAAAATAAACGCCTAATTGTAGAGAAAAGTCCCTCTTGTGTATTTAAAAAGTTTCAGTCAGAAATGTTGAGCCATTTAAAGGGTAAACACCAAAACTAGGTCAAATTGCTTAATTAACAATAAGTACTCCCTGTTTGTAATTAACCCTTTAAAACCAAATTCAGTTTGATCAAGAAAATATAGAATACAATAAACATGCCTTAAAAATACTCTCAGGTAGCATTTACGATTTTTTTTATATTGGAAACTTTTTTATCAAAAACATCCCAAATGCTACCTGAGAGTATTTCTAAAGTATGTTTATTATATCTATGCATCTTCTTGATTAAACTGAATTTGGTTTTAAAGGGTTAATTACAAACAGTGAGTAGGCTACTTATTGTAAATGAAGCAATTTGACCTACTTTTGGTGTTTGCCCTTTAAATGGCTCACTATTTCTAGCTGAAACCTTTTACACAAGAGTGACATTTCTTTACAATTAGGCGTTTATTTTACTCAAATCCGTTCAGTAGTTTCCTATCAGCGTCCAAAAAAAATAACACATTTAAAAATTTTAACATGTTTTTAAGCGTTTAAAAATTAACGGCTGGATTTTTTTAGTTAAAACTTTCAGATACATTAAAGGGCACATAGTTACAGATTTTGGTGTAAAATTTTCACAAATTTGAGCACGAAAAATTCTGATTTACCGAGTGATTTATCATTGCAATACCTGCCAAATGTACCTTTGAGACAAATCAGAGGGCGGTAGCATTTGTTCGCGAGTCGTACTTCATATCTATGACGATATCGGCAAGGAAAGATGAGATTACCATTCAACTTTTCGCTAGAGTTTATTGCATTAGCGTATACTCGATGTCGACGACTTGACGTGAAGCTTTGTAAGATTTTTGAAGCTTATGGAAGCTGTAAACCTGAATAAAAATCAGTTATTGTCCTCATCCAAACATTCGGCTTGTATTTTTTTATTATTATTATTATTTACAGTGCTTATATAGCGCTTATCTAAATAGGCATTTACTCTAAGCGCTTTACAATGCATTAAAAAACAATTGAACAAGTACATAAAAACGAATTCAAAAATAAAAATAAAAATACGACTCAATATATGAAGATTAAAAATTATTCCTCAAAAATAATTTAAAAAATATAAAATAATTATGAAAATGTCTAAAATAGAAAGAGTAAACGAAATAAAAATAAAAAAGAAAGCAATAAAAGTGTGATACATAAAAATATATACTGAGATCGAATAAAAGTCTAATACTGTCCGATTATTAATTATGTGGAAAAGCCTGTCTGAAAAAATAAGTTTTTATGTTTTTCTTGAAAGAATTCACAGATTCAGTGTTTCGCAATTCTTTCGGCAAGTCATTCCATAAAACAGCGGCCGCTCTATCAAACCGTCTCTCTCCGTATGTTTTTGTTCGAACTATTGGTTTCACTAGAAGCATGTTGTTTTCTGACCGAAGAGTTCTTGTTGGCTTATAAATGTTTATTAGTTCTTGAAGGTACACGGGTGCTTCCTGTTGCAGAGCTTTAAATACGTAGAGCAACACTTTGTATTTGCATCGATATGTTACCGGCAGCCAATGAAGAGATTTTAAAATTGGACTAACGTGTTCGTTTTTCTTCTTTCTTGTTACCAATTTTGCGGCGGTGTTTTGGACACGCTGTAATCGTTTGATTGCATTTGCGGGAAGTCCATATAACAATGCATTCCCATAGTCCAAGCGAGACGTCACTAAAGAGCAAACAAGTGTCTTTGCTGCACTCTCTGTAATGAATGGACGAATCCGACCGATATTTCTGATCTGGTAGAAACAAGATTTTGAGGTCGCACTAATCTGTTTGTCCATCGCCAATGTTTTGTCAAAGTAAACACCAAGGTTCTTAACGCATGCTGAATTACTGATGATTTTATTTCAATTTCATGTGACGTTTTATAAAAGAAAAATATAAGCTTAATTTTTTTTAAATTAAAGTGAAGTCGTCAATTAAGTTGCCTGTCACTAGCTAGGCCTATCATCTTAAACAAGGATAGGCCTTTGGACATACATAAATGTCACAAAAATTATCATTCAATCTAGGCTAGTCTAAGATAGACTTCAAGGCCTAAGTAATGGCTAAGGTGATGGGAAACAACTTCTACAAAGTCTGAAATTTTCCATCATCCACCAGTCTGCCACAGCAATGGGATAAAACGAGGGTGTCAAAGATAGTACATTAACCTTTTTATACGCCCACACGAAAGTTGGGGGTATATTGTAATCACCCTGTCGGTCCGTCCGTTCACATTTGGTTCGTGCTCACTCTACAGACTACAATTCTTTACAGATTGTTTTGATTTTGATTTTGTGGGTCAATGTCATTATGTAGATGATCCCTATTGATTTTCGTGATGATCGGATATTTGTCACCGAAATATCGTGTCCTACTTTGCGTTTAACTCTATTAGCTATATTGTGCATCTCGTGCTCACTCTACAGGCTTCAATTCTTTACAGATTCTTTTGATTTTGATTTTATGGGTCAATGTCATTATGAAGATGATCCCTATTGATTTTCGTAATGATCGGATGATTTTTCACCGAAATATCGTGTCCGACTTGACATTTCACCCTAGTAGCTATATTTTGCATCTCGTGCTCACTCTACAGGCTTCAGTTCTTTACAGATTCTTTTGATTTTGATTATGTGTGCCAATGTCATTATGAAGATAATCCCTATTGATTTTTGTGATGATCCGATAATTTTTCACGGACATATCGTGTCTAACTGTCTTGACAGTGTGTTCCTAAGTGTTAATTCAGTTTATATTCACAGTTCTTTCTTTCAACTAAATGTCAATGGGCAACAAACAAACACTCGCACTTACAATCAAAGCTATCAGTGGGCGTATGTTACCTTGCCTGGCTTATCTTGAAATCAGCTAGTCTTATTTTGATTTTTATCATGCCTGTCTGCCACACAAATTCATTGTGGTGTGAAAATCCTGTTAATTTAGTGCCTGCTTGGATAGTCTTTAACATACCAGACTAGAAACAAATATAGTACTGTTGTATGGAGGTATAACGTTGCCAATATTGTCGATTGTGTCGCAACGTTAAAATACCAATGTCGTAATTACAAAATGCATTTGTCAATGCTGCAAAGTACATTTGTCGATGTATAAAAATGCAAAATGTATAAGAATACTCAACAATCCAATAAAATGCAGCTAACAATTTACTCTTTGCATTATGCATTTTGCATTAGGCACTCTTGCATTATACATTCTGCATTAGTCACTTTGCATTACGCACTTTGTATTATCAAACCATGCAGAATAGACTTTTACACAATAGAACATATACCTTATATGGAATGATGACGTATATTCATTTGCATACGTAAAAAACGGCGGATATGTACGGAAACTAATTAATATGCATGCGCATTGATACATGTCCTTGTTGACACTTAAAGACGAGTTCTCCCTTAAAGATAAATATCTCTGTATTATTTCAAATTTGAAGTCTTGGGAATTATTTCAAATTGATAGTTAATAATTTGTAATATTATGTTATTATAGAAATTTAGGCCCAAGTTCTTCTAAAAAAAATGGAGGGGGAGGCAAACGTCCTCGAAAACTTTGTGAATTTTTAAGCTTTGCAGTGGTTAAACTCTATTTAGTTATTGCTACCTGTATTGCTTAAGGGTATTGATTGGGCTAGCGTTCGAGAAAAAAAACACGAGATGGAAGTTTTGCGAATTACTTATTATTTTTGGGCTCAGATTGTAGATAATTATTATTACTTTATTTGTGAACTATATAGAATGAAAAAAAACGAAAAGAAATTAGGTATTTCGTTAGTTTTTGCTAAAAAATTAGGAAAAAGTAGCAAAATGTGTCCCGGTTGATACAAGATTTCTCAGCCATTTTTTATTGCAAAATTACGATCTTGGTCTTGATTGAAAGCTTATTCAATAAGGATGAAACGTACAGAGAGTTTTTTCGAAAATTCTTATCAGTTTGGCCCCTGGAAAATGTTTGCCGTACCTACGTGTAAATTTTCGTATTTCCATGGTAACCACCAAAATAATAATTTTTTTTGGAAAATCGCTCTGTGCGTTTCTCTGCAATGTAATTGTCTACATTTATGCCAAGTTTGATGTAGATTGATCCATTCACATTTTTTTAAACTTGTATCAAAGGTTTGAAATATCCAATTTTTATGACATGTTTGAAAGGGCTGTCAACACATTAAAAAAAATCTGATTGACATGAAATCAACCTTAAACTATCGAGAAGGACCCCAAATCATCAACAAATGCACAACAAGTCTCAAGAAATCATTATTTCATATACTTATTCCATTTTTTCATAACGTCAAATAGCCCAATTAACACCCTTAAGGGGCCAATTCTATTATGAAATCCGGATCGTCCATTGCTATTCTGTTATCCATCACGTGACTGTTTTAGGAGAGTTTGGAGAGTCCAGTCTCTCCATCCTGTCGACCGGTGCGATCGCGGAGAGATGACGACATTGACGTCACAAAATTGCTGTATTATTACCGTAGCAGTCGGTTACCGCTCGGCTACTTCCGTAAAAATTTCCTTTACTCCAATTTAGTTAAAATAAATAAAATACGATCACGGTGGACCGTGTGTTACTGTTGTAAGAAGTTTTTTTTTCCGGATTATTGGGAGAGAAAATCGTGACGATCCGGATTTCATAATAGAATCGGCCCCAAGGGTGGAGTCTTGGAACCCCATCTAGAATATTGAAAAAGAAACTCACTGAAACGTTATTTCCTGACGAATTTAAGGTTTATTTGTGTAGGGGATCAAAAGAAGAAAATGTTAGGAATAAGACACCTGGAAATGCAAATTTCTGAAATATCTGAGAGACAGATTTAGACAATTTTGAGAACTAGACGCGATCGAACGCAATTTACTGACATTTTTTGACGAATTTAAGTTTTATTTGTATAGGGACAGCAATGTCACCAGAAGAAAAATTTATAATTTGACGCATGGAAACGCTAAATTCATTTTCTATCGAATTTAAGGTTCAAAATTATTTGTATAGGGTCTGAGGAATTCAGCCTTGAAAATGTTGAGAAATAGACGCCCACAAAATATGAAATTTCCTGACGAACTTGTGGGTTGTGGGATCACCGGAAGAAAATTTTGAGAATAAGGCGCCTGGATACTCAAATTCCTGACATCTACCACCGAATTTAAGATTCAGAATTATTTGTATATAGGGTCTCAGGTATGTCGCTTAAAAAAAAATTGAAAATAAGATGCCCATAAACATTTCCTCATATTTCCCGTTGAATTTAAGTATCAGAATTGGGGTGGGAGAAAATGCTCTTACAGGTGTCCATTACTCAAAATTGTCATGGTTAGGTCCATCAGAAATTTCAGAATTGTGTTTCCAGGCGTCTAATTCCTGACATTTTCTTCTTGTAGTCCTGCAATTTCAGTCTCTTTAAAAATAAACCTTAAATTCGTTAGAAAATAACGTTTCAGGGAGTCATTTCTTTTTTTAATTTTCTAGAGGGGCTCCCTAATAACCAGACTACCAATGAGCACCCTTGAACCAATACAGGTATATGTTCTATTGTGTAGAAGTCTATTCTGCAAGGTTTGATAATACAGAGTGCGTAATGCAAAGTGACTAATGCAGAATGTATAATGCAAAAGTGCCTAATTCAAAATGCATAATGCAAAGAGTAAATTGTTAGCTACATTCGTGTGACATTTCATTGGATTGATGAGTATAGTTATACATTTTGCATTTTTACACATCGACAATTGTACTTTGCAGCATTGACAAATGCATTTTGTAATTACGACATTGGTATTTTTACGTTAACACAATCGACAATATTGGCAACGTTATACCTCCATACTGTTGACAGCAGTTTGGATAAAATAAACATAATCAATAAATGATTAAAAAAAACGGATAGCTGTCAGTAAACTATATTAACAGTTAATATTTCTGTGGGAATGTGACTTTTTCACACAAATCATCCCTTACCTCTTCTTTTGATAATTGAATATTCCCTATGCATAAATAGAAAGGTCAGAGAGCTGTATATAACCCTGAAAATGCAAATGTTCCAAAAATACCGTGACTATACCCAGTATTACATAAAATACCGAAGTATTTGAAATTGGCAATACCGCCCACCCCTAGCATTTACCATAAACAATAACTTGTAACAAAAAATAAGCTATGAAATAAAAATATACTCATAACTATTTATATTAAGAAATACAGTTTTAATCTATTATGCGCCAATCAATAAATATCTGTTCAGAATAAGTTTATATCAAAAAGTTTCATGTTATGCAATAATCTTTGTTAAAATGGTGTCAAAGTCAAATACACAATAAAAGAAAATGAAAATTATAAAATTCAGGGATTCAATATATAATGACATGACATAGAAAAATTGTCATCATATAAACTAAGGTGATTACCAATAAATTGTAGTCTAAAAAAATCATGCTCCATATATATTTCAACTAATAATTTTGTAACCTTTTCAAAACATCTTTAAGGATGTAAAAAATAAGCTTATCATCAAGGCCCCATTCATTATCGTATGAGTAAAAATCATTAACTAGGCCTACCATTCCTACAACATTTTGTTTTGCCACATTTATCAATAAAATGATAGGCCAGAGGCCTTTAAAATCAATAAATGTCGATTCTTAGCTAGGCCTACACTGACACTGTCAAATCAAAATATGTAGCCTACTAAAACCAAAATTCATAGAAATTTAAGAGAACAATGTAGAACAGAAAAAATATAGAATTCCTTTCTGATATTAGACAAAAATTCTAGTAGGAATGGGTCCTCGAATAGGTCTCCGAATAGGTCTAGGATTACGTAGAATGTAAACAAACACCCACCATTTTTATACGCCCACATGAAATGTGGAGCGTATATTGCTGTCACCCATGTCCGTCGGTCCATCTGTCCACAAATGCTCGTTAACACTCTACAAGTCACATTTCTTTACGGATTTTGACGAAACTTGCTGAAATTGTTTATTATCACCCAAGGATGAACCCTATTGAAAATCAAAAGAATCGAAAAATATTTAATATGAATTATTGCCCTTGTTCTTTAAAACGCGTTCGATATTTAGCTCTTAACACTCTACAAGTCACAATTCTTAACAGATTTTGATGAAACTTGCTGAAATTGTTTATAAGCACTCAAGAAAGAACCCTATTGAAAATCAAAAGAATCCAAAAATATTTAACATGAATTATTGCCCTTGCTCTTTAAAATGCGTTGATTATTAGGTTGTGTCTTGGATATTTTTCATTTAAATATAGATATATCTTTAATTTCATCATGTTCCTTAATTCCACGTCAGGGTTTTTGTGCCAAGATGTCTTCATTTGATAGTTTTTTTTTTATAGGCATAACTGTAGCAACGCTTACATACTCTTCACCTCCCAACATATCAGTAAATTGACTCACTGGCTGTAAGTGCTAGAATCGCAAAGTTAGAAAATATGTAAACAAGTTAGAAATTGTGTTACGAATGCCTGTGAAATCAAGATACGAACGCCTTTGATTCGCAATAATAGCCGAGATTAATTAGTGACCTAACGTTATAAAGTTTTTATATTAGTCTTGATTATCCAGAACGGAGCACGTGGAGAAAACGTTTCATCGTGAAGAAAATGGTGATGTAAACTTTGAGTATTATGAAGTTAATGGGCATAATAAATCGGTAATATGTCAACTATATATGTTTTCTATGTAATAGTTCATTAGTTTAAGATATTAAGAATGTTTAATTGTATTGCATATCTTTTGTCAATGGTGCATTCTGTTAGAAAGGGCGTTTTTCGAGTGTTGCTTGGGTCACGTGACCGCGCACCTCAGTATTATTGTTTATTGATATTCTTTTCCCCCATTTTCATTAAGTATTTTGTTGTATATTTCAGTCAATCGCATTAACACACATTAACAGTTATATAAAGTTATCTGTAATTAAAGACTGTCAAGTTATATTGAGTTTTATTGGCAACAAGCTACAGTAAAGTTAGTGAATTGATGATTACCCAACGCATGTATCCACATGTAAATTGACGATTTAAGTACCAAACCAAGTTAAAGTGAACGTGTATAGTTGATATTAGAGATAAATGGTATTATTTACTGATGAAGCTGTGAACTCACTGGTGATAAGAGAAGTGTATGAGTCCTTATTAGTACAGAATACAGAAGAAGTTATTTTGTTGTTTATATTTTTGTCATTTGTTTTAGATTAGGCCTATGTAGGCCCTCTACTTGCTTTATTGGAATATTTCTGTTATATTGTTTGATAGATAAAAATATATTAATAGTAATAGGATAATAATAGTAAAGTAATATTATTTTTCTACTTAGTATAGCATTATTGAAATATTAAATTGCCAAAGAAAGTCATCACAGGAATCATTTGGCTGTTGACAAAAGTTAGGAGTCTAGTGCATATAGTTATAGTTTAAAGTATTAGTGGCAAATAGTGGTACTAGCAATAGTTAAAATCTGTGCACAGTTAATTTTCTTGTCTTTGCATACAGTATTCATAATTTAATATTTCAAGTTCAATTTCTTATTATCATGTTAATATTTGCTTATGTTATTTGTAAATGAGCAACTTCTTGATAGCCCAATAAGTGAACAAATTTCTGCAATAAGTTAAACATGTCTAGTGTTCGAAGTTCGTCCGATCCTGGAACTAAAGAGGAATCTGAGAAGAGAACCAGATGTCCAACCTCAAAGTGGATTCAAATGCAGAAAGAAGTTAAACGTAAAAGAAGGGATCAGGTTGTCAAGTCGTTAGAAAGCAAGTGGCAGAAAGTTTCATCATGTATGGTAGAAGAAACATCTTTATCAGATAAAAGAAAATGGTACAAAGAATGGTCCACCATATATGAAAAGTTCCTAGAAGCTCAAGAAGATTATGAAAGTATTTTCGAGGAAAGTGAAGAAGATGTTAAAAGTGTTGAACTCAAAAGACAATATAGACATCAAAAATTAAAGATTCAACAATGGATAATTGAAAGTGAACATGACACTATTGAAGATCTTACTCCACAGGACAGTGCATCGCAAATAAAAACAGTTCAAAGTGGAAGTCACGTAAGCAGAAGGTCACAAGTTGAAACTCAAGTTAAAAAAGCCGAACTAGAAGCCAAAGTAAAGTTTCTAAAAGAAAAGAGAGAACTAGATCAAAAGAAATTAGAATTAAATTACCAAGAAGAGGATCTACACATAAGATCACAAATAGCTTCATTAGAAGCAGGTAGCCGAGTGAGAGAGGAGCTTAGTTCTGTTACTAAACATAAAACCAAGATATCATCTAACATTGATCGAAGTCATAGGGATGATGAAAATATGATGCACATTGTACGAGAATTGAAGAAACCAGACAATGAAGTACGCAAGTTTGACGGAAGTCATATGGATTACAAACGATTCGTAAGACAGTTTCGCACAAAGATAGAAAACAACACATCAGATTACAACGAATTACTCACTTACCTTGAACAATATACGAGTGGAGTAGCATATAAAGTCGTATCTTCGTATTCCCATTTAGATGCTAAGGTTGGATATAAAAAGGCTTGGACAGATCTTGAAGAAAGATATGGTGATCCAGAAGATATAGCAGAGTCCTATATTACTAAAGCATTGGATTGGCCAATCATTAAAGCTGATGATGTGAAATCCTTGGACGACTTTTCAGTATTTTTGGCTGAATGTGAAAACGCAGTCGAAAGCATAGACGCCATGAAGATCTTAGAATTTAAGAGCAACTTACAAAAATTGGTTAAGAAACTACCATTTCACCTTCATGACAAATGGAGATCAATTGTACTGGAGAAGAAAGATAAAAAGATTCCTTTAAAGTTTCAAGACTTAGTAAAGTTCATCAAACGTGAAGCTAAAAAGGCCACAGATCCTACATATGGAAAGGTAGCCATGTATAAAGATGTAAGCCAAAGAACTACTCCTAAAGGGAAGGATGACAAACCAATAAAACGGACAAGTTTAGCAACTATTGAGCAAGAAGTAAAGCCAAATACTACAGATAATTATAGAAAGACACATATAAGTTCAAGCGCCCGACCAAACAGCCATTCAAAACCTGTAAAGGAATTGAATCAAAATAGCAAAGACGATAAAAACCAAGCTAATTTAGCTGCAAATAGAAATATAGAAGCTTCCAAAAGATGTTTATATTGTTATGGACCATTACACACGATAGCTCACTGCAGAAAGTTAGACGAAAAACCATTAGAAGAAAAGTTATTTGCACTAAGAAATCTGTCTGTCTGCTTTGGATGCCTAAGGAAGGGTCACCAAAGGAAGAATTGTACCAATGTTAGCAAATGTGATTTATGTGGGAGAAGACACCCAACACTACTGCATTCAGAGGAAGTGCCAAGACCGAACCCAGTGGAAGCTCATGCTTACAATCTGCAAGTCGATGTACCATGTGATATGGGGGTCGGTACCGAAGTTACAGACTGCACCTTAGCCATAGTTTTGGTGAAGATACGAATGGCGAAATCGGAAGATCATATCCTAACGTATGCCTTTTTGGATTGTGGGAGCAGCATATCGTTTATAAGCTCAGATTTAATGAATAAACTTGGCGCTCAAGGAAAGAAGAAGAGAATCACTCTGAATACTATGGGTCAACCACATACATTTAGTACAGACATGGTAAATGGTCTTGAAATTTGTAATGTAGAAGAGAATAATCATGTAATGCTACCTTCTGTCTACAGTAAAGATATTATTCCAGTTTCTAAGAGTCATATACCTACGAAAGAAGATATAAGTCATTGGTGCCATCTAAAAGATATAGAAGTTCCAGAAGTAGAAGCAGATATTGGTCTTTTAATTGGTAATAACATAGCGGATGCTTACTCGCCTCTGAAGGTTGTCACAGGACCTCCCGGGAGCCCACATGCAACCCAGACCAGAATCGGGTGGATCTTGTGGAACGTAGTCCGTACCAATGCTGCTACTCTTAAAGAAAATAATGAAGAGGCTATACCCGTAAACAGAGCGGAGATTTTAGCAATAGAAGATGATGAAGTTTTAACCAAAGTGGATCAAGCCATTAGAAATTCTTATAATGTAGACTTTCCGGAACATGTGGCTGAAGAAAAAAGGGAATATTCTCAGGATGATAAAAAGTTCTTACAAATGGTCGAGGAAGCGACAACATTCCAGAATGGACACTATGAAATTCCGCTACCATTTAAATCCCGGTTTCCATCACTACCAGATAATAGTCATCAAGCCTTACAAAGGCTTAATAGCGTAAAAAGAAGAATGATTAAAAGTGAAACATTCTTCAATGATTATACAGACTTTATGAAAAATATTATTGACAAAGACTTTGCCGAAAAGTTGGAAGATGAAACCATTATAAGCAGTCAAAATAGGACATGGTATTTATGTCATCATGGAATCTACCATCCTCGTAAGCCTAACAAGCTACGCATTGTTTTCGATTGTTCTGCCAGATGTTACGGTGTTTCCCTCAACGACTTATTGATACAGGGACCTGACCTTACCAACAGTCTTATAGGAGTCTTGCTCAGATTTCGGCAGGAACGTATCTGCTTTATGTCGGATGTAGACTCAATGTTCTTCGCCGTTCACTTACCAAAGGAGTATCAAGACTACTTACGATTCTACTGGTGGTCTGACGGCAATATCCACAAAGAACCGGAAGTTTATCGGATGAAGGTCCACATTTTTGGAGCTGTATCAAGTCCTAGCTGTGCAAATTACGCACTAAAAAGAACTGCACTAGACAATGAATGCTCCACCGCAGCCTATAACACCATAGTATCTAACTTTTATGTTGACGACTGTTTGAAGAGTACCAAGTCAGTTGATGAAGCAATTGCTCTGTGCCACGAGTTACGTGATGTACTCGACAGAGGCGGTTTCAAATTGCGGAAGTGGATAAGCAATAGCAGAGAATTACTGGAGTCATTGCCTGTAAGTGAAAGGGCCAAAGATGTTCAGAAGATCAATCTAGAGTATGATGAACTACCTTCAGAGAGAGCTTTGGGAGTATATTGGTCGGTAGAAACCGACACTTTCGGTTTTAAAATTATAGTTAAAAGTCACTCCAACACCAGACGAAATATCCTGTCTATTGTAAGCTCAGTCTACGACCCATTAGGATTAATCTCTCCTCTGGTATTACCAGCAAAGCTTTTGTTACAAGACTTATGTAAAATTGGTTATGATTGGGATCAAGAGATAGCAAAGTCACTGGTTAAGAAGTGGCAGCAATGGTTAACAGACCTTCAGGAGTTGGAAAATGTCAAGATTCCGAGGTGTTTCAAGTTTCCATCACTTGAAAATGAAGAAATAATAAATACAGAGCTGCACAACTTTTCCGACGCCAGCGAAAAGGGTTATGGTACTGTCTCTTATCTGCGACTTACCAACAGCAATGGTTTTATTTATACCTCCCTCGTGATGAGCAAAGCTAGAGTCGCACCGTTAAAAACAGTCACAATACCGAGAATGGAGTTGACAGCGGCGATGATGTCGGTTAAATTAAGTAGAATAATAAAGTCAGAGCTAGAAATCAACATTGATAGAACCATATTTTGGACTGATAGTATGTCTGTCATTAACTATATCAACAACGAATCAACCAGATTCCGAACCTTTGTAGCCAATCGTATATCAGTTATTAGAGCTAACACAGATGTAGATCAATGGAAGCATATTGAAGGCAAATTGAATCCCAGTGATTTGTCCTCAAGAGGTGCCACAGTACATAAGTTAATAGAGAGTCAATGGTTTGAAGGTCCATCATTTCTAAAGCAACCAGAGTCTGAATGGCCGAAGTCGAATCATCAAAAGTCAAACGTTTTAGATACAAACGATCCTGAAGTCAAAGGTTCCACATACGTCACTACCGGTGAAATTAAGATTGGAATGGAATGTTTCATCCAATACTTTTCTTCATGGTCAAAATTAAGAAAAATGGTTGGTTGGTTGCTAAAATTCATGTCACTATTACAGCTATTAGTAAATAAAAGAAAAGAGTTTCAAGAAGAATCTACTTCAACATCTCAAATTAGTCAGCACGATGTGGAAAGAAAGATGGCGAAGTTTCGAAAGAATGAAATTAACACTGATGAGTTTAATAATATAACTGTGAAAGATATGGAAGACGCAGAGTTAGTCATTTTCAAGTTCGAACAAAAACGATATTTTCCTGACGAGTTGAAAAGCTTAGAAACGAAGTCGAAAGTTGCCAAACACAGTCCTATTGTCAGCTTGGATCCAGTTTTGGACAGTGGTGTCATCAGAGTTGGTGGAAGGTTGAACCGTTCTAAAGTTAACGAATACGTTAAACACCCGATTATTCTTCCAAAGTCTTCACATGTATCAGTCCTTATAGCGGAAGAAACTCATAAGTTGGTTGGTCACATGGGCAGGAACGCTACATTATCATCATTACGTCAGAAGTTCTGGATTTTGAAAGCCAACACCCTAGTTAGAAATGTAATTCACAAGTGCATAGTCTGTCGACTTTATCAATCCAAGACTGGAGTTCAGAAGATGGCCGATCTGCCCGAAGAGCGACTTATCCCAGATGACCCTCCTTTCTCAAGAACGGGTATGGACTACTTCGGACCGTTTTACGTAAAAGTAGGTCGAAGCCAGGTGAAACGTTATGGGGTTCTATTCACTTGTTTGTCAATAAGGGCTATACATCTGGAAATTGCTCATTCTCTCAATGTTACTTCATGTATTAATTCCTTGCGACGTTTTCTTGCTCGTAGGGGTGCTGTAAAATTTATTAGGTCTGACAACGGTTCTAATTTAGTAGGCTCTGAGAAAGAGTTAAGAGATGAGATAGCTAATTTTAATAGTCAAAAGATTCATGATTACTTGTTACAAAAGGATATCGTCTGGAAGTTCAATCCTCCCACCGGATCACATTTCGGTGGCGCATGGGAACGTCAAATCCGTTCTGTGCGAAAAGTTTTATATGGCGTTATAAGGGAAACTACTCCTCATGCCTTAGATGATGAATCGTTATTGACTGTTTTCTGTGAGGTTGAGCGTATCGTAAACAGTCGCCCTATAACTTGTTTGTCAAATGATCCCGATGATTTAAGTCCTATAACTCCTAATGATTTGCTTTTGTTGCAACCAAATTACAGCATGCCTCCGGGTATTTTTGATAAAAATGATAGTTACGTAAGACGAAGGTGGAGGCAAGTCCAGTTCATTGTCAATAATTTCTGGGATCAGTGGTTAAAACAATATCTACCGTCTTTGCAAGAGAGAAAGTTATGGGTGAACACTAAGAGAAATTTACAAGTATCTGATTTAGTTTTGTTAGTAGATGACTCCCAGCCAAGAGGTAACTGGCTGCTTGGCAGAGTAATAGAAACCTTACCCGATTCTAAGGGACTTGTAAGAATGGTTAAAGTTAAAACGAAACATTCTACTTTAATTAGGCCTATAAGTAAGTTATGTTTGATCATGGAGTCAAATTAGTTATAATATATGTTTTCTTTGATATGCTACAAGACGCATTGTCTGAGTAAAAGTAATATGACATTGCATAGTGTTACAGATCTTATGTTTCATTTAGCATTAAAATGTAAAGTTATTAGCAAAAGTGAAAGTTATTTTTTTTATTTTAAAGTTACAGAAAGTTTAGTAATTTGTAATTCTGTTATGTTTTAATTGTTGCCACGAAGTTAAACAATTAGGGGGTCGGTGTGTAAGTGCTAGAATCGCAAAGTTAGAAAATATGTAAACAAGTTAGAAATTGTGTTACGAATGCCTGTGAAATCAAGATACGAACGCCTTTGATTCGCAATAATAGCCGAGATTAATTAGTGACCTAACGTTATAAAGTTTTTATATTAGTCTTGATTATCCAGAACGGAGCACGTGGAGAAAACGTTTCATCGTGAAGAAAATGGTGATGTAAACTTTGAGTATTATGAAGTTAATGGGCATAATAAATCGGTAATATGTCAACTATATATGTTTTCTATGTAATAGTTCATTAGTTTAAGATATTAAGAATGTTTAATTGTATTGCATATCTTTTGTCAATGGTGCATTCTGTTAGAAAGGGCGTTTTTCGAGTGTTGCTTGGGTCACGTGACCGCGCACCTCAGTATTATTGTTTATTGATATTCTTTTCCCCCATTTTCATTAAGTATTTTGTTGTATATTTCAGTCAATCGCATTAACACACATTAACAGTTATATAAAGTTATCTGTAATTAAAGACTGTCAAGTTATATTGAGTTTTATTGGCAACAAGCTACAGTAAAGTTAGTGAATTGATGATTACCCAACGCATGTATCCACACTGGCTTCAGAGCAGCATTTATTGATTCTAAGACTTAAATGTCCTGCCACTTTGGTAACGATCTATCACAGGACACAATTATAGAATGTTGCAGTATATCATATTCTACTTGGAATCTATGGAGTTTTCTCTTTTTCTTCCAACTGTATGAGAAGGTTGAGACAATCTTTTTACGTACCAATACTGCTCTTGTAATTCTTCGATCGTTCAAACTATGTCCAAGTCCAACAGGTCAATTCAATCTATGACCAAAACATTGAATTCTCTCCCAATCATTTAGAGATACAGCTTTTATAATATTACTGCCAATATAGATTGTCATCAAGGCCCCATGTTTCGAGTGTCTCTTTTAAATCTTCTGCTAAGTTTTCTTCTGTGTGGTCTTCAGAAAATGTAGTCTGTAAGTGTTTCAATTGCAAGAGCCATTTGTTATCAATATAATTGGAATGTAAGGTTCAATGGTTGTTCCAGAAAAAAATGTGCGGACCAATTTAACATCTTCAAGTACTTCATTTAACAGGCTTGGTTACCGGTATGCTGTTTCCGAAAAGTATTTTCTGCTAGGGAGTGAGTAACGTTGGTCATATCGATAAAACAGAGTTTTGAACAGTGAATATTGGAACCATTTCTTTGTCTTTTTTTTTATGTAGTACTAAATTCACCCAATTCTATTGGGTGTTTAACCTTTAGATCAGGCCTTCTAAACTGGCGGCGCGTGCGCCACTTGTGGCGCATCACAACTGCCAAAGTGTCGCGCGGGCTTTGTGTGAAAAATAAAAAAAATATTAGTGCAAAAAATAATAAAACCTAACATTGGACAATTTCGCCTCCCTTTCTGATACTTAAGATCCATTACTCGTATTTTCACTGCACACTAAACATCGAGCTCTTTGCCCAAGCCCCTGCTCTCAATCTTGCCTCCCCTAATTAAATCAATGTCGATTGTTATTATTTAAATATATTTATTCATTTTACTGAATCAAGGTGAGTCTTTTATATTATATAAATAATGTTTAACCTTAAATTCCATGTGAAATGTCAGGAAATCGCGTTTCCGAGAGTCTAATTCTTAAAAAATGTTTAGGTGACAGCCCTCAGACCCTTAACAAATCTTGAACCTTGAAATCTCTGGGAAATGTCAGAAATCGCGTTTGTATGGGCGTTGAGTGGTTCAAATTTTCAAAGCGACATACCACAGACCGACCTACACAAATAATTTTGAACCTGAAATTTGAAGTGAAATGTCAGGAAATTGCGTTTCCAGGCGTTTTATTCTCAAAATTTTTTGGTTCTGACGTCCCTATACAAATTACCTTTAAATTTGTCAGGAAATGTCAGAAACTTGAGTTTCAGGGAGTCAATTTCTCTAAATGTGCTTGAGGAGGTCCCCGAATTTCAGAAAATTGTGTCTGTAGGCTTCCAATGGGAGTCTGCGTCCTCTTTATAGAGCAGCACTGTATTGGGTAACAATTCGCAAAGTTTCAAGGAAAGGGGGGAGGGGTACCTAAGGTACCAATCGATTTGTGGCGCTTCTTGCTCACTATTTTGACAAAAGTGACGCTTTAGGAAATTTTCTTGAGAAGGCCTGCTTTAGATGTATTGTCAAATGTGAAGTGTTGCCAACTATTGTAATCAGTAATTGACTTCTTACATAATCTACATTTGACATCAGTCTGTTCCATGTCCTCGGGTGAAAATCCAAAATACTTTCATATTTCACACCTGCCTTTTTTTCTTTAAACACACCAGAGAGAGTTCATCTGTTATTATTTCTAAGTCACTGGAGGCGTATATTTTCATCACCCATGTCCGTCCGCCCGCCCTTCCATCCTTGCCTATGAGATCTACAAGGTTATTGGAGTCATTCGGTCATTTTGATACCCCTTTCAAAATGCTGATTTTTATTCAATTAAGTGTCCTACAAATAAATATTATGAAAAATAATAATTCAAATTCAGAGGTTAAATAACATCCGGGTCATTCTGCAAGAAATCCGCCAAGGGTTTAACTTTAAGCACGTGTTGTGATTTTCAAGTTTTCATCAACGATTATCAGCTGTTTTGATTGCCGATCGGCTTTTGTACTATAAAAACTTGCAAATTTTTTCAAAATGGGACCTATGGGGATAATCAGATTTGCATAATATCGGTGTCTATGAAATCCTTAGTCGATGGCCAACAACCTTGTGGCAACTGATTTTTTAATTTCCATTTCTTTATAATTCTGGAACGAGAATTTTAGTATAGACTGAAACTTTCAAGGCTCATATTTCTAAATCTATAAGTTCAAACGATCAGGAAATTTTAATAGCCTGTAATCTTCAATTAGGTGTACCATAACTAGAAAGTTACAAGATACCATATTGCTTCTTTTAACGCTTCTCACTGGTCAATGTTTTGAAATAATGTACAACGAACGCAGTATTTTAAAATGTTTTTTTATAATATCACAGAATGGGGGGAACTGTATCGTACTAAACTACATTTAGAATTTTTTAAATGATCAAAATTGATCAAAATAAATTTAGTAAAAAAAAGTTTTAAAAACATGCATAGTTACAGTGGAAGTACAGTCAAACTTATATTAAGCAGCCAGTCAAGGTAATGCTTAAAAGTGGCTGCTTACTAAAGGGTGGTGTTTAAGAAAGGTACATGTATAGCGAACCCAGTGGAGAATGATAAGTTAGTAATATGTAGTTATGAATTAATACGCTAGTATGATCCAGACATTGTTTTAACAAATTTATTTTGATATATCTGAACATTATCAATTAAAATGTTTCAATATGTGATTTTTAAGATAATATGCGTGAATAAGTTATTATCATAAACAGCAATTCATGAGACATAGACTGATTAGTGACTATGTGCCAAATGATATTATATTGAGATAAGTACTGTGATCAGAATATTTTTTGTACTATAAAAATTTCAAATTTTTAAAAAATGAAATGAATGAAGTTTTACGTCCTACTTTTCTGCACCTGTATGGGGCTAATTGAGAATGGGCAAACACCATGCAGTGTGCAATGAGGGAAATTGCCTGCTCTTATTTTCAATTTCCAACTGTCAAGGGATCTTTAACGTGCACAGCCAAGGTTTATGTCCCCTTTGAACGACCAGACACCTTTTCCATGACAGCCCCTCCGACCTGCATCATGGACTGAACCCTGGACATTCAGGTTAGCGAGCGAGCATCTACCTCACTGAGCCACTGCAGCTCCCAGTATTATTAATGGAGGTATAACGTTGCCAATATTGCCGATAATGTTGCAACGTTATCAATGTCGTAATTACAAAATACATTTGTCAATACTGCAAAGTACAAATGTTGATGTGTAAAAATGCAAATGTTTAAGTATACTAAAAAATCCAATGATATGCCACACAAATGCAGCTAACAATTTACTCTATGCACTTTGCACTCGCCTTGCAGAATAGACTTTTACACAATAAAACATATACCTTATATGGAATGATGATGTATATTCAAGAATGGCTGAAATGTACAGAAATTAATTTATATGCATGCGCATGGGTAGGCTACAAGTTCTTTTTGACATTTAAAGATGGGTTCTCCTTTTAAGAATTGACTCCCTGATACATTATTTCCTGATGAATTTAATGTTTATTTATATAGGGACTGCAACTGCAGAACTATCAGAAGAAAATGTCAGGGAGGGACCTAACCTTGACAATTTTGAGTACTAGATGCCCGTAAGCGCATTTTCTCCCACTCCCATTCTGACACTTAAATCGACCCTAAAAAATGCTGAACATTCCCCTTTAAAATATTATGTTTTTGTTTATTACCATTGTAATGTTGATAGATTTTCACTGTAACAAAAATTGATTTCCAAAGTGGTGCAAGATAGAGAGCTGGTTTCTTGATGTGAGTGATCGAAATTAAAGCCTATTTAAAATCAGCAAAATTGAAGGAAAAAAAATTAATATGTTCAATATTTAGCTTGTAAACACTCTAAAAGGCACAATTCTTGACAGATTTTAATGAAACTTGGTGAAATTGTTTATTACCGATTAGGCCTACTGAAAATCAGAAAGATCAAAATATATTTACATGAGTTATTGCCCTTTCTTAACTGAAAATGAAAAATAAAATCAATGCTTCACTTTGTGTCTTATAAAATATTGAAATATTATGGAATGCCAAAACGGAAAAAATTCAACATGTGAAAATCACATTCCAAGAAATACATATTATATACCAAATTCATTAATTATATTCCAAGAAATTCATATCATATACCAAGAAGTTAACTTTTTATGCCAAGAAATTCGTATCAAGTACCAACAAATTTTTTTATTCAAGATTCACGTGACCACACAAACTGATGACGTCATATTAAAACTAAAGTCGTTTTTATCCTAAGTTAATTCGACTAGATCTCGTAAAAAGACCTATTGTTAAGGAGATCAACATATTTAATATTACCAATATGTAGACAGATTAGGTGTAGCCTATTATAGGCCTAGGCCTAACATCTCCTAATGTGTTGGAAAGGGGAATCACCAAAGCCAGACCCGTATATTACTTCGAATAAATCTATGTTACATGATTTTTGTGCGACTGGAACTAATCAAATGATAGACAGTTCAGGGTTAAACTCGGCTTGGTTCGAGATATCTTTTGATTTTTGAACCCAGTTTTTCTCCTGTCAGTAATGCAGGTAGATCAGAGGGGCTGCGACACGGAAAAAGTGTGTAGTCGTTTGCCTGGGACAATTAACCGCGTCTTCCTTTGACTATTTTGGGCGCAGCTAATTTGAACTAGCATGTAATCTAAAGCCCTGACGAGCCTGCTTAGGTCACTTGATAACTATTTATTTGACATTGGCTAGTTCGTATTCAGAAAGACTACAAACTAGATGCATATATGTTGTGGAAAAGAACCTCATAGTTTAAAGTTACAAAAAAAGTCTTGTCTATGGTCATTTTTTTCTGAAAGTTTATTTAAAAATTTTCGTTGTCTGCTTATGTCAACTTTTTGTTCATGAAAAACGCCACACCTTCTCTTTAACATTTTAATCTATATCACTATTCATATTGATAAATTTTTAGTATATCAAGAGCATTTGCAAATTTGTGTCAAATTGTATCAAAAATATAACATGTCTCCAAGTTTTGTTAATTGTAAAATGATCAGACCAAATTTCAATCAAATCAGATGTTAGTCAAAATGCATCAAAATTGGCTTTTGAAGGCGATAGAGACTAAGTCAAGGGCAATAACTAAAAAAACGCTCATATAAAACAACCAAATTCAAACTTGTCCGAGATTTCATGAATACAAATATCATAAGCCAATTGTGACGACAATATACAACCACATTAAAATGTGAGTCCAATACAAAACACTGTCATATTAAAGCATTTAAATTACACATTACAATGTGGGCGTATCAAAAGCAGTTGTTACTTGTCTTGCCATTTTCTAAATATATACATCCACATTAAATGTTCCAAGAAACAGAAATATTTTTACTCTGTCTTGTACACACTATAAAATGCACATGACTGATATCTAAAATGATATTTATGATTATCAACACTCATCATTTGACAAAATTGAATTGTTAATCATTACCCAAGGATGAACCTTATTGGAATAGTTTTCAGTATTCAGTAACAAGAGTTTAATTGACTTCTTACTGAAATTGTAAGATACCACCAATTATGAACCCTATTAAAAATCTGCAAAATCAAAATATAGATTTTGTGAGGAACTTTGTTTTTTCATAAATAAAATGCACAGATCACAACTGATTAATTTGCATGGTAAGCAAAGCTGTTTATTTAATTTTTGCCAAATGTAAGAGCAAGTTTACCACCATTTTGAGTCAATCATGAAAAACAAAGTTTGCAGCCATTTTGTGACATCAATAATCTTAATGTTAGAGACAGTTGCCAGGGGCCGATCCAAGTTTTTCGAAAGGGGGGGGGGGGGGCGTAGTTTCAAACCTTTGCCGAGCGAAGCAGGAAAAAAATTTGTTGACCTTTTTTTTTGGCTTAAAAACATAGAACAAGTATAAATTGTACTAAATTAACGTTTTTTGACGTGGACCATGTATGCAAAATTAACGAAATCTATAGGCGTATTCTTTGTACAGTCTAACTTAAAAAAGAAAACGAAAAAAAGACAAAGTAAAGGGGGGGCGTACGCCCTCTATGCCCCCCTCTCGATCTGCCACTGGTAGCTAAGCTCCTCCCACTATAATTGACAGATAGCAAGATGATTTATAAATGTAACTTTAAGGGAGGTAATATCTGGCAAATAGCTTGCCACTCAGGGCTGTTGATTGAGCTTTATCATTATACTTATAGTATCCAATAATGAATATTTACTCTTTAAACTAATTTTGAGAATTTAAAATTCATGCATATTCTAAGAGGTAGTATCTCTTTAAGTTGGCTTTCAATTGGGTATTGTTTGGTGACACAAGATTATATGTTAGTTAAAGGGCCATTCTGCTTTTTGAAAAAAGTGTTTTTTAATAAAAACGTTGCAAATATTAGGGATGGGCGGTATTTCGATATTACCGAAAATACCGGTTCTAAAAAAATACCGGTAGTAATACCGTGGCTCATCTAAAAACCGGTATACCGTGAATTCTTATTAAAAATACCAAGATACTGATTATCTGACAGTCACTGTCAAGATATTGTTGAAAATATGTGTTCTTTATGCTTATCTTAAAATCAGCTGGTCTTATTTTGATTTTTATCATGCCTGTCTGCCACACAAATTCATTGTGGTGTGAAAATCCTGTTAATTTAGTGCCTGCTTGGATAGTCTTTAACATACCAGACTATAAAAAAATATAGTACGGGTACTGTTGACAGCAGTTTGGATCATCAAAACATTGTATAAATAAATAATTAAAAAAAAAAACGGATACCTGTCAGTAAACTCTATTGACAGTTGATATTTCTGTGGGAATGTGACTTTTTCACACAAATCATCCCTTACCTCTTCTTTTGACAATTGAATATTCCCTATGCACAAATAGAAATGTCAGAGAGCTCTATTGGCATATAACTTTGAAAATGTGAATGTTCCAAAAATACCGTGACTATACCCAGTATTATATAAAATACCGAGGTATTTGAAATTGGCAATACCGCCCACCCCTAGCTGAAAGTAATTCTAAAGTATGCTTATTGTATCTCTGTATCTTCTTGATCAAACTGAATTTGTTTTTGAAGGGTTAATTAAAAACAGGGAGTACTTATTGTTAATTAAGCAATTTGACCTAGTTTTGGTGTTTGTCTCAATAATTTCTCAATATTTTTTACTGAAACTTTTGGAATACATCGGAGATACATTTATCTACAATTAGAAAACTACTGATTTGAGTAAAATAAACGCCTAACAGCGTTCAAAAAGCATAACGAACTTAAAAACCTTACGTAAGGTTTTTAAAAATATTTTAGCATGTTTAAACTTTCAGATACTTTAAAGGGCACATTTGTTTAGCCAAACGGTCTCCGTGAAAGTTACGCTAGCGCTCTGCAACATATCACGGTAATGAACGGCGGCCATTTGACCGGACTACATCAATGTTATCACGTAATCTCGTGATTCTGGTAGTTCAAACATCAGAGACGGGTCATTCGCGGCTACAAATATTTGTAAACAAATAACACGAAAACAAACAGATGTATTTAAAATGATGATAAAATGCGTAAATGGTGAACAGATAGTCACTACGTAGCATTAAATGCATGAGCAGGTGTCAGAAAATTCCTTCACAGATTCTATTGCTATGAACTATATATATGTCGCGACGTTACAAGCAAAGGGTAAAGCGTCAAAGTAAAGAGTCTCGCGCATGAAAACACAACGAAAAACACCATTCATTACCGAGACAGATTATGGTTTACGGAAACTGCCGAGGATTGCCGAATGGTGTTTAGCTTATGGTGTATAGTTTTCACAATTTGGGCAAAACAAATTTTGACATAGAAAAAATTCAGACTGTCCCTTTAATGTTCGATACACTTTAATATATACTATTCATTTTATTTTATAGATAATTGTGTGAGAGGTAGACTGTTAACTATATTTCTTGTGAGATAAAAATAATATTAATATCTACGTTAGATTTATCTAATAAGACCATGTCTAAAAGGATATTATGTGTTGGTTTAGTGTGTGTTGATTTTAAAACAGTTGTCAAAGAATATCCATTAGAGGACACAAATCAGAGGTAATCATGATTATTTTTTATATATAAATTGAATTTTTTCAATGGAGTTGAATGGAAAGCCAAGGCAGAAATATTTTCACTAACCTGTCACAGAACCTGGAATTTTGAAGCTATTCTAATCCTTAATAATGTTCACAACTCTCCCTCGAAGTATAAGCTTTAAAATCCCTGTGTAGCCCATGTTCCTTCAGCAACGTTAGACATTTGCATTATCTACCGTTGCTGGATTGACATGGTTTTCTTGTCATTATCAACTAATAACCTCGTTTAAAAATCATTATACGTCACATTCAATTTATGACCATTGAGACTCGATTATCACAAGGTAAATTTGCTACAAGAAATTTGACGTCTGGTCATTCGAAAGTTTTCCCGCAATAATTTGTTACAAGGAATTTAACTGGTCGACCATAATCGTTCGACCAATCAAAGTTAATGACAAGAAAAGCTTATCATGATAGCAACGGATTAATGTAATGAAATGAAATGATAGCCATTGCTAAAGGAACATGTGTGTAGCCATAATTATGAGCGTTTGAAAGTCAAAAATACGACTTGTCGTTTAGTAAGACTATACCTTATATAGAAAAGACAAATACAGAAAATGAAAGATAAATGTTTAGGTTTGGATATAATTGAAGAGATTATGCGATTTTTGTTCAGTTCTAGTACTTCTGGAGGCTATTTACAGATATTAAAGGCTAAAATTGACCCTCGAAAATGATGAACATTCCCCTTTAAATTTCTGTGTCTGGATGAATTTTTTTATGTTTGCACCAAATAATATCTTATTACAATTAACTTAATCTATTTAAGGTTTAAAATATTTCTATTCTGCTTAATTTAAGATAATTCTTCTTTTTGTATGCACCAACTGACAATAATTAAATAAATATATTTATTTCTATCGTAATTGAAATTCAATTTTCCTTTTTGAAAAACACTCTTTACATTCATATTATGCATAAAATTTTGATGACTGTTGTACCGTATAATTCCGATTATAATGCGCACCCATGTACCCTTCTTTACCCCATCAAAATCGGGGAAAATTCATTTACCCATGTATAGTGTGCACCCCTTGTTGACGAAAAAAAGTTGGCATAACGCAGACACCACAATAGTGGCTGATCAACGTCGACGGTAATTTCAAGTCTTTTCTTTCCGTGTTTTTATAATACCGAATTTTGGAATACGAAAATAAAACAATTTTCGTCGTGCGTTACAAATAATATTTTCATCAAAATTAAATTGGTTAAAATGGTACATTGTAATTGATAAGACTTTGTCATGTGGCTGCCGTTTTTTCATTTTAACACCTTCATCCATCAGCGATCAATTACAAAATGGCGTCCAGACAATATTGCCTTGGGAATCACTGGTGAAAAATATTTTTTTTAAGTCACCGTGTATAATGCGCACCCCTTGTTTGACAGGTACTTTTCAGGGTAAAAAAGTGTGCACTATATTCGGAATTATACGGTATGTAATGTGGATGTGTTGTGTCGGATACTATACAGATTCCCATCTGGCAGTGTGTTCAATACCAATTGCTTATTCTAATCCTTGATTTAAATTTCTCCTTTGAAAACCTTGTAGAAGATATTTTTATCAAAACTTTCCGATAATGATTTATTGCTTATAGTTTTCAATAATATGAAGAAAAAAAACAACATTTCTATCCTCTTAAAAAGTCAAACCTTGCCGTTAAAACAAAGCTGCCAGTGGGCATTTGTTACCATGCCTGGCAAGTTATGATGTTTTGATTATTGTAGGACAATGGATACTATAATGGAGAGAGGGGGTAATGCTAGTAATAGTGCTACAGTGTTATCTATGTTAGGTTGTAATGTAGATTATTTTGGTACTGTTTCAGACTGTCAAAATAAAAAGTAAGTACTATATTAACCTACTCAAACACAATGACCGTTGAGAGCAGTAGATTTGTTGAAAGTATAAAACATTCTCAAACAAGTGGTGGAATGAGGTCATATGTCCCATTCTGTGTTCTAACAACCACATTTCATTGTTGTATTTCCATGAATGAATTTATAATTTTAGAATGTAGTTTTAATTAGTCTTTTATGATTAGCCCAATTCTTGATAATTAATACATAAAAAGTTAAGATATATCACAATTTTTTTGCGTGCTTGCTATTTGATATTCACTGTTGTTTGCTGTGATCTAAGCTAAATATTCCTCTGAGCTTTTGTTGATATACTCCCCTTGTCCTTTCAAACATAGGTCGAAATGGACAGTTTTGGATGCTTAATTAAGATAAAATTCTAAATATGTCAGGCATGGATTTAGGCAGGGGCGTGCTGGTGGCGTGGTGGGGGCATAACGGGCATGTGCCCCCCCCTAAAATTTGCAAAACATGGGTTGTCCGCATGTAATAAGTATTTATTTTAACCTCAAATAATTTTTTTACTCGCTCCCCTTGGCGAAATTTTTTAATGCGCCCCCCCTAACGTCAAATCCTGTATTCGCCCCTGTATGTTGTTACCAAAACTGGCCTTGGAATGTAATAGAGGTTAAAGCAATGATTTGATTTTAATAAACTTGGTATTTTAGTATCCTATGTATATGTTCCCTATCCACAAAATATCAAAATTGTCTCAAAAATTTGTGTATAAGAAAATATTTATTTTGTAGCTTTATAATCACTGATTTTGAAGAATATGGAGTCAATATTGGTAATATAGTTATATGTAATAATAGTAAATGTCCAGTTTCAATAGTCATAGTCAATAGTGAAAACGGCTCTAGGACCATCTTACACAGTAACAGGTAATGGTGTCATTTTAAAGAGTTTGTACAAAGCAGGGATCATACATATCATCTGAGAAATTTTCCATGACGTGTAACTTTTGACTATTGTAGTATTCTCGATTTTCCATGCTATTCTATGTCTGGAAAAGCTTTTTTAAAATTCTCTGATTTTCCAGGTTTTTCCTGACCTGTGCAAACCCAGTACAGGTTTTTTGTAAAATTTGGGTATATGTATAGGAGTTGAATGGTGCAAATTGGTGCTATCAGTGTCCCTGAAACACATACAAACTTTAGATAACCTTTTTACAATCTCTTTAAATTTTCCTAACATTCTCACGACTGTTTGTTTACATTTAGCATGGGCAGATATCTTTCAAACATTTGCTTGATCTCTGAACACCAGATTTCTCATTTCTTAGACTGCTGTGCTCACTCGTATCAACTACAGAACAAACTAGCATGCTAGATAGCTTTGTATTGCCATATTGAATAAATTATAGTTCAGTTAATCAAAATCATTCTTCAGAGAGTGATTTAGAATGGCTGTTTTTACCGTGAAATCTCTGAGCAAGAGATGTTTTTCCTTGCCCATTTACCGGGTAAGATGGCCACCTATCATGGCCGAGTCATTATATAATCTTGTACAATGATGAAGGTTGAGCCAAATGGGCTGTGTGCAAGCAAAATGGGACTGGATGATAGAGAATTGTCAGTATGCTCTGTCCTGTAGTTTCAAGAGGCAGTTGAATGTATGCTTTAACTTTTTCCATCATGATAGATAGTTGGAAACATGCTGACCTGATTCCAGCCTCTGATAAGTATTTTTACAGTTGTTTGCCAGAGTAAGGTTAGCCAATATGTATTTTTGTTCACTGTAGAAAATAAAGTGCTATTCTTTAATTTAGATGTTTACGGGAGTTGACTTATAAAGATTTTCAAATGGTTGATTTAAGCCTTTACAGTTGGATTCATTTTGAAGTAAGGATGATTTATTATCTGTTACCTTAAACTTGTAGTAAATGTCAAAGAACATTAGGGGCAACGGTGACATATATGCTGCAAAAATTGCAAAGTTTACCCTCACACATGTCTGAGAGCATGATTCTTTGGCAACGGCTATCATTTCATTTCATTACATTAATCCGTTGCTATTATGATAAGATATTCTCGTCATTAATTGTGATTGGTCGAACGATTATTGTTCGACCAGTTATATTCCTTGTCACAAATTATTGCGGGAAAATTTTCGAATGACCAGACGTCAAATTTCTTGTAGCAAATTTACCTTGTGATAATCGAGTCTCAACGGTCATAAATTGAAAGTGACGTAGTGTTTTTAAAACGAGGTTATTAGTTGTTAATGACGAGAAAACTCTGTCAATCCAGCAACGGTAGATAATGCCAATATCTAACGTTGCTGAAGGAACATGGTCTGAGAGAGGGTGGTTTTTGACTGATTTTCTTGCTGTTGATTGTTTGTTTAGTGACGTCAACCTTCTGTCATAGACATCTTTTGATCTTCTTGGGAGACTGAATAATATTGACAAGTTTTGTTAAAATATGTCAAAAATCTCGTCTTGGAACATGTTTTCAAGGACAAGGGCATGAATTCTAAAAACTAGAGTTTTTGACGGAAACAAATGAAATTTGATATGTGTATACATATTCATAAAACGAATATCAAGTTCGAATTTGAGCTATTTTCGATCGTTAGAAGCAGAGTTATTGCCCTTGCCCCAAATCCGTCGGTCCATCCATCAACATTTGCTCGTACACGCTCTAAAAACTAGAGTTTTTGACGGAATCAAATGAAATTTGATATGTGTATACATATTCATTAAACGAAGATCAAGTTCGAATTTGAGCTATTTTCGATCGTTAGAAGCAGAGTTATTGCCCTTGCCCCAAATCCGTCGGTCTGTCCATCAACATTTCCTTGTAAACGCTCTAAAAACTAGAGTTTTTGATGGAATCAAATGAAATTTGATATGTGTATATAAATTCAGAAAACGAAGATCAAGTTCGAATTTGAGCTATTTTCGATCGTTACAAGCAGAGTTATTGCCCTTGCCCCAAATCTTAAATATGCTATTACTCTCTTAGTTTTCAACCGATTTTGATGAAACTTAAAATGGATGTTATTGGACCTAAATCAAAAGGTTTGAGAAAGTTTAGTTTTCTCCTGATTAAATTTTTTCCTTTTTCAACTTTTTCGTTAGGCATATATGGCCGTGGTCCACTATCTTTGTCTTTTGAGTCCAGACACCCCCTGCACGTAGCAAATTGAAAACTACACAATTTTTTTTCAAAATTTTCTTGGGGGAGAAATCCCTCAAATTCTACTCTAATCCTCCTGGGCCTACAGCCCATGGTAGCAGCAGCCTACGCTTGCTGCTGCAACGATTTCAGTATGTATTTTGGACTCCCTTCTGGATTTTTCCTGCACATACCTGTGAATTAGAATATTTGGCAACTCTAGATATAACCTTCATATCGTGTCTCATAGATCAGAAGTCTACATTATTTTGCTACGAATCAAAATTTTGATATTGATATTGATAAAACAAAAACCAAAATTTGGTGTGTTCAACTGCTTGTTATATGTTTCAATCCAAATTGAAGTCTGATCAACTTGACAAAATGTTGCTGCCATCTGTTGCTGGTGCTTTTCTAGATCAGAGCATCAAGTCCCTAAATCACAATTTGAGGGACATGAGACTAAGCTTCATTATATCTTGAACCAGCACAACGAATTTGGTTTTTTCTCCAAAAACTGTCAGAAAATTCTTGTATGTTATGGGGTCAGCTCCATACCAGCCTTTTTTCAACAAAATAAACCACCAATTATTGTTGTCTATGATATAAGTTAAAATATTCAAGCATGTTTTAAAAGCCAAATTGTCATTTGAGCATTACAGCCAATCAAAAGGCTTGTCTCAAAATTATTGTTTAAAATCACATAATACAAAATTGCATTATATTTAGATGCTTAGTCATCTGACCATAAAACACATACATGTAGTCATTATTTAGAGTCAACTTGTCGGTCTACGGTTCTTCTAGCTAATCTAGGTAGGTGTGGGAAGGTTGGTTGATTGAAGTGTTGATATTATATTTACAGGGACGACCAAATAATGATGATATCAGAAATATGATACTAGATATTCAACAATATAATCTTAATAGTGACCAAAGAATAACTGTATCTCTAGAATTTGAGAAAATTCGAACTTCTCCATTAGGTAAGTTTCATATTTAGATAATTGAAGAGATTTTGATGAGGACTTAGAGCACATGTAATTCTGAAAAGCACATCATCCAAACTCTGGGCATGTCATCCCAACTCTGGGCATGTCATCCAAACTCTGGGCATGTCATCCAGACTCTTGGCACATCATCCAAACTCTGGGCATGTCAACAAGACTCTTGGCACATCATCCAAACTCCAGGCATGTAATCCAATCTCTGTGCATGTCATACAAACTCTGTGCAGTGTGCATGTTATCCAAACTCTACCATGTCATTCAAACTCTGGGCACATCATCCAATCTCTAGGCATGTCATCCAGACTCTAATCACATCATCCAAACTCAGGGCACATCATCCAAACTCAGGGCACATCATCCAAACTCAGGGCACATCATCCAAACTCTGGGCACATCATCCAAACTCAGGGCACATCATCCAAACTCTGGGCACATCATCCAAACTCTGGGCACATCATCCAAACTCAGGGCACATCATCCAAACTGTAATACATGATATACTATCATTGTCCAATTTTGAGACATTAAATTTTGTGTTCATTTAAAGAGGTGGTATCACTTTAATAGTTATTACACATGTTTTTCATAATGGTCTAGTGAACATGCCATAACATTCTGAAAAAATGTAGGCTTATGGCCTGAATTTCATAGCTGTGATGGTTGAAGTCCTACCATATATTATTTATGAAACAAAGCTACCAGAGGGCATATTTACCTTGCCTGGCAAGCTATCTAAGTTGAATGAGCACCTCTACTTTCTATTCATATATCTAATTTAAATAGCATTTGTACCAAGCATTTGGTCACTGCTTTAAAAAAAAAAAAAAATTCAATAATATTTTTGTTTATGGCATATTAGATCCCCTTTCACCATTCCATGAAGCAATTGCATTACATATTTGTTGTACCTAGGCCAGTGCTTCCAAAGGAGTATCTCCTTTTACACCTCATATAAAACTTATTTAACTGCAAACAGTACTGTTTCGGCCTTCTGGGCCTCATCAGTGCAGTGCTGATACTGGAGTTGAGGTTTGGCTATATAGCCACCTCAGATGATCCCACATTATGTGATACCATCGTACCATGCCAGAGTGCTCAAACTAGCAAGCTAGTGGGCTACGCTTAACGCTAACAGCAATGGTACTTATTTATATATTTATCCTGCAACAGCTCTGCCTTATTATATGTTATTCATAGTTTAATTTGTTGTTTGTAGAAGATGTTATACCATTAGTAGATTATGCCTTCTTCAGTAAAGATTACGCCAAACATTATGGTTATAATGATATGGAAACATTTGTCTCTAAAAAATCAGCAGAGAAAAAGTAAGTTGTACTACAATTACATTACTTGTAATAAAAAAAAATACTCGATTACACAGATTACATCTGATAACTTGAAAATTTGTAATGGATGACAGCTGATTACATTTACAGATTACAATAAAACCCAGGCCTGCATAATATGCAAATATTTTGATTTGATTTGATTGATTATGCAATTTGCTTGAATTGTTTTAAAGCCTTTGCTTTTTTGAAAGCACTGCCAGTTTAGTATCAGCACCGCACCTAATTACTAAGCAATTGATCTGAAGGCCTGGATCTGCTCAGTCTGCCCAATATATTCCATTATATTGTCTTGTGTATTAATGATATACAAAACCAGGAAACACTGTTAAAAAAAAAAAATATATAAATGTAGAACTTCATAGCCCCCCAGACTGATTTGAATTAGACCAAACTGATTAGCAAAGGTCAGTAAGATTTGGGCGAAGGTAAACAGAAGGGATAGTCCAGAAGTTCCTTGTTAGTCTTTGTGGCGACCTTCTAACAAACAAAAAATATAAACTGAAACTAATGAAATACCAACAAAGTTTGGTCAAATTTTGAATAAACTGATGGCTCCCAAGAAGGTTTTTTTCTGAATCGTTTGAAGGTAAAGATCTAAATCCCTACAATTTGGATTTCCATAGAAATTGATCAAAATGTATTTGATGTCAAACCACATTCTTTTATATTTTTTGTTAATTTTGCATATTATATTCAGGGGCGGATACAGGATTTGACGTTAGGGGGGGCTCAGAATAAAATTTCGCCGAGTGGAACGAGTCGAAAAATTATTTGACGTTAAAATAATCAAAGTTATTGAAAAATTCTTCTAGAGTGGGTGCAATGTAGATAGATATCTTGCCAAGCGAAGTGTGGCGAGAAACATTTGTGGTAAAATGGTGATCTTGCCAAGCGAAGTGTGGCGAGAAACATTTGTGGTAAAATGGTGATCTTGCCAAGTGAAGTGTGGCGAGAAACATTTGTGGTAAAATGGTGCGGATCAGGCCCGTAGCCAGGAATTTCCAAGGGGGGGTTATATGGACTCGTAAAGCAATCAAACTCAACCTTAACAGTCACAATTCAAACAGAATGTCTACTTTAACAGTGCTTATTTGTTTTCAAGGGGGGGTTCGTCCGAACTGGCTACGGGTATGCGGACAACCCATGCCCTCGACGCCCCCGCCTCAATCTGCCCCTGATATTGTTTGTTGTTTTACAGTAAAACTGTGGTTTGTGCCTGGGGAGAATGTGGTGCAGCAGCCAAAATTCCAGACTGTACTGTTGTCACATCTAAATCCTTTCCTCCCAAACAAATGGTGGATACCACTGGTGCAGGAGATACATTCATAGCTGCTTGTTTATATAGTTTAATTCATGGACTAAGTTTAGAGGAAGCATTGGATTCAGGATGTTGTCTGGCAGGTGCAAAGTGTGGCATGATGGGATTGCGTGGATTAAGGAACTCAAGGGAGATAACTTATACTTGTAAGAAAATTAAGGATATTGTGATGTCAAGATGAAAGTGTCTTACTCAATATATAGAACATTATTCATTAAAGTAATATGTTCACTAACTGTTCGACCAAAAAACTTTACGTCTCAGAACCTGGAATTTTTTACCTAATCCAATCTGAATAATGTTCCAGGCTCTCCCTTGAAATTTAAGCCTTCATATCCCAGTATAGCAATAATTATAAGCGACTGAATGTCAAAATACAACTCGTCGTTTAGTAAGACAATGACTTATATAGAAAACACATATATGGAAAATGAAAAATAACTGTTATGATTGTAGGGATTGTGTGATTTTTGTGCAGTTCCACTAAATCTAAAGACTTTTTACATAAATTCAAGACCCAAATCGATCCTCAAAAATACTGAACATTATTCTTTAAAGTGATTGTAAAGAGCTTTCTAAATTTTGTTTGTCTATCCGGGACACTTGTAGCATCAATATTCAATTTGCACCATTTCCAAATTTCATTCAGACATCTTTGGTTCCATTAGTTTCTTTTTTGATTTTTACTTATCTGTAGGTTTTTCCATTCCACTAAAATTGTTAGCCTCTTATGACATCACTATTGTGACAGAAAATTGGAATGATGTAAATTGAAGCCATAAATGTCCCTGATACACATAGATTATATTAAAGGGGAATGTTCAGCATTTTCGAGGGTCAATTTGGACTCTTTAAGGGTGTTAATTGGGTTATTTCACGTTATGAAAAAATGGAATAAGTATATGAAATAATGATTTCTTGAGACTTGTTGGGCATTTGTTGATATTTGGGGTCCTTTTCGATAGTTTAAGGTTGATTTCATGTCAATCAGATTTTTTTTAATGAGTTGACAGCCCTTTCAAACATGTCATAAAAATTGGACATTTCAAACCTTTGATACAAGTTTAAAAAAATGTGAATGGATCAATCTACATCAAACTTGGCATAAATGTAGACAATTACATTGCCGAGAAACGTACAGAGCGATTTTCCAAAAAAAATTATTATTTTGGTGGTTACCATGGAAATAAGAAAATTTACGAAAATTTACACGTAGATACGGCAAACATTTTCCAGGGGCCAAACTGATTAGAATTTTAGAAAAAACTCTCTGTACGTTTCATCCTTATTGAATAAGCTTTCAATCAAGACCATGATCGTAATTTTCCAATAAAAAATGGCTGAGAAATCTTGTACCAACCGGGACACATTTTTCTACTTTTCCCTAATTTTTCTCGAACGCTAGCCCAATCAATACCCTTAAGAAAACATCTTTAAAGACCCATTCCTTGTTACATTATATTTTTACATAATTGAAGATATATTAGAAGTGTGTGTATGTATGTTTCTGTTGACATTATTTGTTTTGTTTGTTATAAAATCTATTTATGAAGATGAGTTTCAATTAATTATACGCATACATTATAATGTGGTCGTATATTGACGTTGTCCCTGTTCATCCGTCCGTCTGTCCACTTTTGGTTTGTGAACACAATAGAGACCACAGTTTTCATCTGATTTGAATGAAATTTGGTGTGCTCATTTGTAATGAAGAGCTTTTGGACAAAGGTTTTTGAGTTATAGCTTTTGACTTAGTCTAAATGCGTTGAAATAGGCTTGTGAACGTAATAGAGACTACAATTTTCATCTGATTTGAATAAAATTTGGTGTCATAATTTATTATGAGTTCTTGGACAAGTCCAGATTTTTCTATGAACATTTTTTTAGTTATATCCCTTGACTTAGTCTAAAAGCGTCAAAAATGGCTTGTGAACACTACAATTTTTATCTGATTTAAATGAAATTTGATGTATTACATTACATTACTAATAATTTATAATAAAGGAGTTAGATTTTCAGTAAAATGACACAGATTGGTGAACACCCTTAATATACTAAAAATTCACCAGGGAGCTTGGCGTATCTTGCTAGGCAACCACTTGTTATAAAAGCCCACTGGACCATATTGAACCATTGCTCGCAAACACCCAAGATGGCGCAATTCTTAACAAATTTTAATGAAAATTTTGAAATTGTTTATCTATGGATGAACCCTAATCAATTATCTTCAAAATGCTTTTAATTCTTTACCTTTTGTGCACACTCTAGATGGCAGTTTTGGACATAACTGAATTTTTCACCGCAGAATTAACCCTATCGAAAATCAAAAAATCGGACAGCGTTTAATATGAGTTACCACCTTTGGCTTGTAAACACTCTTAATAAGTACAATTCTTGAAAGATTTTAATATCTGCGTACTCTTTCTTGATTTTTCAACTGTCTAAGGATGTTTAACATGCACATCACACCCTCTAACAATACTGTTTCATTTATTGTCTTGTCCAAACAGTGCTTCTTGGATCCGAGTCACTCATGAGAAACACCAAGTTAAAAGATAGTGGACCACGGCCATATACGCCTAACGAAAAATTTAATCGGGATAAAATTAAACTTTCTCAAACCTTTCGATTTAGGTCCAATAACATCCATTTTAAGTTTCATCAAAATCGGTTGAAAACTAAGAGAGTAATAGCATATTCAAGATTTGGGGCAAGGGCAATAACTCTGTTTCTAACGATCGAAAATAGCTCAAATTCGAACTTGATCTTCGTTTTATGAATATGTATACACATATCAAATTTCATTTGATTCTATCAAAAACTCTAGTTTTTAGAGCGTTTACAAGCAAATGTTGACTGACAGACCGACAGATTTGTGGCAAGGGCAATAACTCTGTTTCTAACGATCGAAAATAGCTCAAATTCGAACTTCATCTTCGTTTTATGAATATGTATACACATATCAAATTTCATTTGATTCCGTCAAAAACTCTAGTTTTTAGAGCGTTTACGAGCAAATGTTGACGGACGGACGGACGAACCGACGGACGGACCGAGATGAGGGCGTATAAAAATCCAAAGGCATCATCTTGTCTTATGCCCAGATTGAACCCTTGACCTTCCAGAGAGCAAGCAAATGTCGAACTCACTGAGCCACTGTGACTCCCATTTTGTACAGCAAGGAAAATTTATACTATTTGTACCATAGTAGGGCTTAAATAATAATATAAGGCACTTTAGTAATGTTGATAAGATCTTTTATTGTATACAAAGTATTTATTTCATGCAGATGGTGAAACAATTTAAGTTAATGTTCTTTTTAACTAATTCCAAGGACATAGATGCTTCAATTCTGCATGAAGATTGGTATCCGAAATATTCTCAAGAATTTTAAAGCATATTTAGCTTCAACAAGTTCCTAATTAATAGATGTCTTGATAAGTACAGTATGTCTTGATAAGTACAGTATGTCCAAGGAATGAGTCAAAAGTACAAAATTTGTTTTCACTAAATGGGATATCAAAACAATTTGGTTGAAAAAATTGAGATGAAAGAACAGTAATCTAACAAAAAGACCAGTAATAATAAACATGATTTGTATTATAAACAATTTATTATTTTGGCATAACCTTCTTTTCTTTTATAACCAATGATTTTACAAAGTATCTTGATGGGTTTTATAGCACAGTTGGTTTAAGCGTGGGTTTTTTACAA
Organism: Lottia scabra; assembly: GCA_029955415.1. Classification (NCBI taxonomy): domain Eukaryota; kingdom Metazoa; phylum Mollusca; class Gastropoda; family Lottiidae; genus Lottia; species Lottia scabra. Next base: position 17,582,724 of record JARJEI010000001.1, read on the forward strand.
TGTCATTTGCTTGGATGTTGTGGTTGTGTGTTCTAATTTTGCTATGGATGTGAAAGTCATGACCTTGAATAAGTCATCTTCACTTATAATTCCAGTCCACCCATCTGTAAATGGGTACTGATAATCCGGGAAAGATCAATGCCAAGAGGTTTTTCAAAGGACCAGCTGGTAAAAAGGATTCTCTTATTAACTAAAGTTGTTATCCTTGTAAAATATACATATAGTTTCTTTTCTTTTTATGAAACAATGTTAAGTATTTGCAGAAGTTTAAGAAAATCTGTTCAAGATCTTTGCTAAATTACGGGTTTGATAATTGCAAGTTATATCACAATAGACATTTCTGAGCTTCATTTTAAAGATAAGAGATTCAAAATTGCAATCAACTGAGGATAGAACTAGAAAGTCCTTCATAATTGATAGACAATTCATTTCAGTACAAAAAGCCTGTCTAAGAAAATTAGGTTATGCCAAAATAATGAAAACCATGAAATCAACAAAAAAAGTAAAATCTACAACAAACTGGACAGCGCTATTTACAAAAATATTGGTATCCATGTACAACATTATTTTAATAATAGCATATACAAAATATGTACAAAATATTTATGTGACTGCAAGAGAGCACTTAAAGTCAAACAGAGCTATATTTCATGAGTACCAAAGTCAAAATCCCCACTATGAATCATTTTTAAATACATTATAAATTTTCAAGATAAATGCATTATATGCAAACTAGTACCATTGTTTTTGCTTGAAAAAATGAATTTTGATGAACGCTATATGTATACAGTATATTTCCGAATATAATGCGCACCCATGTATAATGCGCAGCCCTTCCTTACCCCATCAAAATTGGGAAAAATTCATTTACCCATTTAAGTTTTAAGATGGACCAATTAGATGACAAACTCCAAAATCAAAATGCATGCAACATTTACATCAAACAGTCAGTCTGTATCTAAAAATTGAATTTTCATAGAACAAAGACAATATAACCACATAAACCCCAAAATAACATCAGGGACCTTATTCTCGAAAACTTAACTTATATAAAATCTGGATGATAAGAAATTCAGTAATCTGATTGGATAAGAGTTTATAATTTAAAATTGATTTGTGATTGACCAATCATTGCAAAGTTAAATTTTCGAGAATAGCACTTGGGGCCTTATTCTCAAAAACTTAACTAAGATAAAATCTGGATTTTAAGAAATTCAGTAATCTGATTGGATAAGTGTTCATAATTTAAAATCGATTTTAGTGATTGACCAATCAGATGACTAGAACACTAAAATGATTGCAAGTTAAATTTTCGAGAATAGTCCCTGGATTTGAACTATCGTAAAATAATGTTATACTTGCCAATATCGAATTAAATAAAATCGATTTTAATAGAATTAAGCCTCGTACATGCGACCTTGTTTGCATACATATGCATTTTTACATGGGTGTGTAAAATAGTCGCATGTACGCAATTGCACATATGTGTATAATTGCGTACTGTGAAAATTTGCACCAAGTCCAGAGGTTGTGCAAAAGCAAATTTATGCCAATTTACACAACATGCAAATTTTTGTCGCATGTACAAGGCTTAAGTGACCCAAATTAATATAAGTATTGAGATAATTGATGAAGATGTACAAACACATTTGTTTATTATTATCTAAAATGCAAACAGCTTAAAACAATTCATGTCTCAAATATGAAAAGAATCCCTTGACATAAATTTCAAAAAATCTGAAATATGATGGCTTGTAATACACACTTATACATCATGATGCTTAAAGGACAAAATATGATGTTTTCACATCTATCTGTTACTCCTACAACTTGATATTCTCAATATACTTTTTTATAGTTTAATTCTCCACCAATCATATTCTGTCCAAAAAATTATTGAGGGGGAAAATTGCGCCCTTCCTTTTTGCCATTATAAAAATATCCCACCTGAAACTTGGAAAGTGAATATTTAGATAGTATTTTTCTGTCAATTTCAATCTATATCTAAACTCGAAGAGGATACTAGTCATTAATAACAAGCGGAATGATTAGTGGGAACATGGATAGATGTGAAAAACCTCAAATTCTATTGCTAAAGCTGAAGACAGACTAAGCGAAACTATTCGCCGAGGAATTCATACGGCCGATGAAATGGTCAAACAGTGCAACTATATGCATTAATTGCAAATTGGCTTTGACCTAAGCTCGAACGATTGTTGCCTCACTGGACACATTAAGCAAAGTTTCTATTCACCAATGAAAATTAGCTCAGTCTGTCCCCAGCTTAAAGGAACATATTGGGGAATATGATGACCTAATATTATTTTACTGGCTGATAGATCAACTTTAGATTTATCACATTGTAGAGAAAAAAAATCTGAACAATGGCAGAAAAATAATATAGTCAAATTTTATGATTTCAATTTATGTAACACAAATGGCTCTTGTGACAATAAAGCACCTTGATTTAAACTTGATTCGAATTTTTTTGTTTTGAAACTTTTATTGACCAGATTTTTTGCAAATGCATTAAAAAAATATGCAGTGAAATTCAAACATAGATCAATTTGAACTGTTGTCATTTGATTGAAAATTATTTGAGTGTTTTTGTCATCTGATTGGTTAATAAAACTTATCTAAAATTGACCAGCGAACAGATAATGAAATACTTATCTATATCATAATTTCATGAATTTAAACCCCAGATCATTCCCATTATTGGTTTTGGCTTTAAAAGAGTTTCTATTTAACTAAAAAATTAGCATCATATTTTTTTGTAGAAATTGGCATCAGCTATTTCTTCACTTTCTAATTTCAATACCCTGTTTTCTTTGCAGCAAGTGTCTCTATCTGTCTAGGTTTATTTCCATGTCATAAAAAATCAAGTACAAAAACGTCAGGGGTCAAATGTGTCTTATCAGCTGCAAAAGTTCAACACAGGACTTCTCAGAATAAATGGAATATTTTTTCTTACTACAATTTGCTTTCTCGCTTAAATCACAAATTAATTTGTTGAAATTTTGGCAATTTCTTCTTCTGTAAATTCACTTCAGCTAGAAAAATATTTGAAGTGTTCCAGTATGTTTGAAGTGGCAGCATATCAAAATTAAATTAATTACTAAGATGAAGATTTGATTTGAAATATATTGAAGCCCTGTTTGTCCTTATATTGCATCCAGCAAAGATCTCTTGATGTAATTAGAGGTGTTTTTGTACAAAACTTTACAGCCAACATAAGAAAATCACAAGTCTCTTTAAAGCACAGTTTCAAAGGATGGAACACTTCCAAAATGATTTTTTAGAGGCGTTTTCTTTCTTCAGTTGATATCCTGCTTGCTTTGCATTGGGTGTTGAATCCTGAAAAACCAAATTTAAATTCAACTTAATTATTGTCATCCTTGTAATTGGTTGTTGTTTTTTGTGTTGTCTATAAGGGGCAGAATGGAAGATGTCCTTTGTTGGGTTTTCGGGATTATGATTTGAAGAGCAAGGGAGGTTATACATTTTTCTTATTTGGTGCAACAGACTTAACCCGCAAATGAAAAGTATTAGGACCTTCTTTTCTGTACTAGTTTTGGCTGATCAACCACAGCAATGCCATGTGCAAATTGCAATTTGAGAAATATTGTCAATGAAGTCTTTTTTGAACAATTCAAAATATTATGGTGTTATGTTATCTTTACCTATATGGGGATCGACCTCCTGATTATTAAGTACGCAAGTAAGCATATAGGTTGCAAAACAAGTGCGAAATGCAGATGCTGTGTTTTTTTACTTCTCTGATCATGAATTCATAGTTGGTTGAAAAATGATTTGCATGGATCATAAAATGAAAGATGATAACTTGTTTGATAAGAATTCAACTTACTGATCGTCGGTCCATTTTTCCCTTTATATCTCTAGCTAATGTGAAAAAAGCTTCATCAACATTTATTGAGGCCTTGGCACTGGTTTCCATAAACTTGATACCATGTTCAACAGCCAACTACAAATATGTGAAATAGCTTCTAAAAGAGTGGGTTTATCTCTCATGGAAAACATTAAATATCAAATATGCATGGAAATAAATGATGAACTCCTTCACATTACTATAAGGGTAAAAATTACATCCATTGACTGACTTTCAATTCATCATACTCTGACCATATTTAAAGGAATACTTCTACTACTAAGAGGTAGTATCACTTTAATACAATGTGGGGTTTTATAGCAGTTGATAACAGTGATCGTTCTTAACAATCATATGTCATTTACTTGGCTAACAGCAAATGGTGATTGCTGTGTTATTGTTTTGGTGCTGTGGTTGTGAGTTTGATTGGGGTGTGAAAGTTTGATGACCTTGAACAAGTCAACCCAGCTGTAAATGGGTACAGATAATCAATGAAAGAACAATGCTAAAAAATTTGGTCAAAAAACCATCAGGTAGAAAGTAAACTTAGTTGTTATTATAATATAGATGTTTCTTTCTTTTTTGGAAGGGGCAATAACTCCTAATCTTTTCCTCACAATGTGATCAAATTCAAACTTGGAGTAATAAAAAGAAAACTTACATTTTCACCTCGTTCTTTAGATACCTGCCGCCTGTCGTTCATATCACATTTATTTGCCAGAATCATCTTTTCTACATCTTTTGACGCATGCTTAAAAAACACAAAACACACTTCAATAAAATTGTAGCCTAGAGTTTAGCTTTATCAGCTGGTAGACTGCATTTAAGTCAACTATACATAACTTTTCAGGATTGAAATCAGATCCTTTCTACACCAATAGATTACGAAAAATTTAATCAAGTTATGACATAACATTGTATTTACTATACTAGTACCTACCTCTTCAATATTCCTGATCCAATTTCGTATATTTTCAAAAGATTTTTCACTAGTTATATCATATACTAGCATGATACCCTGCAAAAAAATTAAACATGTTCGAAATCTATACAGGGACACATTAACCATCCATGGAATGACGTAATGTTCACTGCTCATTGTCAAATGCTCTTCATTCAAACCTATTTGTATCCATAATTGTCCATGTTTGAAATTGTAGTTAGATTATGCCATTTACAGAAATAATACAATTCGAAATATGACTTATATTTGAGGGGATTTTCATGCATTTATAGTAGGCCTCTGATCTTAATCAACTCTGATAAAATGCAACTGTTCCCCTTTAATCCCCATCGAGATGCAATTTTCCACATCATTTACAATTGCATCTAAACATGAAGCAAAAGCCCAGAAAGGAAACACAATATTACTTGAACTCACCATGGCACCTCTGTAATATGCTGTGGTGATCGTTCGAAATCTTTCTTGACCAGCCGTGTCCCTAATAATAAAACAAATATATTAGGGTCAAATAATTGAAATAATCGATTATCGAGATGCCAACAACTTGGAGGCCTGATCATAACAGTATTCCTACCTACAATGATTTATATAACCCCTAGAGAGTTTGTAACTTAATGAAAATGGTTCTGTAGCCTTCTCAGGGACTCTTGTCCTATATTTTCTGTTATATCAAGATCTCATAATTCTATAATTAATTGCCAAATTTCATCAAAATTGATGTAAAATCTCTGAAAGGGAAAACATTTCTCATTGTCTAATTAAAATGGCATAAGCTTATATGTCACTTACCATATTTGTAATTTGATCTTTTTACCATCTAATTCTATCGTTCGAATTTTAAAATCGATACCTGAAATATCAATAAAAATAAATCTTATGCGGGAAAATGTTTCATACCTTCATTTGTTTAATATTTTACCAAAAAGCACTCTGAAAGACAATTTCTTATAAGCCATATCAATGATTAAAAAGTTAACCACTAACCAGTGCTTAAAAATATGATCATATGAAACATGATCATTCATTTCCATTTCCATGGCTGATGCCATGCAAATATTTTAACTGCTTTCAGAGATAAGAGATGCAGTCATCAATCCCGAGCCTCAGAATACAGAATACAAAATTCTTAACGCAAGCTTAAGGAAATTAAGCTACCCAACTTGTAATTAGTTTATATGCTTAAATCAGTATTATACTTATACAAAAGAAAACCAGGAAAGTTAAATTTCTGATTTCCTTATTATATTATTAACATTATTAATTTGGTATATGTTAGATGACTTTATGATGAGTTTTTAATAAGTTAAAATCACAAACTTGTCCTTAACCGTATAAACCAAGCTATCAAGGAATAAGTAGTACCTGTCCTGTAGAAGGCTAAGATAATAATCATAGACGTTAACCAGTTAAATGAACCTTTGAGCCAATTTGAAACTTCAAGCAGCAAGCTCAATATTACTTTCATTTAAGAAAGTTTCTATGTATCATGAAATTTGTGTTCTTGGGTTTTTTCATCAGTGGAAATGGATATAAATATAAAAGATTTAGAGGCCTAGGGCTAGGCCTACTCTAATGTTAAATTTATGTTTTTTTATGGACGTACCCCAAACCCAAAGCCAAAACTCCAAAGTGAGTGTGTTGCTTAATGCTCATTTTACTGAACATACCGTCAACTGTAGTGAGGCATTGGTCATGATAATATGAAGAGTGCATTTCTCTCAGTAATGTCACTGTCGTCACTGTTGTCAGTCACAGTGTCACATTGGAAATAGCCTAATAAAATGCCATTCTGTCAATTATTGTTTCCATTGCCAATAAATTATTTAAAACAAATGAAACCAAAGAGGAAGATATAAACTTTCAAGTACCTTTTCCCCTGTATATTTTTAAGTCATTGAGGAGGTAAAAGCTGTCAGCCTATGAAATCAAATGATGTCAGACTTTTATTTCTATCTATCTGATTCAGAATCGAAAATCAACCAGAGCAATGATCAGCCAGATCATTCATTGAAATTTCTAAATAAGTACCAAATACCTACCTATCGTTGAAATAAATGTTGAATTAAAAGCATCTTCTGAAAAACGAAATAATAAACAAGTTTTTCCAACACCAGAGTCACCAATTAATAAAAGTTTAAATAAATAGTCGTATGTTTTCGCCATCTTGGCACTTTACAACAGGAAACACCCTCATTTGCATACCCCGGTGACGTTTACGCAGTTAACTTCCGGGTCGAATTCCCCTTGTAGAAAGTTTATCCAGTCTCTCAATGTTGCACGAGTATAATCAATTGTATGAATACCACCAAATGATCATAAACTGTTATCTTGGTTTATTATATAAAAGGAAAGATACGATTATCAGTTAATTAAATACAGTCGAACTAGAACTGAATTTTCATTCTGAAATTTTATTATGTTTAGGTGAAAATCAACTGTACAAATACTATAAGTTCTATAGACGTGTCCATGAATTTATTATGCGATAATCCTACTTCAAATCAAAGAAGTAATGCTCACTGTAGGCCCTGTAACCCACAGAGAAAAAATATATTCAGAGAATAATTAAATTGTATGCATTAGTTGTAGTCGTAGTCGTAGTCAAAGTTTAAAAAACAAGAGTTCCCTCCCTTCCATTGAATGTTTCGTCCTTGAACTCCACAAAGATGGCCCTCTCTCAAAGTTGTCGAGTTTTGACCGGTAAAAGTCTTCTAAAAGCCAGCTCTGGTAGCTGTAGTGTTTTAGCAAAAAATGCGTAAGTAGCAATTTTATTACTTGTCATTGTTTAATTGATGTTGGGAGTACATGTTTTGTTATTTCATGAAACACTTCTTCTTTTAACCCTTGAAGCCACGAAACTGTTGCATGAAATATTATATTCACATACACAGGGACTTGAATCTGTTCTGTAACCTTGACCATTATAGTATCTAATCTTTCAGAACTCAAGTTTAAGATGAAGCCCTGTTGTAATGCACTGTGGAAGTATATTTTAGTATTGAATGGATGCTAAGTTCTCTGTCTGAAATTGCAGTTGTCCCCTGTTATAAATATCAGTAATTAAAGAAAAAAAATATATCTTGTTCTGTTCGAGCACCTGTTACCTGTGTATTGATAGATTATACCTCAAGGTCTTTAGGCTTAGTAAACACCTATATGCATATTTCATACCTAATAAGATATGCATATATAGGTGTTTACTAAGCTTAAAAACCTTGAGGTATCTATCAATACCACATTGACATTTATTTCATGTCAGGTTTAACATGTTAAAATTTGGCATTCATCACCCAATCCAATGAACGCAAAAAAATCTGCATTTAATCCTTATATTTACATTTGGTAGTGTTCAGGTATCTTTTACCTGGTAAAATTTTAGATATTATGGCTATAATTGTAAGAAAATTGGGAACAAAATCGGCAACACAACACCTGTCAAATTATATGACGTCAAAACTTGGATGACGTCAATAAGGAAGATTATCAAGACAGATCACTCAAAAAGTCAACATCTAAGATTTTTATATTTATTGTTTGTCCTAAATGAGAATTTATTTCATATCAAATAAGTTCAAAATATCTTAATTTTCGATTTCTTATAGTAGCCATGCTAATGTTTGATCCATCGTTTGTATATTCTTAATATAATGATGTTGTGTATTCATACGCCGCAATCTACGTCATCAAGGAAGATTTTGTTTAGCGACGTTTTTGGAGAACGCGGAATTCATCGGTAAAATCAATACAAAATTTTCACAAGGGTTCACTGTAGCACGTAACAATAAAATGTATATATTGAGACATGAATTGAATGAAAAATTAAGCAAACTTTTTGATTATTTATTTATCCATGTATTTTTAATAATATAAATATATATATTCTTATTGTAAGCTTATATGATTAAAGTTTGAACTAATGATAAATATCCACGTTGGGCCTATGTAGCCTACAGAACAAAAAATGAATTTTGGAGCTTTCTTGATCTACCACTTGGCCAGTAGCCTAGTTCTCACATTGGGAATTAATTATACATATTTGAGACAAACTGGTATTTTCCCAGTCATTAGGACACCTTTACTTTGAAAATGAGGGAGACTTATCTTTAAATATATTTTGTCAACATATAGATATGGTCAAACAACTGATGAAATTCAACAGAATTGTTTCTTATCTTGTATTGTCATAACATTACTAATGCCAATGTGATTATATTTCAGGGCATCAACATGGTCAAATTTGGAAATGGGTCCCCCAGATGTTATTCTGGGTATAACAGAAGCCTATAAGAAAGATTCCAATCCAAAGAAATTGAACCTGGGTGTTGGTGCTTACCGAGATGACAGTGGTAAACCATATATTCTACCTACAGTCAGAAAGGTCAGCTATAAACAATGAAAATATTTGTAACAGAAGATGTCCATTTGGTGAAAAAGGAAAACAAATTTATTTTCAGGAATTTTTCAACAAAATGTTTCATTGATTTGGTTGTTGTGATTTTGATACAGCAGGCCTTCTCAATTATTTGAATGCATTTTATGAATGAAATTAAAGGACCAAATAGAGCGATGCTAGTGCAGCAAGTGGAAATTTTTAGCATGTTAGGTCTAAGGTCCAAGACAGGCCTTCTCAAATAGCGGCCAACAGGTCAAATCCTACCCGCGACGATCTTGAGAATGGCCCCCCCAAGAGTGACCCATTCTGCTAAATCGCTCTGCTCGCATTGCTATTTAAGCAATAATGGCCCTTATATTTTATTCATGAAATGCATTTGGCCCTTTACAAAAATCAATTGAGAAAGCTTTAGCTTTACACAGTTTTGGCACTAATTTTCAATAAAAAAAGCAGGCCCACTGGCAGCCATTTGAGAAGGCCTGGTATATTATTTGTTTCCTTAGTTTTGTTTTCCAACTATTAGTATTTCTGAACCATTATCTTTTAAACGGGAACAGTCAGCAATTTTGGGCTCAAATTTCATTAGTATAAAAACTTTATAGCTTAGCTATTAGACTCTTGTTTCTGAGCTTAAAGTACAATATTTGGTCAAACAGAATTTGATCAGCCTCTTAAAGTTTCAAATATCAGCATCTGAATACTGTTCAGATGGAATAAATTATGACTCATTTATTTTAGGCAGAGAAGATTATCTTCGAGTCTAATTTAGATCATGAATATGCTGGTATTGCTGGAATTCCTGATTTTTGTTCAGCATCTGCTAAATTGGCATTTGGTGACAACAGTCATGCTATTGGCAATAAATTGGTGAGTTATTATAAACTATAAAAGAGGTGGTATCACTTTAAAAGGTTGTATAATCAAACTAGGTTATGTTACTTTATATCTGTGGAAGAAGCCTTATGACTCGAAAGGGTAGTAAGAATATCATGGATGATTGATTTACAAATATTCCTAATGTTATTTTATAAAGTATGGCTAATAAGGGTAGTTACGTCTGACACGTCTTGTGACACTGCTCATTGTAGATAACAAACATGACATACTAAACTGGTGATCAGTGAATTAGACTATTCATTTGACCTCATATTGGAATGTGAGCCATCCTCGAATCAAGTCCCCGTTCTCAATTAGCCCATATAGGTGCAGTAAAGTAGGACGTAAAACTTCATTCATTTCATTTCATTTCTAATTAAGTCTCCTTCAAGAGGTTATGTATATCCCATGCAAAAACCAATACGATGACATCTCTAGAGGTTTTTAATACTTTTTTTTATATTTTTTGTTAATGATATATTTCAGAATGCAACAGTTCAAGGTATTTCAGGTACAGGCTCACTGAGAATTGGGGCCAGTTTCTTTGTAAGTTCAAATATTGTCTTAAACCATTGATTTGATAAAATTGTATTTCAATCAGCCATTTTCTTAGATAGTTATAGGCCTTATAGAAGATAGTGAAAACCTTAGATTCCCATTTATCAATTTTTATCAGGGGCCTTATTCTCCAAAACTTAACTTAATACGATTTTAGTAATCTAGTAATCTGATTGGTCAGTTACTAAAATTGATTTTAAGTTAAGTATTATAATCCAATCAGATTGCTGTGTTTCTTTAAATCTTGATTTTATCCAAGTTAATTTTTCGAGAATAGGGCCCCTGTTTAAATATCATTAGTACCAATACTGGAATTTCAAGTTGCTTTCATTCGTAAACTAGGAGAAGATTGCCTTTTATATAGCACCATATTATTACTATATATAGTCTGCATTCCCTGTAAGTAAATTCTATTCAGAAATCGCTTTCCGTTCCAGAATAAATGGTATTAAACAAGCATTTGAATATCTACAGAAAACGTACTGAAAAATTCATTTCTAGGAGTTCCCGCCGAAAATTCATAGTTCCTTTGTGTTCTGTAGTTTTAAATAGGGGACTCTTTACTTATAGTAAATTCCATAGTGCGTAACGACAATGTATCTGTGCGCGTCAGTAAATCGGTCGACTAATCGGTAACAGCCAATCAAACATATCGTATAGCACCACGTGATCAACTTAAATACTCCCACAAAAACGTAACGCCTTCCAGTCGAACATTGATCAGCACGTAAAAAAATGTCCAAAGTTCGAGAGAAACGTGCATAGAAGTGTATTTTACATTTGGAAAGTGTTCAAAAGGAAGGAGTGGAGCCAAATTCACACAGATGAGGTGGAAATATGCCGTCAGGCTGATAGTGAATGGGTGAATATGGATGGAATTGACAAGACAATTCTTCGGTTTTCACCCAACCTGCTACAGGAGATTTACAGACAAAACAAAACTACAGAGAGCCAAGGTACGATGTGAGAACAGTGAAAACGCAAGTGAAGTGACAGTGACATTAATAAAGGCAAGCCAGTCTCACATTCACCATCAACTTTAATTTCTCCCAAGAAATTAAGGCCACATCAGGGACCAATTTTATCAAGAATTATTTCCCAGTCTTGAAAACATGTGTTACCAGAATAATTGAATGAAATCAAGTTATTGATAAAAAAAAAACAACAATTAATAATAAATAGGCCTAATATGAATGAAAAAAAAATGTACCATCTGATCTGTAGGCCCTATGCAATTCAAACTACTTTTCTGAAGTCTGAAGTCAACATGAACATGAAGGTTTAAGCCTGAACTAATGAATGGCAACAAATAAGTAATCTTATACTGGGAGTGTTGAATCCAAGTGTTTTCCTCCCCCCAATTAATTATTCTATAACCAATTAAGAACTTGTAAGTAATTGTTATGATATTATTAGCATAAACAAAAGAAATAAAGTCATTGAAATTAATTTCTTTGAAAATCAGAGATTAAGTAATATATTTCTCAAGTGAGCAAATAATTGTATAATAACAAACATCACATAATTATATATCCATCTGAAATAATAATTTGATTTTTTTCATGTCTGATTTATGCTTAGCTAGAATGCAATGCTATTGCTAACCTGAGACAACATGCGAATAGATATGATTGTGATAAATGCTGTCAAAAATTTTAATACAGGTTTGTGAACATGATATCATAGTATTTAATCTTTATGACCATTTTCATTTAATAAGTAAGACATTTGTAACAAATGGAAATGAAACCAAATGAAGGTTCCACTGTGATTTGTTTTGACAGTAGTTTTTTGACAACAGAAGACTGTGCTGGTCAATGTATTTTCTTAATTTTAGAATTTGCTACTATTGAAATGGTATGTATAGTATTAGTTTTGACTATTCCTGAAATAAAGTAATGTATATTATTAAACTAAGTCATCATTCTTTACACTCCAAAGATAGTATATATCTTATAAAGATAGTATAAATACCTATATAAATATAAGGAGGAAAGCACTGGGGGTGGAAACACCAGGGTTAAAAATGGAAAAGGGGGAGAAAGGGTGGGGGGGGGGGGTGTCAAATTCATTAGATATTGAGCATTTTGTGTGTGATTTGTATGGAGTTAATGTTCAGACTGTTGATGAAGCCAGATTTAATTTCATTTGCACAAAATCAGCTTCTGATGTTTGCCATCTTCTATTGATACTCTCATTCAGCATTTATACTTTTAAGCTGCTATCAGAAATTGAACTCCTCTCTGAATAAGAAGTTAATTCTGAAAGTGATATTGAATGATTTGAATTTGATGTAACATATATAAATATAATTATTTAAATTTAAAAGTGTTGTTAATATTATAAGTATTTTTAAATTGGAAGTTTCAAATGAATATATGTTTAACAAGCAAGTTAGTGTAATTTGTTTACATGTAGGCCTAGTCTAATAAACATGAAATAAGAATATAGTTTTATGTTCACTCTTCGTCTATCGTTGTCTCTCGTTGTAGTTTTTTTTATTTTCACAAAAACATTTTAGACATTGAATAAATGTATTATTTTACCGAGATTTTCAATTTTTCTCCTTGTTGTCAGATCGTCAATAGATTGCATGAAAGATTGGAACATTCAGTTAGCCTATATTTTTCTTTGTGAATCAAGACCTAGTAGCTTTATCTCCGAAGATAACTGTCGTAAATCAAGAAATAACGCTGGATTTTAAACTGTATAAAGTTACCAATACAATTCAGTCCCTATTGGAACACCAAAGAGCACTTTCATATCCTTCATTCGTGGGAAATCGATCATCGTTTTGTTCAAAACAAGATGGAAGCATGATTACTCGTTGACGGATTTGTTTATAAGATGTCAAGCCCTGACCTATGACCGATGACCCGCTACCATGACGATGGCCCAGAGTAGGACGCCTATGATTGGTTGGATTACGAATATCTCTACGCCTTTTCCAAGAAAACCTTCTCACTACGATAAAATGGTGGTCATACAGTCCTATTAAAGAGTCTGGTGCTTTGCTCCTGGGAACTTTCTAAAGCTATGAAATAATCGTGGGAACTTTTTAATTAGGGTTATTCAAGCATAGTTTTACATTTCTAGATCAAGCATACGTCGCGCCCATTTTTTTGGAGCGCACCTGAACGATAGACGGGCTCAGCTAGGATACTAATATACTATATTACACTTTTATATAGCACCATATTATTACTATATAGGCCTATACTATTTTACACTGACCAGGATTGTTAATTTCATTTCAGTCTGCATGGTATCAAAAAAGTAAAGATTTTTATTTACCTCAACCAACCTGGGGTAATCATACACCCATATTTAAGTAAGTTCAAAACTTAATCCACAAAACTTCAATATATTTGGAAAGATGGATGATTTTGTAGTTCATTCATACCACCATTATCCCCTTACACCATACAGACCATGTATGCGAGTACATCAATGTTTTTTTCCCGAGAAATGAAATCTAGCGGTCGCCATTGAATGCTGCAAGCGCAAGGTGTGGAAATGGAAAATCGCAAGTTTTTGTGGCCTAGTTTTTCTGACTCTCTCCCAACCGTATCTGTCCAAATATCTATCATAGGCTGGGAATTGAGTCAGCAAGTTTTGGACTAGTTGTTATACTGTATAAGTGATGATTTTTGTTTAAGAAAACTTCACAATATTGTTTGAATGTCAAAGCATGTAAGAAAAAAATAAAAATATCGAAGATATAACAAGAAACATCGCCAAGTATAAGTAAGCCATACAAAACAAGATGGCAGCTTTCATACCTTTATTGTCTTATAAAATATAAAAATATGCGATTTTTTTTACTAGAATTTGGTGCCTGTGTCTTATTTATAGTTTTGAGAAATTTTCCATTTCAATTGGCCACACAGTTCACATTATAGTCAAGTAAACAAAAGGGGACTTTTTGTACACATTTATTAAAAATTAGTTTACTCCTATATTTATTTGTAGCAGATTTAACCTTCATACTACAAAAAGTAGTCTTTGATAAGTTGTTAAGCTAAGTTGTTTAATTTACTTTTCACTGTATTATGTTGTTTTGTAGACATGCAGGTTTGAATACTAAGAGTTATAGATACTATGATCCTGCTACATGTGGTTTTGATTTTAAAGGAGCTATGGAAGATATATCTGTAAGTTTGTTCTTGATCTTAAAATATTCCTTACAATATCTTCCTTGTGTGTGTTCAAAATGATCAAACTGTAACTTATGCTGTGTTCGATACATATTAGGAAAATGATGATTAGGAGTTTCTCAGAAATCTTAAATTCATCTGCTAAAGTGTTCAAAAAATAATCACGACTTCATAGCTAACATGAATGACAAAGTAATGTCATAGAAATGTATAGGACTGGAAGTCTTAGTCTACTCATCGCCTATTGAACTTCTGATTTAATTTATGGTTGACCTAGTTTCTCCTCTAGGTTGACTCTAAGTTATACTGTGGCAGAGAGACTGGATTTTCGTTTGAATTAAATCGTGGTTATCATGGCTTTTAAATTAATATAACTTATTGCAGAAACTGGAAGTTAAGTGGCATGCCAGAATTCAATGCATGCGTGCCAAGCATAAATCTTGTGTTATTATTCCCTATCTACATTTCTATGGGTATGTGGTTGCCCACGAAAATGAGTGTTCAGGGCATATCTGATAGGTTTGATTGATAAAAATCCTGACTTGCCTTGTCAGCTAGTTAACTTGTGATTTTGATCTTTTGAAGTGCTGAAAAGCGTCTAGTTGTTCAGATTGGACAATAAACCGAGGTCCTGTGTGCTATTGGTTGTGTATGTTAAAGATCCCTCGACAGTTGGAAATCGATAATAAGAGCAGGCTAATGCCGCTGTCCTGGCAAAATTTCCCTCATTGCACACTGCATGGCATTTGCCCGTCATTAATTAGCCCATATAGATGCAGAAAAGTAGGACGTAAAACTCCATTCATTCATTCATTCATTCATCTTTTGAAGTGACCTAGTCTAAAGGTCAAGCAATAGAATTATAGATATGCACATCACATGCTTACCTTAACATTTTGGTAGCTCTGCAGAAGCTTTTTAGAGGTTCATCACTATTATAAAGTCAATTGTACCCTGACCTATGTTTGGATGATTTGATTTTGTAAAAAAAAATACATAATTTATACGTTTGTTGTTTCAGAAAATGCCAGAAGGTAGTGTGGTTGTATTACATGCTTGTGCTCATAATCCTACTGGTGTAGATCCTAAGGTAATATCAAAATAAATAATTCTTCACTTTGATTCTGGCCTTTGAGTTTTCCTTATTGGTGAGCTCAGTCATTGATCATATATGTCTCAAATATTATTGAGGTGGTTTCTAAATCTGGTCAGGGTAGATAATCTCTTGACTTTTATTCAGTGTCTGTGTTATTTCAATTTTCCCAGCATTCAGTTAATCTTGGAAAGATCAATGCCGGAAGTTTGGTTAAAGCCCAGCTGGTAAAAAGAATCTGTTTTCTGTAGATTTCTGATTTTCCTTTCTTCTTTTTGTATTTCTAATTCATTATACTTCAGCCAGAACAATGGAAAGAAATATGTCAAGTTATCAAGAAAAAAAACCTCTATCCATTTTTCGACATGGCTTATCAAGGCTTTGCTAGTGGAGATATTGATCAAGATGCCTTTGCTGTTCGACATTTTATCAAAGAGGGTCTTGAACTGTCTTTGTGTCAGTCATATGCTAAAAATATGGGACTTTATGGTATGTTATTTTAAAATGATTATTGAAAAGAAAAACTCATAGTTATAGATCACTCAATAGTTTGATACAAAAATGTGTAGGCCAATGCATCTGTCCTGGCGAAATTTCCAAATTGCATTCTGCATAGTGTTTCCTAAAGTGTAGTATGACAAAGAAAATCTTTTTAAACCAAAACTGTTGTATTTGTCCCACATCTCTCAGTGTTTTGAAGCAACATGTAGTGATGTTTCTAGGAATTATTATGTTGAGGTGCTTACAGCACCTGGTTTAAAAACCCGGTAACAGCATCATTTTAGAGGTCACTCCCCCCCAGAACCCTTTAAAAGGCTCCTCACTGAAAGTGTATTGTATGCAGTCAGCCAAATAGATCAGTGAATAGTAGGCCTAAATGGGTCTGCACGAATCATGTCCAGAACAGCCAGAACTGTCGGAACTGGAACACTGTTCCGGAAAAATAATTTCTGTCCAAACTAGCGAGGTGGTGCAGCTGGAACAGTAACGAAATCAAGATGGCCGCAAATGTCGCAACCGTTTTTTAGTGCAGTGATAGCAATCACTTCCTGTCCAGAACTTGTCTAGAACTACTCAAATTTTAGTTCCGTACAGAACTTTCCACTTCCTGTCCAGAACAATTCCAGAATTACTCGAAAGCTTGTTCACAGAACATCTGGAACATGTCAAGAACATCCGATTCGTGCAGACCCCAGGTAACCTTTGATTAATGATTAGGCCTACCATTCTTTCTAGATTTCAAAATTCATTGCATTAACTAATTTCAGGTGAAAGAGCTGGAGCCTTTACTGTAGTTTGTCCTACATCAGAAGAACAAGAAAGAGTCATGTCTCAAATCAAGATTATTATTAGACCAATGTACTCTAATCCACCAGTTCATGGCGCTAGACTAGTGTCTACTATCTTAAATAATCCTGAACTTAGAAAAGAATGGTATGTTTGAGTTTTCTTATTTCTTCATTTGATGTAGCACTGGACAGCAAATTGGTTTATGATTTGAAAATGGGCTTGAGCAGTCGGTAAAAATGCCATTGCCTTGGTTACGTCTGTGTCTGTGTGCTTGCAGGTTCTTCACTCGGTTGAAGGTGTATTGACTTTGAATAAGTAATCTTTCCTCATTTATGTATTCGACAAAGGTGTAACTGGGAACAAGAAATCTGCGGAAGATAAATACCATCGGTATGGTCAAAAACCATCTGGTCGAAGGTTGTTTTATTTTCATTTGAAACTGATCAGAGGCCTTATTCTCGAAAACTTAACTAAGATAAAATCCAGATTTTAAGAAATACAGTAATTTGATTGGATAATAAAGTTATATTTAAAATAAATTTTAGAAATTGTCCAATCAGATGACTGGAAATCTAAAATCATTGTAAGTTAAGTTTTCGAGAATAAGGCCACAGAGCGTATCCTCATCTGGACAGTTTTATTGAAAAGTTGGGTTAACATTCCTATGTCCATATGAGCATAGTAAAAAAAATCGAGACAAACTAGCTTAGTCAATAGCGAGTTAAGATTGCATGATTAGGATTAAATGTCATGGGTACACAACCATTTATAGCATGATGGTCTTACACAATTCTAGACATTACTTCAGTTTCATTTGTCTTTGATACCGGATATTGATAATTAACAAACATTCAGGTATAAAAATGTACACGAACAAATGAAGGTCAGAAGATTTCCTAATTAAAATATTTCGATTATTCATCGATTATTGATCGGTAGCCTGCCTTTGATAATCAATCTCAATATCCAGCCCTAGGTTCAATTCCCTTCAAGGTAAGTAAATTCTGATGCCACAGACAGTGCTTTCAAGAGTCGGCCCGGTGAAATATTGAGTTTATGTATCTACATTTATAAAAAGTAATATTTATTTTAGGTTAGTTGATGTTAAGGGTATGGCAGATCGTATTATTAGTATGAGAACTAAATTACAGAATCATCTCTCCTATCTGGGTTCATCTAGAAACTGGCAACATATAACTGATCAGATAGGAATGTTTTGTTTTACTGGACTTAAACCAGAACAGGTAATTTCAACTTTGTTGCACTTATCTGAATCCCGTTTTTTAATTCATAAATAATAGAAACAACAAATTATCAACTATTATTTTAAAATTATAACATCACTTGAAAGTTGGAAATTAAAAATGAAAAGGTAACAGGTAAAAAAAAATCATAACATTTAGTTTTGACATTTGGATTTGTTACATAAAAGATTTTTAAACTCCATTTGATTTTGTTTTAATATGGTTGACAATCCTTTTAAAATATGGATATTTATTTGTTGTTCTGAAATCTTGTCTCTCCCATAATGTAGCTACATATACTCTTAATAATACTGACTGGTTACCTACTCTTTGCACTTTTCGTATGATTTTTTTGCTCTCTCTGTGGGTTAAGGCTCAGTAAGACACCTGCTAGCATTCAGTCCTTTTACATTGTCAGTGATAGTTGTTTGGAGGCCCTGTGTGTTACACAGATACCTCCACAAATGAAAATTGTCCATTTAAAATTTCCCTTATTGAACACCGATTTGTTGCCTGTATTTGGAGGCCCTGTGTGTTACAGGCTGTGTATGGTAAAGATCCCTCCACAACTGGAAAGTGAAAAAAGAGTAGCTTTCCTTGCAAAATTTCCCTTATTGCACAATGATTTATGTTGCCTGTATTTGTTGGCCTTATCGAATGCATTTATTCATTTCATTTGTTACAGGTTGAAAGGTTAACAAAAGAGTATTCTATATATTTAACTAAAGATGGTAGAATATCAGTAGCTGGTATAACATCAGGCAATGTAGAGTACCTAGCTGATGCTATACATGAAGTTACTAAATAAATCAATAGAGTGATGGTAATAGGGTTGGTCACATAGAAATACAATTCGTGTTCTCAATATAAGTATTACAGCAAATTAGCAAAGAATAAATATAAATTTTTGAAGATTAATTTGGTATTTGCATCTAATGAATACTACGCAATTTAAATTCATTTATGACATAATTTATGCATATGATTGAAAAATATATATATATATATGCTTTGCTTAGTTTAATGAGACCCATTGCCTATTATTTTGGTGCAGAAGTCAGCATTTTGTGATTAAACAAAAAATATATTCTCAATTTGAATTTTATTGAAATTTAAAAGTGTGTTAAGATGTTTAATTTATTTGAAATTAATGTGAAAAAAGGGCTGTACCGGTATTTCCAATTATTTTTCTAGCAAACGACTTAAGACAACAACTTAAATGCATAATTTTGTTTTAACACATTTGAAGTCAATTACAAAACATCGAATTGTGTAATTTATTGTTATATATTCAAAAGAAAATGCTATCTGTTAAAAAACAGAATCTGTTTGTTATTGAATTTTGATATATTAAGAGAATGTAAGAAAAATTGGTGCAAAAACGTGGTGCCATTTCTTTTTAGTTTTATTTTTAATATTCATTTTTGAGGGTTGTTTAAAGGAGAATATTCCATCATTTTCAAGGTTTGATTTGAACTCAATTGATTTGACAATCTGAAGTGACTTAAAGCGATACTACGTCTTAGAATGAACAAAAAAATTAAGATCTCAAACTTGGTCAATAGGAGAATTTATTCAGCGGGGGACAAACCTAGTAGCATAATTATAAAACAGATTATCTAAATAATCTGATAAATCCAAAAAAACTATGTTTAAAGAGCTACGTTCGGTATTTGTTTCGGACAATCATCCGACGGTCGCAAAGATGTGAAATCTTTAGCTTAGCTAATTAGAAATAGTCTACAGAGCTTACCGTTGAAATTTGAGCCTTCAAATCCATGTGTATCCTTAATTATCCGTGTTTGAAAGTCCCAATGCCCTACTACACATTGAGCGTCCCGCCATCTTGATAACAAATAAGTTATTCCCGTGGTGCAACAGCGCGGGTCAGGTCATCCAGACTACTGCACAGGCCCACACAAGCATACCGTATTTTGAATTGTAGACTTGGTCAACAAGACACACAATTTTCACACAGGCTGGAGACCAGCCGCGTACAGCAATGAAAAAAAATAAATAAACGTGAATTTTTTAGTTTGAGATATATTTGAAGGTATTTTGCGATTTTCTTATAGCTTGAGTACTTCTGAAGACTATTTACATATAACAAAGGCCCAAATCAACCAATAAAAATGAAGACTGGTCCCCTTTAAATACAATAATTGATATATGCCTTAATCCAAATTAAGACATTTATCAATAATAATCTGTAATTGTATGGAAAATTACATAGTTTCATGGGTTTATTTGATTCTGTAAGTATACTTTGGACACTGTTGATGAGTATATACTCTTATTGACCAAGTTTGAGAACTTAATTATTTTGTTCATTCTAAGACGTATCGCTTTGAATTTTATCCTAATATTTTAAACCTCATTCTCTTTTCATATGACAGTTTGAAATCCTTTGTCACTTCCTTAAGGTACACACTAATAAATAAATTTACTTTATACAGGAGTGTTCTTTTCTTTTCTCTCCATCCGTTTTATCTTTCATACCTTAGTCTCAGAAAATGGAATGTTTTAGCCAAGCTTATCAGTAATAGTGTGCACAACCTACTGGCTAACTGTGGGCCTTTAAATCCATTTATTTACATATATTCAAAACCCAAATCAACCCAAGAAAATGCTCCCATTTAAGAGTTAATGTTGGACTAATTTCATTTATAAAATCCGATATCTTTTTGTTCTGGGGCCTTATTCTCGAAAACTTAACTTACAATGATTTTAGTGTTCGGGTCATCTGATTGGTCAATCACTAAAATTGATTTTAAATACAGCTTTATTATCCAATCAGATTACTGTATTTCTTAAAATCTGGATTTTATCTAAGTTAAGTTTTCAAGAATAAGGCCCCAGTTTTGTTAGTGATGAATGCTGCATTCGATACCTATCGTGAAAATGGCGTTTACGACTTTCTCGGAAATCTGATTTCCTCTGCTAAAGTGGAGACTGACAAAGTTATATCTACGGCATTCATGAAACTTACATTTTAATATCTAGCTATTTATCAACATTTATTATTTATTATGACATAAAGAGAGATTAAAGTTATCAAAAGATCTTGGAAAAAAAAATGTTTCGATAATTTGAAGTTGTGGCTATTTTTTACAGGGTCAAGGTGAAGGTCAGATAAGTTGTGTAAATGGGTGTGGATAATTTTTCTCCATTTTCACCACTTAGTAGTAATTACGATTTACGAGAAAACCATACCATTGAACAACATTGACCCCTGTGAAAATGACAAATTACGAGAGGTATCGAACAAGGCATTAGTACAGAAATTGGTTGTGGGTTGTCTTTCATAAAGACAAATTGTTGATTTTAGTACTGCTCAAGTGTAACCGGTTTGCAAGAATATAATTTGACTTTCAATATACACTTGTAGTTATATAGTTTGATTTAAAAATACTCATAAAACATAAGATTATACTTTAAATAATAGAACACAATATTATGATATACAACTCCAGAGTTTTATTGTACACAACAATTTAGGTTATCATATTTATCACCTGATGATGATTGTGTAAATTGTTGAAATGTTGTGTGCAATAAAACTCAGAGAAGTATATCATAATATTGTGTTCCATTATTTAATGTGATTTTTACCTGAGGTAAATCACCTCTCAATGTTGCTTTTAGATTCAAATTGTGCTGATAAACTTGAGATTTAAATATTGTTTTAAAAAATATTTATTTTGCTTTAGACATAGGCGTACGGGGCGTTAGTTGAGCGGGGGGGGGGGGGGGGGGGCAAAACCAATTTGCCTGACAACTAATGCTAATTTGCCCGACAACGAAATATATTTGCCCGACAAGTCGACCCCCACCCAATCTAATTAAGATTATATTACATTTCGTTTCGGTTATTTTTTTATTCAAAAAATAACCGAAACGAAATGTAATCTAATTTTAATTAGATTTGACAATCAAAAAATAACCGAAACGAAATGTAATCTAATTTTAATTAGATTGACCCCCACCCAACCCCTAATTCCAAAAACTTCTCGCCATCTGGCTGATCACATCATTTCCGAACGATTTTTTTTTTTTTAATTTCCTTCATGAAAATCACTGGGGGGGCTATTGCCCCCCCCCCCCCTGCACCCCCAGCTCGTACGCCTATGGCTTTAGAGCCCTTGGTGTGGATACTGACATTTTTTAGTTTATGTAATTGAAAATGTTATTTTTTTTAATAATTTGACTATTTAATGATTGTGAAAAGTTATGAAAATAAAATATCAAATTCAGCTATTGATATGTTCATTCTTATTTTCTCAGAGTGTTTCTCAGCGTCACTCATAGATAGACCCTTGCGCCGCCGCCGCCGCCGATTTCTTTACAGCCATAATCTGCCAGTTGTGAAAACAAAGCGCCACCGATTTAAGTCAGCCGATTTCTGCCACTTTGTAAATGAATTCAAGACGATCGTCACTTAGACGTACCATGCTGAACATGATAATTTTCATCCATAATTCAAAACTATTGTAGTTTGATTAAGCTTTTGAATTGTGAGTTGATTATTCAAGAAATAAATAACTTGATAACAAACACCAGTTGTTTATGATACCTGCAGTGTATAATGTATGTTCCTTCAATATAACTCAATGTTTAATGGAGGAAATCCGTTTTAGCCGCCGAAAACCGCCGATTTTTTTTGCTAGTCAATTCAGCCAGTTCAAAACAGGCTAACCGAAAACAAATGGCTAGCCAGCCGGTTTCATCTTTTTACAAAATAAATCGGCGCAAGGGTCTACTCATAGAACTATAAACTATTGTACTTCTATATTATCTGATTCAAGTCCTATTAAAGGGATTGTAAAGAGGTCTTTTTAATTTTTTTATAGTCATCAGAGACAAAACCCCAGAAAGAAAATCTTTAAAATGACTTTCAAGGGGCCTCATAATGCATAAAGATATATTTTTAAAAGGCATTTCCTTGAGTTTTATGTCCCCCATTCTGTGGCAAGTGACACACCCTCGTCACTGCGCCCTGGTAATTATTGAATTTTCATTTCTCGAATATGTTTATTGCAATATGTGTATCAATAATAATATTGTGATTAACAAATTCTGTCTGATAGGATATAACGACCTAAGAACGTAGATATAATGTCCTTTTTATTTATATCTGCTCCTTTTACGTTAAACAAAACACACTGTTTAAAACTATTTATGTTTAGACTCTTGCATGCTTTGTTCTGTAAACAAAACTTCTTACATTTTTCTAAGTTGGTTGTATCTGGATAGACGGTGATGATTGGTTCGTAATATAGCATACAGACTTTAGCGGGGGTAATTTCGAAATCGTTACATTTTTCTGTTTCCTTACACCATAGATAACATTCGTTTTGGCTTAAGTCTGGTGTTGAATTACGATCCCAAATGCTTTTTAACACTTCTTTGCCTTGTGTATCACGGAAACAATCTGAAATGTAACATTTCCATAAATCATAGGAATTGTATAGAGGTTTTTAAATAAAATGTGCATTGGGCGACTAATAGCATCAATTTGAATCGTGCACCTGTGATCCAGGTAATTCCACTTCACAAATCGCAGTCTTTTGTGAAAACATCAATATGGGCTCATTTCGCGAATTATGGTGGCATCACTTGCTGGAGTGGAACCACAGATTTCTGATTGCATCCACAGGTACATGGGGACAGGATAGCCTATTTTGGTACTTCATAAATCTGAGTAGGCCTAAGGACCCCAAATAAGCCCCATGCAGAATCGTATTTTTGAAAAAGGTTCAAATGCAATATTTCAGTAAATCGGCACAATCTCCAGTAAATACACAATTTAAATAAACGTCTTGATTCTGCATTGGGATTATTCAGGGTCCCCACTCAGACTCATGAAGTACCAAAATAGGCTATCCTGTCCCCAACTGGGGTCTATACCTGTGATTGCAGCTATGGTTAACATTTATGAAATAAAAATATAAAATCTAACGATTGGGTAACTCGATAGAACATAAGTTTTCCAATCCCAACCATAGGCCTATTCTGCAAATTTTATGGCACGATATTTTTTTTTTATTGATAATGAATTGTAAGAGACACATTTCTCAAGATTTTGGTTGATAGTTTTCATTAGGCCTACTTCGTGCAAAAAATAAAATCCATCATAAAGATCAGATCCTCCAGATTTTTTAAAATGTTTAACTTACTTGTATCTCTCCTCAGATCTTTAGACATATCCACAGGTATCATGTAAACACCCAGGAAAACCAGTAGGCCTACTAGTATCAGATCACATTTGATAACCATTTTGACGGATTAGATAAGAGTGATATGATTATATTGGTGGTTTTCTAGTGTATTTATTACAAAGTTATTCAGATATTAGAGACGTAATTACATTTTTAAACCGACTCTCTCTGTCAAATATCTTCGTTTCTCGTGGTGTCCTTCTCAACCTTTTTTTTTTTTTAACAATATTTATTCAAAATTTACAGGATATATAGTACATGAATACAATATATGGTTTCAGAAACAAGCCGAAGCTTATGTTAATCCGTTACCATTTAATTATAGATATAAATTATACAAGTATAAATTAGGTATATTACGGAGCCCCTTACACACAGTGTAAATATTTTTTTTATTATTTCGTTTAATCAAAATAATTAATTCGTTTAAACAAAATAATTATTTCAATTAAACGAAATAATAGCATTTATTTCGTTTAAACGAAATAATTAATTCGTTTAAACAAAATTATTTCGATTAAACGAAATAATAGCATTTATAATAATTATTTTTAAATAAATCTCTACTTATATTTTTTCTGTTGAGCATACATTTATTTTATTATTTCGTTTAAACGAATTATTTTATTTCGTTTAAACGAAATAAATAATTCGTTTAAACGAAATAATTTAAATCGTTTAAACGAAATAATTTAAATCGTTTAAACGAAATAGTCAAATTAATTCGTTTAAACGAAATAATTAATTCGTTTAAACGAAATAAAATTAATTCAAAGTATTTCCACTGCGTGTTAGGGGCTCCGTAGTATATAATTATAGTAATAATAAAAACCTCTTGACGTCATCCCATTGATATGGCAGGTCTTTCTTTTTGCTAATATCCCTCTACTCAGGGACATTCGAGAGAATATCCCTCAACCCAGGGATATTCGAGAGAATATCCCCGTGGACAGGTTCATTAGAGATAATATCCCTCTACCAAAGTACATTCGAGAGAATATACTTTAACCTTACACCAATACATTTGAGCAATCAACTCTACGTCTTAAAGATTTTTTTCTTTCAAACTTAATATTGAATTTTCAAAATCAAACTAATTAATCGTAACTAGTCACTACCCAGTGACAAAGTGCACAGTCGTGTCAGACGGTGTCAAGTCACTACTCAGTGATCATTGTAAGATTTCTTGCTTCCTCTGATGCAATTCAGGTTGATACAACAATATATACCCTCACATTTCTTGTAATGTTTTTTACTGGTCATCTTATTTTTTAAAAATGGTTTTAAAAATTTAAAAACTAGATTTTTAGAGCGTAATTAATTTTCGAGGGATTTATATCTTTCAATAATACATTTTAGAATGTTTTAATGTAAAATTAGATATTTGATATTAAAAACTAAATATTTCTGAAAATTCTGGAACATTTTTTCACACGACATGGATTATCTCCCATATGATGTTAAATGTATTCATTGATTTTTCAACATATTTACCAATTATTGAATTAGGAATCGGTTTTTATGTCGGATAATGCATGGTTTCTATCGGGATTAGTTGTCATAATGCCATTGGGCTCGGGAAAGCCCTCGGGCCTTCGGCCCTCGTGCTTTCCCGAACCCGCGGGCATTATGTCAACTAATCCCTCGAAACCATGCATTATCCTACACATATTTTTTTAACAAATAGTGCTCAATAACCATTCACATTTTATAATTTATCGTCCCCAAAAATGTAAAGTTAGAAATAGAGGGGATAGGGCTGTGTATAATGTAACAATGTATTGGAATATGTTAGGAATATGTTTTGTTCATCGGGATCTCGACAGTCATCATGGCCGCATAGTGACCCTGGTCGATCGAGGCTAGTGGGTTTGCCAGACAAGGATGTGTAGGGATAGTCAGATAAAACCTGCCGTTGAGCGGGTAGTGTAGGGAATGATCTGGGATATCTTAGGAAAGTGAAACAATGAAGACAAAGGATAGGTCAGTAAGGCTAATAAAATCCATTAGAAGTTCGTCGGGATTTTGGCATGAATAAGTGATAACTGGACAAATAACAATAGATGGGGTAAGCCTCAATAGGACGAGCAATAGATGATGTAAGCCTCAATAGAACGCTCAATAGGTCAGGTAAGCTGGAACGAGCTATTGTTTAAGTAGGCTAGAACGAACAATAGGTCAGGTAAGCTAGAACGATCAATAGATCAGGTGCGCTAAAATGAACAATAGTCTCAATAAGATGGTCAATAGATCAGGCAAGTCTCAATAGATTAGAATGGTCAATATATCAGGCAAGTCACAACAGAATGGTCAATAGATCAGGTAAGTCTCAATAGAATTATCAAAAGATCAGATAAGCCTCAGTAGAACTCAATAGAATAATCCATAGATCAGGTAAGCCTCAATAGAATGAACAATATATCAGGTAAGCCTCAATAGAACTAACAATAGATCAGGTAAGCCTCAATAGAATAATCCATAGATCAGGTAAGTCTCAATAGATTGAACAATATATCAGGTAAGTCTCAATAGAATGAACAATAGATCAGGTAAGCCTCAGTAGAATAATCCATAGATCAGGTAAAGTCTCAATAGAATGATCCATAGATCAGGTAAGTCTCAATAGAACTAACAATAGATCAGGGTCCGGTTCCTAGCATTTAAGTAAGTCCAAGTCCGATATTCAACTTGAGATTTTCCTACTAATTCTTGCATAGACTCAAGTTGACTTAGGGTTTTAAGCACGAAATTGATCTTAAGCACAAGGCTAGGAACTGGGCCCTGGTAAGCCTCAATAGAATAATCCATAGATCAGGTAAGCCTCAATAGAACGAACAATATATCAGGTAAGTCTCAATAGAATAATCCATAGATCAGGTAAGTCTCAATAGAACTAACAATAGATCAGGTAAGCCTCAATAGAATAATCCATAAATCAGGTAAGCCTCAATAGAATAATCCATAGATCAGGTAAGCCTCAATAGAACTAACAATATATCAGGTAAGTCTCAATAGAATGAACAATATATCAGGTAAGCCTCAATAGAATGAACAATATATCAGGTAAGCATGAGGAATAAGACATCTGGAAATGCAAATTTCTAAAATATCTGAGAGACAGATTTAGACAATTTTGAAGACTAGACGCGATCGAACGCAATTTACTGACATTTTTGGACGAATTTAAGTTTTATTTGTATAGGGACAGCAATGTCACCAGAAGAAAAATTTATAATTTGACGCATGGAAACGCTAATTTCTGACATTTTCCACCGAATTTAAGGTTCAAAATTATTTGTAAAGGGTCTGAGGAATTTAGCCTTGAAAATGTTGAGAAATAGACACCCACAAAATATGAAATTTTCTGACGAACTTGTGGGTTGTGGGATCACCGGAAGAAAATTTTGAGAATAAGGCGCCTGGATTCTGGATACACAAATTCCTGACATCTCCCACCGAATTTAAGTTTCATAATTATTTGTATAAAGGGTCTCAGGTATGTCGCTTAAAAAAATTGAGAATTAAGATGCCCATAAACATTTCCTGACATTTCCCGTTGAATTTGAGTATCAGAATGGGGTTGGGAGAAAATGCGCTTACAGGCGTCCAGTACTCAAAATTGTCAAGGTTAGGTCCCTCAGAAATTTCAGAATTGTGTTTCCATGCGTCTTATTCCTGACATTTTCTTCTTGTAGTACTGCAATTTCAGTCCCTTTAAAAATAAACCTTAAATTTGTTAGAAAATAACGTTTCAGGGAGAATTTTTTTTAAATTTTCTAGAGGGGCTCCCTAGAAACCAGACTACCAATGAGCACCCTTGAACCAATACACGTAGCAATAACTCAAATTGAAATAATACAGAGATATTTATCTTTAAAGGAGACCCCATCTTTAAATGTCAAAA
The DNA here is from genome assembly GCA_029955415.1 of Lottia scabra. Taxonomy (NCBI): domain Eukaryota; kingdom Metazoa; phylum Mollusca; class Gastropoda; family Lottiidae; genus Lottia; species Lottia scabra. The sequence continues at coordinate 17,611,310 of JARJEI010000001.1, forward strand.
AGAACTTGTATCAATGCGCATGCATATTAATTAATTTCCGTACATTTCCGCCGCTTTTACGTATTCAAATGAATATACGTCATCATTCCATATAAGGTATAATGTTCTATTGTGTAGAAGTCTATTCTGTATGGACGCCGGATGCGGCCATTCGAAATCTCGTGTTCTCGCCTTAGTTTAGAGGGCGAGAAAGCGAGAACGCGAGAAGGCGAGAAAGCGAGAACGCGAGAACGCGAGAAGGCGAGAACGCGAGAAAGCGAGGGACGAGAACGCGAGAAGGCGACAACACGAGGAAAACAGCACGAGAATGCGAGAAAATGAGGGCGAGAAAGCGAGAACGCGAGAAAGCGAGAAAGCGAGAACGCGAGAAAGCGAGAAAAACGAAGGTCGAGAACGCGAGAACGCGAGGAAAAGCACTCTGTTATCAAAATTTACAAGGGCGAGAACGCGAGAACACGAGGAAATTTTTTCTCGCTTTCTCGCCCTCTTTTTCTCGCGTTCTCGCCCTGTTTTATCGTGTTGTCGTGTTCTCGCGTTCTCGCCCCTCGCTTTCTCGCGTTCTCGCTTTCTCGCTTTCTCGTGTTCTCGCGTTCTCGCCTCCTGATTTTCATATGCGAGAAAGCGAGAACACGAGATGGCCGTATCCGGCTTCCATAATTCTGCAAGGTTTGATAATGCAGAGTGCGTAATACAAAGTCAAAATGCATAATGCAAAGAGTAAATTGTTAGCTGCATTTCATTGGTGTTAAGTATACTTATACATTTTGCATTTTTACACATCGACAATTGTACTTTGCAGCATTGACAAATGCATTTTGTAATTACGACATTGGTATTTTAACGTTGCGACACAATCGACAATATTGGCAACGTTATACCTCCATATTTTACTGTGTCAAAACTTCATCGGCTCATATAAGAATACATATTCTTCCAAATCAGATGAAAACTTAGATCAGAACATCCTGTCTTTCAATGCCGTGGGAGAGAGTCAGGAGACCAACCATGAATTTATCCAAGTTCCTATAACAATGGTATATGATCTTTAATGATCTAACCGTTGCTTACATTAATGACTAGTAAACCCTTCGCGTTGAGTTATCGATTTGAAACTTAACAAAATGATAACAATGAAGATTTGATGTAACAATATTTTAATTAGATTATTAATGCTGATTAATTCCTTTTCAATCCCTGTGATTGCCTCCCTATATATTATATTGTAGTATCTTTGTAGTGTAAAGAATGAATAGGCTTGGTTTAGTAATATATATTTTATTCAGGAATCATTTAAAGTGGCACAGTCTTCATTTTCGTGGGTCGATTTTTCCAAGTCTCAGAAACGGGGACTTTTTTAGTTCAGCAATTTAGTACTGGTTATCACAACTCACCATTGAAATTTGAGTCTTCAAATCCATGTGCATCCATAATTATTAGCATTTGAAAGTTATAATGCCCTACTACACATTAGCGATACTATGCAATATATAGAAAAGTCATCTATAGAAATAGAAGGAGAAATGTCTAATTTAAGATATATTTGAAGGAAATATGCAATTTTCATACATTTCTAGTGCCTCTGAAGGATACTTAAATATATTCAAGACCCAAATCAACCAATAAAAATGAAGACTGGTCCCCTTTAAAACTATTTTGATTTCATATCACATTTGGCTTCACAAATTTAATGATATTTTTTGATTTTTTTTTTTTCATTTTGTCGCAATGTACTTAATCGCTTGAGGATAATATGTCCATTTAATACACATGTACTTGTGTATATTGCTATATTGTATATCTTAAAAAAATATCCAGTAGCCTGTGGTCATGTACTTGATCTCTAAATCATCAAACTCTGTACATATATTTTTTTTTTTTTTTTGCGTGGCAAATCTATCGATTTGTCACGCTTTGTTTTCGTTATGATTATTTTTTTTTTTTTTTTTTTTTTTTTTTTTTCCAAATTCTGGTCAACGTCTGTAGAGAAAACTGGAAATGGTATAGAAATTCTGGTTTGATCAGCTAGTTTCACTCGAGGGAAATTTTCCCTTAAATATGAAACGGCACATTTTTGCGGAACCAGAAGTGGGCTATTACATAATGTGCAATATTTTTTCATCGAGTCTGTAGGACTTATTTATGAACCGATTTACCTGAAATTTCCTTTATTACGTTAATTGTTAAAAGAAATATCTGGAGCATTTTCAAAATTTTCAATTTTTAAATATTTTTGTAAAAAAAATTTGAAACCAAAATTTTCAAAAAAAATCAAAATTTTTTTCTCAGCCACTAATTATCCGATTGATCTGAAATTCACAGGACATAAACAGAATGTCGATACAAATAATACAAGATAATTAAAATATTTCTATCACTTCCGGTTTTGGCGTGAAGACTTCCGGTTTTTCAAAATTAAGACTGGCGACCCCACTTCCGGTGTAAATTTCAGATGGTGGCTAAAACCATAAATATTGTATGTCAGGCATAATTAGAAGGTACTTAGCAGAAAAAATCCAAACCGGAAGTGATACATAAGCTGTCGTCACAGACTGACACATTTCAGCAAAAAATTAATTAGTCCTCCATTTTTTATCCGATTTTTATGATTTTGATGTCTATCAAAACATTGTAACTTTATCTAAAACTTGTAGGCACAGAATTTTGAATTTCGAATTTGAAGTGTTTTTATTTTGGTTTGAATTTTTTGAAAATTCAAAAGGCCATACCATGTGACCTTGACCTTCAATGACCCTGAAATTTTCAATGTAGAATGTCCTTGACCTCAGCTATCCATAGGTGTTTTGATTTTAGTTGAAAAATATTAACTTCCGGTTTTATAGACATTCAAAAATTGACACTTTTGACAACTTTGGACGGCTGTATCACCTTCTCTAATTAACACAAAGAATTAATCATTTCAATTTTGTAATGCTGATTTAATTATCTTTTTAACGATATATCACGATAATACCTTAAAATATGTTTTCAAAATATTGCGTTTTTTTCGACTGAGAGTTCTAACTTACAATGTAATTATCTAATAGCAATATCGATTGTTTAATGATGACGTACACAATTTTCTCTTTTCAACGATATATGACATGAGCAGTTTAATACAAAATCCATTAAAGTGAAAATAGGCATAGAGTACCCTGAGTAATCTGCGAAAAATAGAAATAGAGAGGATTAAAATGATTGACAAGGGTTATAGCAGGTTATATAATACAGTAATAAAACTATCCATGTGAACTTTTCACATGGAGGTGTGAAGTATTTTAGGTCATAAACAGATTAATCTGATTATGTAATCTTTTAACACTCTAAAAAATATATAAAATTTATTCATTTTTTTTGCAAAATTTTCACTTACATTAATTTTACATACAATCATTTAGAGCAGTGAATTTTTGATACATTAACCTGTTCGAATTTTTTTTCTACCATTGACAGAACTCTTTCTACAAGATACACACCAATTTTCTTTTTGTCGTCTGCTAAGGTTCTTAAAGGTCATAAACAAATTAGTCAGACTACATAATCTTTTAACTCTAGGGCTGGACTCTAGCAGACTGCAATTTAACTGTTTACGCGTCTGCGCTAATCCTTTGCAATAAAAAGTAAGTGCTCAAACTGTTTTTTATCGTCTGCTAAGATTATTATAGGTCAAAGATAAATTAATCTCATTACATATTGTTTTAACTTTATAAAGATTAACATGTTTTTACGAGTGTTTGCTATGTTTGATATAATATCAGATTTTTTATTATTTTGAGGGTAATTCTTACCCACGGCACTTAATTGACTAAGTTCAATTCAACTGGCTACTGTCTGCTCCAATCCATTGAAACAAAAGACAGTATTTCAACTCAGCATTAAAGGAAAATATTGACGTTTACACAGTTCGAATGTTGGGGAAGGGGGCATATCCCCTATACAAAATGGCCCCTAGCTATTGACATGAACTTTTAACCTTGGCATTGTGCCAGAGAACTCATTAATCTGATTATGCAATTTTTTAACCCTCAAAAATTTATTTATTTATTTTGCAAAACATTTACGTACTAATTTTTAACATACCTAGAATTAAAGAAGTGATTTTGCAATTTAATTTACAGTTGGAATTTTTTTGATATCTTAATTAGAGCTCAAACTACGGATGCCTCATAAAGGCTGCAGATTTAAAGTTGTTGACAGGTGTTAAGAGAAGTTATGCAACATTGAACATCAACACTGTTGACCTGAACTTTTCACCAGCAGGCCATAAACAGATTAATCTGATTATGCAATCTTCTATCTTTTAATTTTATATTCATAATTTTTTTTTAAATTTTGCTTCTATTATTATTTAAACAAGTTCTTATTTAAAGCAGTGAATTTTTGATACAATTACCAGTTCGAATTTTCTCTCTACCATTATTTTAACTATATCTGCAATTATTGGTGTTAGGCTGAGGGGATGAAAGCAAACGACGGGTAACCCCTCAAGGGTTATAGTCAATTGGGCCCCTATCCAAAATGGTCCCTAGTCAAAATGGCCATAAAATTGAAATTTGGTCAGAATGGCTAGTCACCATGGCCCCTATTTTGGTCAAAATGGCCTCTTTATTTACTCGATTTCAACCAATTCATTGGTCAAAATGGCCAAAAAAATAAAAGTCAAAATGGTCCCTGATTAATTTCTTTTATATAAATTGTAGCTTATATCATGATTATCAAAGGAACTTAATAATTTGAAGCGTAAGTGTTTAATCTTGCCATAGTCAATTGGGCCCCTATCCAAATTGGCCCCTAGTCAAAATGGCCATAAAAATTAAATTTGGTCAAAATGGCCAGTCACCATGGCCCCTATTTTGGTCAAAATAGCCTCTGAATTTCCTCTTTGATTTCATTGGTCAAAATGGCCAAAAAAGTAAAAGTTAAAATGGTCCCTGATTTTTTTTTTATAAACTGTAGCTTATATGATGATAATTAAAGGAATAATTGGAAGCTATTTTAACCCTAGAAAATGTCACTAATTTTGACTGAAAATCGTACTCTGTAACAACAAATTTTGAAGACATAAATTGTGTTCCTATTTATATTTTTATCAAAGCAAAGTCATTCTAAGACTTACAATATTAATTTGAAGTTACTATTCCAGTTCTCAAAAAGATTATACAAAAAATATATTATGTTGCGCTTTATGTTTTGTTAATTTGTAACATCATAAATAAAAATATTATTTTGAGACCATTTTGACTTTTTGGAAGGACCATTTTGACCTTTTTTGAGGACCATTTTGACCATTTATCAGGGACCATTTTGACCAAACGAGGGGCCATTTTGTATAGGGCCCAATTGACTATAACCCGTTTTTATCATATGCTAAGCTTATTATAGGTCAAAGATAAATTGCAAACTACGAACAATAGTTTTGGTTTTAAGAGTTATGCGGTTAAAGCTACAATTAGGCCTTCTCTCGAAAACACTTTACACGGCGCCAATTCATTGGATTTCAATTTTTTAAAAGAAAAGGGGCATAAAGGATTAGGAATATATTTTAAAGGAGAAAAAAATGTCAATATATTAAATTTGGGAGTTTTAAAAATAGAACACATTGCTTTGAATATTCTGGATAAGAATATTAACGTAATTGTTATCTATAGACCACCTGTTTATCGATTAGAATTATTTCTCCCAATGTTAGAAAGATTACTAGTTGAATTACAAGATTGATATATGATTGAATCTACCTTTTCACAAAACTTTTTACTAAAAATGAGGGAGTGAACACCAGACTTTAGGGGTTTGAAGTTCAAAAAGTCTTACAGCCTTCAGGCAAAGCATCGCGGGCCACGCTCAGTGCTGTTCACAGCTCTAGTTTTTTTTTTTTTTTCTGTGTGTCTATATGTTATATATTGTATCTATGTTTGTCCCCATGGGCTGGGTGTGAGACAGGACCGTTATCACTCGTGGTATTGGGCCTAATTCTGACCCATGTAAAATAAAGAGTTTATTATTATTATTATTATTATTATTATGTCATTTATCAGATTCATAAGCACGTTTACTTTCAAACGGTAGGAAAGGCAATGCCAGTAAATTCAGCCTTCCACATCAATATGGGCCATTTCCTTGATTTTCTGTAACGTCCTGTAACAAAAGATTTTAATTCTTTAAATTGATAATTATAAAACAATGTGATCCATTAATTAAGCTGATAAAAAGGTGTCTAATTGAAATCAATCAAGATTAAGATTAGACTGGTGTCCAGTCTTCTCCACACGAAAAAAAAAACGAGAAAAAAAAGTAATTTCTGGAAAGTATTTTCACCCAGGTGAAAAATTAAATATTTAAGTCGAGACATTTCACCCAGGTGGAAAGTATTTTAACCCCGGCGAAAAGTCGAAAAATTTTATGTTTAAGTCGGGACTTTTCACCCAGGTGGAAAGTATTTTCACCCTGGTGAAAAGTCGAAAAATTAAATGTTTAAGTCAAGACTTTTCACCCAGGTGAAAAGTCTAGTTTAAAATACAAAAGTCAAAATCACTACCATATAAAAAAAATTGCACATTGTAAATTTGATGGCGTATACCAGCTGGGATATTTTCCCCGATAATTCCCAAATAGAAGGATGATATTTTCCAGTAATTAGGCTATAGGCATTTGTGATCGACACTACATCATAGCCGTAGGGGCCCACGACTCAACAGGGGGGCAGACTGACTGTTTGCCCGAATTATACCGAATTTTAATGATTTTTTGCCCGATTTCGCGAATTTTTTGCCCGAAAGCATAATATTTAGGGGGCAGCTGCCCCCCCCCCCCCTTCCCCCCTGTCTCCTACGGCTATGCACGACATGGTCGCGTTGGCGCTGAAATATAATGTTTTACATAATGGAAAAATTGCTTGGTCGTCTGTCTCTTAAACACGTAGTAGCCTATTATTTTGAAACTGTATGAAAATAATTGCACTTACTAAGCCAGGCCTGAAGACTAGTGGTCGATAATATGTTTTAATGTGGTCTAGATAAAAAGTAGGATTGCTTCCCTTTAACTGTTTCGACTGATATTTTTATAAATAATTAGATTTTATTCAATATTGTGTTTTAAAGAATTATTTTGTTTGTTTTATGATCTGTTTTCTATTATTCACATTTTTTACCGCATATTTCATAACTGAATCGCAATAAAGTTTTACGAAAATGTGGTTAATTTCACAGAATTGTGCAAGAGACTCCGTTGCTTTAGTTAATGTAAACCCCGAAATCGGTCTTTTTCGCCTGGAAGTTTCATACTGCAAACATGCCTGTAAGTGCTCTTAGAAAATGTTGTTTTGACTGTCTTAATATTATTCCTTTATCATGAAACTTGGCAGACACATGTCTTGGGGTTCATGAATTCATTATTGACAATGTGAGATATATGTTATGCTAGGATTAGCTTAAATTGTTGATTTTAATCAAGGCCTCGTGAGGTAAACAAAATGTGTTATAATACTCGTTGATGGTTGTCGTGAAAAAGTTTTTATCCTTATGCTTATGGCTTATTAAATAGATCATTTTTAGGTTAGTGTGAAGTGCATTGTATTTTTTATTGATCATATCAGTTTAATTATGTATTTTTTCCTGCCCTGCAAATGTCAACACAGCTTTTGAGCATTGGCTCAGTGTGAGTGAGTGAGATGCAGATGGTTCCTCTCTACTCTTCTAGCTAGTAGCTAGACTGTCTAGGACTAGGTGGCTATGAGGTCCAGCCCAGGGCATGTGTCATACCTGGAATTTTTCTACTTGGTTTCCCTTGTGAGTTATGCTGGTTGGAGGCGCTGATATGGATAAAGCCTATATTCCATTGGATGGAACAATAAATGGCTTTGTATATTAGGCCTAAAGATCCCTTGGACTTGACGGCAGTTTAATTAGAAATAAGAGAAGGCAAAATTTCCCTCATTACACAATTCATGGCGCTTGCCCATCCTCTTTTGCCTGTAGAGGACAGAGGTGCACAAAAACAATTAAAACTCCCTTTAATTTCATCTTTCAATTTGACATAGCATTTTAATTTAGTTTTTAATTCTGAAGATTTTACTGACCTGGCCAAGGTGAGATGAGTAAAAGTTAATAAACTTTTTTGTTTAATTTTTATTTCAGTTAGCTACAGATCTATTGCATCCCTCCTTGGAGGACGAAAAAAAGAAATCTAAATTGAGAAGATTGGTTCAAGCACCAAATAGTTACTTTATGGATGTTAAATGCCCAGGTAATGTTAAAGATTAAAAAATAAACTCTGTGTCTATGCTTTGAATAAGAAGTTACTTAGTTCTATTGCCATCTTTGGAAGCTAATTGGACAATATGGCTCAGGAGGAAAGTCAGAAAGCCCCCAAAATTGTGAATTTTCTGCACCTTCGTTGGTGCAGGGTTTTATAGGTATTTACATACCTTGAATCCATCAAACCTTGATATATTTGGAAAGATAAATGTTTTTGTTAATTTAATCAAACCACCGTTATCCTACACCATTCTTCTGCGGTTTCAACAAAGATTTTTTCCAAGAAATTCAATCTATCAGTCCACATTTATGGCTGTGCTTCATTTCTTTATAACAAAAGAAATCTGTAGGTCTATTATTTATAAAGAGACCTAATATGGTAGATCATTAAATATTAAACTCCCAATTCTTTGGGTAGCAAAGTCATATTCTATGTTAAAATTCTCATCTCAATTTCTCACAGCATTAATTTCACAGGCACCAGATTCTGCTAAAAAAATCGTATATTTACAGTTATAAGTGTGTAGACTTTCAAGGTGTGAAAGCAGCCATCATTTTGTTCTGTACGGCTTACCCATGCTCGGCGATGTTTCCTTTTGATCTTTGATATTCTTACCTCCTCTCACATGTTTTGACATTCAAACAGTATTGTGAAGTATTTGTTAAACAAAAATCATCACTTTTACAGATTAACACAAGTATAACACGTCTTATTTTATCGAAATATGTTAGGTCTAGCTTCATAAAAAGTATCTAAAACGGATGTTGACAATTTCTTTTTTTTGATTGGTCATATTATATTGTATGGAAATTTATCGCGTTCTAGGCACGTCATTGGTTCCAGGATAGAGTTATAAATAGAATGACGTATCTTTTTTGACTTGTTTAGATACTTCTAAACACGAAATGGCTGCTTTCACACCTTGAGTCTTGTTATCTTATAACTTTATATATACAATTTTTTTTACTAGAATCTGGTGCTTGTGAATAATTTATAGTCATACCTATTAATTCAAATACTCAAAGCCTTCATAGAGGTGATTTGGTGCCACTTTCTTATTATAGTCATCTTGGCACTAAACCTAAATGGTCCCAGAAAAAGGATAATTGGTCCAATTAAATTTTTTTTTGTAACTTGAGCTTATATTATGATTTATGACTAGAATTAAAAACTTGTTAGCTTATATTATCCCCCAACATTGTATTTGGCCAGAGAGCAATTACTTTGGATTTGGACTAAAAAAAATATCCCACAAATTTGAATCGCTTTTAATGGCCATTGACCAAACCAAATTGTATGTAGCAAAATATACCCTTCCTCTTTGAATTTCATAAAATCTAACACTTAGTTAAAGGGTGTATGCTAATTGCATTGTGATAAAAATGTCTTATTAGAGAGTAAAGTATTTGTTAATCAGTAGTTTTTTCCATTTATTATTTAATTAATTCATTCAGGAAAACCTGAAAATTATAAATTATCAAGAACAAATTTGAAATAAGATCTTTTTATTATCTCCTATTTTTTTAATGTCTTCATGTCTTATTGCAGGCTGCTACAAAATCACAACAGTTTTTAGTCATGCACAAACAGTAGTATTATGTGTTGGATGTTCAACTGTTTTGTGTCAACCAACTGGTGGTAAAGCCAGATTAACAGAAGGTAAGAGTTCACTTGTACCAATTAAACATCAGGAAATTCCTATACAATCAAAATGCATATCTAGACCATTTTGGATTCGCACATCACATACTATCTTTCGTTGAGCTTCTAATAAACTTGTCACTTTATGAAGAGCAGATGGTTGGGTTATTGCCCAATATTTGATGTGTTCAAGAGAAATATGAATTTTTGTATCTTGTGAAATATGCAAAAATATTAAATGTTATGAAATAGAGTTAATACATCTTTAATATTGATCGAATGTTTCAACTATAGTTTAGAAATGGATAAATTCAAAACTGATTTTATTTTTCAGGATGCTCGTTCCGAAGGAAACAGCACTAAATACTGGTGTGATTTGTGGTGACCTGGCCAGTTTTTATTATGGAAGTGACTGAACTATGTAAATTGTGTATTACATTATAATCATTAACATCTTGAAGATGTATTTTGTGATAACTCTTAATTAAAATTGGTTCAGGATATCCACAACCAAACTATTTGTTTCTTCTTTTTACGAACCTTTCAATTGGGGGTCTAGTACAGTGTTTTTTTTAACTGGTTTGGATGTGTTCCCCCCAATCATATGCACATTAAAGGATGTCCCCAGAAGGAAATGGGAGCTGCGGTTAGACGCCTGCTCGCTAACCTGAAGGTCCAGGGTTCTATCCCGGCTTAGGTCGAGATAATACCTTTTGGATTTTTCAACCCGGTTTCCCCCAGTCAGTGATGCAAGTCCGAGGGGATGACATGGAAAAGGCGTCTAGTCAGTGGGATGGGACAATAAACCAAGGTCCAGTGTGCTATTGGCTGTGCAAGTTAAAGATCCCTCGACAGTTGGAAATCGAAAAAAAGAGCAGGCTGCAGCAGTCGTGGCAAAATTTTTCCCTCATTGCACACTGCATGGCGTTTGCCGTCCTCAGTTAGCCCATATAGATGCAGAAAAGTAGGACGCAAAACTCCATTCATTTCATATACTATACACAAAATATATTTTTAAACCCCCTCTCTAACGGCAAAAGTGTCTGGAGGTCAAGTTATATTAGGTTTTTTGTGATCTTAATTTCCACAAAATAATACTAACTCCTAATTATGAAATAAAGTAAAAATATATACGATTTTAACAAAAACTGACCAAATGTGTGAAATATTTGTCTGTCCTTTCAAAGTTACATTTTGCGCAAATTTTTTCACCATTTAGTAACCATGGTAACGATAATTTTTCAGGAAGAAATTTTTTTCATAAACACACACAATCTATATCTGACATGTGTGTGGAGTTTCAAGGTACTGCAAAATCAAATAAACTTTCTGTTGGGGGTTGAGTAATGCATTACAATAAGTCTGTATTTTTGTAAATTTGGCTTAGCTCTCCATGGAATTTCACATAAATAGCACCAGCTCAGGAAGGGTTAATTATGAAATAAAGTATTTAATAGAAACACAACTTATCAGATAGTTTGCTTTGACACTTAAAAGGAAACCCATTCTTAATCTTATTTGAATCGTGGGTTTTAATTTGGAGAGTAGTAGGGGCATTGGAATAAATAACAAATTAATGTGAAATGTGATAGGTTCAACAGCAATATATGGTTGAGAGCCATGAACAGAAATTTACATTCATACTTGGCCATAATTAATCAATGAACCTTTCTTGTGTCAAATGAAACAACATTATTCCTATGGAATTCGATGAATTCAATCATAAAAGTGTTCACCATTCATTCCACCTACACAGCCCTACAATGGCAAAAGGCAGTAAGCGACAATTTTAATATTTAGAGAAAAATGCATTTTAGTCTTTTACTTTAACGTTTAAAAACAATCTGAGCCTCATCAAAACTTTTCGAAGTAAAGTAGATATTGTTGAAAAGCTATTTTTTTCATAAAAAACCTAAAGGTCACAAGGTCAAGGTCAAATTGGACATACTGCCTTTTTGATTTGTAACAAATGACCGTTGTGTTTTCATTTTCAATTAAAGAAGGCAGTATCAACCAATACACTGTGCTCAAAAAATTAAATGGAGCCATACATTAAACACATTTCTCCCTGTAGATGAATAAATCATCAGTTGAAACTTTAAACTGGTCTTTCTCCACACTTAAATAATTATAATCCTTTTAAGTTTCGATTTTTAAGATGCAGTAACAATCTAACCAAAACTTGGAAGATCTCAATATTCATTTTAAAGTAACGTTTAGAAAACAAAACAAGTAAATTTTCCTGCCGAAATAACTTACTACATTACGTAATTTTCTGGCCAAATCATAAAATTTTACGCTTTGACGCTTTACTGGTTCTCACATTCTCAAGGACAATGACTTAAAATATGTTCAATCAACAATTGCAAAATTGTCATTTGACCGAAATATCATCAGTATGCATACCCTGTTTCATCTAATTCTGATACAAACTGTAGCTTCTATCAAGTTCCACCAAGTGCAGTTGACCTTTATAGTAGTTGCGGGTGTCGCGCGCAAAGCAGACCATGCTTACTCTTTTCGAAAACACCTGATGGTACTTCTCGTATGGGAATTCCACTACTATATAATTATTGCACCCGATTTTGTTTTGATTAACGGAATTGTTTAGCTTGTACGGATTTTTATTATTACTGTAGCAGGTTCCCCTCGTGTGATGTAGGCTGTGTACGATATAAGATCTTTTGAAAGTCAGGGGCAAAATAGTAGGCTGCAAACTCCATTTATTTCATTATATTTTAAGTTTTTTTTGTGTCAAAGTCATGTTTTTAAAAAGTTAACAGCAATGATTAAAACTCGAGCTTGCTCAATACATGTCAGTCTACATAGACATACCTTCTTTCAATAACTATTAAATTAAAAACTAGTTTCATTCACTTTCTTTTCCCAAAACAATATGGAAACATTACCAACTTTGAACAAAACACAGATATTATCAATCCATATCAAATTAGATCCATATCTGGCAACAACTATATTGTCTGTGTTGCCGACAGCTTGATTGCTACTTTTTTTACTAACTCAAGGCAACAGCTTGATTGCTACTTTTTTTACTAACTCAAGGCTAATATTTAACAAAAACTCTTAATAGAAACATCGTTAAGTTCAAATTCCTTCAAGATCACTTCAATCTGATGTCCACACTTACTGCCTTTTTGCTTTGTCATATATAAATTACAATGTAAAAAAGCAGTCAGTACTGTTACTTACTGCTTTCTTGATTTTTAATGTCAGATACTGCCTTTTTCAATTGAAAATATGTTAAATTCATGGAGTAACTGCCATCTTGCACCTGCTTATCTCAAAAAGTATCCTTATCTGGGTGTTAAAAATATCCCACTAGATAGAGCTTGAAATTCTGATATCAAATGTCCAAAAAAGTGATTTTGAGAAAAATTGGAGTTACTAGGCCTAACACATTCTCAAAACCCGGAATATATTAGCATTAACATTCCCCTTTTAGCTTCTCAATATCTACTTGTAATTTTTGGATTATGTTTAGTTAATAACCTCTGTTGTCAGGTAAGTCCAAGTAGAACTATAAGTCTTATTTGTTCAAATGAACTTAGAAATTTTGTGTTCATACTCTGGGATAGTATTCCTTTGGTAATAAGGATCCTATCGTGCACAATAAAGTTTAACTTGATCTATAGTGATACGTACCCATAAAAAAACGAAATTTGAAAATTAATGCTGATGCACCGATGAAGGCCTATCAGTGAATCGTTGCAGCTCTAGTGCATTTATGGATGTGTCTGCAGTGCTTAAATAGTATGGAAAGACATCTCAGTTTCGTTAATTTGGTCACAGTTATTTTGGGTTTACAATTTAACGAGTTGAGCATGTAATCTAAAGCTCTGGGTTCTCAAACCATTCTGATTCGTTCAAATAAAACATTTTGGTATACTTGCCAAAAGCATTACTGATCATCCACACTTGATTTGCAGGGACTGCTTGAGGTGTTTTCTACAACTATCATAGAGGGTGGGCTGAAAAATTCATAGCCTGATTTGAAGGAGTTATGCCTTGGTGATCTGGATGAGAGCTTCTATACCACCGAGATCCAAGCACCCCAACACCACTGGAAGAAGTGCGCGGACCGCAGGGGAGACAATGTAGAAAAATAAACCATGTCGTTAGAATCAGAAGATAGCTTGCCAGGCAAGGTAATATACGCCCACTGACAACTTTGTTTAAAAAAGAACATTTGGCAGAAAACAAAATCCTTCTGCCTTATAGAGTGTATAAGGACTAAAAACTAAAACGTATTTCGAAGAAGAAGGCCAATAACTCATATCAAATCTTTTTTTGATTTGCGATAGGGTTTATCGAGTAATAATGAACTATTTCAATAGGTTTCTTTAAAATCTATCAAGAATTGTGCCTTCTAAAGTGTCAATGAGCTAAATATCAAACACGTTTTAAAGAACAAGGGCAATAATTCATATTTAATATTTTCAAATTTTTATTGATATTAAATAGGGTTCATCTCTGGGTGATAATAAACCATTTCAGCAAATTTTGTCAAAATCCGTAAAGAATTGCGACTTGTAGAGTCTTTTTGAGCTAAAAATCGAACGCGCTTTAAAGAACAAGGGCAATAATTCATATTAAACATATTACGATTCTTTTGATTTTAAATTAATTTAAAACAATTTCAGTAAGTTTCGTCAAAATCTGTAAAGAATTGTGACTTAGTGTTAACGAGCTAAAAATCAAACATGTTTTAAAGAACAAGGGCAATAATTCATATTGAACATTTTACGATTCTTTTGATTTTAAATAGGGTCATCCTTGGGTGATAATAAACAATTTCAGTAAGTTTCGTCAAAATCCGTAAATAATTGTGGCTTGTAGAGTGTTAACAAGCAATTCTGGACAGACAGACCGACGGACATGGGTGACGGCAATATACGCTCCACATTTCATGTGGTGATTAATTTTAATTCACCACATTTCATGTGGGCGTATAAAAATGTTGAATTTAATAGATGCCAAGTTTCATCACTGTAGCATAACTCCTTCTGAGTCAGGCTGTGAACTTTTCAGCCTCCCCTCGTACAACAGGTAGACCAATTACATGCCTTACTTAAAGTACCAACAATTAGTTATAGCAGGTGATCTTTAATGGTAGCGAGGTACCCCAGACAGCAATCTTAAGGTTTGGATACAGAAATGTTATAAAAATGAAATGGTTTAACCATCTGGATCTAAATACTGTGAGTCATTCAAAGACCGTAAAAGTTCTGTACTACAAGTTCCTGCTGTGCACAGAGTAAAATATTTAAAAGGCGGTGGAGAACATTTTGTTGTGTGCAAATCTCCATTGTTGTCAATGTCTATTTTGAGCAAATAACTATTGAAAGCACCATGGTTCACAATTTCCCAAATGCTATCACCGGAATTTGTGGAAACGTGAGATAAACAGGGATATTCAGATTCACTGGCAACAGATCTACAATATCTCACACAAGACAAGTCAATTTTTTCAGGAAATGTCCACTCTTCTATATCCCAATCATATTTCCTCATCCACCCCTCTGCATCAATGATATACAAATTGTCTCCCTTTACAAGCAGACGGACAGGAGATGACAAATAACAAGGTCCAGAAAACTTCTTTATTGTTGAAGAAACTGTGTCAAAAACATGTCCATCTTTGATTTCAAGAAGATTTTTGCCTAAACTGACCACAATACTGGCTTTAACTGCAATAACCTTCTTATTAAATGCATTAATGAGAGATGCTGGTGTGTTACTATGTTCATGTTCTATACCAGCTGTATAGGTCCAAGTCAAATCATCTTCCAGTTTGAAGTATTTCTGTTCTGTTTTAAGTTCAGCAGCAATTTGCTTACAGTTTGATGCCAATGCATAAAGTTGATTATTCACAGCTAAGAGAATGATACTTTTAATTTCACCTTCAAATTGATCCAAAATATCCTTGATAGGTATTTCTTGACACATTAATGTCTTTAAAGAAATTGAGTAGCAGATTCTCAAATGAAGGCTAACAAAATATATTTTGTCATTTAAAGAAGCTGCTTTCCAACTATTACGATTATCAAATTTTGCTAATGGAATAAAATCTCCAACATCAAACCAATTTTCTAGATCCATGTCGTAAATTGCTAACTTCATAACCTGTTGACGATTTTTTCTAGGAGGGTTTAAGCACACACGCTTTCCATCTTTTTTACTGATTGTATACTCAATATTCTTCTTATATACATCTTGAATGAGGTTTTTATCTGGCACAACAATTATTAAGCACCTAGTTTTATCACATGGTCTGATCACTCTAGAAATAGTCTTTGATTCTACAGAGAGTTTTGAAACTATGTCAATAATGAGATCTTTTACCAAACCTAAATATTTTTCAGATATGTTGTCAGTCTTATATTTTTCTAAAAATAACTTGGTCTTCAACAATATTTCTTGTTTTAATGGTTCTAGAATGGGTTTTAAAATTTCAAGACTGTCTTCCATAAATTGAACCTTTTTATCATCTGAATTTTGTTTGATCCACCGCAATAAAAAGCAGATAATTTTCAATGGTGAGCAGTATCTATGCACCTTTCTGCTGAACAGATATTTCATTTGATCATCTGACAAGGTCAAAATTTCTTCTTGATAAATAAAATAGTCATGAAAACGCGAGTCAATAACACAAAGACAAGTTTTCTTCAAATTCTCAATTTCATATGTGACTGCTAAAATATAACCTTGTAAAATAGTTCTCAGGGATGTATAAGTTCTCACAACTAGATTGTCTACTAGTCTAGCTTGCAAATCTTCAAACATAAAGAATGAAGCCAAATGGAAGATTCCTGGAGTTGTACTGTGAGTTACTGTACATGAACCTTCGTATATTGCATCAATAACCTTTTCAAGATGGCTGACATCTTCTGCAACATTACTCAAGTCAATCACAGTTATTCCATCCACTACATTTTCTTGGAAATTTCCAGAAAACATTGCTTCAAAATATGAACTTCTCGCTGCCAATACATTTCTATGAGCATTAACAAATGCACCATTGACAATTAAACGAACATCACAAAATGTGCCATTCTTTCTGAACTCCACTAAGCTTTTAAGAAGTTGGTTATTATATTCGCCATGATTGGAGAGATCTATGATGTATGAAAATTCTTCCTCCATGTTGTTGTGTTAACTTAGCTACAAGTATGCAAGCATGTCCCTGTAAAATAAAAGACAAAATAATTACAACTTCTTTTTGAAACCCGAGCTTACAAAACAAAATTAAATAGCATATTATTTAAATTGAAAAATAGCAATGAATGGCCATCGTAATACGCCCACTTTTGTAATGTCAGCTAACTCGTCTGGGAGGTTGACAAGAGTTGTCAGTAAATTAAAGATTCTGAGAATGACATATATTACCGTAAAAGGTTTTTTTTAAACTTTGTATGTGTATCTTGGACATGCGTAGATATCAATATACTTTCCTGTATTAATGACTTCATAAAACTTGTTCTTTTTAGTGGAATTGCA
Source organism: Lottia scabra (assembly GCA_029955415.1). NCBI lineage: Eukaryota > Metazoa > Mollusca > Gastropoda > Lottiidae > Lottia > Lottia scabra. The sequence goes on from JARJEI010000001.1 coordinate 17,628,719, forward strand.
TGAACTACAGACGTCGGAATGGAATTTAGAATGGCGCAAATTGATGGTATTAGTTTCCCCGATAAACGTACAAAGTATAGAAAACCTCTTTACAATCCCTTTAATAGCTTTTTCTTTTAATAATAATTCACTGAAATATGAACAAAACAAGGGCAATAACTTGTGTATTAATGATTTTTTTGACAAGTCTGATTTTTAATAGGCTTTATCCAAAAGTGATTACGAATACTCACACCTAGCTTTGTCAAAATCCGTCAAGAAACCAGCTCTCTATTGTATCCACAAATATTGAACGCATTTTTTCGATGTTTCTGGTTTATTAAGTTTATCCCAAAGTCATTATAATCACTCACACCAAGTTTCATCAAAATCCTTTACAAAACCAGCTCTCTATTGTGTCCACAACATATTTTCAAAAGCAACGGCAATAATTCTCATCAAGTATTTTTTGCGATTGGTCAGATTTTCAATAGGGATCATATTTGGGTAGCAAGTTACATCAAAATCCATCAAGAAGCTATCTATCGTGTTCGTGTCAACACAATAAGCTTAATTGTGGACTGACGGACGGACGGACAGACATGGACATGGGCGACAACTATATTATACGGGTTGGTATTGGTTGGTATCATGTCGTTTTGTACTACTCCTTGTTCCAAAATATATAAAGGGGGGGGGGGGGACTTAATAAAGTATTGGTACTAGTGGTAGGCCCTACTGATGAAGTGTAACAGGAACGAGTATTTCGGACTAGTATTATGAGCTTACCTGATTTACTGAGGGATTAAATGTCTGTAGGCAGTGTTGCATGAAGATATTCATTGATTTAAAAGCTTGGGACTGACTCATAGACAAAGAGTAGGCCTAATAATAACTCTATGGACAATTGATATAAATATAGGCTATATTATATATTTTATGCATAGCTCTAATCGTAATGCATTCGTAACTTTCCTCTTTCGTTTTCAGTTCGTCAAGGTAGATCACTCGTTCTTCCACTTTATAATCTTGAATGTCCAGGTATTTATTTCACTTACACTTGTCAGTGGTGATTTCGACTTCGTTATATTGAAGTAGCATAATATGTATATTATACTAATATTTACCAATGGCGATAGTTTGAACAAGCAACTTGCAACCGAACACCACTTGCAACAGCCTTTAATATACTTTCGTGCCGATTATATAATTGTGGTCTGTAGTCCAAAATTTGTAATCCGAAATGTTCTAAACAGGTATTGTATATGTAGGAATGTTCCACAGCGAAACGTACGATATAGTCACTAGCTTGTATAATGTTCCAAGGTACAAGGAACTCCTCTAGAATATTTTAGAGAATATTATATATGATTAATTGCTGAAACTTGATTCCTGAAATTACATTAATCAACACAGTTTCCTGGGTGTGGGGCAAGATATAATTATGTAAAGGGACTGAATTCACAGAGTATAGTCGTATAGATTTTTTAAAATTCTGATTGGCAAACAAATTCTACATGCCAATTTATCTATATATAATAATTAAGGACAGTAAAATAATGATGTAAATTTTTTTTACAATAATAACCATTTATGTCTATGTCTAATATGAATTGTGAACATTTGATGACAGGAGTTTTTTTTTTTTTAATTTAAGAAAATTATGCTAATTCTATGAAAATAAAGTTATAAAACTTTTAAAACTTCTGGTCCCATTTCACTTAAATAATCTTTTCATATGGTGTCGCTGATAAAAGTACCTTTATGGTAGTGAAGTTATAAATAGCTACATAAAAGTCAACTGTACATTGCTGCTATCAGTGTCCGTTTCCTAACCATAATAAAGAAACCCTAGTGTTCCCTTCATTTATTTATTTACAATTTACTAATAAAGCAAAACAAATATAAAACACAATTATCAAATCATGAATATAATTTATTTCTAGGTAAATTCATAACAACACATTTTATTCTATTTATATGATTTCAATTAGTTTCACATTACATAAAATTAATATATAAATATAAATACATGTATTCAATATCATTCATTGTAAAATTCAAAATAATATGTCCATGCGATGAAAACTAAAAATGCAAAACTATGGATATATCCCTTTGAAGGGGACCAATTTGCATTTTCAAGAGTCCGGAATACAAGTAAATAGCTTTCAGAAGTACACATACTAGAACTGCACAAAAAAAATAACATAATCCCTTCAAATATACCTCTATCTAAAGCCTAGTACATGCGACCTTGTTTACATACATATATGCATTTTTACATAGGTGTGTAAAATGGTCGCATGTACGTAATTGCACATATGTGTATAATTGCATACTGTGCAAATTTGCACCAAGTCCGGAGGTTGTGCAAAAGCAAATTTGCTCATGGGCAAGTTTACATGGTGTGCAAATTTACACAATATGCAAATTTTTGTCGCATGTACGAGGCTTAAGCATTTGCCTTTTAATATCTATAGATGTGTTTTGAATTTAAGGCAAGTCCCACTAAAATATGAGTCATATTTTTAATTTCAAAACTGATAATTATCAAAACACATTGATCGGAAATCTTAACTTTCGAGGGGATCTAAGAACAATATAAAAGATAAGTTCAGCAAATAAATTCTGCTTTCTTAGACTATGAAGTATAATTGCCATTTGTGCTTGGGTTTTATTATTGCAGGGCGTACTTCCTTCAATTGACTTTACATTATTATAAGTATGAGAACGTCAATAAGCACTTAGTTTTAGTGAAAATATTACAACCTAGACATCTGACTGAAAATTGGAATAGTGTTAATTCATGTTATATCAGACATAAACATTTTAGAAAATCTCTTTACAATTCCTTTAACCCAGGCCTTCTCAAATGGCGGCAAGCGAGCCAAACCACATATAGTTTACTATTCACACCAATATGTAACATCTTACTTTTGAAACATTGCATAAACCACACAAATAAATGTTGATTTTACAATGTCCTGGGTAAATAAAATGAGCAGTGTCATTTACATTGTCCAATATACCCACATACCAACCAAAATGACATCATCAAGATGCAATGCATTTGATTAGTTTTATATTATAACTATTCCTATCAAGAGTCTTCATCTTCTGGTTTTAAAAATTTCTTAACTTTGTTTAAAGTCTCTGGTTTCTCAGGATCAGGGAATATTCTTGGGGTTTTGGCTTTTTTAATACCATCTTCACTGGATGCTGTACTATTATTTTCTCTCTTTTTAGCAAATTTCTTAGCTATTATACCAATGAGTGTGGAATACCTGAAAAACCCATTGAATGTTGCCTATAATGTACCTATTCTAGAGTATTATCTAAGGCAGGCCTTCTCAACTAGCGGCAAGCGCACCACTTGTGGTGCATTTTAACCGCCTAAGTGACACACTGTTGTTTGTGTAAAAAGTAAAAAAAGAAGCTGTTACTGACATTCAGAAGCCAATATGAATCTTTGATATATGCGCCCAATTTATGGGACATGTACATTTGAATACCCCTCCCCTACCAATCTAAGAAATGAATCGATTAGTGGCGCTTTATGCTTACTATTATCTTCCCAATAATTTGTGATGGCCTGCCAGTGTTTCAGTAAACAATTTGTTTTAGTTATCTAGAGGCCATATCAATGGTTATCTTCAGATTTTTAAACCCATTTCAGAGGGGAGTACCAAAATTAATAATAAACCCTCAATTCATTTCAATCTCAAAGTTTACAAAAATGACCCAAAATTCGAAGACTGTACAAACCTTTTAGCCATATCTTGATCATTTACTTCTGTTTCTTTTTCTATCCGTCTACTAACTTTATATTCTTTCTCAGCATTATTACTTTTCATTAATTTCTAGAATATATATTACTTTTCATTAATTTCTAGAATATATATTACTTTTCATTAATTTCTAGAATATATATTACTTTTCATTAATTTCTAGAATATATATTACTTTTCATTAATTTCTAGAATATATATTACTTTTCATTAATTTCTAGGATATATATTACTTTTCATTAATTTCTAGAATATAATATATATTACTTTTCATTAATTTCTAGAATATGTATTACTTTTCATTAATTTCTAGAAAATAATAGCACAGCAATTTTAACAGAAGCCTGTAATATTGTTATATAATAAAGCTAATTTCAGTTGAAGACTAAGCATATTGGAACATGAAAATGCCAAATATTAACTATTCTGGTATTGATACACTATTTTGCAGCTAATATTTGTTCTTCAACCTTTGTGTTATGCACATTGATACACAGAAGCTTCACAAAAAAATCCAGCAAATTCATACCTCAATTTCAGGATTGCAACCTTTGAAAGACATTCTACCATAATTCAAGTTTTCACAACTAACATAACTTGGTTCTATATGATATTTAGACCTGTAATAACATTACAAAATTTTGTTTATCAATGTAATATATTTTACTATACTTGTACTATTCATTATGAAGGAAAGTATTTGAATTTGGGCCTTGAAATTATGTAAATAACCTTCAGATTTACTAGAACTGCCCCAAAATCGCACAATACCTTTCATTGTCTGTATATGTGTTTTCTAGATAAGGCATAGTCTTACTTAATAGCAAGTCTCAAATGCTATGTTATGTATGTTATGTACAGGAATTTGAAGGCTTAAATTTCGAGGAAGATTTGGAAAAATTATTACGCATTAGATAAGCTTACAAATTCCAGGTACGGTACTGAGAAAAAAAAATTATTGATTGATTGAATAGGGAACATAGGAATCAGGACCGGTCGGACCATTACTGTGTCGGACCATTACAAACTCGGCCCAATGATTTTTTCTCACTACCGACTCGGCCCAACGATTTTTTTCTCACTACCGACTCGGCCCAAGTAAAAACGGTAACAAAATATTTTGGTAAAAAAGGTAACAAAATAAAGAATTTATTCCTCAGAAATATTCGAAATGTCAAGGTCATGCGAGTAAAAAATATATGGTATCAAATCGGCAAAATTTGATGTGGTCTTATTTTCGCCAGAAAAAGCCGTTTTTTTTGGTTGTTTTTTGTTTATTAAGAAATGAAACTAAACCAATTAATGATCAAGAGGTTGTGTGAATATAAACAATGAGAGAACGTTAATTTGTCACACCTTAAATAAATTTCCTCAGGAGGGCTTGGATTCAATATAGAAACAAAGGTGGCAATCAAGGTTGATTGTTACTATAAATAGAATCAAAGTGCTGACATAGAATATTAGCAAAGAAGCAGACGACATAATGTAGATTTAATATCTGAATTCATTATGCAATGATCAAAATGAGGTTCAAATAGATATATTTTGATTGCATGACAATATCTCTGCTTTTGAAAAACTCAAACTTTATCGGTCCACTCAATTTATCGATTAGATTTGCCTTTTTCAGATTTTTCGAGATTCATACGCGTGCGACCTTGAGTCAAGGTCATCACGAGAAGATAAAATATAAATAACATCCATATCAACAAAATTAAATTTTACTAATTTATAAAGACAATATAGGACTTTCAAATACATTTTGAGGATAATATTACAATTCATTCAAATATAATGGGCAAAATGTGATTCAGCAAACCATGGGCGTACGGGGCGTTAGTTGAGCGGGGGGGCAAAACCAATTTGCCCGACAACTAATGCTAATTTGCCCGACAACGAAATATATTTGCCCGACAAGTCGACCCCCACCCAACCCCTAATTCCAAAAACTTCTCGCCATCTGCCTGATCACATCATTTCCGAACGATTTTATTTTTTAAAATTTCCTTCATGAAAATCACTGGGGGGGCAATTGCCCCCCCTGCACCCCCAGCTCGTACGCCTATGCAGCAAACGATATCTTGACAATGCCTACTTTGATGTCGTCCATGATGGGCCGTTTGGTATCAATTGATATTTTACCGAAAATTCAATTACGAAACCACATGTCTAGTGGGCCGAGTCGGTAGTGAGAAAAAAAACCTTGGACCGAGTCGGTAGTGAGAAAAATATCATTGGTCCGAGTTGGTTATAAATTTTTTTTTAGGTCCGAACCAGTAATGGTCCGACACAGTAATGGTCCGACCGGTCTGACATTCGGAACATATATCCCTAAAATCCTACTACTAATTTCCAATATTACAAGAAATAACTTGAAATAAGCTCCTGATGATGTATCTTATATCGGAAACATGATTTGAATATATACCATGAGTCATTTCTATCATTTTAAAAGTTTAATGGCTTTATAAACACTTACTCTTTTTGTTTGTTACGAGGAATATCTAAAACCCAATGCTCATCATCTATATCTCTTTGTTTTTCTTCAGCATTTTTCTCTTCTTCATTTCTCAATACACTTCTCTGCATAAACTACAAAAAATTGAAACAATGATTATGGTAGCTCTCCATTGAGGAGTTCTGAACCATCAAATGGTACGGAACCAGATTTATGTCTCATCATAAATTTCTCTGCAGTTTTGAATTCTGTCTGAACGTACCATTTCCCCCAACAAATGATCATGCTTGGTTGACATAAAACAGACACAATATAGTATCGGAGAACATCAAAGTCCCAAAAAATTTTCCCTGCAGCACCTTTTCCCAACAATTTATGGTCAAAAATGGCATGCGTTCCTTTTGCAAATCATCTGCACTCACATAAGCATCGTTACTTTATACTTATGTTTATGGGCCCACGAACGAAGAAGTTGTAATGGTATCAAAGACAATGCCCCCCCCCCCCCCTCTTCCTTCCTTCCTTCCTCTCCTCTCCTCTCCTCTCCTCTCCTGCAATTCTGTGGCTGTAGTCTCATTTAACTGATTTTATTACATACTTTCATTTGCATCAGGTTTTTAGATAACCCTGCTGAATCTTTTTTATCACCCATTATGATTATCTTGATTTCTAAAACCTCATAAAAACATTTCTCTTTTTGCCAAAATCAACTATTTGTCGAACGTTGACAAATTCATGACACCATCGAGTTGACAAAAATAGACACACGTGCTTCCGGTAGGAGTAATCTTTTATTACAATTTTTTAATTCTTATACTTTATCAATTACTAATAAGATGCCTTGCGAAATGTAATTTAAGTACCAAATAGTTTTCAATACAATTTTTTATTTGTAAAAACAAATTTCAATTTAATCAGATACTTATTTTAGGAGATTAATTTGCAGAATTCAATAATTTCTCATTTGTAAGTGGAAAGATGGTGGTTCTTGAAAAGTTTTTGAGTTCTTTGTAGAATGAAAATGAAATTTCCAACTCGTTTAGATTCATGTCATTCATGGTACGGTATAAATATTTGTAAATTTATTTTCCCCCTTTCTTAAATTGTACGATTGGAAGGGAGTTTTAATAGTATTGTAGCAGGAGAGCTCGATATCGACCATAAAAGCCCCCGTAATAAAGAACTAAGAGTAAGAACCAACACATCCCGGGCCGGGAGTTAATTTTGCCAACAAGCCAAATAGTCAGGTCGTCTTAGGACTAAGCAACTGAGATTCTTAAATCTATGAGCGGAGTGCTGGGACTCCCATAGAAACAAGTACTCAAAGCCGAACTTATCCATTTTAGCCCACAACCGACTGACTTAATAACGCTGAACGCGTCCTTATATTCTTAAAAAACTGCACGAGCAAAGTGCAACATCTACTACCATTGGTCGATGTTTGCATAACAGGTTTTTACTTGGTTAAGGTTTACTTCCGGTTGAATGTAAACAACGAGAGTCACCAAGTTGCTGAATGTAGACAATTCGGGAATACACAGACAATTATATAACGTATATTATATACACAATTCCACTACAGTATAAAAAAACCTACAATCCAAATAATGACCCAAAATTTCATCTGATTTTATTTTTTAAATACCGTACTTAAAATAAAATAGGCTAGTGTGGTGCATTATTGCTTTGGGTAAAGCACAGGCCCCTGAAGCCTAATTTGAGACAGATTAAGCATAGGAGAGATTAACAGATAGTATATCTGAAGGTGAGAAACTTTATCAACACATTTAAAGTGGCACACATTGCCATGCCAGACCCGTTTGTACGACCAGAAAACACCAAATTAGATAAAAATATAATTATCAATAGGAACAATTTATGTCTTTAAAATTTTTTTTTTTTACAGAGGACAATTTTCAGTTAAAATTAGTGACCGTTTTGGGTTGAAATTTCGAGGATTGAAATATATATCATTTCCATTTAATGTAAACTTACAAAAATTATATTTTTCATCAAACTCAAAGACATTCTAAGACATAGCATTGTCAGGCAGATATTCCAGTTCTCATAAAAATAATCATAAAAATGCAAAAAACAGACAGCAATCTTGTTTGCCTTCAAAAGGTAAATTGTCAAATTATCGTCAGTAGGAGCTTATAATTTCAATTTTGATTGTCAAATTTTATGAACAATTATATCATAATGTTACATTTTGTCCACTGACTTAGGGTAGAAATATGCCAGTCCCAGCATGTAAATGGAAAAACTAGACTGAAATCAAGTAAGATTAACTCTCATAACAGTGTTACCCGGTACCAGTTTTCAGTTTTAGCCTATGTACGTAAGGTTTGCTGTCGGTTGCATACTTTTCGCTTGTGATTTTGTATATTAAACCATAAATTTAAATTGTGAACATATAGGCCTATTTGTTTACTGATAATGTTAAAAGCGAAATAATACTGTTTATATTATGAATAAAATTGATAAAAAGAGATATAATTTGAAATATCCAGTTCATACAAGTAATTTTACAGCTTTTAAGTTTAACCCGAGAGGCAATTGTCAAGTGACGTCATACAACGATAACGTAAATACACTTTAAGTTTAAGAAATATTGCTGGGAAGTCAGGGTACAGGTATATGACGTTTTATCCAAAATAACGTCAAGGTACAAAGGATTAAGAGTGATTATGATGAAAGAACTGTGTAAAAGATTTTTTACTTTGAAAAGTTTTTGAGATTATCAGGATTTTGTTCATTTAAGCCATTGGGCCATACAGTATTAAGTCTATGAATCCAAAATGATTCAGCCATATCTAATCTAATTTTCTTCTCATGGTAAATTTTCTGGAGAATAGTCCATGTAAAAGAATGACCTGGCATATTAAAATGTGGCGACACTCTAGGTGCTTTTCCCTCTTTCTTTAATTTAATATTAGAACGGTGTTTGTTAAGTCTTACACTAAATGATGTTATAGTTTGTCCTACATATTGAATTCCACATTCTGAACAAGTTAAACAATAAATTACAAAATTGGATGAACAATTAACAGAGTCTTTTATGTAAAATACTTTTGAGTCTTTGCTTGTCACGGTATTAGTAATGTTGATGGTGTCACACGCTTTACAAGGAGGTCTTCGTCTTAAACATGGTGTACATCCCCAAGTTTCTGTATTAGTTATACTGTCATTCCGTAATTTATTAGCTCGAAGGATGTCACCAATAGTTTTGTTTCTTCTTTCAGCCATGATGATCTTACTATCTTTCAATACTTTCTTCATTCTTTCACTGGTGTCTAATAATGTACTATCTTTAGCCATATTTCTGATGTTAGGTTGTCGAGGATCATAAGTAGTAACCCAAGGAATAATTTGCTTGTCATTGTCGTTTTTGTTGGTCTTGTACTGGAGGAGTTCATTGCGGGTTTTGAGTTGAACTTTTTTGAAGGCCTTCTGGATAGTTTTTTTGCTGTAACCACAAGATTTTAAGTAAGATGAAAATTTTTTAAGATTGGCTTCAGTCCACTCTGGTTTACTACAAATCCTTTTAATACGAAGAGCACCACTATATGGTATAGAGCTGAAAATGTGTTTAGGGTGACAACTAGTAGGTGGCAGGTAGTGATGGGTGTCTGTAGATTTAGAAAATAGATCTGTTTCTAAATGGCCGTCTTCTTTAATTACGTTGACATCAAGAAAGGAAACACAGTTTTCACTAATATTCATGGTGAACTTGATTGTTGGATGTTGATTATTAAGCAGGGTCAGAAAGTCTGTACAATCTTTAGAAGACATAGACGATATTCCCCAAATATCATCAATGAATCGAAAATTAATGTTAGGTTTATTAGGTAAAGGATTCCAAAACTTTTTTATCCAAAATGACATGAAAATGTTAGCGTACGTCACAGCAAAAGGCGATCCCATAGCAGTGCCAGAAATTTGTTTATAGAATAAACCATTAAAAGTGAAATCATTATTATCAAGTGTGAATTTGGCGAGTTGTAAAATAGCTGAAACTTCATCATCATCTAATAGATCAGTGACTGACATTGCTTCTTTAAGGGCTTCAATTCCTTCTGGTATAGGAATGTTAGGATACAAACTTATGACATCAAATGTTAATAATTGTTGAAAAGGAATGGGATCTAAATTAAATGTTTCAATCTTCTGAAGAAATTCAGTAGTATCTTTCACCATTTCATTGCAATAAGCATCTACTATTGATTTCAGCTTCCAATCAAGCCAAAGGGAGGCTTGTTTAGTAGGTACAGAAACTTGACTACAGATAGGACGACCAGGAGGAACTTTAGCTTCATCATTCATCTTGTGGATTTTACCAAGGATATAAAATTCTGCAGGTTTTTTGATAGGCCTATTCAATATGGATTTTTTTTCTACTTCAGGTATTTTTAAATTACTCACCAAATTATTCAAGTCGTTATGAATTTCCTCTGAGAGATCATACGGTACTTTCTCATAAACTAGTTGGTTATCCAGATGTTTCATACATTCTTTTACGTAATCATCCCTGTTCCAAACGACAATACCTCCTCCTTTATCGGCTTTACCAATGATAATTTCTGTATCTGCTTTAAGTGAATGAAGAGCTTCTTTTTCTTCAGAAGAAAGATTATTTCTAACCTTGTATTCCTTGTGATTCTTCACTTGTCTATACTGATGGGTACAATATAATTCTAACGCTTCATCTCTTCCTAAGGGTGGTTTCCAATTACTTTTTATGTATAGAGAAGGAGGTAGAGTTTGTTCTAAGGAGTCTTCTAAGAAAAATTCTTTAATTCTAAGACGTCTTTGAAATGCTTGCAGATGTTGTAGTTCTTTTATGTGGTTGTATTTTGGTGGAATAGGACAGAATGATAATCCTTTATTCAGCAGCTTGGTTTCTCCTTCAGTAAGAATCTTAGAACTAACATTAAATATAAAATTATTGGTTTCAATACCGGTATCTGGTCTATCTGCCTTCTTTTTACGACGTCTAAAGCGGCGAGTTTTCTTCTTCTTTTTAAGATTACCAGTCAAATGATCAGAAGTAGGGGCGTCAGTAAAAGGTTCACCCATAATGAAATTTTGAGTTTGTAAAATCTTATCTTATACCTGCCACCTACTAGTTGTCACCCTAAACACATTTTCAGCTCTATACCATATAGTGGTGCTCTTCGTATTAAAAGGATTTGTAGTAAACCAGAGTGGACTGAAGCCAATCTTAAAAAATTTTCATCTTACTTAAAATCTTGTGGTTACAGCAAAAAAAACTATCCAGAAGGCCTTCAAAAAAGTTCAACTCAAAACCCGCAATGAACTCCTCCAGTACAAGACCAACAAAAACGACAATGACAAGCAAATTATTCCTTGGGTTACTACTTATGATCCTAGACAACCTAACATCAGAAATATGGCTAAAGATAGTACATTATTAGACACCAGTGAAAGAATGAAGAAAGTATTGAAAGATAGTAAGATCATCATGGCTGAAAGAAGAAACAAAACTATTGGTGACATCCTTCGAGCTAATAAATTACGGAATGACAGTATAACTAATACAGAAACTTGGGGATGTACACCATGTTTAAGACGAAGACCTCCTTGTAAAGCGTGTGACACCATCAACATTACTAATACCGTGACAAGCAAAGACTCAAAAGTATTTTACATAAAAGACTCTGTTAATTGTTCATCCAATTTTGTAATTTATTGTTTAACTTGTTCAGAATGTGGAATTCAATATGTAGGACAAACTATAACATCATTTAGTGTAAGACTTAACAAACACCGTTCTAATATTAAATTAAAGAAAGAGGGAAAAGCACCTAGAGTGTCGCCACATTTTAATATGCCAGGTCATTCTTTTACATGGACTATTCTCCAGAAAATTTACCATGAGAAGAAAATTAGATTAGATATGGCTGAATCATTTTGGATTCATAGACTTAATACTGTATGGCCCAATGGCTTAAATGAACAAAATCCTGATAATCTCAAAAACTTTTCAAAGTAAAAAATCTTTTTTAGATCAATACTCCCTTTAAACTATTTTGGCTTTTACTTTTACTTTAATTATAGCTAGAATTTTTGTTAGGAGTGTTGTTGGGTAGGACCTCTGATGTCATTAGCTTGATGACGTCATAATTTTTATGACTTCATCTTACTTTATCTCTTTATTTTGTATTTTAGTCCTCCCTGAGGAAGCTCTATTTTATTAGAGCGAAACGTTGGATTTTAAATGGTTTAATATGACAGTGTTTTTTTATTTTGTATTGGACTCACTTTGTATCCTGTCTTTAGATTCCAGTTTATTTTTTTAAACTGTGATCACCATTATCTTCTTCATGACTGGTTTGGGTGTTCAACTATTATTATTAGTTTGATTTTGCACATGAAAATGTGGACGTATATTGCCGTCACCCCTGTCCGTCCGTCCGTCGGTCCGTCCGTTCGTCAACAATTTCTTGTGTACGCGATAGAAACCAGAGTTTTTATCCGCTTTGAATGAAACTTGGTATGTGTATTCATCTTGATAATATCTCGGATGAGTTCGAAAATGGTGCAATTCCAGTCGTCGGTTCTTGAGTTATTGCCCTTGACTTAGTGAAAAAACGTTAAAATTAACTTGTGTACGCGATAGAAGCTAGAGTTTTTATCCGATTTGAATGAAACTTGGTATGTGTATTCATCTTGATAATATCTCGAATGAGTTTAAAAATGGCGCCATTCCAGTCGTCAGTTTATGAGTTATTGCTCTTGACTTAGTAAAAAAAAACGTTAAAATTAACTTGTGTACGCAATAGAAGCAAGAGTTTTTATCCGATTTGAATGAAACTTGGTAGGTGTATTCATCTTGATAATATCTCGGATAAGTTCGAAAATGGCGCAATTCCAGTCGTTGATTTCTGAGTTATTGCCCTTGACTTAGTAAAAAAAACATTAAAATTAACTTGTGTACGTGATAGAAGCTAGAGTTTTTATCCGATTTGAATGAAACTTGGTATCTGTATTCATCTTGATAATATCTCGAATGAGTTTAAAAATGGCGCCATTCCAGTCGTCAGTTTATGAGTTATTGCTCTTGACTTAGTAAAAAAAAACGTTAAAATTAACTTGTGTACGCAATAGAAGCAAGAGTTTTTATCCGATTTGAATGAAACTTGGTAGGTGTATTCATCTTGATAATATCTCGAATGAGTTTAAAAATGGCGCCATTCCAGTCGTCAGTTTATGAGTTATTGCCCTTGACTTAGTGAAAAAACGTTAAATTTAACTTGTGTACGCGATAAAAGCTAGAGTTTTTATCCGATTTGAATGAAACTTGGTATGTGTATTCATCTTGATAATATCTCGAATGAGTTTAAAAATGGCGCCATTCCAGTCGTCAGTTTATGAGTTATTGCCCTTGACTTAGTGAAAAAACGTTAAATTTAACTTGTGTACGCGATAGAAGCTAGAGTTTTTATCCGATTTGAATGACACTTGGTAGGTGTATTCATCTTGATAATATCTCGGATGAGTTTGGAAATGGCGCCATTCCAGTCGTCAGTTTATGAGTTATTGCCCTTGACTTAGTAAAAAAAACGTTAAAATTAACTTGTGTACGCGATAGAAGCTAGAGTTTTTATCCAATTTGAATGAAACTTGGTAGGTGTATTCATCTTGATAATATCTCGAATGAGTTTAAAAATGGCGCCATTCCAGTCGTCAGTTTATAAGTTATTGCCCTTGACTTAGTGAAAAAACATTAAATTTAACTTGTGTACGCGATAGAAGCTAGAGTTTTTATCCGATTTGAATGACACTTGGTAGGTGTATTCATCTTGATAATATCTCCGATGAGTTTGGAAATGGCGCCATTCCAGTCGTCGGTTTATGAGTTATTGCCCTCGATAAAGGCTAGAGTTTTCGTTCGAATTGATTCATCTAAATTTCAGCTCAAATAAGTGCGATGGCGCAATCAACTTTTTCAAATATTCAAATTTGCTGAAGTGGGCGTATGTTACCTTGCCTGGCAAGCTATCTTTTTAAATACTACAGATAATGAAAACTGTTCGCTCAATTAATGTCTGACATATTTTTTTTTCAGTTAATACTAAAGCAACAAAGATGAGTTGCAGCAATCTCCTTGATATTACAATTATTAAGGTAATTTAAGTTCCTGCTTGACCATTGTGAATATTGAATATATAATTTTTGAAAAGGAGCGTCATTTGAATGTTCAAGTTTAACACACTTATATTAAGACCTTAAAAAATTATTTATTCTATCTACATTGTAAAAAAAATTATGTATCCAAATTATCCACATAACAAATTTTGTTACACCAACTAGATAATAATATTTTGTTCATCTGTTCTCAGATTTTGAATATTAATTTTTACTTAATCATATCTTGTAAATTTCACTTTAACATTTTGGCTGACATATTGTCGAAAATGTTGTCAGTGTGTACAGTACTCATATGAATGATTTTAATATTTTTTGCTTGTTTCAGGTTAATAATCCAGGAGACTTTCTAGGTAAAGAATGTCCATCTGTTCAGAAGGCTAATGGCAGGTTTTATCAAGTTATGGAAGAAATGAATGAGTATTGTAATAATGATCAAATGTTTTTTAATGAAAACTTTCAGCCTAAAATTGTGAGTATAGAATGACTTTTGAAGTGTTGATTTCCATTGTTAAAGAATAATTTCTGTAGGTTTGTTGTTGTTTATCTTTCAATTTTTCTTGAACTGTCTTGTCAGGGCTAGTAAATACTGTAGAAAGTAATTTGTTGATATATTTTGATGAAACCTAGTGAAATTATTTCCCTTGATTGGATCAATCTTATTGATAATCCAAAAAATAAAAAAAATTCCTGAGTTGGCACAATGCTTGCATTTTATATTCCTAAAGAGGAACCCTATTGAAATTGAGAAATATCAAACATATTTAATAGAACTTATTGCCCTTGCCCATCGAAACACAATCAATTTCTGTCACATACCCTGATTTAATAGTTGCCATATTCCCTCAGTTCTGATTTTCAGAAAGATGTAAAACTCTTGTAACATATAATTTTCAGGGACAAGAAGTTTATGCTGGGTTGAGATTAAAAGATAGGAAATGGCATCGTGTGAAGGTTGAAAATGTTCTTCAAACAAGTAGAGGTAGACAGTGCAAGTATGTAGCTAAATTATCTATCACTATACACTGGTGTGTGCAAGCATGTAGCTAAATTATCTATCACTATACACTGGTGTGTGCAAGTATGTAGCTAAATTATATATCACTATACACTGGTGTGTGCAAGTATGTAGCTAAATTATATATCACTATACACTGGTGTGTGCAAGTATGTAGCTAAATTATCTATCACTATACACTGGTGTGTGCAAGTATGTAGCTAAATTATATATCACTATACACTGGTGTGTGCAAGTATCTAGCTAAATTATCTATCACTATACACTGGTGTGTGCAAGTATGTAGCTAAATTATCTATCACTATACACTGGTGTGTGCAAGTATGTAGCTAAATTATCTATCACTATACACTGGTGTGTGCAAGTATGTAGCTAAATTATATATCACTATACACTGGTGTGTGCAAGTATGTAGCTAAATTATATATCACTATACACTGGTGTATGCAAGTATGTAGCTAAATTATCTATCACTATACACTGGTGTGTGCAAGTATGTAGCTAAATTATATATCACTATACACTGGTGTGTGCAAGTATGTAGCTAAATTATCTATCACTATACACAGCTAAATTATATATCACTATACACTGGTGTGTGCAAGTATGTAGCTAAATTATCTATCACTATACACTGGTGTGTGCAAGTATGTAGCTAAATTATATATCACTATACACTGGTGTGTGCAAGTATGTAGCTAAATTATCTATCACTATACACTGGTGTGTGCAAGTATGTAGCTAAATTATATATCACTATACACTGGTGTATGCAAGTATGTAGCTAAATTATCTATCAATATACACTGGTGTGTGCAAGTATGTAGCTAAATTATATATCACTATACACTGGTGTGTGCAAGTATGTAGCTAAATTATCTATCAATATACACTGGTGTGTGCAAGTATGTAGCTAAATTATCTATCACTATATACTGGTGTGTGCAAGTATGTAGCTAAATTATCTATCACTATACACTGGTGTCAGTTGTTTGCATTGTTATCAACTTCATTTGGTAGTTTATTCTTCAAAGTCTTAAAAAATTAATTGTTAAATAAAACAGAACCTGTAACATGAGAAATATTGATATCTGAAAACTAGGGTTCTATAGTCGCTTAGAGTGTTGTTCTTAACAATCAATGAAGTTCCACAAAAAGGCTAACAACACCAGGCATAAAAAAGCACACTCTGAACCCCTAGCTTCAGTTTTAGTCGACCCACCTGCAGATTAGTAGGGATAATTCTGGAAATTACCTACAGCTTTGACCAACGACTAGCTTGTTTACATTTGATATTTTAAGCACTATTTTAACAGTTAAAATGTTGTATTTTTTACAGTGTAAATTTGATAGATTATGGTGAAGAAGCACAGATTCCAGTAAGCAAGTAAGTTAACATAGAAAATGCTCCTGCTTCAAAAAGACTTAATGCAACTCTACTTTGGGTATTGGAATATTCAAATCCCTAATAATGTTAAAGTAGAGTTATATCTGATTTTATTTTCTTGGCATTAGTCACTGCTAAATTATTATTAGTAATTAGAATGTCTTGAACTTTATATGTGTATGTTTTGTACATTTTTAACTAGGGCTGGGTATCGATTACCAAATTGAGATCGATTATCAAAGGCAGGCTACCGATCAGTTTGTAGCGTCGATAATCGATTATTTCAACATGTGCTATAGAACAACTTAACAGTTGGAAGTTTTCAGTGCAATATAAGTAGATTATTATTATTATTAGATAATGTAATTTTCCAGTATAAGAATTATTCCGGCTGAATTTCAACCACAAGAAGTCCCTGTACAAGTTACAAGATATTCATTATATGGTATTCAGGCTTTAACACTTGGCCTAGATTTTGAATTGCAGGCGAAAAAAATGTAAGTTGTTGAATTGCTTTATTAAACTGTTCTTACATTGAACAGACTTAGTATACTAGTATTAGGATTTTTTGGTGTCATTGTACTGTGAGATATATAACATAATCCACACCCTTCCATCTGACAGTACAGGGTTCGAATTATTTTTTTTATATGCATAGCAGTTTTTTGCTCTATGGGACATAATTGCATAGCAGTTTATAATTTTGTGGAGCAGTTTTTTCTCTGGCAGTTGCAAATGTATAGCAGTTTTTATACGCCCTCATCTCTCTATGAGGACGTATATTGTCGGCACCCCTGTCCGTCCGTCCGTCCGTCGGTCCGTCCGTCCGTCCGTCGGTCCGTCCGTCGGTCCGTCCGTCCGTCAACATTTGCTCGTAAACGCTGTAAAAACTAGAGTTTTTGACGGAATCAAATGAAATTTGATATGTGTATACATATTCATAAAACGAAGATCAAGTTCGAATTTGAGCTATTTTCGATCGTTAGAAGCAGAGTTATTGCCCTTGCCCCAAATCCATCGGTGCGTCCGTCAACATTTGCTCGTAAACGCTGTAAAAACTAGAGTTTTTGACGGAATCAAATGAAATTTGATATGTGGATACATATTCATAAAACGAAGATCAAGTTCGAATTTGAACTATTTTCGATCGTTAGAAGCAGAGTTATTGCCCTTGCCCCAAATCTTGAATATGCTATTACTCTCTTAGTTTTCAACCGATTTTGATGAAACTTGAAATGTATGTTATTAGACCTTAATCGAAAGTTTGAGAAAGTTTTGTTTACTTCTGATTAAAATTAAAGCTTTTTCAGGATTAAGGCCTCTGACATCAGTTCTGAAGAGTTATTGCCCTTTAACCTCTATTCAGTAAGTGCTTCTATCAATATCTATTGCTTGCAAACGCTCTTAAAACTAGAATTTTTGACCGAATCAAATGAAATTCGATATGTATATACATATTGGGAAAACAAAGATCAAGTTCGAATTTTAGCCATTTTCGACTGTTAGTAGCAGAGTTATTGCCCTTGCCTCAAAGTCTTGAATATGCTATTACTATCTTAGTTTTCAACCAATTTTGTTGAAACTTAAAATGGATGTTATTGGACCTAAATCGAAAGGTTTGAGAAAGTTAAGTTTTCTCCTGATTAAATTTTTTCCTTTTTCGACTTTTTCGTTAGGCGTATATGGCCGTGGTCCACTATCTTTTAAAATGCTCTCTAAGGGTGTGTTTTGACTTCATTTTAGTGTTTATATCAAGGTATAATGTGTATCCCTCGAGTAAATAATACGCACCCCGTTCAGTCGAGAAAAAAAAAACAGTTGGCAAAACGGACACACCATAATTTTGAGTGCTAAAATATCGTTCATTCCTAGTATATTTTATATAAAATGCTTTCCGAATGTGTTCATTTTTAGTGTTTTCTATCAATTATAAGGTACATCCCTCGTCGAGTAATTCTGGATAAATCACCGTAAATCATAGGCACGCAACCATTCACTCGAAAAAAAAAAAAACCAACAAGTTGGCAAAACGGAGACACCATAGTGCTTATACATGTAATAGTGTTAATTCCAGGACAGTGACTGACTCTTCCTTACTTTTGGCCAAGATGTGGGTTTTTCATAATTCATTTTTGAATCTTCAAAAAGTACGATATTTGTATGTTAATTATAATCCCGTGACATTGAATCTAAATTGACAAGGTCGCACGCGTATGAATCTCCAGGTGACAAAACTAACCGATAATATTTATGGACCGATACATTTCTAGACTCAGTTTGAGTTACAGTTTTTACGCAAATGGATATTTAGGCCATACAAAATAAATAGTCTGTTTTACAGGCCCCGCGCGCTCCGGTAAAATACCCCGCGCTCCAAATCTATTTATTGACATTTTGGAGTAATTAATAAATAATGCGCGTGCGTGCAGAAAATAATGTGTAAAAAAGAGTTATTTCCCCTTTACCATAAATATTTGTAGAAGAGTTATCTCCCTTGAGTTTTTTATCGTATAACCGAAAGTGATTTAGAACATGTTTTGGGGAATTAAGATCGCCATAACACATGTTGATCTCTTCATGTAACAAGCTTGTCATTGTTTTATTAATTAATCCCCTAATTAAGATGATAATTTGATCTGTTTTCACACGACGATTGGCATTTTAAGCACACCACACCACGAGACAGTCTATTTATTAACAACTTCCGGGAGATTTTTTCTACTTTCACTTTGTAATGGAAATTTTATAGTAGCCTTATCTTTACCGCAAAACGAAATTTCAAAGCCTTTTAAGTTTTTATATTGCTATGATAATAGTCAATCGTCAAGATGATGTCTGTAGACATCGTTTAGCAAGTCTTTCCATTATCGGTAGATTATTATGAGCGACTGGATGTACAAATTAAATCTCCCTGTAACTTCGTTTCATAAAATCAGCTTATTTGTTTTTTTTAATGTAGCCTGTAAACAATTCAGTTCATGTTTAAAAAACGGAGTTTATCTCCAAAATAATCGTCATTTATTCAGTACAAGTCAAAAATCGTAAATAGGTGTTTTAGAAAATATGAATAACACTTAGGAATGTAGCTGTCAGTTCTTGAAGTATTTTAGGATCGCCTAAACAGAACATAACAGATCAGTTTTAGAATGTCGTCTTAATTAATTATTAATTATTCCATGGCTTGAGACATCGGAAACTCCTATTAATTATAGGCAATGACAAGTTATTATTTTGAGGAAAACACTAGGAATAGGATGAAAATACCAGGATGGAAAATATAATAGGGTTAGGGTGAGTTTGCTAAAGGGGAGAAATCATCACATGGCATGTAGCCTATATATATAGTTCTTTTCAATCAATTCTACCTCCACACGTCAAACGTCAGAGAGTTCGTCACTCCGTCAGAGAGTTCGTCACTCCGTCAGGGAGTTCGCCACTCACGTCATTCGTCACTGGTTACCGAACAAAAAAAGTAATATTTATGAATTATAATCAAAAAACGAAATTAAAACGATATTCTTAGAAACACGTACGTCGATGCTTCCGTACAAAATGCGGAATACTTACGTATTTCAAAAACAAAACGAAGGAATATGCCAGTCTGTCATTGCCCCAACGTCGCCAGTCCGTCAATCACCCCAGTAGTGACAAGCCCGTTACATGTATGAAGTGAGCCAAAGGTGATACTAACATGGAGACTGACGTTTGACGTATGAGGAAGTCATAAACAGTGGAAAACATCTCATCCGTCATTCGTCGATGCTCAGTGACGGATTTTCTGGCCTAGTGGCGAACTCTCTGACGGAGTGACGGACTCTCTGACGTTTGACGAAAAGAGGTAGCTCTAACATGCAATGACGAACTCTTTGACGGAGTGACGAACTCTTTGACGGAGTGACGAACTCTCTGACGGAGTGACGAACTCTCTGACGGAGTGACGGACTCTCTGACGTTTGACGGAAAGAGGTAGCTCTAATATGAGACTTTTGACGGGAGTGACGGTATTCCGTCATTGACCTCAATTTGTAAATAACAAACCCAGTGACGGAGTTGCGAACTCTCTGACGGAGCGACGAACTCTCTGACGGACTGACGAACTCTCTGACGGACTGATGAACTCTCTGACGGAGTGACGAACTCTCTGACGGAGTGACGAACTCTTTGACGGAGTGACGAACTCTTTGACGGAGTGACGAACTCTCTGACGTTTGACGAAAAGAGGTAGCTCTAACATGAGACTTTTGACGGGAGTGACGTTATTCCGTCAATGACCCAAATTTGTAAATAATAAACCCAGTGACGGAGTGACGAACTCTCTGACGGAGTGACGAACTCTCTGACGGAGTGACGAACTCTTTGACGGAGTGACGAACTCTCTGACGGACTGACGAACTCTTTGACGGAGTGACGAACTCTCTGACGGAGTGACGGACTCTCTGACGTTCGACGAAAAGAGGTAGCTCTAACATGTGACGAGTGACGAACTCTCTGACGGAGTGACGAACTCTCTGACGGAGTGACGAACTCTTTGACGGAGTGACGAACTCTTTGACGGAGTGACGAACTCTTTGACGGAGTGACGAACTCTCTGACGGAGTGACGGACTCTCTGACGTTTGACGAAAAGAGGTAGCTCTAACATGTGACTTTTGACGGGAGTGACGGTATTCCGTCAATGATCCCAATTTGTAAATAACAAACCCAGTGACGGAGTGACGAACTCTCTGACGGACTGACGAACTCTCTGACGGAGTGACGAACTCTCTGACGGAGCGACGAACTCTTTGACGGAATGACGAACTCTCTGACGTTTGACGAAAAGAGGTAGCTCTAACATGAGAGTGACTTTTGACGGGAGTGACGTTATTCCGTCAATGACCCAAATTTGTAAATAATAAACCCAGTGACGGAGTGACGAACTCTCTGACGGAGTGAAGAACTCTTTGACGGAGTGACGAACTCTCTGACGGAGTCACGAACTCTTTGACGGAGTGACGAACTCTCTGACGGAGTGACGGACTCTCTGACGTTCGACGAAAAGAGGTAGCTCTAACATGTGACGAGTGACGAACTCTCTGACGGACTGACGAACTCTCTGACGGACTGACGAACTCTCTGACGGACTGACGAACTCTCTGACGGAGTGACGAACTCTTTGACGGAGTGACGAACTCTTTGACGGAGTGACGAACTCTCTGACGTTTGACGAAAAGAGGTAGCTCTAACATGAGACTTTTGACGGGAGTGACGTTATTCCGTCAATGACCCAAATTTGTAAATAATAAACCCAGTGACGGAGTGACGAACTCTCTGACGGAGTGACGAACTCTCTGACGGAGTGACGAACTCTTTGACGGAGTGACGAACTCTCTGACGGACTGACGAACTCTTTGACGGAGTGACGAACTCTCTGGCGGAGTGACGGACTCTCTGACGTTCGACGAAAAGAGGTAGCTCTAACATGTGACGAGTGACGAACTCTCTGACGGAGTGACGAACTCTCTGACGGAGTGACGAACTCTTTGACGGAGTGACGAACTCTTTGACGGAGTGACGAACTCTTTGACGGAGTGACGAACTCTCTGACGGAGTGACGGACTCTCTGACGTTTGACGAAAAGAGGTAGCTCTAACATGTGACTTTTGACGGGAGTGACGGTATTCCGTCAATGATCCCAATTTGTAAATAACAAACCCAGTGACGGAGTGACGAACTCTCTGACGGACTGACGAACTCTCTGACGGAGTGACGAACTCTCTGACGGAGCGACGAACTCTTTGACGGAATGACGAACTCTCTGACGTTTGACGAAAAGAGGTAGTTCTAACATGAGAGTGACTTTTGACGGGAGTGACGTTATTCCGTCAATGACCCAAATTTGTAAATAATAAACCCAGTGACGGAGTGACGAACTCTCTGACGGAGTGACGAACTCTTTGACGGAGTGACGAACTCTCTGACGGAGTCACAAACTCTTTGACGGAGTGACGAACTCTCTGACGGAGTGACGGACTCTCTGACGTTCGACGAAAAGAGGTAGCTCTAACATGTGACGAGTGACGAACTCTCTGACGGACTGACGAACTCTCTGACGGAGTGACGAACTCTTTGACGGAGTGACGAATTCTTTGACGGAGTGACGAACTCTCTGACGGAGTGACGGACTCTCTGACGTTTGACGAAAAGAGGTAGCTCTAACATGGAGTGACTTTTGACGGGAGTGACGTTATTCCGTCAATGACCCAAATTTGTAAATAATAAACCCAGTGACGGAGTGACGAACTCTCTGACGGAGTGACGAACTCTCTGACGGAGTGACGAACTCTTTGACGGAGTGACGAACTCTCTGACGGAGTGACGAACTCTTTGACGGAGTGACGAACTCTCTGACGGAGTGACGGACTCTCTGACGTTCGACGAAAAGAGGTAGCTCTAACATGGGACGAGTGACGGACTCTCTGACGTTCGAGAAAAGGGGTAGCTCTAATATGGGAGTATGTGACTTTTGACGGGAGTGTTGAAGTCATGATGGAGGATAATTATATAAAACTATTCTTTATTTCTTGAATTTGTGGGGATATAGATGACTACAAGTTTTCGGAAGGGTGGAAGAACAATACTTTATTATCTCCTTTTGTAGAGAGCATACAATAACGTAATCACATAACGTAACAAGTGTTTAATCATATACAGTGCGTACATATACCAAAGTTTACATATTATTCTAACAGGGAGTGACGTTATTCCGTCATAAACCCAGTGACGGAGTGACGAACTCTTTGACGGAGTGACGAACTCTCTGACGGAGTGACGAACTCTTTGACGGAGTGACGAACTCTCTGACGGAGTGACGAACTCTCTGACGGAGCGACGAACTCTTTGACGGAATGACGAACTCTCTGACGTTTGACGAAAAGAGGTAGCTCTAACATGAGAGTGACTTTTGACGAGAGTGACGTTATTCCGTCAATGACATAAATTTGTAAATAATAAACCCAGTGACGGAGTGACGAACTCTCTGACGGAGTGACGGACTCTCTGACGTTCGAGGAAAAGAGGTAGCTCTAACATGTGACGAGTGACGAACTCTCTGACGGACTGACGAACTCTCTGACGGAGTGACGAACTCTTTGACGGGAGTGACGTTATTCCGTCAATGACCTCAATTTGTAAATAATAAACCCAGTGACGGAGTGACGAACTCTCTGACGGACTGACGAACTCTCTGACGGAGTGACGAACTCTTTGACGGAGTGACGAACTCTCTGACGGAGTGACGAACTCTCTGACGGAGTGACGAACTCTTTGACGGAGTGACGGACTCTCTGACGATTGACGAAAAGATGTAGCTCTAATATGTGACTTTTGACGGGAGTGACGTTAATCCGTCATTGACCAATATTTGTAAATAAACCCAGTGACGGAGTGACGAACTCTCTGACGGAGTGACGAACTCTCTGACGGAGTGACGGACTCTCTGACGTTTGACGAAAAGAGGTAGCTCTTATATGTGACTTTTGACGGGAGTGACTTTAATCCGTCATTGACCAATATTTGTAAATAAACCCAGTGACGGAGTGACGAACTCTCTGACGGAGTGACGAACTCTTTGACGGAGTGACGAACTCTCTGACGTTTGACGAAAAGAGGTAGCTCTTATATGTGACTTTTGACGGGAGTGACTTTAATCCGTCATTGACCAATATTTGTAAATAAACCCAGTGACGGAGTGACGAACTCTCTGACGGAGTGACGAACTCTTTGACGGAGTGACGAACTCTCTGACGTTTGACGAAAAGAGGTAGCTCTAAAAAAAAGTCTTCCAAACATCTCATCCGTCATTCGTCGATGATAGGTGTTTACTTTTTGAATATATTATAGATGAGCATTAAATGAAATTTGTCTACAGAAAACGACTTTTAAAAAGAAGACAAAATGAAATACAAAATCTTGTGTCAAATTTCAAAATATTTTTGAGTGGGAAACTGTTTCAAAATAGAGAATGGTATTTATTTGCAAAGACAGTACTTTTTCACTGAGCAAAAATAAGAATTCTTTGTTTCATCAGAAATATGGCTGTTCTATTATCCTCCCTAATATGTCCGAATTATGTTAAAATCAATTAAAATTAAAATTTTGTCATAACAGCTTATATATTTAATATATTAATCGTGAATTGTTCATCTTAGACACTGTAGAATATCTTCTGAATCGTTTTTAGGCAAACTGTATTTTACAAAGAAAGAAGTTATTGAATAGGGAGGTGAATGGAATAGCTGAAAGTGGAATGTTCTGACAGACGAATGACTGAGATGTTTAGACACACCCTAAGAAGAACTACCTCTTTTCGTCAAACGTCAGAGAGTTCGTCACTCCGTCAAAGAGTTCGTCACTCCGTCAGAGAGTTCGTCACTCCGTCAGAGAGTTCGTCACTCCGTCAAAGAGTTCGTCACTCCGTCAGAGAGTTCGTCACTCCGTCAAAGAGTTCGTCACTCCGTCACTGGGTTTATGACGGAATAACGTCACTCCCTGTTAGAATAATATGTAAACTTTGGTATATGTACGCACTGTGCTCTCATGTTAGAGCTACCTCTTTTCGTCAAACGTCAGAGAGTCCGTCACTCCGTCAGAGAGTTCGTCACTCCGTCAAAGAGTTCGTCACTCCGTCAAAGAGTTCGTCACTCCGTCAGAGAGTTCGTCACTCGTCACATGTTAGAGCTACCTCTTTTCGTCGAACGTCAGAGAGTCCGTCACTCCGTCAGAGAGTTCGTCACTCCGTCAAAGAGTTTGTCACTCCGTCAGAGAGTTCGTCACTCCGTCAAAGAGTTCGTCACTCCGTCAGAGAGTTCGTCACTCCGTCACTGGGTTTGTTATTTACAAATTAGGGTCAATGACGGAATAACGTCACTCCCGTCAAAAGTCACATGTTAGAGCTACCTCTTTTCGTCAAAGGTCAGAGAGTCCGTCACTCCGTCAGAGAGTTCGTCACTCCGTCAAAGAGTTCGTCACTCCGTCAGAGAGTTCGTCACTCCGTCAAAGAGTTCGTCACTCCGTCACTGGGTTTATTATTTACAAATTGAGGTCATTGACGGAATAACGTCACTCCCGTCAAAAGTCACTCCCATGTTAGAGCTACCTCTTTTCGTCAAACGTCAGAGAGTTCGTCATTCCGTCAAAGAGTTCGTCGCTCCGCCAGAGAGTTCGTCACTCCGTCAGAGAGTTCGTCAGTCCGTCAGAGAGTTCGTCGCTCCGTCAGAGAGTTCGTCACTCCGTCACTGGGTTTGTTATTTACAAATTGGGATCATTGACGGAATACCGTCACTCCCGTCAAAAGTCACATGTTAGAGCTACCTCTTTTCGTCAAACGTCAGAGAGTCCGTCACTCCGTCCGAGAGTTCGTCACTCCGTCAAAGAGTTCGTCACTCCGTCAAAGAGTTCGTCTCTCCGTCAAAGAGTTCGTCACTCCATCAGAGAGTTCGTCAGTCCGTCAGAGAGTTCGTCACTCGTCACATGTTAGAGCTACCTCTTTTCGTCGAACGTCAGAGAGTCCGTCACTCCGTCAGAGAGTTCGTCACTCCGTCAAAGAGTTCGTCACTCCGTCAGAGAGTTCGTCACTCCGTCAAAGAGTTCGTCACTCCGTCAGAGAGATCGTCACTCCGTCAGAGAGTTCGTCACTCCGTCACTGGGTTTATTATTTACAAATTTGGGTCATTGACGGAATAACGTCACTCCCGTCAAAAGTCACTCTCATGTTAGAGCTACCTCTTTTCGTCAAACGTCAGAGAGTCCGTCATTTCGTCAAAGAATTCGTCGCTCCGTCAGAGAGTTCGTCAGAGAGTTCGTCAGTCCGTCAGAGAGTTCGTCGCTCCGTCAGAGAGTTCGTCACTCCGTCACTGGGTTTGTTATTTACAAATTGGGATCATTGACGGAATACCGTCACTCCCGTCAAAAGTCACTCCCATGTTAGAGCTACCTCTTTTCGTCAAACGTCAGAGAGTCCGTCACTCCGTCAGAGAGTTCGTCACTCCGTCAAAGAGTTCGTCACTCCGTCAAAGAGTTCGTCACTCCGTCAAAGAGTTCGTCACTCCGTCAGAGAGTTCGTCAGTCCGTCAGAGAGTTCGTCACTCGTCACATGTTAGAGCTACCTCTTTTCGTCGAACGTCAGAGAGTCCGTCACTCCGTCAGAGAGTTCGTCACTCCGTCAAAGAGTTCGTCACTCCGTCAGAGAGTTCGTCACTCCGTCAAAGAGTTCGTCACTCCGTCAGAGAGTTCGTCACTCCGTCAGAGAATTCGTCACTCCGTCACTGGGTTTATTATTTACAAATTTGGGTCATTGACGGAATAACGTCACTCCCGTCAAAAGTCACTCTCATGTTAGAGCTACCTCTTTTCGTCAAACGTCAGAGAGATCGTCATTCCGTCAAAGAGTTCGTCGTCCGTCAGAGAGTTCGTCACTCCGTCAAAGAGTTCGTCAGTCCGTTAGAGAGTTCGTCGCTCCGTCTGAGAGTTGGTCACTCCGTCACTGGGTTTGTTATTTACAAATTGGGATCATTGACGGAAAACCGTCACTCCCGTCAAAAGTCACATGTTAGAGCTACCTCTTTTCGTCAAACGTCAGAGAGTCCGTCACTCCGTCAAAGAGTTTGTCACTCCTTCAAAGAGTTCGTCACTCCGTCAGAGAGTTCGTCAGTCCGTCAGAGAGTTCGTCACTCCGTCAAAGAGTTCGTCACTCCGTCAAAGAGTTCGTCACTCCGTCAGAGAGTTCGTCAGTCCGTCAGAGAGTTCGTCACTCCGTCACTGGGTTTATTATTTAATGTTAGAGCTACCTCTTTTCGTCAAACGTCAGAGAGTTCGTCATTCCGTCAAAGAGTTCGTCGCTCCGTCAGAGAGTTCGTCACTCCGTCAGAGAGTTCGTCACTCCGTCAGAGAGTTCGTCAGTCCGTCAGAGAGTTCGTCGCTCCGTCAGAGAGTTCGTCACTCCGTCACTGGGTTTGTTATTTACAAATTGGCAGATCAGTGGCGGCTCTAGGTATTTGGGCGCCCGGGGGCAATGTAAATTTCAGCGCCCCTAT
The DNA here is from genome assembly GCA_029955415.1 of Lottia scabra. NCBI lineage: Eukaryota > Metazoa > Mollusca > Gastropoda > Lottiidae > Lottia > Lottia scabra. The sequence continues at coordinate 17,656,595 of JARJEI010000001.1, forward strand.
TATGCCTATATGTGCGGAGCATACACGATGACGCCTTACGCGCGGGTTGGAAGGGGGTTTTACCCCCTGAATAATGTAAGAAGCATTTTTAGTAAACGAGATAGGATCAAGTGAGCTCTATTGAGTTTAAGAGTTGACTTTTGTTTTAAGTTACTCAAAAGCTTGCATTATTTTCGGACATATGTGGTGATGGCCATATATGTGAAATATATATAATATATACGCGATTCCTGCTGAGCAGGAGAAATAGCTAGGATGGACCCCTCCAGTTACCCACTCATTCATTTCCTTCCCCTCCCCCCTCTCCCCCACCTTACCCCTCCACCTAAAAACGAAAATGTATATATTTGCCACTAATATACAACGTCACAATCATGCATCTGAACGCCGCGCGGCACACTTTTGGGGTGCCATCATGCGCGATTTTGGTGAATTTTAGCGATATTTTAGATTTTTTTCCCGAAACATATTCAAAAAAAAGGACAGAAACATGTATGTTATCTGGGAGGGTTGTGAAAAGATCTATTATTGCGATTTTGATAGTGAGAGTATAAAAATATCCCCAAACCCTCCCCCCCTCTTATTTTCTTAGCCCCTAAATAAGCCATAATGAAGCAATTCGTATCTAGGGGGTGGGCCATGAAGGCCGTGTGAAGAAGAGAGTCCTCAGAATCATCTAACGACTGCATAGTGTAATGAAAGTACAAAACAGTTTTCTTAATATTATTTTTTATAACAAATAAAAATATATCAAACAAGTTTTTGAAAATTACACATTTCACAGTGATTGTCTGAAATGCATGGATACGCCTACACAACAGAAGCTTTCATTTTATTTTTCAGTTTTTCAAACAATCACGTTATATCTCTGTTATTCACAGCACAATCAAATATGGTTTTTAACTTAAATCTGGCGAATATGTGCCCTTTTTGTCACGGATATCTAATGCCATACTATTACATAATAATATTTCCAATAGATTAAACCCAAAACCCACAGTCTACACCCTCATATTTTCCTCTGAAGCTCCTGATTCCGATAACTCAAAACATTAACTTCAATGGAAGATAGGACATATCACCAAGATATATATATATAAGCATTCAAAAGTTCCAGTGTTTTCCAGGTTTTTTTTTAGTCTAATTAAGTCGCAAAGCGCAGCTGACCCCCAGCAGAAGATTTTTTTCCTAGATGAAAAACAGAAAAATGACATCGATTAATCAATTAAATTGTTCATCAAAAAATCAGGTTAAAAAAAAGAAAGAAATATCTATATTTTACAAGGATAACAACTTAATTTCTTTCGTATCCTTTCTCCCAACTGGTCCTTGGCCAAACCTCTTGGCATTGATCTTTCCCGAATTATCCTTACCCATTTACAGCTGGGTTGACAGGAATTATGAGTGAAGATGACTTATTCAAAGTCATCGGACTATCACACAAACAGTTTTTGTCAAAATCTGTTCTACAATTTGTTTCCGGACGTTAGAGCCAGGGGGGACCATGACCCCCCCCCCCCCCCCCCCCCCCAACAGACACTTTTCTTTCTTATTTCATCAAAATATTTTTGACATTCTTATAATTTTTTTTTATAATTTCCGAAATCTGAAAATCGAGTGGCCGAAATCCGGTGGGGGTGAGGGTAAGAGGTGGATTTTGAAAATTTTCAACTAAGGCCCCCCCCCCCCACACACACCCCCACCCAACAACACACACTTTCAAAAACGCTCCGCGGCCCCTGAAATTATCTCGAAGTTCAAAGTCATTAGCTTGTTTCTTTTTTTCGTTTACTGACAAAAATTTGATATTCCAAATTTTGTACTTTAAAAAAAAAACTAGTATTTTCACGTTCTATTGACGATCGGATTCAAATACTACGTCAAATATCGTTTTTTGATTAAGAAATTAATAATAACAAAAGTTATAAAATTGTAAGGTAGCATCAAAACAATGACGGACTCCAGTGACGGAGTGACGAACTCTCTGACGAAGTGACGAACTCTCTGACGGAGTGACGAACTCCCTTGACGGAGTGACGAACTCCCTTGACGGAGTGACGAACTCTCTGACGTTTGACGTATGGAGGTAGCCCTTACTCGTTCTTTTTGCTAAATTTTAATAGGCCCAAGGGGAGGTGATTTTTGGCTACTGTCATGAGTAAAATTATTGAAATTTCACAAATTCACGCGCTTTGAAAAAGTCTCCTGCTTTTTTACCCTAATCTCCAGATTTTTCATGGCCTTTCTCTGAACTTTTCCCCCTGACCTCTACACATGTATGTGGGCACATCTATTTACTATTTACCATTCCCCTAAAACGTCTGATTGTTGCCCCTGAATGGTGATCAAAATGTATGTTTTAATTTGTGGAAATAAATAATAAATACCTTCGCTCGCTCCAATTTTTTCAAGTGGAAAATTAAAAAAAGCGCTTATAAATAATAAATAATAAATTCGCCCTCTCGCCCCGATTTTTTTAAAAAAAGGCCTGTAAAACAGACTATTTACTTTGTATGGCCTTATTGGTCTGCAATTATTATGTTACGACCCAGCTCTAATATATGTAATTATTTCATGATTCATTGCCGTAAGTTTCCATTCCAATATGGATGAAATAGGAAGCCAACTATGTCATCTGCTAGGCCTATTCACTTCGTCTTCAGTATTACATGTTTACGCTTCCTGCGTCAGCACGATCTATTAATAGTAACAATCCTTTTTTTCTGTGTCTCGGGGGAAAATAAATCCAAGATGTAACAAATTAACGGGATTTTTATAGTCATCCGATCGTAAAATTTTAACTGAGTTTCGTTTATATAGAAAATACTATGTATCGCAAAAAAACTGCTCTACTGACTAAGATTACATCGCATTTTGCCGAAAATTGTATCGCAAACTGCGATGCGATACCGGTTATTTCGAACCCTGCAGTACTGTATTGAATTTTTTGGGTCAATTTCTAAATGGAGAATTTTAGGAGGAAATGCATGGCCAAACATAAAAACTTCAATTAGACCGAATGCTTTTGCTCAATTTTAGAAAGAGGCATGGTTTTTATAAGCCCTCATCTCTCTATGAGGACGTATATTGTCGGCACCCCTGTCCGTCCGTCAACATTTGCTCGTAAACGCTCTAAAACTAGAGTTTTTGACGGAATAAAATGAAATTTTTTTTTTTTTTTTTTTTTTTTTTTTTTTTTTTTAAATATTTTATTGTCACAGATATTTACATAATGCACAAAAAATTACATAAAAAAAAAACATACAATTTGTAGTAAAAAAAAAAACTTTTTAACTCATCAGCATTGTTAGTTTAAAACGAAACCAGAAGGGTCACTAAATAGAAAAATTATATCAAATAATATAAAAAAAATAAATAATATCAGATCCATGGTTTAGGCCAACCTCCAATTCAAATGAAAATTCAGTCAATATATGAATAGTGGAGGGTGTCGTATGGAATCCAATAGATATGTGTTGTCTTAAATACGTGCTCTCATGCGAAAATTCGAAAGACTGAGAGCATGTATATAGTGTCATACATATTTACATTTGAATACAAGTATAAAATATCATGTCAAAATTTAATAACGTTATTTTAATATTCTTCGATTCTAGTATTAGTAAGCCCTTAATTCTATTTATAATAAAAATGAGAAAAAGATATGTAGGTTTCATTGATACATATTGAGTTAAGACGTTATGTGCATAGTCATACTGGTGGACAATAAATAACAATATACATATTAAATAGTTCGTAAACAATAAGTACATTATTGTTATACAGGTAATAGGGTAAGGGCCTGAGCTTTTTCTTGTTATCAAAAATGCTAAGAATGTTTACTGCCATAATTTGGTACTATATACATAAGGTAGTGTACTGACTTTAAAAAATGAAATGAAATGGAGTTTTAAGTCTGAGGCAAATGCCACGCAATGCGCAATGAGGTAAATTTTACCAGGACAGCGGCATTAGCCTAATCTTATTATCAATTTCCAATTGTCAAGGGATTTTTAACGTACACAGCCTGTAAAGACATTGACAGATACAAAATATTGGCTAAGACAGTAGGGACAATAATTGTTAACCGTATGTATAACCGTTATTGAGCAAGCAAAGAGGTTTTCCTATCTGGTCTCATTTATGTATACTTTTAAAATGTACATACAGTTTTGTAATATACATAATTGTATATGAACAAACCTAAACTTTAGATAATTATTTCTCCCCCTGTGTATATTTATGCAATAATGCATATACATACCAGAATATTCACTTAATTTTAACACTAATATTCATGCATGGTCATTCAAAAGTCATAAATCTATGTTTACACATATAGACGCATACATTTAAATGTCATAGTAGTTGAATGGTAATTGCACATATTAAAGTACTATATATGTCTACAATGTTTGCTAGTCTTCATTTGGAGCACTGAATACCTTATACACATCGTCAAAAATATCTATCTTAATCCTTTTCTTCCCAACTGCTTTAGCATATACACTGCAGTTAAAATACCATGCAGACTCTATATTGTGTGTCGCCCTCAGTTTATTAGTTTATCAGACTCATGTTTCTAACTGATATGTCGTCAAAGACTTTCAAATTACGATCAAACAATGCAGATTTTTGTCTCATTATTTTTGATTTAACGTCACTTGTTGAAAGTTTAACTATGACTGGTTTAGGTTTGTTTCTCAGCTTTGATGGTAACCTGTGAATAGCTTTTATATCTTCCGTGGCAAGATTTATATTCAAAGCATCTTTTAGAACCGTGCAAAACTTATCCACTAGACACTCATCCTCACTTTCAGGCAATCCAAGGATCTTAATGTTTTGTTTCCGGGAGTATTGCTCATTATAATTGGACATAGATATTGCTTCATTCACTTTCGCAGCATTTATTTGTATTGTTTCTCTTGCTTCTTGTAACTGATTTTTAAGAGTTTTGTTATCATGCTCAAGTTTATCTAGTCTAGAATTTGTTGACTCTGACCATTCATTCATCTCACCTTTGATTTCTTCTAATACTTTTCTTGTCACTGAAGTGGTGATTTCACTAATGAAAGACTTCAAGTCTTGTTTTGTCAGCATGGTGCCCATTTGTGTTCTCAATGCTTCTATATTTTCATTCATATCTGCAAAATTTTCAGCTAGAAATCCATCTGTTTCAGATTGAGTAGAACTTTCTCTTGTCCTTTTTGGTCCTCTTTGTTTTTGTTCCTCCATTTTGGTTACCTCACAATTGTTCACAAGTGTTTTATGAATAGAATTCTTAATAGTGTTTACTGAGAGATTGTGACTTGCTATGTTGAGTCTATTGTTTTTTTAACTCTACCTGATTGATATCAATTAGAGTTCAACAGTGAATCAATTCACTCACCTGCCTTTAGTCTATTCAAATCATATATTTGATAATATCCTAATTTTTTATTGAAATTTTTTCCTCAAACTTTCACAAAGTGTTCTTGAGTCCTTCAGCTAGCTGTTTGCAAGTTTTTAGCACTAAAATCCTTCTATTAAATATGAAATAAATGAAATGCTCAAGAGCTCCTTACACCCAACCTTTCTTAGGCAGCCATTTTACTTCATTATCCATAAAATGAAATTTGATATGTGTATACATATTCATAAAACGAAGATCAAGTTCGAATTTGAGCTATTTTCGATCGTTAGAAGCAGAGTTATTGCCCTTGCCCCAAATCTTGAATATGCTATTACTTTCTTAGTTTTCAACCGATTTTGATGAAACTTTAAATGGATGTTGTTGGACCTAAATCAAAAGGTTTTAAATTTTAAATTTTTCGTTAGGCGTATATGGCCGTGGTCCACTATTTTTAAAACATGAAATGTAAGTTTGATTCGGGCATTGGAAAAGGTGTTTATTCATTTAAGTAGATTTAGCATGTTCTTGAAACTGTACATTTAAAAGATTCCATTATAATTACTGTTATAGAAAGTGGATAGGGCTGTTGCGCTCGGGGTATAACGCAAACATATATTAGGGTTTTTAGACAAATGCTAGTGACTCATGGATCTCAAGTAAGCAACCCTAATCTAAATTCATTCCCGATCTAGCTATGCGGAGGAGTAACAAAACAAAGATACAATTTAAACACAATTATTTATTTACATTAAATACAATAAAATTGGTATTCATTATAAGAGATATAGAAATATATGTTATTATGTTTAATTCCAAAAGTAAATATGGGTTTCTTGAATTAAGTCAACCTCGGGTGGCCAAATACAATGTCTAAAGAATCATATTATTATTATTTTTACTTAGTTTAGGTTTTCGATGACTGGCTGTGAATAGGTTCTTAGTACCTAAGCTAGGTCACGAAAGCCTTAATTAGGCGACGGGCGCCTAGAATAGAGATGAATATGTATATGTATCAGTCGAAAGGTTAAATAGGCGTTTTATGCCTAATAGCCACTCAATGCCTGTACTTTAGGCTTTAAGGCTAGTTTGACTTATTAAACTTATTATTAGGCGTTTATATACTTTATTTAACGACTACTATAATAGGCTAATTACGAGTTAAGAATATTCTTCTCCTATAATTTAGGAAGAATTATATTACTCACCATACGCGCAGCCATAGTCTTTTGAAGCCTGTAAATTTAGGTGTTTAGAAACTGAGCGAACTGATCGTAATTCCAGTTCGGTCGGAATGACACGACCTTGGCCTATTTATACCTTTTAAGGGTGATGACGTCACAACGTAAACAATATGGCGGCGCCCATGTCAGTAGATTTACGTTGAATGAAAAATGAAAAGATTAGGTCTGTAAAATGCAAGTATTAGATTAACACATTTTGTTATACATAAAAGCTGGGTGAAAAGAACATTCTGAACCGAAATATGATATGAAAAATAGCCTAACTTCAATGTAAATATGGAAAATGACCCGATTTCACTCTTAAAGCGCGAAACCGGAAGTGTTTCGCTAGACGTAAACAACGACGTTAAACGTAAACAAGAAAGATAAAAATGCACTACGAAAACGATCGGTACGACCGTAACAGGGCTTTAGATTACCTTAATTTGGGCACACCCTGTATTCACAAAGCAGAGGGAAAAATATAGGCACCAATATCTCAAGAGAATGCTACAGAAGCATTCTGACTCATTTAGACGTCTCTTGGGGGTTATATTGCAGAAAAGTAGGACGTAAAACTCCATTCATTTCATTTCTTGGGGATTATAAAATTTCATTTATGTTGACATCAGTGGCTCAATTTAAGTAGGATCTTATTATTGTTTTAATTTGGGCACAGCTAATTTGGGCACTGCCATTTTGGGCACAGCATTTACCATTGTAACTAACTTGTAATCTAAAGCCCCGGTGGAAGCTGATTTCATTATTTAAAATTCCCTCATTGCACACTGTATTTTCCTGTTGCTCTTCATGAGCTAAATCTGTAGCAGGAAATGATAATTAAAACTCTTTTTCATTTTTTTTTTACAGTCCATGTGTTGTATGGGATGAAGCAGCGACTGCCTATATGAAAAAATTAAACAAAGGTATTTAAGGTTTTAATATTTTTTGTTAAAATAAAAAAACCTTATTATTGTCTCAGGAGGCTTCAAAGCTAATCTGGGAGCAGCTGAGGCCCAGTGAGATTTTTCAACCTTTCATTGATGTTGGTGAATAGGGGCTGACATGGAAAAAGTAGCTAAAAGTTTGGATAGGATAATGAATCAAGGTCTGTAAGCTGAGTGCGTTAATGATCTTTCGTTAGTTGTAAATTGAAAAATAAAGGGTAGACCAATGCTGCTGTCCTTGAAATTACACACTGCATGAAATTTCTCCACAAAACTCCCTTTCATTTTGAACAAAATTAGCACAACAAGTTACTAGGATTGTTCTCAACAAGACAATGTTTTGTCATACAAATTTGCAGACATATGAAATCGTTTCTATGTTAACTAAATACTAAAATCATAGCAGAATTTATATAACATGATTATTTTATTACAGATTCTACCAAGCCACAAGTAGATATAAAGTATACCAATAAAGAAGGTGTGAGATTTGTTAAACTATATCTTAGAACACAAGCTGGTAAAATTTGCGTCAATGATGATCTTGTAAAGAAAGAATATGCAGCGTTAACTCAAGATCAAATTAATAAATTAGGTAAGATTCAAGTTTTTATTATGTGTTAACAATATATAGTACAATGTGGAGCAGTTTAAGATGTACATACATACATTTTATGTTTTGCATATCAAATAATAACCTGTTTCTAATGGAGAAAAAAGATGACTTTAAGTAGCTTTTGTGTGTTTCCATTGGAAAAAATTATCCAACCAAACCTATTTTTGTTAATTTATTTATAAAGGCTAGCTTTTACTTATTTTTATACGCCCACACATTAATGTGGGCGTATATTGTAGTCGCCCCTGTCTGTCTGTCCGTCCGTCTGTCCGTCTGTCCGCCTGTCTGTCCACAATTGTTGTGGCCACGATAGAGAGCTGGTTTCTTGATGGATTTTGATGAAACTTGCTGTGAGTGTTTCTTATCACCCAAGGATGAACCCTATTGAAAATCAGACGAATCGAAAAATATTTCATGGGTTATTGCCCTTGCTTTTGAAAATATCTTGTGGACACCATAGAGAGCTCGTTTTTTGATGGATTTTGATGAAACTTGGTATGAGTGTTTGTATTGACATTAGGATAAACCCTATTGAAAATCAGAAACATCGAAAAAATATTTGATGAGTTATTGCCCTTGTTCTTTAAAACGCGTTAATTTTTTAGCCTTTCACAAAGTTGTGGACACGTTAGAGAGCTGGTTTCTTGGTGGATTTTTATGAAACTTGCTGTGAGTGTTTGTTATCACCCAAGGATGAACCCTATTGAAAATCAGACGAATCAAAAAATATTTCATGGGTTATTGCCCTTGCTTTTGAAAATATCTTGTGGACACCATAGAGAGCTCGTTTCTTGATGGATTTTGATGAAACTTGCTGTGAGTGTTTGTTATCACCCAAGGATGAACCCTATTGAAAATCAGACGATTTGAAAAATATTTCATGGGTTATTGCCCTTGCTTTTGAAAATATCTTGTGGACACCATAGAGAGCTCGTTTCTTGATGGATTTTGATGAAACTTGGTATGAGTGTTTGTATCAACATTAGGATAAACCCTATTGAAAATCAGAAACATCGAAAAAATATTTGATGAGTTATTGCCCTTGTTCTTTAAAACGCGTTAATTTTTCAGCCTTTCACAAAGTTGTGGACACGTTAGAGAGCTGGTTTCTTGGTGGATTTTTATGAAACTTGCTGTGAGTGTTTGTTATCACCCAAGGATGAACCCTATTGAAAATCAGACGAATCGAAAAATATTTCATGGGTTATTGCCCTTGCTTTTGAAAATATCTTGTGGACACCATAGAGAGCTCGTTTCTTGATGGATTTTGATGAAACTTGCTGTGAGTGTTTGTAATCACCCAAGGATGAACCCTATTGAAAATCAGACGAATCGAAAAATATTTCATGGGTTATTGCCCTTGCTTTTGAAAATATCTTGTGGTCACGTTAGAGAGCTGGTTTCTTGATGGATTTTTATGAAACTTGCTGTGAGTGTTTGTAATCACCCAAGGATGAACCCTATTGAAAATCAGACGAATCGACAAATATTTCCTGGGTTATTGCCCTTGCTTTTGAAAATATCTTGTGGACACCATAGAGAGCTGGTTTCTTGATGGATTTTGATGAAACTTGGTATGAGTGTTTGTATTGACATTAGGATAAACCCTATTGAATATCAGAAACCTCGAAAAAATATTTATGAGTTATTGCCCTTGTTCTTTAAAACACGTTAATTTTTCAGCCCGTTACTCTCTCAAAGTTGTGGACATGATAGAGAGCTGGTTTCTTGGTGGATTTTTATGAAACTTGCTGTGAGTGTTTGTAATCACCCAAGGATGAACCCTATTGAAAATCAGACGAATTGAAAACTATTTCATGGGTTATTGCCCTTGTTAACTTGTAGTTGTAAACACTCAAAAATCGTTCAATTTTGTAAACATTCTTGATGGCACGGTTTTCGACAGATGTTTCATTTACTGATAGTTCTTGTCGACCTCCCAGACGACTTGGCTGCCATTACAAAAGTGGGCGTATTACGATGGGGCATCGCTATTTTTAGAAATGCGAAAGCCAGTAGGGCCTATATTTTTGTTCCGCAGGAGATTTTTCTAGTACTTGTAGATTGTGCGCCTTGTGTAATCAAGGCTAATATCGTTCAAAAACCAGTAAAACTTAGTGTAATCACAGTAATAAAATTAGCTTTTCATTACAGTTCGCAGTGGGAATGTTGTTATTATGAATATACCGGATCATATCAAGAAAGTTATCTGTCTTGAGAAATCCTTAATGAAATAATTTTCTGTCTGAAAAGGGGTTAAGGTTCTATTGTATGCTTGATTTGCAATTTCTACACGTGAGAATTACAAATCAGCTCTTAAAGATACTTAGATAACTGTATGATTAAAACCTGCATTAAGGATAAGCTTAATATTTGTACTTTGGACAAGAGATGAGTATGATTTTGTATATTTTCAGATAATTTTAAAAATGGTGTGTTTCCAGTAAGAATACAGGGAAAGAAACCAGTTGATATTGATAAAATGGAATATGAAATTGATAAAATCTACAAAACAATAGACAATACGCGTAACACAGTGGTTGATAAAAAACACTCACCTAACAAATCACCCAATGCCAAAACAATCCTTAACTCTGAAGAGGATCTGCAATTCTTCAAAAGATTTCTTGCTGAACATCGAGGAGAAAAACCATCAAATAAATATTCAAAAACTGTGACAGACGTGAGTTCTGGAGATGACACTTCAATAACATCACCGCCTTCTAAATCAAAATCTGCTTTATCAGATAGTGAGACATTAAAACGAAGACTACTAATAAAGGCTCCAGAACCTAAAGTTCTACCTTCAAATATGACTCGTCTTTCAGAACTAGCTAAACTTTTAAGATCTCAGAAATTAAGTGAAACATCAAATTCTGCAGATCTGGAACAAAATCCCCCAGTTGTCAGTGAAACAGAATCTAGTGTAAAAGCACGTCTGCCCCATTCTGCAGATATAATTAAAAGTAAAGTTGAAAACGACAACAATCCAACCACATTTAAAAGAGCTAGATTACCAAAGTTTGTTCAAAACAACAACACTGCTACTGTATCAGTAAAGTCAAGTACTGTATCTGGTTGTGTTGATTCCGATACAGAATCTCTTGTCAGTTTACAATCTTCAACTTCAATACCAAGATCACCAAGGTAGGTCTACTAAAATATAGTCATATTTCTTTTGTGATTTATTGATTCACATTAGTAATGATGTAGCAATCTTTGATACGGTATTTCTTTCATACAGAAAAAGGTAAACCTTGTGAAAAATAAAAGTTTTGTCAAGTTGGGCCCTCAAAAATAGTCAAAATGGAACTAAAACTAAAATGTTACCAAATTGTCTTAATTACCTTAATATCTATTGAGATTTAGAAAAGAATTGTTATCTGTTTTCAATTGTGTCATTGTGACCTTAAGTTTTACTAAAAAATGTCTACTTTCAGTTTTACTTTCACTTTTACTTTCACTTTCTCAAACTGTTAATATTGTATACAGTTCACTGATAAGTGTAACCTGGTCCTTATTTTTTACGCAGATATTATAAAAATTGAAAGGATCTGAATTCTATAATTTGGCCATTAAGATTTTATATTCAACAGAGAACTTACCTAGTGTCATAATATACAAAGTAATTATTTAAAAAGTTATTTCTAAAGGGATATGTTCTAGTGTTGAAACGGTTAATCAGTTAACCGATATCGGGTACGATTTCACGGGTAACCGGGTCTGATTTCAGATGATCGGTTAACTGTCAATTTGTAACATGATAATTTTGATAAAGAAATGCGTGTAAAAAATACGGCGTTTATGACATAAATCCGCCGTATTCTCAACTGAATATTAGTAACCGTCTAGCTCATCAAATAGTTGTTATTTCATCTACACAATCTCCGATGTTTTTCAAAGAACGATAAAGCCGTAAAAATGGAACATCTTGTTGAAAATATTTATGAACAGACACTCGTAAAAATCCATCAACAAAGCATGCTATTATTAGTGCTCACACGAATGGTGATTTTTACCATTCGACTATTCGACAGTATCATTCGATTTGCATTCGAATATTCGACGATATTTTGCATTAAAAAATCGCATTGAAAAACGGCTATTTACAACCGAAATTTGTCGTATTCTCAGCTGCTATATGGACTTATAACTGTAAACAACTCGATAGGGATAAAAAATGCCGTTTTTAAAGAGATTAGTTACATTTTTGTAGCATCTGAGCCATAATTGTCAATGAATAATCCATTAAATTTTTCAATTAAAATCCTATCGTAATGAAAACAAAATAAACACAGAAAAAAGATCATCGAACGTTCCTTAATCTGATTGGACAATAAAGATAGCTATTTATAACAGCAAATCAATTAACAGTATTTTTCTACTTTCGTTTTGACATGTTGAAGGAGATGGTCAAAGGTCAAAAATGTGTTCAGAATCCGTGTGCAAATCATAACATCCGGCGGTGCCATTTAACATGATTCTATACAATATACCCGGCGGATCTATGTTTCAAATTCTTTCGATGATATATCAAAGCATGGTTACATTTTATAACCATCTTTTATAACATTAAAAAACTGATTATCTACTGTTTTAAAAATGGTATTACGAAATGATAATTAGGCCTATGAAATTCTGGGACAAACAACCTGGTCCGATTTGTCTTGTGTCAACACCGTTCAATTTGAGCTATCGGCTTTCTGTCATTTTTCGCTAACCTATCGGGATTTTTTATTGATAATAGTTCAAATCAGCAATTTGAAGTTGAATTTTTAAACGGAATATTGTAGTTTGCAGTCATCTTGCAAGTTGTCTTGTTGTTTGGCTCATGTTTAGAACAGTATTCCAAACTTCTCTGTTCTTGTTTTAGCATTAGCCGCCATTTTTATAGTTTGACACGGGAGCATTTGATAGCGCAATGTTATAACTTTAAACAAATTCATCAAGTTATTTATTAGATATGCGAATAATCGAATGGTAAAATCCGATTCGAATATTCGCCAAAATGGATTCGAATTTTGATATTCGACTATTCGTGTGAGCACTAGCTATTATCTGATTGGACAATAAGAGATGTCTATTTATATCAGCCAATGAATTTCTCACTTTCATTAACTTTCTACTTTCACTTTTAACATTCTTGTGAGATGGTCACATCCGGCGGTGTCTATTAAATTTAGTGCCTGACAATATCGTCCGCATCGGGGTATATCAAAGTTTCAAATCCTTACGTAATATTTTAAATATAGGTATCATAGAGTGATTATAGACTTATTTATTATAATATGTCATATAAAAGATGATCTTGTTCCGTTTATACAAGTAATTATAGTCATTATAGAATTAAAATTACTTCACGAGTGGAACAAATAATTTTGACCTAATTGTATCAAACACCGCCCGTTTGGTTTTTTGTTTAACTTGATTATCCAGACGTTCATGACTTCATTGTCTTCTCTGGGTGCTAGTAACCTTGATGATCTTGACTATGTTAACATACTGCCGTCCATTCCAAGTTCAATGGTGCTAAATGTACCCGACCATGTTCGCGTTTGGACGCTTATTTGATACCTTGCCAATGAATGACAGTGGGGTTATTTCGTCTGGCCAGTTTGGGTGTAATTTGATGTCTGCTTCGATGGGTTGTTGGTTTTTATCTGTCTACGACAATTCCGAGTGGAACTGATTCAATGTAGGTCAACTCTTCGTTCGGCGACTTCGGAACTCATTTGTACTAACTGAGATTTAGTTTACGCTGTGTCACAGCTACAAATGCGGTTCTTTATTCTTGTTTTTAAGCTTAAAGTCACATTGCGGGATTCGTTTGTTTACAAAATGAAATTTACGGGATTTCGGGACAAAAGGCATTCTAGCTTAATCTCTAATGTTTAATTAGGTCAAAAAACTAAAATTCACGGCTTTGGGTACTCAGATGGCTTCGATGCAACTGGATTTAAAATCGGGATTTAATAAAATGATTTCCATAAATAAAATGCTAATGAGGTCAAGCGGGGGGCGTGTTAGTTAAATGACGTCACACTCCAATCTCCAGTAGCGCGTGCTTGTAGTGGGCGGAGCTTGTGAGTTATTGACGTCTCCCTCAATCAACTCGGTGTTGAAATGTAAACAATCAAAATTTCCTTCAAATGGCTGTAGAATTGGAACCACGAAAGGGAATCGAAATTTGTTTAGTTCAATATTCATTTCTAAGTGCTAACTTTAAAAAAAAACGATGAGAAGACTTTTTCTCAATGTCCAAGTCTGGGCTTATGTGGCTTTAATAAATAAACCGGTGTTAACCGGAAAATAACCGGTTATTGCCGACGGGTACCCGGGTCGTAAAAATCACTAACCGTTTCAACACTAATATGTTCACTAACCCAGAAAATTTTAGTCTCAGAACCTGGAATTTTTTAGTTTATTTAATCCATAATGACGTTCAAAACTCTCCTTCAAAATTTAAGTCTTCAAACCCCTGTGTATCCATAATTATGAGCGTTTGAAAGTCAAAAATATGACTCACACTTTAGTGAGACTATGCATTATATAGAAAACACATATACATAAAATTAAGGATATATGTTTAGGTACAGATATAATTGAGGGGGTTATGCGATTTTGTGCATTTCTGGTACGTCTTGAGGCTATTTACATATATTCAAGGCTCAAATCGAGACTCGAAAATTCTGAACATTTCTCTTTAATGCATTCTGTAGTATAATTATGACACCAGGTATGCCACTTCTGAATATATAGAGGTTATTCTATGGCCGCGAGTGGATATGGTTTTTATGCCATGAGTGCTTGTGATATTTTCACGTGTGGCACAGCCACGAGTGAAAATATCTCAAGCACGAGTGGCATTAAAACCATATCCACGGGTATGCCATTGGATAACCTATTTATCCGATAATTTTCCCTGTTGGTCGTTATGTGTAAAACAGGTTTTACTTATACTGTACCATTACATGTTATTAAACATCACTGACAGTTAATAGTAAACAATCTTTACAATTCACTTTTCATCATAGGCTAGTACGAAACGTGTATTTTGACGCTAAAAATTCTCAGAAGGGACAGACAGCCCTGTACAACAACATTTTGAGTGTTACTAACGAGTGAAGCGCATGTATTAAATCTTGGCCACACCCATTGAATACCATATTTATTCAATGGGATGCAAGAATATCATTTTTATCCGACAAAATAAAAAAAATTGTTTTTGTCTAGAATGCATCACAGACACAGAATATGAAAATAAAATTCATTAAAGGGATTCGAAAGAGGTTTTCTAGCCTTTTTGTGTGTATGAAAGACACTTTAAACATCTATTTTGTGCATTCAAAATTCTCATTGGACGCCCGTGGTTCCTGTTATTCCAGAAAGAAAAACGGGAAGTGACGTCTGTGTCTTGAAATAAGTCAGACTGGAGGATCAGGTACAGGGCATTATAAATACATGTTGTAACAACGCTATGACTTATATGATATAGCTGTAACAACATTTATCTAATAAGTCATATCGTTGTAACAACATGTATTTATAATGCCCTGTACCTGATCATCCAGTCTCACTTATTTCAAGACACTGACGTCACTTCCCGTTTTTCTTTCTGGAATAACAGGAACCACAGGCACCCAATGAGAATTTTGACTGCACCAAATAGATGTTAGAAGTGTCTTTCATACACACAAAAAGGCTAGAAAACTTCTTTCGAATCCCTTAAAACACAAATTTGAAATTTTTATTTCTCATGTCGGTTATAGGATAATGACTATTATTGACCAAATTTAAGAATTTATATTTGATATTCATTATAAGACGTAAGAAATTGACAGAAGAAATATAATATTATATGATGATAATTATTGATAAGTATCCTGTTGCAGAAAAAACAATTTACGGTTAGACAAGTCATTGCTAAAATTGAATCATTGAAATGTGGAAATACATTAAAAGGGAGTGAAGTGTTAACCCCTTCAACCCGACAAGCCGGTATACCGGCCCATCCTTATGTTATATATACTCGACAAGCCGGTAAACCGTACAACAATAACGTCATACGTTTTAAGAAATATTGCTGGGAGTTCAGGGTATATGACGTTTTAGCTAAAGTAACGTCAGGGTTCAAAGGGTTAAATAGTATTATAATAAACTGTGTGTTTGATACCAGATTTTATGTTTCAGGCACGAGATATCACCAAATACAAGTCTATCATCTATTAAAGGAGAACAACAATCTATATTAAAGAAATCTCAAGTTAAACGATTATCAGATACATCAGACTCTCCAACCATCAGGTATTTACTTTGTAATAATTTTAAAGTGGTGTATCATCAACAGCAGTGAATCTCAACTCAGTACAGTTTCCAATAGACAGAGACTAGGCTAATTACTATTTGTGAATCTGTAATTTTTAAAGGGATATGTTCACCATTCTTTTGACCAATAACTTTTAGTCTCAGAACTTCGAATTTGTCAGCTTATCTGTAGTAATGTTCACAACTCTCCCTCGAAATCTTCAAATCCTTGTGTTTTCATAATTGTCAGCGTTTTAAAGTCAAAATACGACTCATCCTTTAGTAAGACTCTGACTTATATAGAAAACACAAATAGGGAAAATGAAAGATAAATGTATAGGAAGGGATAAAATTGAAGGGATTGTGTGATTTTTGTGCAGTTCCAGTAAATCTGAAGACTGTTTACATATTTTCAAGACCCAAATTGACCCTCGAAAATGCTGAACATTCCCCTTTAAAGTGAAAAAGCTTGATTTTTAAGTGTTCTGAAATCTTAAAAAAAAAAGAGTATATATTCATCAGTGGTGTAAATTATTAAACAAGATCCATAACATCCATCAAACCTAAAATTACAAGTTATTATTGAAAAACACTTGTCAAAGCATTTGTCAATTATTATATTTAAAATAGTTGCATTTATGTTATTACGGTATACAAGTAATCTGTGTTTAGATATGACACCAGATAAGATCACTGATGAAAATATACTAATTTGATTTTGTGATCATAAGAGGTAGTATTCCTTTAAGTGAACTTGAAATGTGTAGCATAATTTGGCATCAATCATGTCTGCCTGTTAGTCCCAAATGCTTGTAAACAGTAGAAGGCATAATTTTTTATGGATTTGTGAAATTTGTTTATTACTGGTACACCAAACTAAATTTGGTCTTAATATTTTTGAATAGTGGGTTTTATTTTTTCGTTATATATGCATTTAGTTTTTGTAAATGTAGACTTTCTTTTTAAAATATGAGTAGTTTTCATTGTTTAAGTTTTTGGTTTCTATGGATGTATTTCTTTAAGTTTCCCCTTTGATTTTGTTGAAATTCATGTTAAAATTCATGTATTTTCTTTATTGGATTAAATTATATTTACACAAAATCTGGTTTTTGATATAAAAAAAACAAAAGGGGAAATTTTAACATAAAAAATACTAGCATAGAAGCAATTTGGAAATAAGTTAAACAATAACTTGTAACAAAAACTTAAAAGAAAGTCTACTAGTACATATATTAAATGATTATGATAATAGAAATGTAAAAATTTCCCTTTTAAATACAAAAACTAAATATTAATGCTTATCTGTAGAAGTTTCATCTCATATGTGTGCATAATTAATAGAAATTGAACCTCTAAATGCAAGATAAATTGTGTTTATATTTTCTGAATTACTGAGTTTTAAAGCGATTGTTAAGAGGTTTTCTAAACTTTGTATATGTATCTGAGACATTGATAGCATCAATTTCCACAATTCCAATTACGACGTCTGTAGTTCTTGCAATTCCACTAGAACGAACGTGTTTTATGACGTCACTAATAGTGATCTACCAGAAGCTACTATTGATATCTATACAGGTCACTGTCAGTGACATCATAAAACGCGTTAGTTTTAGTGGAATTGCAAGAACCACAGACAGAATGGAAAATGGAATGGCACAAATTGATGCTATCACTGTCTCAGGTACACATACAAAATTTAGAAAACCCCTTTACAATCCCTTTATGTTATTCAGAACACATTAGAAAGATGCATCTTGGTAGTAAATGTCTTGTTTCTTGAAACTGTACTTGCTAAATGACGGTATATATGTTGAGGCTTACAGTACACTGATATCAGTTTCAGTAAGTCTGGTTGCTCCATCTGGATTGACAAAGTCTCAGATTGTCCTCATATAAAGCAAAAGCTTATTATCTATATAGAAGCTCTTCACCTTTGAACTTGAGATGAACAATCCTGATGAACCTTGTTTGTTCAAGGCTATATTTGAACTAATTGACGACTGTGACAGTTTATTATTAGTGACAAGAATGGATGTTATAGAAAGTAAGAACATTATATACTATGCTATAATAGCAAAATAGCAACGTTCGCTAAAATTCCTAAAAAATCTTACTATTTGCAGTTTTGCTATTATCTCTTAAAAATCAACAAATTAAAGGGAAAATCCTAAAAAAAAGTCTTTATCTTTCACATAAATTCCTATATTTTAAAATTTTACTCTTTTGAAAGTAATTTTGAAAAAACATTCATACTAAGTGCATTTCACAGTGAAAGGCAGTCAACTAGTGTATCCATTTATCAAGCTTGGTTGTGATCTGATGTTTCTATTCAACAAATTCAGGTTATAGCCAATAATAGCTGAGACAATGGAAACCTGGAAGATGCCATTCCTGTACCCAAATTTACGTCAATTTGAATAGTAAAGACAATAAATTTGTCATGAAATTCCTATTAGTAATTTTATCCCTCAAATTTGTTGATTTTAGCTTTAAAATTAGCCCTCCGTCTTTTGCCCATATAATATTTCCTGTGTCTGCCTGTAATCCTATTGATAAGAAATTATAAATTTTGAAGATTTTCCGAGTTATCAAGTGATGAGGGTAGTATTATCTGTTCTACCAAGATAGAATTTGATGATGAAGAGTTCGATCCTGATGCAGTGAAGAGAAAATTTGTAGGTCAAGCACATGGTAGAAGGTAGGTCTTTATTGTTGACTGTCAAATTTAACTGCCCAATGCTCCTTTTACATAAATAGAATATGAAATCACAAGTATAGATTCCAAAAAGTACATCTTTTCATGATGATTTCAGTGGAACACGGTTTATCTGCATATTTCCATTCCCGATAAAATGGTGTTTAATGAATGTCCAGATAGTTGAAATATGCTTGAGTTACGTCCCTTGCTCTTTACAATTATTTGAACACCTGGCAAATGTCGTGTATGCAGGATGCCAGGATGTGCACTTTGACAGTACGGTAGTACTATTACGATGGACTTGTTTGGTCAAATTTTGACTTAAAGGGACAGTCTGAATTATTTTTAGGTCAAAATTTTTTTTTGCTCAAATTTGTGAAAACTTTACACCAAAATCTGTAACTATGTGCCCTTTAATCATACATGTGTAATCTCCCGATAATGTCGGGTTTCTACCGCTTTTGCATGCCATCTCCCGATCTACCGGCGGGAGGTCAAAATCTACCGCTTTTTCATTTTTTTCGAAAGCATAATTTTTACGGGACCTACCGTTTTTCAATGTCCAAATTCTTTACCATAAATCAATAAAAAGTCAATCATTATTAAATTCTGATTGCCCATTACACGTGTTAATCTCATCATGTAACGAGATTATCATTGTCTTATTAATTAATCCCCTAATTAAGATGATAATTTGATCTATTTTCACACGACAATTGGCATTTTAAACACACCATAACACGTGACAAAATGTTTATAACAACATCCGGGTATTTCTACTTTCACTTTTACAATCGAAATTATACAGAAGCCTAATCTTTACCACCAAACGAAATTGTAAAGCCTTTTTAAGTTTTCATATTATCAAAATAACAGTCAATCATCAATATGACGTCTGTAGACATCGTTTAGCATGTCCTTCCATTATCGGTAGATTATCATGCGAGACTCTAAGTACAAATTTAATGTATCTGTAACTTCGTTTCTTAAAATCAGTTTATTTTTTTAATGTAGCCTGTAAACATTCAGCTGATGACTGCTTTAACAGGCCTACCAGTACTTAGTATATGCCTTTCAATGTCGGCTAAAAACTTCACAATTTTCCATTGACGAAATGATCGTCATTCATTCTGTTCAAGTTAAAAAATCAGGATCGTCAAGTTTTAAGAAATATGAATTACACTTGGGAATTTAGCTGTCAGTTCTTGCAGTACAAGAATAAATAGAACAGAGCAGGTACCATTTTGCAGTCATCGACATTGGTACTGCCGTGCTGTCAAAGGGCTTACATTGGTTCAAAAAGTGTTCATTTCTTGAAATTTCATGAATTTACATGCTTTGATAAAGTCTCCCGATTTTTTACCCCAATCTCCCGACTTTTCATGGCTTGTCTCCCGATTTTTTCCCCTGACCTGTACACATGTATGCCTTTAATGTATCTGAAAGTTTTAACTAAAAAAATCCAGCCGTTAATTTTTAAACGCTAAAAACATGCTAAAATTTTTAAAAACCTTAAGTAAGGTTTTTAAGTGTGTTATGTTTTTTGGTCGCTGATAGGAAACTACTGTAGAGAAATGTCCCTCTTGTATATTTAAAAGGTTTCAGCTAAAAATATTGAGCCATTTAAAGGGCAAACACCAAAACTAACCAAATTAACAATAAGTACTCCCTGTTTGTAATTAACCCTTTAAAACCAAATTCAGTTTGACCAAGAAGGTATAGAGATACAATAAGCATACTTTAAAAATACTCTCAGGTAGCATTTGCGATTTTTTTGACAATGGAAACTTTTTTTGAAAAAGCAGAATGGCCCTTTAAGCAATGAATTAATAAATAAGATTTGAACCATTTAGGGAAAATGATAGAGGGCATACAAAGACAGCTTAAAAAATAGTTAAAATATTTGTGCGTCATATAATGTCATTGGTAATGGGGTGATTGAAATTTTAGCCCATATACATTTTTCAATACTTATTAAACATGAAATGTTTTAAATTCATTGTTTTCTGAATTATAACAAAAAAAGATTTTTTTTTCTACTTACAGATTGCTAGAAAAATTAGTACCTACAAAGTTTTATCAAAAAACCTACAGTACTCCTGGTATGGAAAAATTGGTAAGTATTGAAGTCAATTTGACATGCTTGTTGAAGGGAGATATTTACTTTTGATGGACTTCTTATATGTTAATCATTTGAGTATCTAATGCTCACCTTTCTATTTCATTGAATATTTAAATACTGTTTCTAGGTCATTTTCTATAGATACATTTTGTTTTACATTAATATTCTACAAGGTGATTCTTAATATTTTATGATATTAAGATGATGACTGACTGCGAAATTTTTTTGCCGGTAGTAAGCCTAACTATTCGTCGCCAAATTCATTTGGCCAATGTTGAGGAAACAGGGCAAATATATGAAATGATAACTACAAATTGGCTTTGGAATGTAATGATCGACTCTCCCAAATCATTCGTTGCGAAAATTCGTTCACTGTTTTATCTAGAAAGAATATTATTTTAAATGTTTACCTGGTTCTGGTGCTGTATTTGTATTTGTGTTTTATTGTAGAAAAGTTTACCAGAATTAATACATGGAGTAGGAAATATACAACCCTATACTGATTTAGAGAATCTACCTTTTGCGACACAGATAAATCAGGTATAACTGTTTATTCTGTTTTGGGAGGGATATAGTTTCCTTTTAGAAACATGTATGCATGTACACAAATATATAATGGATATTTTGTGTGGTTTATTTCCATAGGATTCAGTCTGAGCACTATATATATATGTTATTTACCAGGAACACATATTTACCAAATTGGATATTTATTATCCTGTAGAAATTATAGTGTTAGATTGTTATTATGACATAATACGGGTTAAGCTCTTAAACAGTAATTTTGAAAGATGCATTAGACTATTATCAGGTTTTAGTTATTGTTCTATATATCTATGTGCATACTTTACCTGAAGATGACACCTTGAAACGTTGTGTGTAAAAAAACTAAGGAGTAGTATACCATAAAATTGTGTTCTGTTATTTAATGTGCATACATGTGTCAAAGATATATAAAAATTGAAAATGGGGTAAGCTTATTGTTGCTATATTTAACACATTATTACTAGAGCTGGTCAATATACCAGTATCACTATGAATACTGGTTTAGCAATCTTTAGTATTCTAAATAATAATAAATATTGTGATTATATCACTGATATCAGATGAAGACCTGGAGAAATTTGTTTTCTGTGAGCAAATTCTCCCGGTCTGAAAATCAAGTGACCAAAATCTGAGGAGTTTTCGCGTTGGGGGTGAGGATGAAAGTTGGATTTTGAAAATTTTCTACCAAGGGCCCCCCCACTTTCAAAGACGCTCCGTGGCCCCTGAGAGCTGTTACTACATGCACATAAAATAGGAAGTAAGATAAGAGATAACATGGAAGTCGGAGAAGGATAGATATATTTAATACATAAAAACATGTGGCAAGTAAATTTTTTGGGAGGGGATAGTAGATTTTGGATGTTACTTGCCCGACATGCCAACTGGCTTAAAAAGTTAATGTTAATGCCCTGACACCTGATAAATTACCTACTAAATATTAACTCTTATTGACCAAGTTAAAGAATTTTGATTTTTTTGACCATGGCATTTGTTTAAAGGTTATAATATTAATTTTTCTGTACATTGACAGTATATTGAAGATAGACAGTATTTTGCTACAATGTTTACTGTACAAGCCTATTCCTGGCCAGCTATTTTAAAAGGAAGAAGTGTGGTAGGAGTGTCGCCATCAAGGACTGGTAAAACACTAGCCTATCTACTACCTATATTAACACAACTATTCCAATCTTCATTATATTTAACATTACCTAGTGGAGGTGGGGTAAGTCTCTTTCTTACTTATTCTTGTTTAAACAAAACCTTTTGCAATTCATATGACCCAATTTCCCAACACCATTTGACAATAATTCTCTACTGTTTTGCTCGATAGATTTTCAGAGAATAGATCAAGGAAAAACTGCTCATTAACATGTTGATTTTTATACTATTTCTTGGGTCAGAAAATATTTCTGTGTGTCAAATTTTTCACTCTGTGGTCTATTTCTGGACAATTGTCCTTTAATTGTGGTTTTGATATGGTCTTTACATAAAAACAATATTAAAAAGAACTACAGTAGTTCAAACATATTAAGATATATTTA
The DNA here is from genome assembly GCA_029955415.1 of Lottia scabra. Lineage (NCBI taxonomy): Eukaryota > Metazoa > Mollusca > Gastropoda > Lottiidae > Lottia > Lottia scabra. Next base: position 17,679,981 of record JARJEI010000001.1, read on the forward strand.
CTTGGTAATAATGCCTATATTAAATCACACGATTTGATAGTATTTTGTAGAATATCATGTCAAAAGAATGATAAAAAAATTATATTATATAACCCATGATAATGTTTAAATATAAAAAAGTCAAAATCTCTCTTTTTTGCTTTCACTTTTATTTTAATGAGGCAAATTTTCGCATATAATGCTTCTTCAGGCCAGGAGAAAGACTTCCGAGATGAACAGAATAAAGGTGGAGGTGTTTCCCCCCCAATAATGAATAACGTTATAACGTTATAAATATATTATAACCCATGATAATATAATATATTTGTAGCCAATTGTATTGATATTAGTATCGTCATGGAAGAAGGCTAAAAATGTATATGAAGTATGTAAAGAGGTTGTTTGTGGAAGAAAAGATAATAAAATATTAGTATTATATGCTGGAGGATCTGAAGATAGCCAAATAGTGAGTAGTCCTATTTATAATACACACATGCAGGCCTATAGTCAGCCAAGTACTTCTGGGAGAAAGGGGGGCATGTTTCCTGATGATTTTAAGACTCAAGATTGTATGTTCATAGCAAAGAAAATGAAAATGAAAATTTAATGCCCTTATACTTTTAAAATGATTCAAATTTTATAATATAGCTGATTTTTGTGAAAGTGTCATCATGATCTGTAGAATTATGGGTATAATAGATATAACATACTATGGACTAGGCCTAGAAAACATCTGTGATTCCTATTAAACTCAAAAGATGTATTTCAAAATTCACAAAAATCAGCAAATATTTATTGCTAGTAACGACACATGTTTTTCAATATATTTTAAAAATTTATGTGAACACAACGGTTGTTTAGGACTACATAAAGATTTTTCCGCTAGTAAGGATGCTTGGAAAAAAAACATGTCGTATAGAACTGTTTGATATGCACCATAATTACTAATATATGATATTTTTTATCTACAGTATGCTCTATTAGAAGGTTGTAAGATATTAATAGCTACACCAAATTGTTTATTACGAATGTTAGATAGAGGTTATACTAATCTGAGTCGACTGTGTCATCTAGTAAGTACCTGTACATTATATTTCTTTTAGTCAGTGAGTCCATTGATGGAATCAAATGAAATTCGGTATGTGTATACATGTTCAGAAAATTAAGATCAAGTTTGAATTTGAGCAATTTTCGACCTTTAGAAGCAGAGTTATTGCCCTTGCCCCAAATTCTTGAATATGCTATTACTCTCTTAGTTTTCAACTTGACCTAACTCAAAAGGTTTGAAAAAGTTTAGTTTACTCCTGGCTTTTTATCAACCTCATCTCTCTATAGCCGTGTTTACACTACCTTAAAAAATGGCTCGCTTGAAGTGAACCGGGCTCGACCCGGGCCAGGCCCGCCTGACAGGTACCGTTTACACAGCGCTGTTTTTACTGGGCCAGAATGGTGTGACATCAAGTACATACCGCCTGCGCATGCCATAAACAAAGCGATGATTTTAAAGTCGTAGTTTATATTTTGCCACATTCAAACCTCAAACGATTCTTTAAATGCTTTAATTTTGTTTTCGAGACACACAATAATAAAAGTTCATGTTTGCATGCTTACTTACCTACCAAGCTATTGCAAACGAGGTAGTTTATTACGACAATGGTTTCTGCAAATGAAGTCACAGGGTCAATACTATCATCGCGCATGCGCATAACTCCCCAGGTAAGTGGGCTCGGCCCAGTGGCGCGTTTACACTGCACAAATATATTGCCGAGCCGGGCTCGGTCCGGGTCGAGTTCACCTCTACTTGCCGGGCTCGGCTCACTTGAAATTAGAACCGGGCCGAGCTCGCTCAACCCGTTTACACTACCACTTTTTTTGCCGAGCCGGGCTCGGTCCGGACTCGGCCCGGATAATTATTGGCTGTGTAAACGCGACTTATGAGGACGTATTTTGTCGGCACCCCTGTCCGTCGATCCGTCCGTCCGTCCGTCCGTCAACATTAGAGTTTTTGACGAAATCAAATGAAATTTGATATGTGTATACATATTCACAGAGATGCCAACCCTTCCGATTTCGGCGTAATGATTACGATATTATAGCCAATTTACGACGTTACGATTTGAGGGTAATTTCATTACGATTTCCGACTATTCACAATCTTAAAACTAAATTTAATCCTTATCGTTTTCTATTAAATTAACAAATATAACCGGTAACAGATTTAGCTTTTGGTTGTTTACCTTTCTATAAATAGATTAATTTATGGTTATCAAGTCTTTAGTTTCTGTTACTGATTATGTTGTTTAGTTAATCGCGACTACAATTAATCCAATAGAATCCACTTAAACCATTTGGTGCCCACATTCAATTACTTTTTACTACCGAAAAAAGCTTTATATACCTAATACTTGTTACTCTCAATTATCCAGACCTTTTTAGCCCTTTACATTTTCGTTATTAAATCTGACTTGATATTCAAGACTATTCCCGCTTCAACAGAAAAAAAATATTTCTTCCTGAGCTTTTTTAATCTGAATGTCAAGTTCAGTTCAATGGAGGAATAGGCCTAAATTTCAATCAAACTGGTTCAAGTTTGCATATTTATTGTTCTGACATGGCATGACAAATATTGCTGACGGCATGATTTTATACATCGATCTAGCCATTGTTACCGGTATCAAATTTCATAACGGAAAATATTGCAACCGACGATCGAGTTGTATATTGTCTCCCATCCAAGATAACCAAAAATTGTCTCCGAGTTAACCGAAAAAATATTGTCACCGAGTTGACCAACGGCAGGTTTTATCTGACTCGAGTTGACATGTCTCCGAGTCGACCGAACACCCAATGGAAAATGCGTAAATTATCAAATAATGACGAATACGGTGATTTTTACCCTTTTACAATGACTGTTGATATTATCGTTAAGTCGTCCATCCAAAATCATTACGATGAGCCAAAATCAAATGTTGGCATCTGTGTATTCATAAGAAGAAAAGTTATTGCCCTTGCCCCAAATCTTGAATATGCTATTACTCTCTTAGTTTTCAACCGATTTTGATGAAACTTAAAATGGATGTTATTGGACCTAAATCGAAAGGTTTGAAAGTTTAGTTTATTCCTGATTGAAATTAAAGCTTTTCAAGATTTAGACCTCTGATGATCAGTTTTGAGGAGTTATTGCCCTTTAACCTCTATACAGTAAGTGCTTCTATCAACATCAATTGCTTGTAAACGCTCTAAAAACTAGAATTTTTGTTGGAATCAAATGAAATTTGTTATGTATATACATATTCAGAAAACAAAGATTAAGTTCGAATTTGAGCAATTCTCTACCGTTAGAAGCAGAGTTGTTGCCCTTGCACGAAATCTTGAATATGCTATTACTATCTTAGTTTTCAACCGATTTTGATGAAACTTTAAATGGATGTTATTGAACCTAAATCGAAAGCTTTGAGAAAGTTTCGTTTACTCCTGATTAAATTTAAGGCTTTTTCGTTGGGCGTATATGGCTGTGGTCCACTATCTTTTGTGTTGCTGTCATTTATTCTGTATGTACCTTTAAAGGAATTTGTAAGCTAGGCTTATCAGTGTTGAAGTGTTGCAGTCAAAAATGTTTTGCCATGGTTGTTAATAGTAGGTGCCTCTTAATTCCATTTATTATTTTAGGTTATAGATGATGGTGAAATACTTACAGAACAATTTACAGAACAAGTAAGTTTCTTAAAGTTAAATGTCTTTCTTTTCTAGTTAATGTATATTGAATTATTGCCATGTACCTGATTATAATAATGTTTCTCTTATGATGAATAAGCTAACCTATATGTCCAGGGTCTCGGCATGGGTCGAGATGATACCTTCGGATTTTTCAACCCGTTTCCCGCTGTCAATGATGCAGGTTGAATTGGTCAAGTTGGATAAGGAGCCCGAGACCCTGTGTGTTACAGGCTGAGCACAGGAACGATCCCAGTTGGAAATCGAATAGTAGAGTAGGCTAATGCAGCTTTTCTGGTAAAATTTCCCTCATTGCACACTGCATGGCATTTGCCCATCCTCATTGGCCCATACAGGTGCAGAAAAGCAGGATGTAAAACTACATTCCATTTATATTTCTCTTCAGATGAATGCCTTTATGAAGCAGTATGCTCTAGCATTAAGGGAAATTCAGGATTTAAATATACCAAGGCAAATAGTCTTGTTTTCAAGCCAATGGACACCTTATGTTGAAGCATTTACCAAGACATATTTTCAAGCACCATTGATAATGATACTGTCTAGGACTGAAGCTGCTGTGTATGGTAAAGTTAAACAGGTAACGTTTAGTGTAAATTCATTATCTTTTATATTGTTGAAAATGTGTACTAGACAATTCCATTTAAATCTTGTACATTAGTGTCTAAATCAAGATCAATAGTAGTTGACTTCTTCAAGTTATATAATCAGCCAGAAGAGTAAGCCTGGTCTCCTTCGTGCACGACAACCGCCATTAGTTTATAAGTCAACATGTTGAAATACAACTAGCTCAAACAAAATCGACAAAATCAGATAATTGTAATTTTACCCGTATTAAATGCACATTTTTATTGCCATTATGTACCATTCCCATTTCCAGTGATATCTAGATTTTGAATGAATTATATTTATATGTCCATCAAATATTTCTGAAAACTAACCTCTAATCTTCATAATATTTGAATATTTCCATTGACACATTGTGGACAGTTCCTGAGTTTTGTATCTTGATTTAGGTTGTTCACATGTGTGCTTCAAAACAGAGGAGTAGTGTATTATCTCACTTACTAGAGAATATTGATAAAAAGGGACATAAAATAATGATATTTGCCTCTGATATAGATGATGTAGAGTCCATACGACAGGTGAGCTTATTTCATTTATTATATCAGAATTATTAGATCTTTATAATGTTACATTTTTAACCTGGTATCCCTCAAGTGTTATTTTATTCCTGCTATAATAACACAGAATTGTAGAATACCTGAACAGAAATTTGACAGCATGTTTTTGTCATTCTTTCTAAATAGGAAATAGTAGTACAAGTGACAAATCTAATGATCTATGTTTATATGACAGGATAATCTTTTCATTTGTTTAGAGTGAACTATTGCTTCCTTTAAGAAATCATATTATCAGACAGTCTCATTATTGTTGTCAACTTTGTACAAGAGGTAGACTTATTTATATCAGATTAAAGATGTACATTTTCCTAAATATAGAATAGAAAAACCACCCAGCCTAATAATGATCTTATCAAATTTATTACACTATTTACAAGACATGGATGTTAACCATGTAAAACATATCTTAACATATTGCGACATGATTTGCAATACCCAGCATTAATAAATATACAGAATTTAGACTATTTTTTGTATGTTATCTAGCTGTTAATGAGTCGTAGTATGTATGGTATTATAGCACATAATAATATGACACTATCACAACTACATGAAGCATCCTGTACCTGGAGAGATTCTAAACCATCTTCCAATTCAGTTATAATGGGTAAGTCCTCAAGATATTATAATTAAATAAAAAAAAATTGCAAGCTTGCTAACTGGAAGGTCGCAGGTTCAATTCTTAATGGGTTGGATTATTTAAAGGTCATAGGAAATGATTTTAAATATCTAATTTGTGGTGTTTTTCTATAAGTATAAATGATTCTAGTATTAAATCCGAAAAATTATTAAAAAAAATTCATTAGTAATTTTGCAATACGAATTTGAAAACTGGTTTATTTAATATGTCTAACGTGATTACGTCCCTTTATTGTGACGTCAGGTCGGAACAAGTTGATTTGTAACGTCATATATTTAACGTTATCAAGATGGCATTTCCCTTGGATTTTGAAGAAGAACTCAGAGAAATACCAGAAATAAAATCTTAATACAAGAGTCAATCCTTATATGTATGAACCATTAGCTCAAGAAAATTCCCCGGATTCGGGAAGTGATACTGATAGGCCTAGTGACTCCAAAGAAACGCAAGCTACTGCTAATTGCGTACCTGTTGACGGAATGTATGACTCGAACTCATTTTTACGACTTTTTTTTTTAATTTTGTAACTAAAAAAACAGATTTGAGGTTTAAACTGTCAACAAACGCCTCGCCATCATATTGTAGTGCGAGTCGATGCGATACCAATAAATCGATGTTAAAAAAACACAGAAAGAAAAGACTTGAAAATCTATGTATAAAATCACGGAAAGAAAATACTTGAAAATGCGATACCAAAAATACACTGAGAGAAATCCTTAAATCTAGTAAAATAATCTAAAAGTTTTAGAACTTTCAAACACATTGCTGACAAGACAATAATACAAGTTATAGTTGACTTCAGATTGTAGACTTACTGGCGCCAATAAAATTGAGTGGGAAATTTTTTTCTGATGACAGTACTGAGGACGGTAGTTATTCTGAAAATCTTTTGTTAACAATAAACTTAATCTGAAAACGTTTTATAAGATTAGGTGACTAAAAACAATAAGATCCGTTAATTTGTGACACCACTGATTAATTTGATGAGTACATTTTGATAGAAAACAAGATCCATTGAGATCAAAGAAAGATCAAAGAATATTGTGAACACCTGCTGTCCACGTGATCAGTGGAAGTAGAATTAGGCCAGGCTTGTACAAGGGCCTACATGTTAGTCAATTCATTCCGCCTATAAGCCGATTATAAATATTATATTGTTTCTAGAATTTAAGATTAGATTCTGATTAATCCATTGAGATGAATAAACAAAGAAAATAGCTGTTATTATAATGTTAAATGCGTCACAGACGTGTGAAGAACTACAAGAGAGGGACTTTTTTTGCCGCTACGCTGTATTTCAGCACCAATTTTATGACGTCATAGTCAGGAGTCCCCTTCTTATTGGCTATTTCCACAAGAATATAAAAATAACAGACCAATGAAATTAGTATATTGGGATTCCCCGATCTCTGACTTTTCCATTGGTGCTTGACGGAAGATTTCATTATCATATGGGGGTGTATGGTGTGATTTTTAATGAAAAAAGTGACGTTTTTCACCGAAATGTTAGCTCAAAATAACTTTAATTACGTACTTTTGAAATCAGCTGCCATTTCTACTTCAGAAAAAAGTATTTATTAGATTATCTAAAGAGTAGCAGGAATTAACTTTGAGTAGAGCTAACACCCCGTAAATAATGACGTTATGAACTCTACCGTGTTCTCTTCTCTTCGATCAAATGTTGGCTTGAGTTTGTTGATCAAATTTATAGATTGTTTATCAAACATATTTTAATTTCGAACATGAATTGAATCAAAATAATATGACCTGTGAGTGTATGAAATCCCATGTTTTATAAAACAAGCGTAAACATTACAAAGGCTACAATGCGAAGTGACGTCAAAGATTTCACTGATCAAAATGGTGCCGTGGATTACGCTATCATAACATGACGTTACTTTCGTAAAAAAAAATGTTCCAGTTAGCTACTCAACATTTTCTGTCCCGATCTGACATTACAGTTGTAGGCCTGCACCTAAAACCATCTTATTTTTATAAATAACCAAAATACGACTTGTCAAAATATCCAATATGGCGGGAACGTTATTTTGACGCGATGTTCCGACCTGACGTCACAATAAAGGGAAGTAAGCGAGCTCAGATTAAAGCAAGTGAAGACAATATCCCACTTCTACGGCAAATATCTCATTAACGGGTGTGAAAAAAACTATAATTGCTTTTACATTTTATTTTCAATATATAAAACTTCATAAAAACGATAAAATCGACGTTTTTATACGCCCTCATCTCTCTATGAGGACGTATATTGTAGTCACCCCTGTCCGTCCGTCCGTCGGTCCGTCCGTCCGTCGGTCCGTCCGTCGGTCCGTCCGTCCGTCAACATTTGCTCGTAAACGCTCTAAAAACTGGAGTTTTTGACGGAATCAAATGAAATTTGATATGTGTATACATATTCATAAAACAAAGATCAAGTTCGAATTTGAGCTATTTTCGATCGTTAGAAGCAGAGTTATTGCCCTTGCCCCAACTCCGTCGGTCCGTCCATCAACATTTGCTTGTAAACGCTCTAAAAACTAGAGTTTTTGACGGAATCAAATGAAATTTGATATGTGTATACATATTCATAAAACGAAGATCAAGTTAGAATTTGAGCTATTTTCGATCGTTAGAAGCGGGGTTATTGCCCTTGCCCCAAATCCGTTGGTCCGTCCATCAACATTTCCTTGTAAACGCTCTAAAAACTAGAGTTTTTGATGGAATCAAATGAAATTTGATATGTATATATATATTCAGAAAACGAAGATCAAGTTCGAATTTGAGCTATTTTCGATCGTTACAAGCAGAGTTATTGCCCTTGCCCCAAATCTTAAATATGCTATTACTCTCTTAGTTTTCAACCGATTTTGATGAAACTTAAAATGGATGTTATTGGACCTACATCGAAAGGTTTGAGAAAGTTTAGTTTTCTCCTGATTAAATTTTTTCCTTTTTTGACTTTTTCGTTAGGCGTATATGGCCGTGGTCCACTATCTTTAAATTTTTTATTTCCTATGACCTTTAAACCGATTTCCCTGTTTCAGTAATGTAGGTTGTGGGGCTGACATAGAAAAAGCATGGAGTCATTTGGATGAAACAATAAACTTGCAATCTGTGCATATTAAAGATCCCTTAACAGTTGGAAATCTAAGATAAAGAGCAGACTAACACCACTGTCCTGGCTGTCCCACATTGACACTGTATGGCGTTAGTTCTCATTATCCCAAACAGGTGCTGAAAAAATAGATGTAAAACTCAATTTCATTTCACTTCGGTAGGGGTATGCTCACTTACCTGGAAGGCCTACATGAGAGTCTGATATCAGAAAGTTTCTATAATAATTTAATAATGTTTATATTTTTAGTGTGTACAGATGAATGTATAGCTAATTTATCAATAACTGATGCTACACATATTATACACTATGATCAACCACCATCAAAAACTAAATTTGGTGTTAGATTATCTTGTCTCTTTAACTATTATAGAAATCTTCCTGAAAATATTAAAGTAAGTTCATTATTATTACATTTTAGATTATTTTGACCCTATTCATTTCATCTATATACGTATTCTTATATCTGATGCATGGGTTGTAGAAAAGTGAACAGTATTTTCAATATAATTTACAGTTAGCTAAAGGTGAATCAATTAAGTGGAAATTAAGACAATCGTGATGATATAAACTTTATTATTTTATTAACAGTGATGTTTAAGGGCATATGATACAACTTTTCATTTTGAAATATTTACTAATTTATTGATTTACTTCCTCAAATGACTTCATTTTGTGCTACCAATGTATTGCCAATGTGTTTACATGGATTTCGAGATTTGTTTAATGTTTGAGATTGTTTGGGTTTTATTATTAAGATAGTTTATTTTAAGATCCATGCAATAGTTCTAATGGCATATCAAACAAAAGTTACAATATTGTTGGTATCCTCAATTTAGTGCTCACACGAATGGTGATTTTTACCATTCGACTATTCGACAGTATCATTCGATTTGCATTCGAATATTCGACGATATTTTGCATTAAAAAATCGCATTGAAAAAACGGCTATTTACAACAGAAATTTGCCGTATTCTCAGCTGGTATATGGACTTATAACTGTAAACAACTCAATAGGGATAATAAATGTCGTTTTTAAAGAGATTATTTACATTTTTGTAGCATCTGAGCCATAATTGTCAATGAATAATCCATTAAATTTTTCAATTAAAAGTTAATCGTAATGAAACAAAATAAACACAGAAAAAAGTTCATCGAACGTTCCTTAATCTGATTGGACAATAAAGATAGCTATTTATAACAGCAAATCAATTAACAGTATTTTTCTACTTTCGTTTTGACATGCTGGAGGAGATGGTCAAAGGTCAAAAATGTGTTCAGAATCCGTGTGCAAATCATAACATCGGGCGGTACCATTTAACATGATTCTATACAATATACCCGGCGGATCTATGTTTCAAATTCTTTCAATGATATATCAAAGCATGTTTACATTTTATAATCATCTTTTATAACATTAAAGATAGGGTCCAGCGCTCAACGATTTTTTAAACTGTAAAGCATTGGACAATTTACAAGACAATAAAAAAAATTTCATGAAAATCCATCCAGCAGTTTTTGAGAAATCGTTCCTCAAAGTGTCCATTTTCACCTGCCTGAGAAAAACTAATCAGTGAAAAGCCTAACATCCGGTTTTAGTTAAAATCCACTGGTGGAACACATCGTCAATGACGTCTTATTGAAGCGGTAAGAAGGCTGTTTTCATATTGACATAAATTCATTCTCAATAGGCCATGTATTATTTTTTAACATATATTGTGATCGGGAATAGAATAGATAGAGGAATTTAACCATACCAACATCATACTTATTTAATTTAGGCCCCGATTCAGGAGAAAAACACATGGAAAGTTGTAGTGTTGATTGACCTACATTACATAGTCATTGACTGATAGAGTATGATGATAGGCCGGCCTCTCAACCTTCACGTCTTGAACAGCTCATACCAGAATCCATAAAATTCACATCAAACCAGGTCATACATCGTTAAAAGCGGAATTAAATCAGCTTTTTACCGATATTTATGAATATTTTTTATAGGCATGTGTTTCCGAGAAACGGCAATTTGAAGTCGAATTTTCGGCAGTCGGTCATTTCATCACCGATGTCAGAGTGCGTAGACAGAAACATCCAGACATCTATCATCATTGTGGGCTTATTGACTTACGTCTTGTTGATCAAGAAACACATTACATAAACATTGAGGCAAAATGGCGTCTCGAGATCGTTCACTTTTTTACGGGAAAAGTTTTTTACATATCAATTTTTTCTCGCGATTTGGCTCAACGAATGTTTTAAAAATTAAAGGTCAATTCTGCAAGTATACCAGGATTATAATTTCAGTGTAACAATATCTTATAGTGCCTTGAAATAATATGGACATATGTAGCGAACTAGACTGGGCCAAAAAGCTTTCATTTCAATGTAGGCCGCCTCAATTACCGAAGCGGGAGGATCGTAGATAATCCACGCTATTTTCACAAATTTCACATGAAAGATCCGTAGTTTTAGTGGATTATGTATATCCAGAAAAATTCTTTACAATTAGAATTTTGTTTTTACAGTTTGACTTTAGTAAATCAACCGGCGGGCACCGGGAAATTTCGAAGACGAGGGAGAAAAATGGAATGACTTACGGCAAGCGGAATGTCAACTTCAAACTGAAAAATCTCGGCAATGCGTTGAGATAAAAAATATTTGAAAATATCTCTAATTAGCTGATTCATTTCCACTTTTATAATCAGTAACATGCTTTAATGAAAATGTTTGGATTAAATGTAGGAGTTTTAAAATACGTGATGGTGATCCGTAGCGATCTCGCCATTTTACTTTGACTTTAGTTTTAGACCATCTAGACCCCAATCGAATAAAATCGGAATTATATTGCTAGTAAATAAGTTTATATTTAGTAAAATGCATACCCACTGCACTAAAATTTAATTTATGGCAACAATCACGCCTTTGATACCGATTTATGATCATGTTTTCATTGTCTTATCGACAGTAAATTCGTCAGCTTCATGTTGTTAATGCAGTAGAACTCATAAGCTCAGTGTTACGTCTCACACAACTGACGTCATCGGTCAAAGGTCAAATTTCTGACTTTTTGATGAATTGATAAAGGTGAGTTTTGGAGTTATTTGCTAATAACAGGAGAATGGTTCAACCGATTCACCTAATTTTTTTTTTGTTAAGTTATTGATAGGTAAACACATCATTGTGGTACCATATCGTTTAGCGCTGGACCCTGTCTTTAAAAAATTATCTATTGTTTTAAAAATGGTATTACGAAATGATAATTAGGCCTATGAAATTCGGGGACAAACAACCTGGTCCGATTTGTCTTGTGTCAACACCGTTCAATTTGAGCTATCGGCTTTCTATCATTTTTCGCTAACCTATTGGGATTTTTTTATTGATAATAGTTATAATCAGCAACTTTGAAGTTGAATTTTTAAACGGAATATTGTAGTTTGCAGTCATCTTGCAAGTTGTCTTGGTGTTTGGTTCATGTTTAGAACAGTATTTCCAAACTTCTCTGTTCTTGTTTTTGCATTAGCCGCCATTTTAGTTTGACACGGGAGCATTTGATAGCGCAATGTTATAACTTTAAACAAATTCATCAAGTTATGTATTAGATATGCGAATAATCGAATGGTAAAATCCGATTCGAATATTCGCCAAAATGGATTCGAATTTTGATATTCGACTATTCGTGTGAGCACTACCTCAATTCCTATTAGTAGATGATGTTTTGCCATTTTGATAATATATAAATCTTTAATGTGTATTTCCAGCCTTCAATAACACCAGTATCAGATATATTGGTAACAGAAAATTCATTAAAAGCAGCTCGAACATTGAGTAGTTTTCTACAGAGATCAGGTGCTGTTATTCCTCCAGAATTTAAAGATCTTGTAGCTGGTCTTCAAGCTGTAAGTCATGTTTTTTTAATTCAGTTTTTTGGTTCTTTTATCTTATACATGTATGACTTGAATTTTCATGAAACTATGGAAAATGGACATGACCTATTTCAAATTTAAGCCCCTCTCCCACCTACAGGAGTTGTAAGCCGAGTACAATTTGGATACAAATTGGGAAGCTCCTAATATCCTCAGCAGGAACTCTGAAAGAACTCTTAGTCAGCTCTACAAATTTGGTTGAACTCATGGACACTCGCGGTTCTAGACATAAATTTTAACCAAGTTTAAAAAATTTGTCTTGTGCCGCGAGTGTTCCAAAGTACAGCCAAATATGTCAAGCTCCTACAGAGTTCCTTCCGAGGATATTAGGAGCTTCCCAATTTGTATCCAAATCGTACTTGAGACGTACTCGGCTTGCAACTCCTGTAAGATTTACAAATAAAAAAAATATGTCTTTGAAAGCAAACATTGTCCTGAATAATTGTGAATGAAATATTAAGAGTATTCTGTATTTTAGACTTTTTAGACTGATTTTTTGGATTGTGGATTATTTTAGGGTAGAGATGATGATGACAATATAACATTCTGTCCTTATGTTAAAGCTTTTGGTAAATGCAGGTTAGTTACGTATAATTTACTCTACTGTAGTTTATTTAGAGTTCAAGAATGTTTTTTATTTAGAATAATTTACTCTTGCAACTATTTTTTTTAGTTCAGTATATTGTTGAAACCTGATAGTCCCTTAGTCAATGTCAGTTCAAAAACCATGGTCGTATTTGCAACTACGTTCTTGACAACATGATATTATGAACCCTCAAGATCATCTAAGAACAAAACCATATGGCCATACTTTCACTTTCCTCTATGATTATATGTGCCACCATTTTGTATCCACCATTCTTGTACTCCACTCCTGGTGAAATGTTGACCTTCCCGAGGTTGTGCTTGATGTTTAAAACCCCATTCTTTCATTATATACAATCTCAAGGTCTGAGAGCATAGTTGCGAATACAACCAATGTATTCTATGAAACATGGTGACAGCATATTTTTTTGGCTCTAATAGAAAGACTTGAGAAACCAAGAATTACACTTTGACATGAATCTTATTTTCAGCAATCATCTACGCTGTACCTTCCGACACCAGATAATACCAGAAACAGACAATTCTGATGATAAAATTAACCCAAATTTACCTATCTGTGGGGAAACTAAGGTAATATATTTTAGAGTAAGAGTCTTTTATGGAATACAATCACTTTATTTCTTACAACACGACGTTTCGACAAGATTCCACTAGTCGTTATCAAATGAACAAAGTGGAATCTTGTCGAAACGTCGTGTTGTTAAAAATAAAGTGATTGTATTCCATAAAAGACTCTTACTCTATTCGTGTCGATCACTAAATGCCTATCAAACAATGTAATATATTTTATTCATTTAAAATATACTGAGGTGTGAAAACATAACCAACAGAAATATTCATGATTCATTTTCAAAATGATTAAATGTAGGAAAATATTTTAAGATTGTGTTGGCACCTGTAGCATACTGTAGCATACCTTATCTTCTTGGTAAGGAGCAAATGGTGGTTGCGACTTCTAATCTTGAATGGGTTGTGAAATTTTTCACTCGTAATTCCAGTGAAACCAGCTGTAATTGGGTTCAAATATTCTGGCAAAGATCAACACCAATAGATTTTGCCATTTGGTAGAAAGGATCTATTAAGGATCCTTAGTTGTTATCCTTAAAAAATATAGATATTTATTTTCTGGGGTTTTTTTTATTACACAATTTGCAACTTATATTGTTAAATTTTGTTCTGTCCATAACAGACACCATTTTCACTAAAAAAAAAACTTTTAAAGGAAATTTAGTAAAATTTATTATAATAGTGAAATTGTTATTTTTTTAGATGAAGATATTAAGTATTATAGATGCTAGTCATTATTATGCTAGATTATTAGAGGTCAGACTACCACAGACTACAGAAATACTAGATTTAACAGCGGACTATCTCCAACTATTTACTCAGATGGATTCTCATTATAAAAGTCATTCTCACAAAATACATAGTAAGTTTGTCATCATCAAGGCCTTGGTATAAATTACCAAAATTTTAGTTTAGAAATCTTTTGATCTTTTAATTTGTAATTTAGTTGGATAATGATTACTGTCTCTGTCCATTAAAGAGTCTATTGGGATATACCATCACAAGTTTCAAAGCAAAAAATACTACACCGAAACTTCACAACATTGATAAATTGAATTTTGCTCTTTTGATCCAAAAACTTCTGTTAAATCTCTGTATTTAAACTATAAATATTAATTTTATTTTGTAGGGATGTCTAAAGTAGGTGATATATGTGCTATTAATGATAGTAATAACCAGTATCACAGGTAAATAAACATTATTTATAAAGTCATGTGTATTATATCCCTCAATAGATGACTTTTAAAGGGATTGTAAAGTGATTTTCCAAACTTTGTATGTGTATTGGGGACACAGATAGCATCAATTTCCACCATTCCAATTTCCATTCCGCCGACCGTGGTTCTTGCAATTTCACTTAAATTAACGTGTTTTATGACGTCACTGACAGTGATCTACTGGAAGCTACTATTGATATCTATGCAGATTACTGTGAGGGACGTCATTGCAAGAACCACAGATGTCGAAATGGCAATTGAAATGTCGCAAATTGGTGCTATCAGTGTCCCTGATACACATACAAAGTTTAGAAAATCATTTTACTATCACTTAAATGTGTGTATCTATCACTATTTCTCCAACATTTTAACAACATATATATTAGATGTTGACTGTTTATATGAAGCTATGTCTGCCAATCTTTATCAATCAACTTAGTATAACATGACAAGTCTGATAATGACTTGTGCAAAGTTGTACCCTTGTTTTCATCCACATTTTTCAAACAATTTTACTGTAATTCTTTCCAGAATTTTTCTAACATGCAACAGCTGTGTCAAGAAATTTTGATGTACCTGCACCTTAATGGTCAAATTGTCATTGCTTGTCACTTTTTACAATCAATACATGCTGTTCATTTACAATATAAGAATTAATGTGTAAAATAAAAAGTTTTTACACAAAGTTGAAATATATTGATATTTATTGATTATTTTACAATATATTGTAGAGTGAAGATATTGAAAATTTATTATTCTAAAGCAGAATCTACCTCAGAAAAAGCTGTGGTACGTAGTTTAAATATTTAAAAAAACTCATTGTAATAAAATCCATTATTCATTAAAATATGAATGAAAAAGTTATGTTAATTGTAAGTCAAAATGGCTGCCTATCATGGCTGGGTCATAATGTTAAGTCTCAAACATTGACAAAGGATGAACTGAATATCAGGAACTATAATACCAAAATGTTTTCTAAATTGTAGGTACAGTACATTGATTATGGAACTCAGAAAGATGTTTTATGTAGTCAGTTATTATTCTTACCTACAACTTTAAAATCATATCCACCTCAGGTAGGACTGTTTCTCTCTAGACGAGTTGTTAGTAAATTGATAATTATATGATTTTTCAGCTTATACAACAAATTGTGTAGGGTACACAAAGTCTGATCTGGTACCAAATTGACTATCAGATAGTTCTATCAATAGAACAAGATCAAGATAACACAACTGAAATTGATTTTGCTCAGATTTCTAATCTCGTTCTAATCATTGCGATAAATTTTTAGAACTGATAGCAGTAAATACATATTTACTATTAAAAAGAAAAGAAAGAAAGACACATCTATGGTTTACAAGAATAACAACTTTCTCCCAGCTGATCCTTGGCCAAACCTCTTGGCTTTGATCTTCCCAGATTATCGTATCCGCTAGTTAGTAGTTTTTGTGACTTATTTTATGTGTTGATTTTATCAGTTAATAATACTATTTTATTGTATATATTTTGTTTCTAGGCTGTAGAAGTTTATTTATGTAGAGTAAGACCAATAGATAATGACTCTGAATGGACACCAAAGGTAATTATTTATCCATGAGGGGTATTACAAGCAATATGTGATCATTAATTTACATAGTATATTTTATACTCTAGAAGCAGTGAGCAATGAGGAAAATGAATTATTTTATTTTAAAACTAAGCTAGAAATGTGTTTTTATATACGCCCACATTATAATGTAGTCGAATATTGTTGTGACCCCTGGCTGTCCATCCATCCACAATTGGCTTGTAGACGTGATAGAGACTACAGTTTTCATCTGATTTGAATGAAATTTGTTATGGAAGTGGGTGTATCTTGCTAGTCAACCACTTTTTGTTTCAATTCTTCTATACCATCATTAATTAGGTTTTGTAAAAATATGTGATTATTCCAGAAACCATATTCATTAATTCTAAAATAGTTAATGGTTACCGAATATATTTATATTACAGGCTAACAGTTGTCTGTTTGATTTGATAAACAATGTTATTATAGATGGTAGAATTGTACTCAGGTGAGAATTTTACAGATTCCTAAAATAAACAGATAGTACTGTAGACAGACTGGAATTATGATTACTGTTATATATCTGTATACTCTGTCGGAGTCGTGGTAGAATTTTATCTGCCTTAATCCGACTAATCCCTATAACCCATCTAATCCGGATTAGAAAAATTTAATCTGGATAATCTGCCAGATTGGATGGGACAATAAACCAAGGTCCTGTGTGCTATTGATTGTGTACGTTAAAGATCCCTCGACAGTTGGAAATCGGAAATAAGAGCAGGCTAATGTCGCTGTCGTGGCAAAATTTCCCTCATTGCACACAGCATGGCGTTTGCCCGTCCTCAATTAGCCCATATAGATGCAGAAAAGCAGGACGTAAAACTGTTGAAATTGTCTAAATGTAGGAAAATTTCAGTATTAATAAATTGTGACCCTTTGACAATCAACTTTATTCAACAACAATTTTCATTAGCATTATCTTATTCTGGTAAAATATATTTTTCAGTCTAGGAAATACTATATGGGTTGATCCACTAGCCCAGAGAGAATATTTAGAGACAATTAAATCTACTATTAATAAGATGAACATTAGATCAGAGTTAATAAAAAATAAACTAGCAACAGATAATCCAGAGGTATTATATTTACTCATATATTCACTCTGCCAGCTGATATACAGTACTGTGTAATAAATATTCGTACAAAATGGCGGTGAGGTTACATTCGCTCTATGACCTTAAATACTTGCACATCGCTTGGAAATTAATAAACCATCACCTATGTATCAGAAATGTTGGACTTGTCCAGGAGTACTATTAGCAAGTAACTTATAATAATGGAGACTAAAGAAACACGTCTGTTTGGATTGATCTATCGTTTTAATCTCGAACTCAAAACTCAACTGATAATAAATAACGTCATACTTTATATGACGTTATCAAACATTCACATAAAAATCACGTTACAATCACGTAGTATTTCGCGACATTCTCCGGGGCACGAAATAATCGATTGTGTGTGTGTGTTGGCCCGTGTCCGTCCAAATATCTTTCTCATTTAGAGTTCCAGCGAAATCCACACCAGTGGTCTTGAATGGTATAGTACCCGTAGCTTTTTCTCGTGGTAAGTGAGGAGGATCTGGTTTCGAAAAGGGTCTGCCGTTTGTTGGAAGTTTAGGATGTTCATCTTTCCAAGGTACTTTAGCATAATTTTCGTTTTCTTGAAAGTATATGTGCCTATCTTGATAGTTCTTCATTTTCGTGTCCATACTTTCATCGTTTATACCCAAACTTTCTAATTTCCAGAACTGTTCTACGTTTTTTCGTTGCGACAAAACATTCAACATCGACGTCGATGTTCCTGGTTTTACATTCTTATTGTAAACGGGTCCGGATAAAAGATACCCTAACTTTGATTTGACAGCAGTTGGACCGATACCGCGTATAACCTTGTCTTGTACAAAATTCCAGTAGTTATCTGCACCGATTAATAGTTGTACCTCAAATTTTTCGTTTGCAGGCATATAATGAGCGAATTTCAATCCTCTTAAATAAGGTAACTTGAAAACTTCTTGCATGTTCAATTCGATCGGAGATGTTATATTCGGTACAATAACAGCCTCAATTTGAACTTTCTGGTTATCATTCGTATGTACGTAGAAAGTAATCTTCTCTAAATGTCGGACCAACTTTGCTCCGCCGAATCCATTGATGTGTAGTTCCTCGATTCCCAACGACCTGTACTGTAACTTATTAGCAAACTTCTGATGAATAAATGTTGTCTGAGCGCCTTCGTCGAATAAAATGTTACAACGTATGAGGTTTCCATTTTCGCTAGACACCGGTGCGACAGCAGTTAAAACGATAGATCAATCCAAACAGACGTGTTTCTTTAGTCTCCATTATTATAAGTTATTGGTGCCGTGACCAGGATCAATAACTTATAATAATGGAGACTAAAGAAACACGTCTGTTTGGATTGATCTATCGTTTTAATCTCGAACTCAAAACTCAACTGATAATAAATAACGTCATACTTTATATGACGTTATCAAACATTCACATAAAAATCACGTTACAATCACGTAGTATTTAGTGACAGCAAGTTTTAAGAAGCTTGTAGAACAAAGGGGGTACATTGTATATACCCGCGACGAGAAAGGCAACCTATTTATATGTACGAATATTTATTGCACGGTACAGTAAGTCAACCTTTTATACTTTAAAATTAGATAGTTATATCAAAGACACAGCTTTATTTTGCAAGGATATAACTTATGTTCCGTGAGGATCCTTTCTCCCAGCTGGTCCTTGGCCAAACCTCTTGGCATTGATCTTTCCCGGATTATCCATACCAATTTACAGCTGGGTAGACTGGAATTACTAGTGAAGGTGACTCATTCAAGGTCATCGGACTATCACACCCCGATTGGGAACCAAGCTCTCAAACACAACAACCACCATTGTTGTATCCAAGCAAATGACGTCATGACCTTAGACCAATGGCAGCAGGATAAAGGTAAAACTGCATCTGAAAAGTAACAAAAGTCAGTGTGAATTAAACGAGAACCAAATGTTTTGGCTTCAATTTGCTTTAAAAATTAAGGATGTTGTCATTATCTAATATCTATGAGTGACTCGATTTTCTTCAAGTATTTGTATTTGGTTATTAAGAACAACTAATAAATGAATTAATTAAATGAAAAATGAAGAAAGTGTTTTATATATTGTTGATGATTTATTGTAGCATGTTCGAGATCTAATTGAATTATTTAGTGGTAAAATACCTGTTGATGATACTGTTATTAAATCTTATTTATGTTTAGAACAGTAAGTATTAAAGTTTAATCACAATCTGAATACTCAATTCAACAGCATGCTTATATATACATATACACTCAATATCATAGTGTCTGTTAAATTCTCTATCTTAAATGATACAGCTAAATACTACACACTGATTGGTTGACAGCAAGAAAATATTGTTTTAATTCACTTAATTAAAAATTCATACGGCACATTGGGTCAAATTTCAAATTTGATTGGCCGTTCTATAATTACAATGTCCACTGCATAAGCGTTTTTGAACATTTTTATACGCCCACACGAAAGATGCAGCAAAATCTGAAAATATTTGATATGAATTATTGCCCTTGTTCTTGAAAACGTGTTTGATTTTTGGCTCGTAAACACTCTACAGGTCACAATTCTTAATGGATTTCAAGAAACATTACTGTTAATGTTTATTACCACTCAAGGATGAACCCTATTTAAAATCAACAAAATCGAAAAATATATTCTTTTAGTGTTGAAACGGTTACTGATTTTTACGACCCGGGTACCCGTCGGCCATACCCGTTTTTTTTTTCGGTTACCCCCGGTTAATTTCTCGAACTTAAAAACAAGAATAAAACACCGCATTTGCATTTGAGTACCGAAGATGATTTGACCTAGTTCTATAAGTTCTCCCTGAATTTTCGGCAATAAAACATCAATGGAACTTGACGAAAGACAACAAGAGAAACAGACAGACCCAATGGCGCCATTGTCAATCATTGCTAGAGTCTCAGAACAGATCGAAGGTTTAAATTAGTATCGTTGTCACGTAATAAATTTATTGATGGTCAGCTTTTTTTCATCTGGAATCGGGGTATGATTCTTCTCATGAATATTAATGAGTCTGAAGCTGATTGACAGACAATCAGAAACAAACAGCCAATCAGAGGAGAGTCAGTAACAAGTAATACAGTTTTTTTTACAACATTTTAATCTAAGTATCTATAGTTATAGGCGTGATTGAAACAACAAAAATAAAATCAACGAAACTAATGAAAATAAACTATGGAAAAAAGTGGACAGTGCGCAACCTGTAACAAGTCCCTTTGAGCAACAAAAATAAAATATCAATTTATAACAAAAACGAAAAGCAAATGGATACCGATGAGAAAATGAGGTATTCGTAATGGAATGTCAAATTGTCGAATAAAACGATTAAAAATAAAATGTTAAACATGTGAATAACTAAGAATAATCAACACTAATCATAATCCGTAACTAATCACTAAGCGTCTTTTTTAATTGAATCGATCAATTGTCTTTGTCCTCACTCTAGGCCTATTTGAGTGCATCCCGTAAGAAGATAAGCTGATTAACGGTGCCTGGATCCAAATTAGATCTTTTCTTTGTAACAGTATTTCCAGCATCCGAAAAAACTCTCTCTGATGGCACAGACGTCGCGGGTAGTCCTAAATATTTCCTTGCTAGTTTAGCCAACGTTGGATACCTCTTATTAGATATTTTCCACCATTCAAGAGGAGAAAAGTCTGGTTCCAAGGAGACCTCGTTTATGAATCTCTCTATCTGTTTATCCGCAGAGGTTGAACAACCGGAAGACGAACTTGCATCTGTTGGGCCGATCAAAAACTCCAATGCTGATTTCTTTGTTGGGGGTTGATATTCCACAACTCCTTCTTGATGTTGAATTTCATCTTCCAATTCCTTGGCCTCTTCGTATATATTTTTCCAAACCATATCTTTTTCAAATTTTTATATCTTGGATCCAGTGCCGAACCTTTGACCAAAATATTTTTTGTCAGAGCATCGTCATCTTGAGATAAATATCTTTTTGATAAATCTGCTTTGATTTTAGATTTCACATTCTTCATTTCTGTCGAATCATCGTCTGAGGGTGCTAAATGAATAGTTATCAATCCATGAACAATAGGATAAACCATACTAATCGTAGGGAAATCTGCGGCACTTACTACAGTTGTGGCGACCTCTAACGGCTTCAAAATTTCCACAATATCCTGAATGATCTTCCAGTCTCTGTCGGCAATATCCAAAACTTTGGCATCAGCAGATTTAATTATTGTTAATTCGTGGAGTACTGCGAGAACGGCTAGCCTTTGTATAATCAAACTTGTCAACATGTAATAAGTTGAATTCCATCTGGTCGACACATCCTTTTGTTTTTCTTTCAGAGCATTTGAAGCATTTGTTGATTTGTGAAAAAATGTTACAACCTTCCTTCCCGCAGCAACGGCTCTAATAATCGGATTAACATCCAACCCAGCTTTCACCGACAATTGTAAACTGTGACCGAAACATCTTATATGTGTCCACCTCAACTCTCTAACACAAACATCCATATTTGAAGCATTATCTGTTGTGATGCTTACAATAATTTCATTTGATACTTGAAATCGTTCCAGCACTTCCCTCATATCCTTCGCCAGGTTGACCCCCGTGTGGCGCTCAGTAGTTTCATGAGTAGACATGATTCTGTTGATCGGTTTCCATTCGTTAAAATGAACAGTTACTGTCACATAAGCCTCCGTCGCAACACTGGTCCACGCATCAGTCGTAATTCCGATGTTTTTCTGTGCTTTTAGCATATTGATAAATTTGTCCCTTTCATCATTGTAAATCCTGTCCACGTAGTTACGAACTGTGGTGTGGGATGGCACATCATACCTATAGTTCATTATCCCACAGAATTCCTTAAAACCCCTACCATTTACAATACTGATAGGACGCATGTCTCTGGCAACAAATTTGGCGAGCGACTCCGTATGTCCCTCCATTCTTTGGATTTTTTTGTCATCTGCGGTTTTTGCATAAATCCAGATATTTTCGGCTGAGTAGTTGTTTTCTGTGTGGGCGCTTTTGATACAATGACATCGACATCAAGTCCTTGTTCGGAGGTCGTCGAACTGACCTCTGTTTCCGAGACACTAGGCGATGAAAACTGTTTCTTTGCCCGGAGATCAATGGAAGGGTGTTTAAATTTTAAATGGTTCCGTAATGTGGAGGTTGATCCTCCTCTATATGAAAGAATACATCCACAGAGATCACATTTAACCTTTTCAGACTCTGTTTGTTTTCTAAAGTAATCCCAAACTCCACTCTTTGATGACATTTTGAACGAGAAAACGTGTTGTCCAAGATTCCACCATCAAAGCGTGCCGCCCGTCTGATAATGATTGTTATCACAGTGTTTATGGTCTAACCTAATTACCATAACGGTGCACACGGCACTGCCGACAAGATGAAAAAAACCATTGTCTCAATCATCCAGACTCATTAATCAATTGTACTATACTATGTCATAAAAAGAGACTTGATAATCAAGAAAAAACTTGATTCTCGCAACACATGTTTTGATAAAGGAATGGATATCCCATCCCGATACACCTCTCAATTATTCAATCAAGTAAAACAACACCGATTTTAGAAGTTTATTTAAGAAAAAACAACAGTTTAAAGACTCATAAAGTGACGAATATTAACTTAAAAAATGCTCTTTAAACTTGTTATAAAATCGGCTGTTAACCGACATTCTCAAATCAGACCCGGGTACCCGTGAAACCGTAACCGATATCGGTTAACTGAATAACCGTTTCAACACTATTTTCTTTGAATTAAACAATAAAAGACTTAATATCCCTTCTGAATGTAATGTAAAACTGTTATAATTGTTGATGTATATTATAGACAAGAAGAAGAGAATGAAAGTGAAATATTACCTGAAGCATTAGAATATCATGATGTTTATGTTACTGCAGTAGATCATCCAGGAAGATTTCATGTACAAAAAATCAGTCTCAATCAAGAGTAGGTGTTGGTCTTCATGTTATGGGTTTATCATGTCAAGAATATGAAGTGTGTCATGATTATTAAGTAGCCTGCATGTGTATGGAAGCCATGGAAAAGAAAGAAAGAATTTACAAGAATTACAACTTGGGTTCCCAGGTGGATCCTTTCTACCGCCCTGTCCTTAGCTAAATCTCTTGATATTGATCTTTTCCTGATTATCTATACCCATTATAGCTTGGTAGACTGGAATTATTAGTGAAGCTGACTTATTCAAGTTTATAAAACTTCACACCCCCAATCAAGAACTGAATCCTCAAACACAACAACCATTATTTGCTTGAATTAACCAAATAATCAGAAGTCACATTATCCTATCAAATATACCTTAAATAGGAAAATGCATTTATACTTTAAATAAATGTCTTCTCTTTATATCTTTATAACTTTATCAAATACGAATCATTCACTATTATTGATTAGTTTAGCTAAAATGATCCTGTTTATAATTATTGTAGACTAGAAGAGATACAAGATAAGATAAAAGATAAGATATTAAGTGATGAAATAACTAGTCTAGTAGAATTACCTTCTATAGGTGATTATTGTTTAGCACCATACCATGATGATCAAGAACACAGGTAATTAGTTCTTCTGAAATAAAACTTTCTCTTCTCCCAAGAGCTCATCTTGGCTCTTTTTGCTATATTGCCAATGGATCTGATACTTTTTGGGAAATCGAGGTTAGGAGTTAGGTTTTTATACGCCCACACGATAGTATGGGCGTATATTGCGGTTACCCCTGTCGGTCCGTCCGTCCGTCCGTCGGTCCGTCCGTCCGTCCGTCCGTCGGTCCGTCCGTTCACATTTAGCTCGTGCTCACTCTACAGACTACAATTCTTCATGGATCCTTTTGATATTTTGTATGTGTGTCAATATCATTATGAAGATGTGCACTATTGAATTTGGTGATGATTCGATGATTTTCTTCCGAGATATCGCGTAAAACTCTGATATCGCGTTCGTTTTTTGCTCGTGCTCACTCTACAGGCAACAATTCTTCATGGATCCTTTTGATATTTTGTATGTGTGTCAATATTATTATGAAGATGTGCACTATTGAATTTGGTGATGATTCGATGATTTTCTTCCGAGATATCGCGTAAAACTCTGATATCGCGTTCGTTTTTTTGCTCGTGCTCACTCTACAGGCTAGAATTCTTCATGGATCCTTTTGATATTTTGTATGTGTGTCAATATTATTATGAAGATGTGCACTATTGAATTTGGTGATGATTCGATGATTTTCTTCCGAGATATCGCGTAAAACTCTGATATCGCGTTCGGTTTTTTGCTCGTGCTCACTCTACAGGCTAGAATTCTTCATGAATCCTTTTGATATTTTGTATGTGTGTCAATATTATTATGAAGATGTGCACTATTGAATTTGGTGATGATTCGATGATTTTGTTCCGAGTTATCGCGTAAAACTCTGATATCGCGTTGGTTTTTTTGCTTGTGCTCACTCTACAGGCAACAATTCTTCATGGATCCTTTTGATATTTTGTAGGTGTGTCAATATTATTATGAAGATGTGCACTATTGAATTTGGTGATGATTCGATGATTTTCTTTCGAGATATCGCGTTTGTTTTTTTTGCTCGTGCTCACTCTACAGGCTACAATTCTCCATGGATCCTTTAGATATTTTGTGTTTCAATATCATTATGAATATGTGCACTATTGAATTTAATGACGATGCGATAATTTTTATCGCATAAAACTCTGATATCGCGTTTGTTTTGGTGTTCACATTTACCTCTTTATCAAGCTGCTGGTGGGCGTATACGCTTGCGAGACTTGCCGCAAGCCTATGTTTAAAAACTTGAAATTAATTAAAGAAAGAGAGAAACATCTATATTTTACAAGGATAACAACTTAGCCAAACCTTTTGGCATTGATCTTTCCTAGATTATCTTTATCAGATTGACTGGCATTTTGAGTGAAAATTACTTATTCAAGGTCAACAGACTTTCACACCCTGATCGAGAAATGAACTCTCAAACATAGCTACCATTATTTGCTTGTATCCAAGCAAATGACATTATATTTGTCGTATTACGCAGTAAAAGACGGTGCTATTAACCCCTAATAAGTTTGACCTTAAATAAACATAAGGATTAAATGCTGAATTATAAACTTCTTGCCAAGAGTCTTGTATCTTTTCTTATTCTTTTGAATAAATTTAATTATTTTGTTTAATAATTAAGTTTTAATTGTATATAGATGGTATAGAAGTAAAGTTATAGAAATAGAAGATGAGAAAAGAGTGAAAGTATTTTATGTAGATTATGGTGATACTGATTCTGTAGAGTTTACTGAGTTAAAATATCTACCACGTAAATATCGTACCTTACCTCATCAAGCTATAGAATGTCAGTTAGCTGATATCAAACCTTCAGGTATGTCTATTTCTCTAATCTTCTAGATTATTATACATTATAATAACTTTGTTCCTATTGATTTTCATTGGGGAACAGATAGCACAAATTTGTATGCCTACTTTTTATACGCCCTCATCTCTTTATGAGGGCGTATATTGTCGGCACCCCTGTCTGTCCATCCGTCAACATTTACTCGTAAACGCTCTAAAAACTAGACATTTTGACGAAATTTGATATGTGTATACATATTCATAAAACGAAGATCAAGTTCGAATTTGAGCTGTTTTCGATTGTTAGAAACAGAGTTATTGCCCTTGCCCAAAATTTTGAATATGCTATTAGATTTCAACCGATTTTGATGAAACTTAAAATGGATGTTATTGGACCTAAATCGAAAGGTTTGAGAAAGTTTAGTGTACTCCTGATTAAAATAAGGGCTGTTTTGTTGGGCGTATACGGCTGTGGTCCACATTTGTCGCAATGTACTTAATCACTTGAAGATAATATCTCCATTTAAATACATGTACTTGTGTATATTACTATATTGTATATCATAAAAATATATTCCGAGATTAATCATCATTTATTATATATTGAAACAGGTAAAGAATGGATTGAAGAATCAGGAAATTTATTATGGGATTTATCAAGATATATTAGTAAAGAATATAAACCAATGGTAGCACAGGTATGTTTTATTTTTATACGCCCACATGAAATGTGGAGCGTCTATTGTCGTCACCCATGTCCGTCGGTCCGTCCGTCCACAATTGCTCGTAAACACTCTACAGGTCACAATTCTTGACGGATTTTGACGAAACTTACTGGGTATGTTTATTACCGCCCAAGGATCAACCCTATTGAAAATCAGCGAAATCTAAAAATATTTACTATGAATTATTGCCCTTGTTCTTAAAAACGCGTTCGATTTTTGGCTTGTAAACACTCTACAGTTCACAATTCTTGACGGATTTGGACGAAATCTAATGGTAATGTTTATTACCGCCCAAGGATGAACCCTATTGAAAATCAGCAAAATTGGAATATATTTACTATGAATTATTGCCCTTGTTCTTAAAAACGCGTTCGATTTTTGGCTCATAAACACTCCATAGGTCACAATTCTTGACGGATTTTGATGAAACTTTATGGTAATGTTTATTACCGCCCAAGGATGAACCCTATTGAAATTCAGCAAAATCGGAAAATACTAACTATGAATTATTGCCCTTGTTCTTAAAAACGCGTTCGATTTTTGGCTCGTAAACACTCCACGGGTCACAATTCATGACGGATTTTGATGAAACTTTATGGTAATGTTTATTACCGCCCAAGGATGAACCCTATTGAAAATCAGCAAAATCGGAAAATATTAACTATGAATTATTGCCCTTGTTCTTAAAAACGCGTTTGATTTTTGGCTCGTAAACACTCTACAGGTCACAATTCTTGACGGATTTTGATGAAACTTGCTGATAATGTTAATTCCCAAGGATGAAAACTATAGAAAATCAGAAAAATCGAAAAATATTTAGTATGAATTATTGTCCTTGCTGTTGAAAATGCGTTCGATTTTTGGCTCGTAAACACTATACAGGTCACAATTCATAACAGATTTTGACGAAACTTAATGAAAATGTTTATTACCACTCAAGGATGAACCCTATTGAAAATCAGCAAAATTGAAAAATTTACTATGAATTATTGCCCTTGTTCTTGAAAACTCGTTCAATTTTTGGCTCGTAAACACTCTACTGGTCACGTTTCTTAACAGATTTTGACGAAACTTGCTGGTAATGTTTATCACCACCCAAGCATGATCTGTATTGAAAATCAGCTAAATAGAAAAATAATTACTATGAATTATTGCGTGGCAAATCTTTTGATTTGTCACGCTTTGTTTTCGTTATGTTTATTTTTTTTTTTTTTTTTTTTTTTTTTTTTTTTGGGAAACTTTTTAGAGAAAATCGAAAATGGTGTAGCATAATTGTATCCACCAAACATTATTAAATGACCTGGAATAAAAAATGATTATCTAAAACTCAATTTTTGCTGAACCAGGAGTGGGCTATTGCATAATATGCAATTATTTTGCAACTAGTCTGTAAGGTTTACTTATGAACCGATTTGGCTGAAATTTTCTTCAATATATTCATTGAAATAAGAAGTATCAAGTGCGGTTACAAAAATTTCAATTTTTAAATACTTTTGTAAAAAAAAATTGAACCCAAAATTGTCAAAAAAGCTCAAAATTTCTAACTCGGCCGCTAATTATCCGATTGACCTGAAATTCATAGGACATGTACAGAATGTTCATAGAAATAAAATTAATCAATCAAAATTTTTCTATCACTTCCGGTTTTGACATGAGAACTTCCGGTTTTTCAAAATCACGCCTAGCAGCCTCACTTCCGGTATAAATTTCAGATATGGACAAAAACTATATATATTGTCTGTCAGCAAGCCTGGAAATAAGGAATAGAAGGTCGCCTGTCAAAATGACAGGCTGAGGGCATACCTCGCCTGTCAAATGTCAGAAGTCGCCTGTCACCCCAGACCCAGGTACAATGTACCAAATTGCTCTTCCAATTAAAGAGTTATAGCTTGAACTAATCTTTACTTTTATTTATCACGAAATAACAATTTATGTTAATATGAAATGTTTTAAATTGATGATTAAAATCCTTCAAAATCCTCGTCTGAAGATGATTCAATGTTTTTTTCAAACCATGACCTGGCATTTTGATTATCACTTGTAGAACATCCATCAGAAATCTCAACATCACTTTCAGAGTCTCATTTATCCCTAACACAATATTCATTATCTGAATTACTGTCCAGTTCATAATATTTTCTCTTTCTCTGTTTAGGATTTTTCTGTTTTTGAATTTTTATTGATTTCCGTATTTGATTAGGACGTCTGGATTTTAGTTTTGACCATTTTTCTACCACTGGGACTACATCATAATCATTAAGTGGTGGACCTTCTTCAACAATATGCAATAGAGAACAAAGTCTATTCTCTTTCAATGAACATCTTGTTTCAGATTTCGTTCTTCTTAATTTGGAAAACAACCTTTCTAATTTTGCATTGCTTACGGGAAAGGTAAGGAGAATTTCTATTAAGAGTAAAATGTTTTTCCAGTTGCTATTTGCTTTAGGAGAAGAAAAGATAACTTTCCAAGTTATTCTATATTCATTTCTGACTGGATTCAAGTAATTATTAACAAAATAAACTAAGTCATGCCACTCATAGAGAATTTCTGGGATGGGAATGTCAACACCATTGGCTACTAAAATTAGGTAGAAATGTTCCAGAAGTGAAACAATATCATCATCAGCAAATTCTTCTTTTTCACACTGATTTGCCATTGCCAAGGAATTCCAATTTTGAGTGTCCAATATTTTTGCTATTTTCTGAAACATAATATCATCCTCCCCTTCAAGTCTCTGTTGTATGTTATCTAATAATATATCCACTAATTTTACTTTGTCAGTTTTTATTTGTTCATATGCATTGTCAAATTCTGTCTTCTTAAATTCTTACGTTTTGATACTCAACAAAATCATCACCTTTCAACAATTTTGAATCCAAAAATTTAAAACTAGCCATTTGATAAATCTCTTTGTTTTTTAACTGTATGATTTTCTCTTTAGCTTGTCTTAAAGAATTCAAGGAAGATACAATGTCCAGATCTTCTCTTTGAAAGTTTTTTGACAACACAGATACAGGCATTAGTAAATCAATGAACAAAGCAATCTGTAACAACATTTTAACTGATTTCCATTTTTTCAGATAACCAATCAGTTTATCCCTATCTTTAGTGGATCTTTCTGAAGCCATAGTTTCCAGATGTTGTAGAAAAACACCAAATTTATCAAACATTATATGCATTGCTGATAGCTTGAAACTAATCCATCTGGTCCCATTAGAGCGCTGAGGTTTAAACGTCCCTTCTTCAAATTCTATGTTTTCTTTTAATATGTCAATCAAGGATTCAAGTTCTGATAATTTTTTGGGTGATTTATGATAAAGAGCATAAACACGTAATAGCATCTCGTCAATGGATTGAAAAAAAGTTTCTTTAAAGGCATATTTTAGGGCAAGCTCCAGGCGATGAGCAAAACACCAAACATATATCAGCCATGGGACCTTTTTTTTAAGAATAGCTTTGACACCTGCTCTGTCACCACTATTAACTAGGGCTCCATCTGATCCAAAACCTATCATCTTGGAATACAACTCTGTTGAATTGATTCCTATTGATTCAAAACTTTTCTCAATAGCTTCGATGATACCAGAAGCATCTGCCTTCTTGACATCTTTTAAGTAAACAAATTTTAAGCTGGTCTCTGTTTTGTCAAAACCTTTCTCTGGTAGAAAATATAATACATATATTACTTCTTTTTCTTGCACACTATTGACTGTTGAGCCATCCGTAAGCACACTTATAAACCTGGCTTTCTTCAAGTCCGCTTTTAAATTTTGACGTATATGATCTCCATGAAGATCTACAAATTCAGAGCATTGTTTCCTGTTAGTGTAGGCCACACCAAGATCTACACCATGTTTTGATTCAAGTTCTACAATGGCTTCATACATTGTAAATGGTAGTTCATTCTTTCCGATAAAATAAGCTATTTCCATCTTTTTACACATTTGGTTTTTAATTTTGTCAGATAATCCTGAAAAACAATCGCCAATAGTTCGTTGGTTTTTATCTGAATACGTCCTAAAACCGGATATACTGGCACTGGTACCATCACTGTTGCAGGACCCGGATGGATCACTATTTGTTCGATCATTATCAGTACTATTGACATTTTGACGACAAAAAAGGTCATACGACAACTTATGGCAACGGGAATTAGCATGGTCCTTCAGGCTGCTCAGTCTGCAATTTTTAGATCCAGTTACAAAATCCTGGCGAAATTCTTTCATCTGTTTTATTCGTGATAAAAACATCTGACAGGTGCGGCAGCAAAATTCGAGGACGATTCCGTCTTTATGGTTGACTTTGAGCCATGTATTAGGGAAAGTTTCAGCTAGTTGGCTGGTCTTCCATTTGTTGACTGTTTCAACAGTTACAGACCGTTTTTTAGACATAAATTTGGACATTTTTACTACTTAGAAGGCGACAGTTTGACATTGTATTTCAGCCATTACTAAATATAGATCCAGCACGCGGTATATTTTTACACTTAAGGAGACTAGTCACGAAATTCTTCTAAACCAAAAAAATTCTTAGGAAATTCTACAGTTGTGTTCAGTTTCGACATTATTAAGATTAACATAATTACACAAATATTTCGTTTTTATAATATATAATACTCCTAAGATATTTCTACTGTGTTTTAACGTGATATTATAGCCAAAAATCACATCGAATTTACGTCTAAATTTCAGCAATAGGCCCCTTTAATGAAACTTTGAATGTGACATGCGCAGTGTCAATGTTGTTAACCTGTTGACCAATCGTATGAGTTGTATGCAATGACGTCTATAACTAATAATAGAAGTCATCATCTGTATGTTAAAATCATATTGAAACTTCCGACTAGTAGGTTCGCGACTACCGAATCGTATTATCCTTACTGTTATATTTAATAGACATTGTAGGACTTGCATGATCGAGAAGACAACTTTCATTTGGGATTGGAAATTTCGTGATATTTTTTTTTGTATGAACATTTATGGTCGCCCGTCAAAATGACCGACTGTACACAAGGGTCACCTGTCAAAAAGGTTAAAGTCGCCGGTCAATGACCGATGACCGGCGCTATTTCCAGGCTTGTCTGTCAGTCATAATTAGAATGCACTTAGCATAAAAAATCCAAACCGGAAGTGATGCATAAGCTGCCGTCACAGACTGACACATTTCAGCAAAAAATCAATAAGTCCTCTATTTGTTATCCGATTTTTATGATTTTGGTGTCTATCAAAACCTTGTAACCTTGTCTACAGTTTGTTGGAACAGAATTTTGAATTTGAAATTTTTTTATGTCTGGTTGAATTTTTTGAAAATTCAAAAGGCCATATTATGTGACCTTGACCTTTGATGACCTTGAAAATTCCAATGACGGATGTCCTTGACCTCAGCTATCCATAGGTATGCTGATATTAATTGAAAAATATTAACTTCTGATTTTCTGGACATTTGAAAATTGACATTTTTGTCAACTTTGGACATCTATATCGCATTCTCTAATCAACACAGAGAATTAAATTTTTCAATTTTGTAATGCCGATTTGATTATCTTTTAAATGATATATGACAATAACCCATTAAAATATGTTTTCAAAATATTGCGTTTTTTCGACTGAGGGTTCTAACTTACAATGCAATTATCTAATAGAAATATGGTGTGTATAGTCAGTATGTACTAAATTTTCTCATTTCAACTACATATGACATGAGCAGTTTAATACAAAATCCATTAAAGTGAGAATAGGCATAGAATACCCCTAATCTGAGAAAAAAAGGAGTAGAGAGGATTAAAATGATTGACAGGGTTATAGCAGGTTATATAATATAGTAATAAAACTATCACATGAACTTTTCACATGGAGGTGTGAAGTATTTTAGGTCATAAACAGATTAATCTGATTATGTAATCTTTTAACACTCTAAAAAGTATAAAAAATTTATTCATTTTTTTTGCAAAATTTTCACTTATATTAATTTTACATACAATCATTTAGAACAGTGAATTTTTGATACATTAACCTGTTTGAATTTTTTCTCTACCATTGACAGAACTCTTTCTACAAGATACACACCAATTTTCTTTTTGTCGTCTGCTAAGGTTATTAAAGGTCATAAACAAATTAGTCAGACTACATAATCTTTTAACTCTAGGGCTGGACTCTAGCAGACAGCAATTAAAACTGTTTACGCGTCTGCGCTAATCCGTTGCAATAAAAAGTAAGTGTTCAAACTGTTTTTTATCGTCTGCTAAGATTATTATAGGTCAAAAATAAATACACATTGTTTTAACTTTATAAGAATTAACATGTTTTTTTCGAGTGTTTGCTATATTTGATATAATATCAGATTTTTTCTTATTTTGAGGGTGATTCTTACCCACGGCTCATAATTGACTAACATACATCAATTCAACTGGCTACTGACTGCTCCAATCCATTGAAACAAAAGACAGTATTTCAACTCAGCATTAAAGGAAAATATTGACAATTACACAGTTTGAATGTTGGGGAAGGGGGTATATCCCGTATACAAAATGGCCCCTAGTCAAAATGGCAATAACAGTTAAATTTGGTCAAAATGGCCATTCACCATGGGCCCCCTATTTTGGTCAAAATGGACCGGTCACCATGGCCCCTATTTTGGTCAAAATGTATTTATTTAGTTCCAGTTCTCAAAAAGATTATACAAAAAATATATTATGTAGTGCTTTATGTTTTGTTAATTTGTAACATCATAAATAAAAATATTATTTTGAGGCCATTTTGACATTTTGGAAGGACCATTTTGACCTTTTTTGTGGACCATTTTGACCATTTATCAGGGACCATTTTGACCAAACGAGGGGCCATTAACGTCTGCGTTAATCTGTTGCAAAAAAAAGTAAATGTTTAATCTTGCCAAAGTCAAAATGGCCATAAAAGTTAAATTTGGTCAAATGGCCAGTCACCATGTACCCTATTTTGGTCAAAATGGCCTCTGAATTTCCTCTTTGATTTCAACCAATTCATTGGTTAAAATGGCCAAAAAAATAAAAGTCAAAGACATTCTAAGACTTACAATATAATTTGAAGTTCCAGTTCTCAAAAAGATTATACAAAAAATATATTATGTAGTGCTTTATGTTTTGTTAATTTGTAACATCATAAATAAAAATATTATTTTGAGACCATTTTGACATTTTGGAAGGACCATTTTGACCTTTTTTGAGGACCATTTTGACCATTTATCAGGGACCATTTTGGATACCAGACTTTAGGGGTTTGAAGTTCAAAAAGTCTTACAACTATCAGTCAAAGTATCACGGGCCACGCTCAGTGCTGTTCACAGCTCTAATTGTTGTTGTTCTTGAAAATGCGTTCGATTTTTGGCTCGTAAACACTCTACTGGTCACAATTCGTAACAGATTTTGATGAAACTTACTGATAATGTTTATTACCACCCAAGGATGAAGCCTTTTGAAATTCAGCAAAATAAAAAAATATTTACTAAGAATTATTGCTCTTGTTCTTGAAAACATGTTCAATTTTTAGCTCATAAACACTATAGGAGGCACAATACTTGACAGATTTTGAAGAAACTTGATGTGAATGTTCTTAATCACTTTTCTTGTAACTGTCAAATATATTTGTTTAAAGTCAAAGTCAGTGGGCCAGTGGGCATATATTACCTTGCCTGGCAAGCTATGTTATTAACTATCAAAATAGTATTGAACTGGTGATTGGTATTGGCATTGTTTTGACGATACTGTTAAATTGTTATATCCAAGAAATCACTTTTAGATTTAAACTATTATGTGTACTTGTATTGATTAATATTTGTGAAAACATTGTAAATTATCTTGAATTTTGACAGTTACATAAATTCATGTACTCTTTTACAAAAAACTGTTACGAAACAGTGAGAAACTGAATGATAAGGACATGTTGAGTAAATCCAACGGCTTAGATACTTAACGTCAAACTTGGGGATTTTTTTGTTTTGCGACACCCGATATATAATGTAAACATGAAGTTTTTTTTATACGCTATACGCTATTTTCGATCGTTAGAAGCAGAGTTATTGCCCTTGCCCCAAATCTTGAATATGCTATTACTCTCTTAGTTTTTAACCGATTTTGATGAAACTTAAAATGGATGTTATTGGACCTAAATTGAAAGGTTTGAGAAAGTTTAGTTTATTCCTGATTAAAATTAAAGCTTTTTCAAGATGTAGGCCTCTTTCATCAGTTTTGAGGAGTTATCGCCCTTTAACCTCCATACAGTAAGTTCGGTATGTATATACATATTCAGAAAACAAAGATCAAGTTCGAATTTGAGCTATTTTTCGATCGTTAGAAGCAGAGTTATTGCCCTTGACCCAAACAAAGTCTTGAATGTGCTATTACTATCTTAGTTTTCAACCAATTTTGATGATTAAAATGGATGTTATTGGACCTAGGTTTGAGAAAGTTTCGTTTACTCCTGATTTTATTTAAGGCTTTTTCGTTGGGCGTATATGGCTGTGGTCCACTATCTTTATCTATAATGTTGTAGGTATGCTGTAAACATGAAGTAACAGGAAGTTATATATATGAAGTTAAACTATATGATACTACTAGTAATTATGATATTGATATTAGTAAAGAAATACTATGGAGATTACCACATCAACATATTTGTGATACAGAACAAATACAGGTACAAATATACTCTTCTCTAATAACACACTGTTTTTCTTGTTAATACCTTGTAAGGATATCTTCAAAATAAAATCAAAAATAAATTAAAGATGTAAATTTTATTAACGTTATTAAGCAAAAATCCATATTCCATAAGAGAGACACTCTCTATTGCTACACAATGTCATTTTAATCATTATCATTACTTTACCAACATATGTTTATGATTAACCTTCAATTTTCAGAATTTATTTCCAAAACCAACATCCTATCCCGATTCTTTTACCAAAGTAACTGACATACCTTCATTATGTTCCTGTATATATTGGAATGAGGTTGGTAGGCTAAGTTTATTTCTTTCTCTTTATGTGGAGCCCATGTTTAGTCACATTTCTGCATAAACATTCTAAAATTTAAAGTTATTGAAGGATTATGCAAAATTGGCATGTATTAAATGTATATTATTATTAATATAAACCTAAAATGAAGATTAAATTGCAGTATTTTCATCCAAAACGCATTCAAATTTTAGCTCATTTACAAGCCACATTTCGTGACAGATTTCGATGAAACTTGGTGTTGGAAAATCAACAAAATTGAAAAATATTTGCCATGAATTATTGTCTTTGTTCTTGAAAACGCATTAAATTTTTAACTATTAAACACTCTAGAAGTTAGAACTCAAATATTTTTATTTGAAATCAAAGCTGCCAGTGGGCGTATAATATTTTACCTGGCAAGCTAGCTTATAGTTTGTTATGAACATTTTCCACAATTGGAAATGTTAACAAATCAGGTCTGCTGAAAGGAGTATTTTGGGAATTAACACTTAAATTGTCCAAAATATTTCTATGAGGAGGATTCAGGAAAGAAATAAAATTGGAATTACTTTTGTATATGTACATTGTATACTTTTTTCTACAGCATTGTGAAGGATTGGTAGAACAGTTAGAATGTATTATATTAAAAAGTCTACATCAACCAAGGTATATATATTTTCTTACAATTAATAACCATGTGACTATATCTTTTACCAACTTAAATTTTAGACTTTAGAATTCTTCAAATACCAGTTCATTTAAAAGTAATTGTTTTGAAAAAAAAAACAGATCATACCTGCATGCTGCTACCATGTATGTAAACAGATTTCTTTAAGAATACAACTAATCTCTGGCCACAAATGATTTCTGAATCAAATTTTGTCTATTATTTTTGTATATATTGAAATTTCAACCTCAAATTAGTATTGAGATTCTTAGATTGTCTTTGGGTATTTAATTTATATTGAAAATTCTTAAAACATATTTTTTCAAGGATCCGAAGGCGATCTGAGACAAATAGCATCCAATTGAAAACCATATTTTTGAATATTTGTGACATGAGAAAAAAATCATTTCAGACCTCAATGTGGCCAAGGAGTAGAAAGGTACACTTTAGACTATATTTTGAATGAATATTTATATTATATATATTACAGTCAAGTGAGTATTATGTGTTTAAATGGTAGTATCAAGTGTATGGTAATGTTAATAGGTTATATATCTAATGTTAAAGCACATGGTCATCTACTATCTATTATTACACAAGCTATACTAACTTCTGACAAGTAAGTTATTTTTTCTTACTAGAATAGGAGAAATGAGATGCATGAACGATAGAATGCCACATGCAGTCTGAGGACCAAAATGTTCCTTCAGTAACGTTAGACATTGGCATTATCTACCGTTGCTGGATTAACAGGGTTTTCTCTTCATTAACAACTAATAACCTCGTTTTAAAAACACTACGTCACATTTTATTTATCCAATAAGCCATCTCGTTACATTATTAGTGTAGGTCAGAATGATTTGCAAAGCAAATTAGACTAGACGAAAGAGTTAATTTCTCTTAGCAATTTTCCGTAATCGGGAAAATTCACGCAACCTCAACACTTTAAGATTGAAGGAAGCTTTACTCTGTTGTAAAGCCGACAAAATCTTATACAATCCTCTATTTTGGTATCAATTCGGCCTTGACCTTCGAAACTTGATTATCAAAAGGTAAATTTGCTACAAGAAATCTGGCGTCTGTTCATTCAAAAGTTTTCCCACAATAATTTGTTACAAGGAATATAACTGGTCGAACTATAATCGTTCAACCAATGAAAATTAATGACGAGAATGTCTTATCATGATAGCAACGGATTAATGTAATGAAATGAAATAATAGCCGTTGCTTAAGGAAAATGGAGGACCAATGACACCAGTAATTGTATTAAGTTTTCAGTATACTAAATTATATTAAAAATGGAAGCCGGGGTTGGTTGTAATATCTATTGAGATCTATTTGTACATTAGTTTGGTTTACTTTGCTCACATGCCAAATTAATCTCCCATTTCCCAAATTAACTGTCTCAATGAAGATCTTTAAGATGTCCAAAACCTGTATCAGCAGCTAGATCTTTTGTCAATTAAAGGGAATTTTAGAATTTTTTAGACTATCTAATCTGTAATGATGTTCACATCTCTCCTTCTAAACTTAAACATTCAAATCTCTATGTATTCATAATTATTGGCTATAAGGTTAAAAATATGACTTGTACTTAAGTGAGACTATGCATTATATAGAAAGCACATATACAAACAATGAAAGATAAATGTTTAGGAAGGGATATAATTGAAGGGATTATGTGATTTTTCTGCAGTTGGAGAAGGCTATTTACATAAATTCGAGGTTCAATCGACCCTCGAAAATGCTGAACATTCCCCTCTAAAATGGGATCTATGTCCACTCGGCTGTAGTGTAAATGAATCTCTAATTATTGTAACCTAATATTTTTATAGGTTTGCTGCAGCTTGTAATCATGCTACTATACAGCATAGTTTATCTACCTGTCTTGAACAGGTCAGTATCTGCTTCTATGTATACTATCATGATTTTATACTGGAATAGGTTATACATCAAGTAATGTTGGTTTTGTTAGTTATTAGATATGAATAAAAACTCCTTTGACATAAAAACTAATGTTATTTATAAAATGGATGTGAAAATAGTATTTCTAAATTTATGTCTTCAGTGTTTCGCAGACAGCATTGTCAAGTGCATGTCTTAAAGACAATAAATAAAAACTTATTCATTTTGATAAATTTCACTAACAACAGAACAGAGGCGGATCCAGGATTTAGAGAAAGGGGATTGGGCTATGATATATAACATGCTTTTAGAGGGTTGAGTCAAATTGGGTACCAGGATATTGCACTGTCGACCAAAAATAGGGGTAACTCGAGCCAGCAGAGCCCCCCCTTGGATCCTCCCCTGCAGAATATGTATAGTGGTATATGTTTAGTTATGAAATGTGATGCATGAACTAATGGTAATTGTTTTTTTTAGGTTAGTTGTCCTGTAATACAAGAACAAGCTGCTGAATGTATGGCTAGATTAACTCTTCAACAAGAAAGGTAAAGATTTAAACAATGGGATGAAAAATTACAACATGCTTGTTAGGAAAAAATAATAACATAAACGACATTGCTGTCTTGCTGTCAAAATATTCACCATTTATGCCATGTAAAATAACAAAACTTGAAATAATTTTATTTCATTTTAATTTGAATGAACTTGTTAATGTTTTAAGCATAAATTGTAATAAGTAATATTGTTTTATCCAGTTTAAGAGAAGGATGGGAAAATTGTAGCAGTATAACTACTATTTGTGATCTATTAGAGATGACAGAATCAGATCAGGTATATAAATAACTGTTTAGTCTGTTCGATGTTTGCATGCTAACCTGAAAGTCCAGTGTTCATGCTAATGCCACTGTCCTGGAAAAATTTCTCTCATTGCACACTG
The DNA here is from genome assembly GCA_029955415.1 of Lottia scabra. Classification (NCBI taxonomy): domain Eukaryota; kingdom Metazoa; phylum Mollusca; class Gastropoda; family Lottiidae; genus Lottia; species Lottia scabra. Next base: position 17,719,219 of record JARJEI010000001.1, read on the forward strand.
CATGGCGTTTGCCTGTCTTCATTAGCCCAAAGAGGTGCAGAAAAGCAGGACGTAATAATTTCATTTCATTTTGTCTGGCAGCAGCAGTTAAAAATGGTTTAGGGGTACTGTTTTAGAGTGCCTGCAGTATTGTTTCTTGGGGAGATTCATAAGTTTCCAAAAAGAGGAATTCAAACTAAAATTTAAAAAAAAAGTTGCATATATTTTGAAAAGTAACATTCTATTAAATTAAGGAATAATTAAAAAAAATTAGTAATTGTTCAATTGTAATATATATGTTGTTATTTTAGATTCAATGTTATATGTGTCAAACACTTTCTGCTCTATTACAAGATAATCAAAGGTATGTAAAATAGTTTCTGTGTGGTTTTCAAGTCAGTTAAAAATAATTCCCCTCCCGGAAAATCTGAAATCCTGACCAAACATGAAGCTTTTGTTGAGGTTTGTCTTACTGACTTGACGAATATTCAGATGAAAGGGATTGTAAAGAGGTTTTCTAGGTCCAACTATTTCACTTAAACTCAGTGTTTTATGACATCACATCTTCAAAGGTTTTCTGTGATAAAACATATTTTACATATGTGATGTCATCAAACACTTCATACTTGGAATTGTTGGAACCACAGACATCTGATTGGAAATTGGAATGTTGCAAATTGATGTGATTAGTGACCGTGATACTGTTTAATTGTTTGTACATAAAATATTTAAGAAATTAAAAAATGCTTTACCAAACCTGTTCATTTGACTATATGGTAGTATATTTCCAATCTTGTTGAGTAGTATTAAAGGGATATGTTCACTAACCGTTCGACCAAAAAACTTTTAGTCTCAGTACCTGGAATTTTTTAACTAATCAAATCTGTAATAATGTTCCAAACACTCCCTCAAAATTAAAATAGTTTAAAAGTCAAAAATATGACTTGTTGTTTAAAAAGACTAAGACTTGTATAGAAAACACATATACTGAAAATGAAAGATAAATGTTTAGGTAGGGATATAATTGAAGGGATTGTGCTATTTTTGGGCAGCTCCAATAAATATGAAGGCTATTTACATAAATTAAAGGCCCAAATCGATCCCTGAAAATGCGGAACATTCCCTTTAAAAAGGATGTGTATACAGTGAAAAGACCGCACACTCTGAAGACCGGTTTCCCCTGAATATCGGCCAAATGTAAAAGTCCGGATTAAAACACTCTATGATTCAATGAATTTTTTACCTGAAAACCGGCCAACCCTGAAAACCGCACATCGCCTGATGTTTGCTGTAAAGTTAGTCAAGATCCACTATAAAAAAAAACCTATTCTATCGGCCATTACTGTTCTCACGTGGTCATGATCGCTTGGGTTATTGGGACAACTATTATCGGTAAAATCAAAGGTGTCATAGATAATTGAGTAAGATCAATTAATGTTTGCCTTTAACAATCAATAGGTGTTAAATTCTATTGTAATTTGATGATTACATGCAAGCGCAGGGCTCGATATGTCTCCCGTCGTACTTGTTTGATTATCATTTCGACATCCGCGAAGAATTGCGGGTGTATTCGATTCACTGTGCTATATCCGTGTCGTGCTCCTTCATCGAAATCATATAAGAAGTGTCTGGAAGAACAAATCGAACGCACCCATCTCGCAGATTCACGTTTCATTTATTTGTAAACAATAACTTTTTTCTGATAATTTAATTATCGTAACGACAGCGCAATGAATTTAACTTGAATGATAAAATTATTTTAATTAAGAATAGTGAAATATAACGTAGGGATATCAACAATAGGCGAATTTAAACATTCATATGAATCAATTTGAGAACAACGCAAGTCTACCGATCTTGTAAATTTGAGACATAGATAGAATGAAAGTTTTTAAATGGTTTACGATTGCCCTTGTAAAAGTTATTCCTATATCTGGTCGACTAATTCATTGACGTTAATGATGGTGTATTTGACATTTCATCCTCACAAATGTTTACAATGTTACAAGTTACGGTAAATCGGCCAAATGAATTGGTCCCGTGCATGGCTGATTTTCAGGAGTTTCACTGTATTAGATAGTATATTTTAACAGATTTTCAAAGAATGTGTGTTTTCATTATAGAACCTGTGATATTATAGAAAAAGAGAATGCTGTAAATATTGCTAGTCAGTTATTGTTAGAATCTACTCATCATAATACTCAAGAGGCTGCCATACACTTCCTGTCTTCATTATCATTATGGGATAGGTAAATATTTATCACATGTAAACTAGGTTTTGAGTGGGTTAATGTGAATTTGGGAGTTTTTTTAAAGATATTGTGATAGGTTTACATCCCGGACTAGAATTCTTGCTTGGAACAAGTCATGCAATGCATAGAAATTAACCTACACATTATAAATAGAGGTTATTCTATGAAATTTTTATTTCTCATGTCGGTTATAGGATAATAATTTTTTTTTTTTAATCTTTAATGTTCAGCCTTACGCCTGGTTGTTACATATATTTAAAAGGTATAAATACTTTTCAGTGCTCAAAAGAAAATAAAGAAAGATACTGTGATATCAGCTGTGATGGAATTTATGATGAATGCTTTGTGTAATATGGTAAGAAGTCATATCAATATATCAAATTCTAATCTCAGATTTTGCAATCAAATGGAAAAAAAAAAATACAGTGCAGTGCAATAAATATTTGTACCAAATGGCAACCTGATTACATTCACGCTATGAGCCTACTTATTTATAGCGTAATAATGTGGTTTATAAATAGATTAGGAACGTCGGCAGTTATTTATATCCTATTTTAATCATGTGACATTTCATTTGTCACGTCATTTTGTTGTCGTCTGCTTTGTAAACAAATCTGAACAGAGAAAGTAATAAGGGGAAAGAATTGAGTAAGGAGGTAAAAGAAATCGCTTGGAAATTATTACATAGAGAGAAAACCATCATCTATGTATCAGAAACGTTGGACTTGTCCAGGAGTACAATAGCAAGTTTTAAGAAGCGTGTAGAAGGAAGGGGGGGACATAGAAAACACCTGAGGCAAGGCAGGAAACCTTTCTTTTTGTACAAATATTTAATGCACCCCACTGTATTTTAGAGAGTTCAAATTCTCTTCGAAAGCTGCATGTTAACCATCTGTTCTATTTCATTAGAAACTGTATTTGTTTATATGAGCTAACCAAACTATTAATTATTTTAATAAAAAGGAATGACTGTGAACTAAGCAAGAGTGAATTTACATCTATATAAAATATGGAAGTAACTTTGATCAAATGCAGAGGCTCTGGCTCTGTCTGTTCACATCTAGCTTTCCTATCTTCTCAGTTCAACTGTATATTATTATTATTTCAGTGTTTACATCATGGTGTTATGTTATGTCAGTATTTATCACAAACTAGTAGAAAAAATAAAACATTATTACTAGAGAAAAACATATTTCAAGTTCTTAGAAGGTATTTATAACCTCTTCTCTTCTCATTTCGTCATTATTATTTTTTCCTTAAAGGGATTGTAAAGAGGTTTTTTAAACTTAGTATGTGTATCGAGGACACTGATAGCATCAATTTGCGCCATTCCAATTTCCATTCCGACGTCTGTGGTTCTTGCAATTCCACTAAAACTAACGTGTTAAATGACGTCACTAATAGTGATCTGCATATATATCAATAGTAGCCTCGGTAGATCACTATTAGTGACGTCTTAAAATGCGTTAGTTTTAGTGGAATTACAAGAACCACATACGTCGGACTGAAAATTGGAATGGCACAAATTGATGCCATCAGTGTCCCCGATACACATACAAAGTTTAGAAAACCTCTTTACAATCCCTTTAATAGGCTTAGTAATATAGGCAACTTGATACAATGTACAATGCAATAAAGAAATTTTTCTAGGACAGAGGCCTTAGCTAATGTTAATATCAGATTATAACTAAAAACTGTGGCTGAAATGAAGCTTTCATAAGCTAATATTTACATTTTATTGTCACGCGCTACAGTGAACCCTTGTGAAAATATTGCTTTCATTTATCGATGAACGCAAAATTCTAGAGTGATCTCCCGTGACGTCGCTAAACAAAATCTTCCCTGACAACGTAGATTGTGGCGTATGAATACACAACATCATTATATTAAGAATAGACAAACAATGGATCAAACATCGGTCTGGGTACACTAAGAAATCGAACAATAAGATATTTATAAGTCAAATTTAGGACAAACAATAAATGTCGACTATTTGAGTGATCTGCCTTGACGATCTCCCTTATTTAAGTTAATTGACAGGAGTTCTGTTGCCGATTTTATTCCCAATTTTCTTACATTTGTAACTATATTATAGCTATTAAAGCTATAAATTTGCCACTAAAATATGGTAAAAGATACCTGAACTCTACCGAATGTAAATATAAGGATTGAATGCAGATTCTTTTTTGCGTTCATTGAATGATGAACGCTGAATTTTCAAATGTTAAACCTGACATGAAATGAAGCCATTCATTCGATTTAACACATGAAAATTCTGCATTCATCACCCAATGAAGTAAATACAAAAAATATGTTTTAAGGGGTAAAGAATTTTCATGTCATTAATCACAGTAGTGTCTTAGAGAACTTGTTGGCTAACCAGACTTGATCAAGATACTCCCTTCAGATTTCTTAATCCAGTTTCCTACTGTCAGTGATGCTGGTCAGAAAATAAGCTAATGGATCTGTCTGGCTAAAACTTTTGAGTGACAACATGTTTCAGGTTCTATTTTAGAGTTTCCAAGAGTGGAATTGTAAAAATAGTTACATGTATAATATGTATTGTATTATTAAGGTTGATGACACTAGATATAGATAGTAAAACTAAGATATTGTGTGATGAACTACAATCATCATTAGCTGTTAGAACACCACAACAAGATTTAACTAATATAGTTACTGTTAGTAATCATCATCCTATACCAATAGAACAACAAGATAGTGACGGGTAAGACTGAATAATTATTTTATACTACAATTATTTAAGAATTTAATGTTGGTATTATTAGCATTATTGGTGTTTTAACGCGTGATCTATTGTGTTTACACACAAATAATGCTAATGAGACCAATGTTTAATTCTTATATTTATATATTCAGATACCTGTATAAATCATTTTTGCACTGTTATGATAATTTGTCATTCGATTGCGTCATTGTTGTGCTTTGACAACGTCATAGTGTCACGTTCATTGAAAAAAATAAATGCCAGTTTTCTTAACTGGTTCATTGAAGAAAGTGATAATAGAAATGTAAATATATATACAGTAACAACTTTACTATCTATGTTACTATAAATTTATAATTAGAGCCAATCCTTGATAAGTTTTATTATATTTTAGTCCTGTAATGCCACCAGTTAGTTGGAGTCAGTCATCATATAAAGTTAGAGTGACAGTGAATGCACCAGGATCTAGACAAGAAGATTATATTATCAAACAACACTCAATACAGTTCAAGTTAGTATGATAACATCAAAATACCATAGGGGTCAATATTGAAGCTGCAATCTATAGGTACCCAGATCTCCTGAATTTTATTAGCTGAGCCATCCCTTGAAATATGTTTGTCGCAGGCCGCCATTTGAGAAGGCCTGATATAAAGAGATCAAAAACTGTCTTTGACTTGAGCTACAGACTCACCCTTCTGAAGCTCAAATTTGTTCAATGACAGAATTTTTTTACTCTTTATTTATTTTATGTATCCACACATCTTATAACATTATGCAAATCCACCATTATTTCAGAGCAAGGTTAGACAATCAGGAATATGGTTTTGATCTGGAATTATTTGATGAAATTAAACCTGATACTAGTAGGATAGATATTATTGGTAATAGAGCACAACTAATATTAAATAAATATACTAAAGGTACCTGGAGTAGATTATTAAAATATAAACATAAGGTAAGATATTTTAAATGATATTTCACTGTTCTATAAATTAGTCTGACTTACCATGTTCCTTCAGCAACGTTAGACATTGGCATTGTCTACCGTTGCTGGATTGACGGGGTTTTCTCGTCATTAACAACTAATAACCTAGTTTTAAAAACACTATGTCACATTTTATTTATCCAATAAGCGATCTCATTACATTTTGAGTGTAGGTCAGAATGATTTGCAAAGCAAGTTCGACTAGACGAAAGAGGTAATTTCTCTTAGCATTTTTCCGTAATTGGGAAAATTCACGCAATCTCAACACTTTAAAAAAATATTTTAAGATTGAAGGAAGCTTTACTCCGATGTAAAGCCGACAAAATCTTATACGATCCTCTATTTTGGTATCAATTCGGCCTTGACCTTTGAGACTAAATTATCACAAGGTAAATTTGCTAGAAGAAATCTGGCGTCTGGTTATTCAAAAGTTTTCCCGCAATGAGTTGTTACATGGAATATAACTGGTCGAACAATAATCAAAATTAATGGTGAGAATGTCTTATCATGATAGCAACGGATTAATGTAATGAAATGAAATGATAGCCGTTGCTAAAGGAACATGGACTATTACTAGCTTCTGATTGTTTAAATTTTTGAAGAAACATTCCAGATGAGAGAAAATTTAAATGCAATTTTTATGTACACTTACCATTTTAAGAATACATTGAAAATTCTTTAAAAAAAGAAAATATTACAGTTACACCGATGCAATTTGAAAGAAGAATAGTTAGGAAATGGTCACTTAAATTGATTTTCCCCCAAGACGCTTACTTGGTGCTGCTGTATTTGAAATGCAATAATTTGTTTATATATTTCAATTATAGACCAGTGCTATCAGTAGAGATTTTGATAAAATAATCAACAGTTCAGACTCTGAAAATTCTGATGACAATATTCCTGCTTTAATAAAAGGTAAATATTTTTAACATTACCCTATGTAATGACCATAAGCAACAATTGTAATATTTCTTAAACAATGTGTCTTTATGGACCATCATATGATACCAAGGGTATGGATTAATAGATTGAATTGGTGCACAACAAATTTTCTCATCCTATTCTACACTGATGATGAAGGGATACCTTATTTTATGTAATAGGTAGATCATATTAAAGGGATTATAAAGAGGTTTTCCAAACTTTGATTGTGTATCGGGGACACTGATGGGCGATGGCATCCATTTGCGCCATTCCAATTTCCATTCCGATGTTTGTGGTTCTTGCAATTCCACTTAAACTAACGCTGATTTTTTTCTGTTGCATTCATAAGACCATTTCTTAAATCAATTTATTTTGATGATTTCTTCCAAATGCTAATAGGCATTAAGAAATTTACTGAAGCACATGTAAATGGTTGGAATAAAACCACTTAAATTTCACTGTCCTACAACTACAACTTGTGTAAATGTTGGTCTTAGAAAAACAATTTAGAAGAAAAGGGCAGAAATCACAAGATATTGTGTATCAACTCCAATTAGTGTTCATTGGTTCATTTGAAATACATCTCACACACAATCAGTGTTAAAAATGCAACAATAAAATTGTATTTCAAGTTTGAAACAAATATCTGAGCAGAAAAGGTTCTGCTTAAGCGTCTGGGTAATCAGCTTTAAAACGGAAAGAACGAAAATGTTTACAAGCAAGATCAAGGAGAGTTACTTCTCTTCAGGATTTTATAATGTCAATATAGCTTACAGAATTATTAAGCATGATTCTAAAAATCACTTGATTTTATGGATTTATCAAATTATAGAGGGATTCTGAGGGATTTTAGTTATGACACAAGGTCCAGTGATAAATTATATTCTCTTATTTGGCAGGTTTGAGCAAAATTGAAAAATTTTGTTCATTCTAAGAGGTGGTATCCCTTTAACAAGGAAATATTTCAGACCGCAATATGATTATTTCAGGTAAAAAACCAAAACTACCTACTACTGGTCCAGAAGTGAAATATCGTAGTCCTTATATGGAAGATCATGATAGTAGTGATACAAGTGATAGTTTAGTAATGAACAGTGAAGATGAAAAAATGGAAGATGAATTTAATTACTTTGAATACAAAAGTTAAAAAGTTATCCATTGAAGAGGACAAAATGTATTCTCAGGGATTATTTTTGTGAAATTCAACAGTTTTTTTAAATTTTGGCACCCAGGAATGTCTGGTTACATACCATCTATATGAAAGGCCTGCAATTTTCAGTTACATTTTAGGGTTAAATATGTTTAAGAACTGGCTTATTTTTATCCTTGTTTAAATTATATTACCACAAATTTTCAGAATTTCTTGATTTTCAAAAATCTTGGAAAAACAATTTAGACCAAAGGAGCAGAAATCACAAGATACACCCTAAGTATTCCAAAAATTATTTTGGTGTTTGTTATAGAAATTAAGTTGTGAATTTGTTAATTAATTATAATAATTAGGGATTAATTAAGGAGTGAGTAATATATATGATTTAATCAATAATTATATCTGTTGAGGTTTATATCTAAATCCTTTATTCCTTGTAGTTTACTGTTTCTTGTAATAGTATCTTTATGTACTGTGTAACCACAATGTTTGCTGAATCTCATTTTGCCTATTATTTTTGTATGAATTGAAATATTAACCTCAAAATAGTTCTAAAAAATTTACATTTTCTAGGAGAAAATTTGTTTTGTTTTTTTTTTTCATTTCCATTGACAAATGGCATGCAATTGACAATCATATTTTGAATATTTGTGACATGAGAGTTAAAATTCAAATTAGAAATCATTGTGGTTAACAGTAGATATTTGTTTTGTACTTTCCTTAACAATGATTTAAAGTGACAATCTTTACTATAATATGACCACTAAGGCCAAAATTAGGTGAATTGAGAAACTTTTCACTTGATGATAATTCATCTACTGACCCTGTACAGTGTTTAGCAGGATCATAGTAACAGATTTTGATCAAAATACTTACACTAACAAGAATTCTGTTCCGAAAATCCTCAGATGCATAGTAATTCAACCCTAATTTTCAAAATGTCCCTGAACCCTCTTCAAGAATGACTTTCAAGGAGAATTTTGTTCAGAAAATCTTCAGATGCAAGGAAATCAATCCTAATTTTCAAAAAATTGCTTGGGGAAGCCCCTACAACTTTTTATACGCCCACACGAAAGTTGGGGGTATATTTTAATCACCCTGTCGGTCCGTTCACATTTGGCTTGTGCTCACTCTACAGGCTACAATTCTTTACAGATTGTTTTGATATTGATTTTGGTAATGATCGGATAATTTTTCACCGAAATATTGTGTCCGACTTGACGTTTCACTCTATTAGCTATATTGTGCATCTCATGCTCACTCTATAGGCTTCAATTCTTTACAGATTCTTTTGATTTTGATTATGTGTGTCAGTGTCATTATGAAGATGATTCCTATTGATTTTTGTGATGATCGGATAATTTTTCACGGACATATCGTGTCTAACTGTCTTGACAGTGTGTTCATAAGTGTTAATTCAGTTTATATTCACAGTTCTTTCTTTCAACTAAATGTCAATGGGCAACAAACAAACACTCGCACTTACAATCAAAGCTATCAGTGGGGGTATGTTACCTTACCTTGCCTGGCAAGCTATATATTTTTTATTTTTTTTTGCTTTCTATGGCCCGTTGTTAGGGCTGGGCGATATACCGGTATCGCGATAAATACCGGTATAGGAATTTATATCGTTAGTAATATCGCCTCAAATAAAAATACCGAAATATCGCCATATCGTGATATATGTAATTATCATGATATATCGTAAAATTTTGGTCAAGATAAAGTCATTTTAACAGTTTTAACACATAACTTAATACTTTTAGATATTTGAAAAAGATGTGTTTTTTCATGCTATTGAAGATTTGGTTGTTTTTGACAGATTTACTGGTTTTCTTACATTTAAGATTTTTTGATAGAACAAAACATGAACATTTTGTTTAAAAAACCAGTAAAAACCCTTCTTAAAAATATCGCGATATATACCCATATCGTGATATATTAATGATGAATATCGTGATATCTACTTTAACCAATATCGCCCAGCCCTACCCGTTGTACAGAATCATATTTCATAGTTGAAATAACAACTCTAAAATACCACTAAGAGTCAAAAAATTTTTGGGAAGGAAGAGAGTTTATTTCAAATTTAAAAAATTGTCAAATCTTATGTTTTTATGGACCCAAAGACATTTAAGAAAATTGAATTTTTTTTTTTTTTTATTTTGTATTCTGAGGTTGCTGTGGTTTGCAAATAGCAAATTATTGTGTTTTATTTTAAAGTGAATAGTTTGTTAAGTGTATATTATTACAATTATCACTACTGTCATATATTTGTAAGAATCAAATAGGTTATGAAGTATAATTCCCTAGTCTAAGATTCTGAGAGGCTTTCATCAACATGTAAAATGATAAGTGCTTAAAGATATATTCCCTTATTTTCATTTATCCATATATATATATACCGTAATTGGACTGCTAATACTTATATAAATAGAAAGTAGAGATGTTCTAATGACTGGAAAAAATACCAGTTTGTCTCATAAGTCCATAATTAACTCGTAATTAGGCTAATTATGACGCAGATTTCTTTAGTTAGTACCCTAAAAAATTCTCCTTCTCTCCTAACAAATCTCGGTTTTTAAGTCTCTTTTGATTTTGTTGATTTGTGTAAGTTAAAGAGACCTAACGAACGTGATCAAACATGGAGTCTAAATTTAGCGTTTCAAAGCGAATTGGATCAAATGGATTTTCAAGCCTCCCTACGCCCACACACGATTTATAAACTTATAAATACATGGATTATTCATTAGAAACACCGATTAATCAATTAGTAAACTTGTAATGATTTTAACAATCTTGGGAACATGAAATCATGATAATATGTTGGTTTTAATAGTGAACTTTTGGTGGAAAAACTCAAATTTTGTCTTTTTTTTTATGTCTCAATTTAAATTCCACACTTACCACAAAATCGTATTTGAAGATTTTTTTGAAGAACAACGCACTGTTGTAAATATTTTTTTTAAAAATGCCCTATAAGGGATGGATTTTATAATGTTTTTTTTTTTGTATTCCATATTTGTTATGCAATTTAAAATTGCTGTTAATTATGTTATTATGTTAATCCCTCAAAAAGAGGATTGATTATTTGTTTATTTTATTATTGCTCTCTGTAAAGAATATATCAGTATTTTTCAAGTAAAATATCCATAAATTTCATCAAATAAAGTTTTTGGAATATGATTGAGTACTGTATTAAAATTTAGTGTGTTTTTTACCCTATAGTTATTAGGTCACCTGGTGTCCATGGTGGAATCTAATTTGATTTTCTTCAAAATTTGATATTTTAATGAAAGTTACTGAATTGCCCCTGTACAGCAAAAGTCAGAATTGATATGCTATTTTTATACGCCCACATGAAATGGGGGGCGTATATTGTCGTCACCCATGTCCGTCCGTCCGTCCACAATCGATTGTAAACACTCTACATGGCACAATTCTTCGCGGATTTAGATAAAACTTACTGATAATGTTCATTATCACCCAAGGATGAACTCTATTGAAAATCAGCAAAAATCGAAAAATATTTTCTATGAATTATTGCCCTTGTTCTTGAAAACGCGTTTGATTTTTGTCTCGTAAACACTCTACAGGTCACAATTCTGAAAGGATTTTGACCAAACTTACTGATAATGTTTATTACCACACAAGGATGAACCCTATAGAAAATCGAAAAATATTTACTATGAATTGTTACCCTTGTTCTTGAAAACGCGTTCGATTTAGCTCGTATACACTCTACAGGTCACAATTTTTAACGGATTTTGACAAAATTTACTGATGATGTTAATTACACAAGGATGAAAATCAACAAAGTCGAAAAATATTTACGTTGAACTATGCCCTCGTTCTTGAAAATGCGTTTGATTTTTCGCTTGTTAACTCTAGAATATATATGATGGATTTTGATAATATTGTTCAGTATTGTCACAAAAAGTTTAAAAGAGGTGTATAACTGAAGGTTGAATATTTTTTGCTGTAACTCTCAAATAAATTTGGTTAAAGTCAAAGCTGCCAGTGGGCGTATATTACCTTGCCTGACAAGCTATGTTCATCAATGATATCTCAAATATTCAGAGCAACTATGTCTATTCCTTCCTACTGTCTGTGCAAGTTGAAAAGTTTTTTGATTTTTTGCCATATTTTTTTTGAGAACTGGAATAGAAATTTCAAATTGGTCTTGTCAGTCTTAGAAAGTCTTTGCTTTGATTAATATAGAAATAGGAACACAATTTATGTCTTCAAAATTTGTTTTTACAGAGGACAATTCTCAGTCAAAATTAGTGACCTTTTTGGGTTGAAATTTCTAAGAGAGAAATGTATTTCCATTTAATGTAAACCTACAAAAATTATATTTTTTATCAAAGCAAAGACTAACAGTAGCATTGTCTTGCTGATATTCCAAATCTCATAAAAATAATCGCAAAAATTCAAAAAACTTTTCAACATGCATAAACAGTAGGCTCTAATGTAAAAAAAAATTCCTTATTTTGAAGAATATTGTATACTATGATCAAATTCGAATTCTCCTATATTTCGTATACACGTAATAAATAAATCCTGGGAGAATGTAGGCCTAGACAATGAGCTTGAACAAATTGAACAGTTAAAAGTGTAAACTATCACTGAGATCGTGAGAGAAAAGCTGAACAATTTGTATTGTGTTATATGAGTAATTACAATCTAACTCTTACGTCCGGACAAGATGACTAGATAAACGAAATCTGATGAAAGAGATTATCTGCTAGGCTGGTGTTTACCAACTTTCAAGACTTGCCAAATCTCAGATCAACATAACACGTCTTTTACACATTCCTTCTGTTCACAATACTTTTCATTTAGACCTTCTGTTTTAAAAGAATTCAAAATATCTTTTTTTTAGTCTTTTAATGAGTATCAATGCCCTGTATGTTCGGTCAGTACCATCCGGATTCTCGAAGAGTATCATTCATTGGTTCCACTAATTTCACTAAAAACCATTGAATTTGAGCTTTTTTCGACCGCTAGTAGCAGAGTTATTGCCCTTGCCCTAAAGTCTTGAATATGCTATTACCAGCTAAGTTTTCAATCAATTTTGTTGAAACTTAAAAAGGATGTTATTGGACCTAAATCGAAAGATTTGAGAAAGTTTAGTTTTATCCTGATCAAATTTAAGACTTTTTCGTTATCTTTCAGATGGTTCTCAAGATATAATTAATCAAATCAATTTCTTCAGATTTTGGTCCATAGTCTTCATTTCTTGGAACAAAAAAAAAAAACAATCTAACCTCCGAAAAAAAACCCACCAAACTGCCCAATATAGACCTATATAGATCTACTATAGCTACTCGAAGATATTTTAACTAAATGGTGAATTTAGGTTAAACTGGACAAACAATACTTATTTATCATATGTATAGTCACTGGTCGCTGTATCCTTAAAAGACTGTCCTTTAAAATTGGTACTGTCTATTTACCACTGCGTGGTAAAATGTTAAACTAGGCCAATGTCACCATGTTAGTCAATGGAGACAAAAACGTGGTACTTATTTTTACCACGCTTTTTTCTTATTGGTCGGATTTTATTAATTTTTTTGAAAGAATCCAAAACATCACGTTTTTCAAAATTCAAATATGTCAATATTGTGCACATTTCACCACGATAACATGCAAAAATAGGCAGATTGAAATTCAAGGCGTAAGAAAATTTCCGCCATATTTGATGTCGGTGACTATGATTTTTGTGTATTTCGGTTGCTAAATTTCACAGTACAACTGCAATGAAGCTAACGATATTACTATGAAATATTTTTGTATTTGAAGATTTTTTTTTAAAAATTCTCGAAAACGCAATTTGTATCAAGTTTATGGTTGAAGATTATTTGTCTTTTTAAAACATGACTTTCATTTAAGCTAATTCAATGTCTGTAGCCTTTTGTTTAATCTCAAAATACGCAGAGAAGTTTCTTTCCGGGATTTGTGTGTGAAGGATACATTGTTTTTCTATATAGTTCAACTTTTATATTCGCTACCTCTATGCCATCTAGTAATCTTTGAAGTCCGCATTTCATTTCATTTCATGTTGGCGGTAGAGTAGGGGTGGGGGTCGTGGTCAGTATCTATAGTTACTATACACCAACCTATTATTAGTTATAGTCACTATCCTCTATCTACAGTCACTCAACACCAACCTATTATTATTTATAGTCACTATCCTCTATCTACAGTTACTCAACACCAACCTACTATCATTTATAATCACTATCCCCTATCTAGTCACTATAAACCAACCTACTATCATTTATAGTCACTATCCTCTATCTACAGTCACTCTACATCAACCTACTATCATCTACAGTCACTATCCTCTATCTACAGTCACACTACATCAACCTACTATCATCTACAGTCTCTACCCTCTATCTACAGTCACTCTACACCAACCTACTATCATTTATAGTTACTAACCTCTATCTACAGTCACTTTACACCAACGTAGTATCATTTACAGTCACTATCCTCTATCTACAGTCACTCAACACCAACCTACTATCATTTATAATCACTATCCTCTATCTAGTCACTATAAACCAACCTACTATCATTTATAGTCACTATCCTCTATCTGCAGTCACTCTACATCAACCTACTATCATATACAGTCACTATCCTCTATCTACAGTCACACTACATCAACCTACTATCATCTACAGTCTCTATCCTCTATCTACAGTCACTCTAAACCAACCTACTATCATTTATAGTCACTGTCCTCTATCTATAGTCACACTACATCAACCTACTATCATCTACAGTCACTATCCTCTATCTACAGTCACTCTAAACCAACCTACTATCATTTATAGTTACTATCCTCTATCTACGGTCACTTTACACCAACGTAGTATCATTTACAGTCACTATCCTCTATCTACAGTCACTCTACACCAACCTACTATCATTTATAGTCACTATCGTCTATCTACAGTCACTTTACACCAACGTAGTATCATTTACAGTCACTATCCTCTATCTACAGTCACTCTACACCAACCTACTATCATTTATAGTCACTATCCTCTATCTACAGTCATTCTACATCAACGTACTATCATTTACAGTCACTATCCTCTATCTATAGTCACTCTACACCAACTTACTATCATCTACAGTCACTATTCTCTATCTATAGTCACTCTACACCAACCTACTATCATCTACAGTCACTATCCTCTATCTATAGTCACTCTACACCAACCTACTATCATCTACAGTCACTATCCTCCATCTATAGTCACTCTACACCAACCTACTATCATCTACAGTCACTATTCTCTATCTATAGTCACTCTACACCAACCTACTATCATCTACAGTCACTATCCTCTATCTATAGTCACTCTACACCAACCTACTATCATCTACAGTCACTATCCTCCATCTATAGTCACTCTACACCAACCTACTATCATCTACAGTCACTATTCTCTATCTATAGTCACTCTACACCAACCTACTATCATCTACAGTCACTATTCTCTATCTATAGTCACTCTACACCAACCTACTATCATTTACAGTCACTATCCTCTATCTATAGTCACTCTACACCAACCTACTATCATCTACAGTCACTATTCTCTATCTATAGTCACTCTACACCAACCTACTATCATCTACAGTCACTATCCTCTATCTATAGTCAATCTACACCAACCTACTATCATCTACAGTCACTATCCTCCATCTATAGTCACTCTACACCAACCTATCATCTACAGTCACTATCCTCTATCCTCTTAGTGATTACAGATAGAGTAGGTTTATGTATATTGATTGTAGGTAGAGGATAGTGACTGTAGATGATAGTAGAATTGTGTATAGTGACTGTAGATAGAGGATAGAAATTATAGATGAGAGTAGGTTTATGAATAGTGACTGTAGATACAGGATAGTGACTATAAATGATAGTAGGTTGATGTAGGTAGGCTGTGGATATAGGATAGTGTCTGTAAATGATACTACGTTAGTGTAGAGTGACTATAGATAGAGGATAGTGACTGTAGATGATAGTAGGTTGGTGTAGAGTGACTGTAGATATAGGATAGTGTTTGTAGATGATAATACGTTAGTGTAGAGTGACTATAGATAGAGGATAGTGACTGTAGATGATAGAAAGGTTGGTGTAGAGTGACTGTAGATAGAGGATAGTGAGTGTAGATGATAGTAAGTTGGTGTAGAGTGACTGTAGATAGAGGATAGTGAGTGTAGATGATAGTAAGTTGGTGTAGAGTGACTATAGATAGAGGATAGTGACTGTAGATGATAGTAGCTTGGTGTAGAGTGACTGTAAATAGAGGATAGTGAGTGTAGATGATAGTAATTTGGTGTAGAGTGACTATAGATAGAGGATAGTGACTGTAGATGATAGTAGCTTGGTGTAGAGTGACTGTAGATAGAGGATAGTGAGTGTAGATGATAGTAAGTTGGTGTAGCGTGACTATAGATAGAGGATAGTAAGTGTAAATGATAGTAGGTTGGTGGAGAGTGACTATAGATAGAGGATAGTGATTATATATGATAGTAGGTTGGTGTAGAGTGACTGTAGATAGAGGATAGTGAGTGTAGATGATAGTAAGTTGGTGTAGCGTGACTATAGATAGAGGATAGTAAGTGTAAATGATAGTAGGTTGGTGGAGAGTGACTATAGATAGAGGATAGTGATTATATATGAGAGTAGGTTTATGTTTAGTGATTGTTTAGAGGATAGTGACTGTACTGTAGATGACAGTAGTTTGGTGTATAGTGACTATATGAAGATAGTGACTGTAAATGATAGTGTATATCATTGCCGTTATCATTGAAGACCTATTCCCGAAAGAAAATGGAAAAATGGCACATATTCCATGTATTCTGAACCATATTTCAGACAGATTCCGTGAAAGAGAGGGAGCTTTCCAATAACCTCACAACTTTGAAAAAACCCACTGTCATATCACATGAATTTATTAAATTATTATCGAACAAAAACCTTCTACCACGAATTATGAGTATAATTTATGGGTATTGTCTTTGGTCTCATACTCTTATTTTCCCCAGTTTTCCATACAATACATACAAAAAGTGCAGATTTGTTGTGAATAAAATGATTCCCCAAAAGAGAAACAATGCTGTCCATTTCTAGGCTACTAGCTACTTATAATTATATAACGGGGAAGGAAGAATTGGGATAGGGAAAGAAACATATTCTTAATCCATAAGGGCAATCAATAAGCAAATTGCAGTTTCGCAACAAAAGATTGTCATTAAGCAAGTTCAAAACGAAGAAACCATATTGTAACATCATAGTCTGCACTTATTTGTACCTGGGATAATGTTTAACCTGTAACCCAAATTTCATAACATGGACCATTTTAGATAGGTTGGAAAACGGTAGTATCCAACCTTGAACCCTGAACTCTACATAGATGGCCTTGACATTTATTTGTAAACAAACATTATTTTTATCCACAAATCCGGATTTTTGGGTGAAAACAGTATAAATATGGATGTAAAATACTTATTTTTATGCATCTTGGTTTTACAAATCAGATTAACCTTAAAAATATCAAAATAATGACTAATTTTATTTACCACGCCGTGGTAAATAGCTGTAAGGTCACTTATGGCTATTTACCACGCAGTGGTAAATAGACGCTGCCTTTAAAATTTATAGATTATAAAAATAACCATATACTCATATGTAAAATACAATAAAATGAATATACATGGCATAACTTTAATGCATAATGATACCCATTTGCTATGTCGGAAATTACTTTGACCATGCAATTGCAGGTGTGTTGTGCGATAGTGTACAATATGTTAAATTATATATGATATTTAAGATATAGGACTATATTACATGTATTATCGTGTATCACAAGCACAAACAATCTTAATTACTATGAATCTCATTATCATTGTAATATTGTCTACGGTGGGGATGATATGCCTAAGCATTCTTCTAACAATCTGAATGAAGTCAAATGTATTTGTATTTTGCACGACCGGAGTAATGACTCGTGCATAACATCAATTGTCATCACAGCCAAAATTAACAAATATCTCGGAAACATTTGTCAAGAATCAAGAATATAAATCTTTTTTTTAATTGGGTTCCAGGGCGAAAATAAGTCGCCCAGCTGCAAATTTGTATTGTCAGTCCTATTTTGAACCATCTTTGTGATCCCAACTTGGTCCCCTCACCCAAAACATTCATAGAAACGCTGACTAAAAAGTAAAAAGAATTCTCAATGTTGATTAAATTGCTTCTTGTCACTTGATTAAGACTTGGCGGCAAATATTACCGATCACCGTTATTGTGGGTTTATTCATTATCTATATAGATATGAGGGACTAAATGCATATAATCTAAACGTGTATATATAGGGTATATATTCATGAATATTTATATCACTTGAATAAATGGATAGGTTTTATTACGGAATTGTTACAATGTGGATCTATACATAAAGGAAGTCTATAGCTTATCAGTTTTAAGAGTCACAAAGCATTTTGTGGAGATCCTCCGGAAGGTGAGTTGTTTTCAACTTAAATCGCTTTTAAAAAAAAGAAAAGAAACATCTACATTTTTCGAGGTTAACAACTTAACTCCTAGCTGCTAATCCTTGGCCAAACCTCTTGACATTGATCTTTCCCGGATTATCCGTACCCATTTACAGTTTGATATATTTGAATTAAGAGTGAAGATGACACAGACCACGTAGGGAAATGTGAATCTGAAAATCGAGTGGCCGACATTCAAGGAGTTTAGTGGTGGGGATAACGTTGAAAGTTCCATTTTGAAAATTATCAGCCAAAGTGTCAATTAGTTAACTAATGGCATGAACTTGAAAAGAAGAAAGCAATAACCCGACTGTCAAATGTATTCTATATAGCTATTTAATTGATCTTTTATATGCAATTATTAATAGATATATATATCAATATTTGACAATGTTATACAACCATGAAGACAACAGATGTTTGACTTCGCTAATAAATACAAACATGCTAGTATCGCAACAACAACAAAAAATCACTAGTATCTCTATTATCAGTTGGACTATCTATATTCATTGATCTAATTAAAATATAAACTGAAATATATTCATAAGTTTTAACCCCAATAGACTACGGAACACACGGACAACGACAATGCCTCATGTAAAATGAAATTTAGGATCGTTCTGGCAATGGGCCCCTGACTAAGGATCGTTCTGGCAAAGGGCCCCTGACTTAGGATTGTTCTGGCAACGGGTCCTCGCACTATATATAGTTCATAGGGCAGTGGCAGTTACCTAATCATCTTCAATTTCCAAGTTCAACAGAAACAGCCTTTACCGTACAGAGTCTCGAAGGGATGATCTACGACAGCCATTCGGCTCGCAATACTGACATGGGAAAAAAAACCCTGATTTAAAACCAAACGATACAATATAATCTCAGGTGACGTGAGTTAATATTGCCGAAGAGAATGTAGGCTAACTTGAGATTTACTTTCAACAAGCTAAATCAATCTGATAGGACGTGTACTCTTCATGAAAATTACAGGGCCGGCGCGCCAATTTATTTTTAGGGGGTACAGACATCAAAAGGGCACATAGCCAATCATGGCAGCGATGTGTAATTTCAACATTTAGATGTAATTTCCCATGAATTCAACTTTAATAATGCCTGAGTAAAAGAGTCAGTGTACATGTAGCAGTGGCGGGTTTAGGAATTTCATAAAAGGGGTGGATAATGAAAAATGTGTTCTAAACAAACCTGCGAGCGCCGAAGGCGCGAGCGGCAAATTTTTTTAGGTTCACATATAGTTTATGGTTCAAATATACATCTCTAAATCTCCAAAGATTTTTCAACATTTTAATGAAATGATATATAAATTGGTAATAACATAAACACGTCAACACCAGGGGCGGATCCAGGATTTTGGAAAGGGGAGGCGTATATTCCAATTTGAGCCGAGCGAAGCGGGGCGAAATTTTTTTTGACCTTTTTTTTGGCTTAAAAACATAGATTTTACTAATTTAACGGTTTCTGACATGGACTATGTATGTTTTATAGTAAATGTTAATGGGTTAGACATTTTTGATGTCGTAATACAGTCTAACTTATAAAAAAAAAAAAAAAAAAGGCCAAGTAAAGGGGGGGGGGGCGTACGCCCTCTACGCCCCCCCCCCCCTGGATCCGCCACTGAACAGTACAGGTAAGGGGGTGGCTAGCCATTGTAGATACGCCCCTAGTTTGAAACATGCTGACCCTATTCAAGCCTCTGATGATTTTTCTTTGCCAGTTAGACCTACCATAATTAAGTATAATTATTTCGATTAACAAATTTCAAACGGCCTTTATTTTAAGAAAGATTCAAAATCTCAACTCTCACAAAAACATTTTGTTGTTACATCATTCCAAATCAGGACTTCATGTTGGATGTTACAACCAAACAGATTCGTGTCCAGTAGATTTGATCGAAATTGAAATGTAATGTAGGCCCTCTTTCGTCGGAGCGGGCGTAGACAAAGTGGGACTGTGCGAGGAGTGGCATGATGGGTAACGCGTTTTTTGAGCAACGTCGTCTAGGGAAACTGTGGCGGTATTTAGCTCATAGACGACTGTACAGTTTTTTTTTTTTCATTTTATTCTTCACAAATATTTTTTTTTTCAAATTCAAAAAGGGCACTTTCCGAGTAAATTTTAGGGGGTGCAAACACCCCCCAAACCCCCCGGCTCCGCCGGCCCTGAAATTACATGAAGGTAATAAAGGTTCGAAGGTACTGAACCGTAATATGAAACAGAATAATTTATTATGTTAGTTTTATTGTTATTGACGTTTCATTCTCTTGATCACAGACCAATACTTTGCTGATAACCATCCGTCAACATAGAACTTCGATTTTATTTGTTAAAGGGGAATGTTCAGCATTTTCGATGATAGATTTCGGACTTTCGGAATATTTTTAAATAGCCTTCAGAAGTACTAGAACTGCACGAAAATCATATAATTCCTTCAATTATATCCCTACCTAAACATTAATTTATCTTTCATTTTCCCTATATGTGTTTTCTATATAACGCATATAGTCTTACTAAACGACGAGTCGCATTTTTTACTTTCAAACGATGGTAATTATGGGTATGTGTTTGAAGGCTTAAATTTTGTAGAAGAGTTGTGAACAACATTACAGATTAGATTAGCTAAAAAAAATCCAGATTCTGAGACGAAAACTTTTTTGATAGAACACTTAGTGAACATATCCCTTTAACGTTTACAAATAATAAGGAAAATAGCAATCTTTAAATTTGAAAATATGTGTATATACATCTGACTAATGTAGACATCTCTTTCTAGTTTAGTGTCTGTAGTGTCTATATATCTGACTAATGTAGACATCTCTTTCTAGTTTAGTGTCTGTAGTTCCTATACATCTGACTAATGTAGACATCTCTTTCGAGTTTAGTGTCTGTAGTGCCAATACATCCGACTAATGTAGACATCTCTTTCAAGTTTAGTGTCTGTAGTGCCTATACATCTGACTAATATAGACATCTATTTCGAGTTTAGTGTCTGTAGTGATTATACATCTGACTAATATAGACATCTATTTCGAGTTTAGTGTCTGTAGTGACTATACATCTGACTAATATAGACATCTCGTTCTAGTTTAGTGTCTGTAGTTCCTATATATCTGACTAATGTAGACATCTCTTTCAAGATTAGTGTCTGTAGTGCCAATACATCCGACTAATGTAGACATCTCTTTCAAGTTTAGTGTCTGTAGTGCCTATACATCTGACTAATATAGACATCTATTTCGAATTTAGTATCTGTAGTGTCTATACATCAGACTAATATAGACATCTCGTTCGTGTTTAGTATCTGTAGTGTCTACATCTGACTAATGTAGACATCTCTTTCGAGTTTGTGTCTGTAGTATCTATATATCTGACTGATTTAGACATCTCTTTCGAGTTTAGTGTAGTGTCTATTTGACTAAAATAGACATCTCTTTCGAGTTTAGTATCTAGCTAATGCAAGCATCTCTTTTAGTATAAGCAGTAGGCTTTTCTATACATCTGACAAATGTTAACATCTCTTTATGTGTTCAGTATCTTACTAATGTAGACATCTCTTTATGTGTTCGGTATCTTACTAATGTTGACATCTCTTTCATAATCGGCATATGACTAATATAGATGTCTCTTTCGAGTTTAATATCTGACTATTGCAGACATCTTTTCTGATTTTTTGCATCTGCAAATTTGACAAATAAAGCCACCTTTTATTGTAAACATATATCACTATTGTTCCATCTGTAAGATTCGGACTATTAACTATCGTGATGACGAGCGGAATATCGTCTACTAGTTCATTAGTCACAGTCTCTTTCCTGTAACAAAATCATTATAACCTTGTCTGTTGACATTTACAGTGTACAATACTCACTGACACAGCCTGTTGGATATTCTATCTAGTTCCTGTTAGATATTCTATCTAGTTCCTGTTAGATATTCTATCTAGTTCCTGTTGGATATTCTATCTAGTTCCTGTTAGATATTCTATCTAGTTCCTGTTAGATATTCTATCTAGTTCCTGTTAGATATTCTATCTAGTTCCTGTTGGATATTCTATATATATATAGTTCCTGTTGGATATTCTATCTAGTTCCTGTTAGATATTCTATCTAGTTCCTGTTGGATATTCTATCTAGTTCCTGTTAGATATTCTATCTAGTTCCTGTTAGATATTCTATCTAGTTCCTGTTAGATATTCTATCTAGTTCCTGTTGGATATTCTATCTAGTTCCTGTTAGATATTCTATCTAGTTCCTGTTAGATATTCTATCTAGTTCCTGTTAGATATTCTATCTAGTTCCTGTTAGATATTCTATCTAGTTCCTGTTAGATATTCTATCTAGTTCCTGTTAGATATTCTATCTAGTTCCTGTTAGATATTCTATCTAGTTCCTGTTAGATATTCTATCTAGTTCCTGTTAGATATTCTATCTAGTTCCTGTTAGATATTCTATCTAGTTCCTGTTAGATATTCTATCTAGTTCCTGTTGGATATTCTATCTAGTTCCTGTTAGATATTCTATCTAGTTCCTGTTAGATATTCTATCTAGTTCCTGTTAGATATTCTATCTAGTTCCTGTTGGATATTCTATCTAGTTCCTGTTAGATATTCTATCTAGTTCCTGTTGGATATTCTATCTAGTTCCTGTTAGATATTCTATCTAGTTCCTGTTGGATATTCTATCTAGTTCCTGTTAGATATTCTATCTAGTTCCTGTTGGATATTCTATATATATATAGTTCCTGTTGGATATTCTATCTAGTTCCTGTTAGATATTCTATCTAGTTCCTGTTAGATATTCTATCTAGTTCCTGTTAGATATTCTATCTAGTTCCTGTTAGATATTCTATCTAGTTCCTGTTGGATATTCTATCTAGTTCCTGTTAGATATTCTATCTAGTTCCTGTTAGATATTCTATCTAGTTCCTGTTAGATATTCTATCTAGTTCCTGTTAGATATTCTATCTAGTTCCTGTTAGATATTCTATCTAGTTCCTGTTAGATATTCTATCTAGTTCCTGTTAGATATTCTATCTAGTTCCTGTTAGATATTCTATCTAGTTCCTGTTAGATATTCTATCTAGTTCCTGTTAGATATTCTATCTAGTTCCTGTTAGATATTCTATCTAGTTCCTGTTAGATATTCTATCTAGTTCCTGTTAGATATTCTATCTAGTTCCTGTTAGATATTCTATCTAGTTCCTGTTGGATATTCTATCTAGTTCCTGTTAGATATTCTATCTAGTTCCTGTTAGATATTCTATCTAGTTCCTGTTGGATATTCTATCTAGTTCCTGTTGGATATTCTATCTAGTTCCTGTTGGATATTCTATCTAGTTCCTGTTGGATATTCTATCTAGTTCCTGTTAGATATTCTATCTAGTTCCTGTTAGATATTCTATCTAGTTCCTGTTGGATATTCTATCTAGTTCCTGTTGGATATTCTATCTAGTTCCTGTTAGATATTCTATCTAGTTCCTGTTAGATATTCTATCTAGTTCCTGTTGGATATTCTATCTAGTTCCTGTTAGATATTCTATCTAGTTCCTGTTGGATATTCTATCTAGTTCCTGTTAGATATTCTATCTAGTTCCTGTTGGATATTCTATATATATATAGTTCCTGTTGGATATTCTATCTAGTTCCTGTTAGATATTCTATCTAGTTCCTGTTAGATATTCTATCTAGTTCCTGTTGGATATTCTATCTAGTTCCTGTTAGATATTCTATCTAGTTCCTGTTGGATATTCTATCTAGTTCCTGTTAGATATTCTATCTAGTTCCTGTTAGATATTCTATCTAGTTCCTGTTGGATATTCTATATATATATAGTTCCTGTTGGATATTCTATCTAGTTCCTGTTGGATATTCTATCTAGTTCCTGTTGGATATTCTATCTAGTTCC
Organism: Lottia scabra; assembly: GCA_029955415.1. Lineage (NCBI taxonomy): Eukaryota > Metazoa > Mollusca > Gastropoda > Lottiidae > Lottia > Lottia scabra. The sequence continues at coordinate 17,743,745 of JARJEI010000001.1, forward strand.
TGTTAGATATTCTATCTAGTTCCTGTTGGATATTCTATCTAGTTCCTGTTAGATATTCTATCTAGTTCCTGTTAGATATTCTATCTAGTTCCTGTTAGATATTCTATCTAGTTCCTGTTAGATATTCTATATATATATAGTTCCTGTTGGATATTCTATCTAGTTCCTGTTAGATATTCTATCTAGTTCCTGTTGGATATTCTATCTAGTTCCTGTTAGATATTCTATCTAGTTCCTGTTGGATATTCTATCTAGTTCCTGTTGGATATTCTATCTAGTTCCTGTTGGATATTCTATCTAGTTCCTGTTAGATATTCTATCTAGTTCCTGTTGGATATTCTATCTAGTTCTTGTTGGATATTCTATCTAGTTCCTGTTGGATATTCTATCTAGTTCCTGTTGGATATTCTATCTAGTTCCTGTTAGATATTCTATCTAGTTCCTGTTGGATATTCTATCTAGTTCTTGTTGGATATTCTATCTAGTTCCTGTTAGATATTCTATCTAGTTCCTGTTAGATATTCTATCTAGTTCCTGTTAGATATTCTATCTAGTTCCTGTTAGATATTCTATCTAGTTCCTGTTGGATATTCTATCTAGTTCCTGTTGGATATTCTATCTAGTTCTTGTTGGATATTCTATCTAGTTCCTGTTGGATATTCTATCTAGTTCCTGTTGGATATTCTATCTAGTTCCTGTTAGATATTCTATCTAGTTCCTGTTAGATATTCTATCTAGTTCCTGTTGGATATTCTATCTAGTTCCTGTTAGATATTCTATCTAGTTCCTGTTAGATATTCTATCTAGTTCCTGTTGGATATTCTATCTAGTTCCTGTTAGATATTCTATCTAGTTCCTGTTAGATATTCTATCTAGTTCCTGTTAGATATTCTATCTAGTTCCTGTTAGATATTCTATCTAGTTCCTGTTAGATATTCTATCTAGTTCCTGTTAGATATTCTATCTAGTTCCTGTTGGATATTCTATCTAGTTCCTGTTAGATATTCTATCTAGTTCCTGTTAGATATTCTATCTAGTTCCTGTTAGATATTCTATCTAGTTCCTGTTGGATATTCTATCTAGTTCTTGTTGGATATTCTATCTAGTTCCTGTTGGATATTCTATCTAGTTCCTGTTAGATATTCTATCTAGTTCTTGTTGGATATTCTATCTAGTTCCTGTTGGATATTCTATCTAGTTCCTGTTAGATATTCTATCTAGTTCCTGTTGGATATTCTATTTAGTTCCTGTTGGATATTCTATCTAGTTCTTGTTGGATATTCTATCTAGTTCCTGTTGGATATTCTATCTAGTTCCTGTTAGATATTCTATCTAGTTCCTGTTGGATATTCTATTTAGTTCCTGTTGGATATTCTATCTAGTTCTTGTTGGATATTCTATATATATATATATAGTTCCTATTGGATATTCTATCTATATTTCTATGTGAAAGGTAAGTGATGGAATATTTTTGGAACTTTGTCGGTTGTAAGTTGTTCTAGAAGTGAAATATCACTGATTTGAGTAGTATGATTTGAAAAATGGGATAGATAACATGAAGGAACCGTGTATATTGCCAATTATTTTATACTCTTCATGCAATTGTTAAATACTGAAGAGTAAAGAAGACACTTTCCAATGGATGCCTTGGACTATTAATAGAGGGGATGTGTTTTAACTTTATAAAAACAAATTGTGGATAAATTTTGCCTCCTGATGTGAAAATAGTTTGTTTTTTCACTACTAGCGGAAGAGAGAGTAACCTTGTTCTATAAACGTCGGTTGGTTTTTGATTTTTTACTATTCTATTTTAAATTTATTAGTTTACCATTTCCTTTTTTGTTTTTTTTTTTAATTTCATTATAACTGTGATATATATGCCTACCAACACTGAGAATCGTAATGATATCTTTTACTCTTTTCCAACAATAAATGGGCGTCCTTGTATTTATATGAAGATCTAAGAAAGGCTTTAAAACCAATTTCACGGATTTTAGAATCTATGATAAGTCAAAATGCATCTAAGAGATGAATATTTTGTAGAGTCAGCGTTATCTATATTCTGATTGATTGATTTGGTCTTTTCCAACATTTCATAACATTGCATTCATTAGAATGTTACATGTGTTCAATGAGTAAATTGGATGCATTGGTTTTACAATGAGTCCATTATAAATTTATGTACTTTTTCTTGTCTTCAGGCTTGTAATTTCGTTTCTTTTTTCGTATGCTCTCGAAATGGGAAATGGTGTGGATGTCTTGATAAGGTTTTAAATTTAACTCTATTCAGATGATGTTTAACACATTGCAAAGGCGATATTCTCTTTTTTGGCATCCCACTAAAATTTTCGTCTTTTTTATTCCCTTCTTCATTCAAATGGTGTATAAAGTTCATTTCTCCATTCATCATTGTCTAGTCGAGTTAGCCAAGTTGGCAAAATGACTTGAGTCACATACCAGTGGTAATCACCTAGCTCTTGTCTTCTTGACAAATTATCAAGCTATGTCTAAGATGAAGAGAGAAAAAAGATAAAAACTTTTCACCTGGTTAAGAGACTGTGTTAACACTGGGACCTGCGTGTAAGTCAATATACAGATCGATCGTTTGTATAGCCTCTTTGTTTACAACACTTAAACCCGATATTAGGTTCTTTTAGAACAGTGTTCAGTTCTAGTGTTTCTAGAAATTATTAAGTGAAGGAACAGAGTAGGGCCACAACACTGTGAATGGGGACTGACACCACAAAATATTTTAGGAAATTTCAAACTGGGAGCACCAAAGCCGCTACTGTTCAAGTATTCGCAACAAGCGGACCATTAGCCTTGTCATTATTAAGCGCAAGATATTATATAGGTTTTTTTCATTCACTCAATGATCGGACACCCTATTTTAATCTTGTTGACTTGAGGATGTCTGTTGCCTAACCATTCGTGAATGTATTATTAGAATTGGATGCAGTTCAAATTTTACACGTAATAGGGTGCCTTTGAGAAAAATGAAAAGTAAAACGTTAAAGGAACATGTCGTCATCCGATCGACCAATGGAAGGCTACCTTAACTTCAGGAACTGAAATATTATCAGTAATAGTGTTCACAGTCGAAAATTGATAAATTGATTCTTCCATGAGTAGGCTATTAATAACTATCTGCGTTAGAAAGATAGAAATTCGATTCATATTTTCGTACGACTTATGATCATGACTCCTTACTAATATGCTTGTACATTTGTATTGATTTGCGTACCTTGCTAATTATATTTTATGTTTTAGTACTTTCGGTACAGTTGTGGGGATAAGCTAAAAAAAATTCTAAAATTATCTTAATGTAGGTTTCTTTGACTAACTTGATAAAAAAAAATAATCTTTACAAATTTGATATATCTGCAAATTTCCATGATTGGCTAATTATTGTGAAGTTTAACGTTTGGCAAAAGCACACTATTGACTTTTTTAATCGAAAATGTTGAGTAGGGGTCGAATGTGACGGCGTGTTTTGTCTCTTTGCCAAATGAAATTTAAAATTTGAATTTGAAAACATGTGATAAGCCTTTGAGATAGATATTGAATAATAGGAGTTGAATAAAGCATGTTTTTAATATAAAATGGATTAAATAGAAAGAAGTGATCAAAGTGGTATATGAATAAAGCGGAGGTTGTATAAGGATAATCCGCTCTAGTGAGTTAATATACAAGTTGATGTGTGCTGTATTTAAACTGTCATTTACACCTGTTTATATGTTCAATCATACTACAATATACTGTTTTAATATAAACAGGTAAGATTTGTTATAATTACATGTTTTAACTTTACACTGTATTTTTTTCATACTGTAGCTTAATTGGATTTGTCTTGTAATGTTATTTATATGAATGGATTTTCGAATAATTCTCATCCGATTTTCTTGTCATGTTTCTATCATTCTTAATTTTGGTCCTGTTAATAGCGTTCTTTATGATGTCTCTATTAGTCTTGATCTTTATGTTTCTATCGTTCATATAATCTTGATAATGTTTCTATCATTCTTGATGATGTTTCTATCATTCTTGATCTTGGTGATGTTTCTATCATTCTTGATCTTGGTGATGTTTCTATCATTCTTGATGATCTTTCTATCATTCTTGATCTTGGTGATGTTTCTATCACACTTTATGATGTTTCTATCATACTTGATGATGTTTCTATCATTATTGATCTTATAATGTTTCTATCATTCTTGATCTTATGATGTTTCGATCATTCTTGGTGATGTTTCTATCATTCTTGATCTTATAATGTTTCTATCATTCTTGATCTTGATGTTTCTATCATTCTTGATCTTGATGTTTCTATCATTCGTGATCTTGATGTTTCTATCATTCTTGATCTTATAACGTTTCTATCATTCTTGATGATGTTTCTATCATTCTTGATCTTATGATGTTTCTATCATTCTTGATCTTATGGTGTTTCTATCATTCTTGATCTTATGATGTTTCTATCATTCTTTATGATGTTTTTATTATTCTTGAACTTGATGTTTCTATCATTCTTGATGATGTTTCTGTAATTCTTGATGATGTTTCTGTAATTCTTGATGATGTTTCTGTAATTCTTGATGTTTGTTTCTATCATTCTTGATGATGTTTCTATCATTCTTGATCTTGATGTTTCTATCATTCTTGATCTTATATGATGTTTCTATCATTCTTTATGATGTTTCTATCATTCTTCTTTATAATGTTTCTATCATTCTTGATCTTATAATGTTTCTATCATTCTTGATCTTATGATGTTTCTATCACTCTTGATGATGTTTCTATCACTCTTGATGATGTTTCTATCACTCTTGATGATGTTTCTATCATTCTTGATCTTGATGTTTCTACCATTCTTGATCTTGGGATGTTTCTATCATTCTTGATATTGACGATGTTTCTTTCATTCTTAACTTTGATAATGTTTCTATCATTCTTAATGTTGATGTTTCTATCATTCTTGATATTGACGATGTTTCTATCACTCTTGATGATGTTTCTATCATTCTTGATATTGACGATGTTTCTATCACTCTTGATGATGTTTCTATCATTCTTGATATTGACTATGTTTCTTTCATTCTTAACTTTGATAATGTTTCTATCATTCTGAATCGTGGTGATGTTTCTATCATTCTTAATGTTGATAAAATTTCTATCATTCTTAATGGTGATGTTTCTATCATTCTTACTGTTGATACAATTTCTATCATTCTTAACTTTGATACAATTTCTATCATTCTGAATCGTGGTGATGTTTCTATCATTCTTAATGTTGATAATATTTCTATCATTCTTAATGGTGATGTTTCTATCATTCTTACTGTTGATACAATTTCTATCATTCTTAACTTTGATACAATTTCTATCATTCTGAATCGTGGTGATGTTTCTATCATTCTTAATGTTGATAATATTTCTATCATTCTTCATCTTGGTAATATTTCTATCATTCTTAGTATCTGTTCTATTCTACCTTAATGACGTTTTGTGCATATTAAGTTTTTTTATGTTTTAATCTTATTCATTATGATATCAAGAGGTTAAGCGTCCATATATCTGTTCGAAATCAAACGTCACGTTTCCAACTTCGTAGGTAAAAAGAGCCAGTTACATGCTATATTGTGTGAGGTATGTATTTAAAGGTTTATGATACATTCTACACATATTTGGTAATTTATACCGAAACGAAATACTTGTGACAAGTATTATTTGGTGAGTTAAAGGGGAATGTTCAGCATTTTCGAGAGTCGATTTAGGCCTTGAATTTATGTAAACAGACTTCAAAAGTACTAGAACTGCACAAAAATCACATATTCCCTTCAACTATATCCCTACCTAAACATTTATCTTTCATTTTCTGTATATGTGCTTTCTATATAATGCATAGTCTTACTAAACAGCGAGTCGTATTTCTAACTTTCAAACATGGCCATGGCCCCCCCAGAATTTAGGCTGGCCCGGCCTTGCCCTTCCCCCCCCCCCCCCCCCACTTTGAAATTTTCGTATAATGTTAAATACAGATGGTATGTGCTGGTAGCCCCCCCCCCCCCCTGACAATTATTTGGCCCCAACGCGGCCCCTCCACCTAAAAATTCCTAAAAACGCCACTGTTAAATAACTCCAGGTTCTGAGACTAAAATCTTATTGGTCGTATAGTTAATGAAAAAATCCCTTTAAGTAAAGAAAAAAGTAGTCATGTAGCTCTTGGAAAACGCTGAATTTTGGTTTATGTGAGTTGATTAGTTCATGTGGGCTTAAACAGTCTTTTGTTAAGCGATTAGCGACAAGGGTTCCAATCACTTTTAAGCAAGAAACATTTTGATGTAAAGATTAAAAAAAAATGCAAAGCATAAATTGTATGAGAAATACAAAGACAGATCAACATTGTTTTAAGAATGAAGATATTTTGTGGTAAAGTTTTTGTGTTATATAAATTTGACACTAAGATTTGAATAAGCTAACAATATAATATTGTGTGATTACGTGCTTCATTAATAGTTAGACAAGTCAAAACCAACCTTGAAAACCATACTATACATTGTTTATTTTAATTAGATATTTTACACCAGAATTAATCAGAGTATTATGTTCTGTGAGGTCTGGTTCCTAATGATCATGATATTATGTTTTAAGGGAGTTGAGTCTTGTAATAATCATACATATTATGATATGTTATTTAAAAAATTGAGTTTGGTAACAATGATACACAAGGTACAATATTGATATTTTTTTGTAATGATGATATATAACGATTGATATGTTATTATAAGGGATTGAGTTTGGCAATGCTCATGCATCACAAATTTCTTGGGGAATTGAGTCTTAAAATGATGATACATGTACAATACTTTTAATAAATGTTCTTGAAGGATTGTAAGTCTTGTAATGTTGATACATCTAGAATGATATGTTCTTATAAGAGATTGAGTCTTTTGATGATGATACACAACGAATGATTGTGCATATATGAGATTGAGTCTTTTGATGATGATACACAACGATTGATATGTTCTTATAAGGTATTGAGTCTTTTAATGGTGATACATAGCGAATGATATGTTCTTGTAAGGTATTGAGTCTTGTAATGATGATACATAACGAATGATATATTCTTTAAGGTATTGAGTCTTGTAATGATGATACATCAAGAATGATATGTTCCTATAAGGAGTCTTGTAATGATGATACATCAAGAATGATATGTTCCTATGTGGGATTGAGTCTTGTAATGATGATACATCAAGAATGATATGTTCCTATAAGGTATTGAGTCTTGTAATGATGATATATAACGAATGATATGTTCCTATGTGGGATTGAGTCTTGTAATGATGATACATCAAGAATGATATGTTCTTATAAGGTATTGAGTCTTGTAATGATGATATATAAAGAATGATATGTTCCTATATGGGATTGAGTCTTGTAATGATGATATATAACGAATGATATGTTCTTTAAGGGGTTGAGTCTTGTAATGATGATATATAACGAATGATATGTTCTTATAAGGTATTGAGTCTTGTAATGATGATATATAACGAATGATATGTTCCTTTATGGGATTGAGTCTTGTAATGATGATATATAACGAATGATATGTTCTTGTAAGGGATTGCGTCTTGTAATGATGATACATCAAGAATGATATGTTCCTATAAGGTATTGAGTCTTGTAATGATGATATATAACGAATGATATGTTCCTATATGGGATTGAGTCTTGTAATGATGATACATCAAGAATGATATGTTCCTATAAGGAATTGAGTCTTGTAATGATGATATATAACGAATGATATGTTCTTTAAGGGGTTGAGTCTTGTAATGATGATATAGAACGAATGATATGTTCCTATATGGGATTGAGTCTTGTAATGATGATATATAACGAATGATATGTTCTTGTAAGGGATTGCGTCTTGTAATGATGATACATCAAGAATGATATGTTCCTATAAGGTATTGAGTCTTGTAATGATGATATATAACGAATGATATGTTCTTGTAAGGGATTGCGTCTTGTAATGATGATACATCAAGAATGATATATTCCTATTTGGGATTGAGTCTTGTAATGATGATATATAACGAATGATATGTTCTTATATGGGATTGAGTCTTGTAATGATGATATATAACGAATGATATGTTCTTATATGGGATTGAGTCTTGTAATGATGATACATCAAGAATGATATGTTCCTATAAGGAATTGAGTCTTGTAATGATGATACATCAAGAATGATATGTTCTTTAAGGGGTTGAGTCTTGTAATGATGATACATAACGAATGATATGTTCCTATAAGGTATTGAGTCTTGTAATGATGATATATAACGAATGATATGTTCTTATATGGGATTGAGTCTTGTAATGATGATACATCAAGAATGATATGTTCCTATGTGGGATTGAGTCTTGTAATGATGATACATCAAGAATGATATGTTCCTATAAGGAATTGAGTCTTGTAATGATGATACATCAAGAATGATATGTTCTTATAATGTATTGAGTCGTGTAATGATGATATATAACGAATGATATGTTCTTTAAGCGGTTGAGTCTTGTAATGATGATATATAACGAATGATATGTTCTTATAAGGTATGTAGTCTTGTAATGATGATATAGAACGAATGATATGTTCCTATGTGGGATTGAGTCTTGTAATGATGATATAGAACGAATGATATGTTCTTTAAGGGGTTGAGTCTTGTAATGATGATATATAACGAATGATATGTTCTTATAAGGGATTGAGTCTTGTAATGATGATACATCAAGAATGATATGTTCCTATAAGGGGTTGAGTCGTGTAATGATGATATATAACGAATGATATATTCCTATTTGGGATTGAGTCTTGTAATGATGATATATAACGAATGATATGTTCTTTAAGGGGTTGAGTCTTGTAATGATGATATATAACGAATGATATGTTCCTATATGGGATTGAGTCTTGTAATGATGATATATAACGAATGATATGTTCTTATAAGGTATTGAGTCTTGTAATGATGATACATCAAGAATGATATGTTCTTATAAGGGATTGAGTCTTGTAATGATGATATATAACGAATGATATGTTCTTATAAGGGGTTGAGTCTTGAAATGATGATATATAACGAATGATATGCTCTTGTAAGGGATTGCGTCTTGTAATGATGATATATGTACAATATTTTTAATAAATGTTCTTGAAAAATGCAAGTCTTGTAATGACGATACATTACAATGATTCAAGAGACTGAATCTTTTAATGATGATACATAACGAATGATATGTTCTTTTAAGGGGTTTAGTTTTGTAATAATGATACATACCAATGATATTAAGTTCTTATAAGGGATTAAGTCTTGTAGTGACGATACATCAAGAATGATATATGTTCTTATAAGGCCTTTGTTTTCAACTGGTTTTCTCAAGTGTCCCCGATTACCCACAAGGAAATGACCATTTCCCCTGAATTGTCAGCGGAAGTCATCGAAAACATGAAATTTTGAAGCATGGACACTGGATGCTTATCCACACAGATAATTACTTTTTCAAGACTTATAGCTCAGTTTATGTCCGAATGTCCCCAGTCTGGGACAGAGATCAGAAGGGATTGAGTCTTGTAATAATGATACACCACAGATGATATGGTCCTAATAAGAGATTGAGTCTTGTGATGATGATGATGCATAACGAATGATATGTTCTTGAAGGGATTGAATCTTTTGATGATGATACATAACGATTGATATCTTCTGAAAAGCGATTGAATCTTATATTGATGATATAGAATATAGAACGAATGATATGTTCTTATAAGGGGTTGAGTCTTTTGATGATGATACATAACGTATGATATGTTCTTAAAAGGGATTGAGTCTTGTATTGATGATATGCAACGAATGGTATGTTCTTATAAGGGGTTGCTCCCAGGACAAAATGTATTATCAACTTTTTAATGATTTAACATTACATTTGATAGTTGTATTATCAATTTAATGAGTCTATTGATGATGATACATACAACGCAGGATTTAGATATCGATTATACATAACATATGCTATGTTCTTAAGGAAGTACATGTAGTATTGTGTCTTATAGTTTTGGTACATTGTATCCTGTTATGTATTACCGTGATGTTTTATTCTAAAATGGGTAAATTATTATCCTAAACTAGTCTTTTGCTGTTTAACCTCGGATCTAGTACATGTAATGTACAAAAGGGCAAGTATGACAGATTTATTAAGTTTCCCAATTTCCTCGTTTGTCCATTTTCCTTATCATAAATCAATAATGAATAATTTTAAAGTCGTACATTTTTATCCACCTATATTCTGATTTTCCTTTTTGAGCATTCTCTCACGATGTCCAGATGTACATATGATTTAGGAAAATGTAACATTCGGGTATAAATGTCGGGCCTTTGTGAGGGCATCTTGAGCCATCGTATGACCGCAATTTTTCAGTTTCAGACTCTTTTCGTGAGTTGTGAACGTAATAAGACGTATTTCGATGGAAGACACTTCTCTGAAAAAATATAAAAAAGTAAAATGAACAAAAAATCTAAATTTTCAAACTTGGAGTGTATATTCAGCAGGGGACTTACCTGGTGGCTTCACTATACAACAGATTACCAAAATAATCAGATAAATCCAGTAAACTATGTTTATATGCAATAATTGAAAAACGCTTACTCAAATTTTAAGAGTTTTTCAATTATAATCTGTAATTGTATGGAAAATTACATAGTTTTATGGGTTTATTTGATTCTGTTTGTATACTTTGGACACCGTTGAGGAATATATACTCTGATTGACCATGTTTGAGAACTCTTTTAAGAGGTGGTATCGCTTTAACAAATAAAAACAGGAGCCTTTGATAAAAATAGATGATCAAACCTGATAGCATTGACTTTTCAGTCAGTGACTGACTTTATTACTCTAATTATATCCTCTTAATGTTTTAAGACACAAGAGGACTGAAATAGGATCAGTCATTATCAGATCTTATTGATTTTCTATTAGAAAGAGATGTATTCAATACTATGTATGATATTAATATCAATGTATATTTCTGCCTGACCGGTGTTTATATAAAGTAGTGACAAAAATAGCCTATATTTACCGTTTAATTATACATTGATTATTAAAGATGGGTTGCTCTCTTTTTTTTGTAAACAATATTCTATTGATATAAAAATGGATTGGGGAACAGACTTTCGCCTCTCGTATTTTTCTACATATGAAAATATGTTAGGTTAGTTGATAGAAGACAAGTTAACTTTCGCTTCCAGTGGGTTCTTTTTAATAATAATTTAAGATTAAGAATAATTGCAGAGTTATTTCCCTTTAAATTGAAAATAATGATTCCAAATGTAAATTTCTCTTCAAATTAATATACTGAATATTTTCCTTCAGCTATCACATCTATCAGTTTCCTCTACAACACGTCATTCTTGTCATTATACTTTCAAACAAATTATTGCAGGAAATATCCATCTTCCAATTCGTCGTTATCAGCAAAATACAAAACTTTGAAACTTGGGGCGTTGGAATTATCTTATATTGGAAGTGAATATTTAGGACACATAATAGTATATTTCTATCAAATTTTACATAGAAAACTCAACACGAAGAGTTGACTTGTTTCTATGACGATAATATCGTGTTGTGAGAGCAGCGGATGGATGCAATAAACGTTTTATATCATTGTTAAATAACAAACAGTATATTCTGTAATTATTAATGGTGGATTTTTACAGTTACATATCCGATTCTGTATCATTTGATGGACGCTTAATGAAAAACTGTACGCCGCCTCTTGTCTTGTCTGGAAATATCACCGAATGATACGACCTCTTAGAATGAACAAAACATTCAAGTTCTCAAACTTGGTCAATTAGAGTATAAACTCATCAACGTAGTTCAAAGTATACAAACAGAATCAAATGAACCCATAAAACTATGTATTTTTCCATACTATTACAGGTTATAATTGAAAAACGCTTGAAATTTGAGTGAGCGTTTTTGAATTATTGTATATAAACATTGTTTTCTGGATTTATCAGATTATTTAGGTAATCTTGTGTATAGTAACCAGGTAAGCCCCATGATGAATATATTCCTATTGACGAAATTTTAGATCTTTTGTTCATTCTAAGACAGTGGTTCCCAACCTGGGGGCCATGTCCCCCTAGGGAGGCATGGGGTGTTTGTCAAGGGGCCATGGCGCATGAGGATGTAATATATTTGTTTTCTCTAACCCATTTTTTTTTTACTATATTTTGCTGTTTAAGGTCTGTAGTTGCTTGTGGTCAAATGCATCTGATCTCCTGATTCTAAGAGGTTATATTCCTTTATTAAGGTATAGCTGTGTAGTGTGTTTATGTCGGCCTTTAAACAATGTTTTATTTAACGACTAAAATGTATTTATAGAGTATATTTTCTTTAATTAGACTAGTATACAGCTATTATTAATTTTGATAGTTTTATGATAGTTATTATTATAATCCTTCATTATGATTATAATTATTTTGTTATGTATGATATCATTATGCAATATCGGTCATTTTGTATTTATGTGGCATATAGTACTATTTATTGGCAGATAGGTGACATTTTGGTTGGCAACACTTAAACGGTTTCTTAACAAAAGGATTTTTTTTTCTACAATTTGTCGTTGGAGAGTGGATACAGGGTTAAAATGAAATGAAATGGAGTTCCACGTCCTAGGCTGTAGCTTTCTGGCAGGGGGTTAAGTAAGCTACAATGTTTAGTTGTGTACAAATATTGTTTGATATATGGCAAGGAGTAAGTTTTGTATTCATTATTTTTAAAGGGTTACGTGTTAATATCCGTAAGGCACCGTTTCAGCTTCCCGGAAGAAAATACGAATACGAATAAATCCCCATTACTCTTCCACATTGGTGGCGTCATTAAATAGTTTAAGTTATGCAGAATTTTCAATCATATGTTTTTTTGGAGATCTGAGAATACAAGAAATAGAAATACTAAACCATCTTTGAGACTCCTTATTGTTTTGATTAAAATGACACATTTTATGTGCCTATAGTTTTATGATTCGTTATGATTATCTTTTGACAATATATTAATATTTTTTAAATGTATGTTTTTTTTATGGAGATAGGCTATACTTTGTTGAGAATTAACATTCTGTAAAATCGGTCAGCTATAAGACTGTATTTAAACCGGATTGGTCACCGAAATAAGTTGTTCTCCTAACCTACAAGTTGTTAATAAATATATATATTAATATATATATGATTAAAGGTACCGAATACCCATCGTATCACGAATACGGGTTTTGACATGGAAGTATGACGAATGGGGGGGGGGCATGGTTTGGACACGATGCCGAATACCATAATGTGTAGGCTATAATATAATAATTACGATAATTATAATTACAACATTTTGTTTTTCTGAAAACATACACAAACAAGGAGAAAGGGTGAAAATTTTCCCAAAATAAATCGAGACGAACCGAAATTGTTTGTAGATTCACATGCACGAACCTCAACACAAGGTTCCCCCTCCCCCCCCCCCCCCAAAAATGGAATATGTCTGCGATTTGGTGCATTCTGAGCCATATTTTGGATGTTGAAATCTAAATTTCCAACTCTGATTTTCATTCAATTCCTCAAAATACTTTCTTATCAACCAAATTATGTTCGGACCCTTTCGTCCATCCCCACCTATTCTGAGTTCAAGGGGGGACGTATTTTTTGGTGTTTTTTTTTTTTTTTGTTTAAACCCCACTTGTGACCTTTCTATAAGTCAGTGCTTAGGTGAATCAGAGGTATCTTATAATCTTAATTTCCATTAGTTTTCAAAATTCATGTATATTAGCTGCGTGCATAAAAAAGAGCACAATTGCGTCTAAATGTTTTATTTTGCTTTTTTCCAAATTCCATTGTCTGTCTATAAGCAATGTATCGTATGTAAATATGTATAATCTTTAAATTTTTCTCGTCCTAACTCTTTAATCCTTTACAAGGAATATTTTTGAAGGCTATGTTAGTCATTTATAATGTTACATTTGTCTTGAGAAATAATGACGAGGCTATAAATATGTTTTACACAAAAAGATTTAGGACATCATTGTTCACGAATGTCTACAAAGGTCTTGTTTTTCCACTTTTGTGAATATTTTTTTATGAGTTTGGATTATGTATTTCGAGTTAAAACGTTAAAATATTTCGGTTCCTCCCCTTTTCTCGGTGTAGTATTTTCTCAATGATTTTCTTTAGAGGAATGGAATGCTTGTGAAGTGTTTTTCAATAAATGTTCAAGTATTTTAAGTTCAAATATTTTCAGTGTAGGAAATATTCCAATAATACAGAGCATAAAAATGTAACATCATGGTAGGTTTATGTTTTTCAGATGTTATTTTATGACTATTTTGTTTGTAATCTTGCAGGAACATTTTGATGAAATCGAAATTTAAGAATTCTTATAACAATATCCATACAGGTTCTACTAAAAAAGATGTATTTCGTGTGATTCTTTTATGTGTTATAGTATTATTGTACATTGTTCTGTGTGTTTTGTTCTTTGTGTGATTCTACATGTATTGTTCGTGATTATATTGTATAGTGTGTGGTTCTACTGTATTGTGTGAGATTCTATTGTATTGTGTGTGATTCTATTGTATTGTGTGTGATTCTATTGTATTGTGTATGATTCTATTCTATTATGTGAGATTATATTGTATGATGTGTGATTCTATTGTATTATGTGTGATTCTATTGTATTGTGTGTGATTACATTGTATTGTGTTTGATTCTATTGTATTATGTGTGATATGTGTGATTCTATTGTATTGTGTAAGATTCTATTGTATTGTGTGAGATTCTATTGTATTGTGTGAGATTATATTGCATTATGTGTGATTCTATTGTATTGTGTGAGATTATATTGTGTTGTCTGTGATTATATTGTATTATGTGTGATTCTATTGTATTGTGTGTGATTCTATTGTATTGTTTGTGATTATATTGTATTGTGTGTGATTCTATTGTATTGTGTGAGATTATATTGTATGGTGTGTGATTCTATTGTATTGTGTAAGATTCTATTGTATTGTGTGAGATTCTATTGTATTGTGTGTGATTCTATTGTATTGTGTGAGATTCTATTGTATTGTGTGTGATTCTATTCTATTGTGTGAGATTCTATTGTATGGTGTGTGATTCTATTCTATTGTGTGAGATTCTATTGTATGGTGTGTGATTCTATTCTATTGTGTGGTGTGTGATTCTATTGTATTGTGTTAGATTATATTGTATTGTGTGAGATTCTATTGTATGGTGTGTGATTCTATTGTATTGTGTAAAATTCTGTGTATTATGTGTGATTCTATTGTATTGTGTAAGATTCTATTGTGTGAGATTCTATTGTATTGTGTGTGATTCTATTGTATTGTGTAAAATCCTGTGTATTATGTGTGATTATATTGTATTGTGTAAGATTCTATTGTATTGTGTGAGATTCTATTGTATTGAGTGTGATTCTATTCTATTGTGTGAGATTCTATTGTATTGTGTGTGACTCTATTGTATTGTGTAAGATTCTATTGTTTAGTGTGTAGTTCTATTGTATTGTGTAAGATTCTATTGTATTGTGTAAGATTCGTTTGTATTGTGTGAGATTCTATTGTATGGTGTGTGATTCTATTCTATTGTGTGAGATTCTATTGTATGGTGTGTGATTCTATTCTATTGTGTGGTGTGTGATTCTATTGTATTGTGTTAGATTATATTGTATTGTGTGAGATTCTATTGTATGGTGTGTGATTCTATTGTATTGTGTAAAATTCTGTGTATTATGTGTGATTCTATTGTATTGTGTAAGATTCTATTGTGTGAGATTCTATTGTATTGTGTGTGATTCTATTGTATTGTGTAAAATCCTGTGTATTATGTGTGATTATATTGTATTGTGTAAGATTCTATTGTATTGTGTGAGATTCTATTGTATTGAGTGTGATTCTATTCTATTGTGTGAGATTCTATTGTATTGTGTGTGACTCTATTGTATTGTGTAAGATTCTATTGTTTAGTGTGTAGTTCTATTGTATTGTGTAAGATTCTATTGTATTGTGTAAGATTCGTTTGTATTGTGTGAGATTCTATTGTATTGTGTGTGATTATATTGTATTGTGTGAGATTCTATTGTATTGTGTGAGATTCTATTGTATTGTGTATGATTCTATTCTATTGTGTGAGATTCTATTGTATTGTGTAAGATTCTATTGTATTGTGTGAGATTCTATTGTATTGTGTGAGATTCTATTGTATAATGTGTGATTCTATTGTATTGTGTAAGATTCTTTTGTATTTTGTGATTCTATTTTATTGTGTAAGATTCTATTGTATTGTGTGAGATTCTATTGTATTGTGTGAGATTCTATTGTATTGTGTGTGATTCTATTGTATTGTGTGTGATTCTATTGTATTGTGTGTGATGCTATTGTATTGTGTATGATTCTATTCTATTATGTGAGATTATATTGTATGATGTGTGATTCTATTGTATTATGTGTGATTCTATTGTATTGTGTGTGATTACATTGTATTGTGTTTGATTCTATTGTATTATGTGTGATATGTGTGATTCTATTGTATTGTGTAAGATTCTATTGTATTGTGTGAGATTCTATTGTATTGTGTGAGATTATATTGCATTATGTGTGATTCTATTGTATTGTGTGAGATTATATTGTGTTGTCTGTGATTATATTGTATTATGTGTGATTCTATTGTATTGTGTGTGATTCTATTGTATTGTGTGTGATTCTATTGTATTGTTTGTGATTATATTGTATTGTGTGTGATTCTATTGTATTGTGTTAGATTCTATTGTATTGTGTGTGATTCTATTGTATTGTGTGAGATTCTATTGTATTGTGTGTGATTCTATTCTATTGTGTGAGATTCTATTGTATTGTGTGTGATTCTATTCTATTGTGTGAGATTCTATTGTATGTAAAATTCTGTGTATTATGTGTGATTATATTGTATTGTGTAAGATTCTATTGTATTGTGTGAGATTCTATTGTATTGTGTGTGATTCTATTCTATTGTGTGAGATTCTATTGTATTGTGTGTGACTCTATTGTATTGTGTAAGATTCTATTGTTTAGTGTGTAGTTCTATTGTATTGTGTAAGATTCTATTGTATTGTGTAAGATTCGTTTGTATTGTGTGAGATTCTTTTGTATTGTGTGTGATTCTATTGTATTGTGTGTGATTCCATTCTTTTTGGTGTGAGATTCTATTGTATGTTGTGTGATTCTATTGTATTGTGTGTGATTCCATTCTTTTTGGTGTGATTGTATTGTAGTGTTCTGTATGATTACATTTATTTTACTCCACCGAGATTTTTAACATGTTTTTTGTTTTGAAATTGTATTATAATATAGTGGTGTTGGACAATGATAAAGTCTCTGTAGGTGTTGATCAACTGGTCAATTCTGTTCTATATAAACTAATAAACTTACCTTATTTATATTTTCAGAATGAATGATATGAAATATATTCGGAATATGTAAATGAAGACCAAATGTTACGATACAGGTTCGTGCCAAAACAGTCTTCGGAAAAGAAAAATGACTCCAATTCTTCAATTGGTAATGGGTCAATTCAGGATCAGAATAGAGTGGGGAATGACATATCTTGGAAATCGGAAACCCAGCTAGCTGGAGCCATATCAACAGAGAATGCATTGATTATTGAAAATGTTGTAACTCCAGGTAATTCTTTCTGTGAACAGCAACCCCTATACAAGGAGCAGGAATTCAAGTCCCCCAAAAATGTGACTTTGTCTTCAGAAAGTATTTTTGGACCTATTGGATATACCTCTAACCTGAATGAATTTAAACCAGTTGTTGGAAATCATCAAATTTCACCAACAGTGATAAAATCCCAAAATGATGATATTTCAAATTGTGACACGGATAAAAAGTTTGCTGGCGACTCAGCCATACTTGTTCCACGAATTGGGGTGGGAAAAGTCATTCAGAAATTCGGAAATGGTTTGAGAAAACTTGGATATGGCCGTGTGTCTAGTCCCGTCGTAGTGCCCCCTCCAGTGGTAATACCAACTGTTGAGAAGCCATTACCACGAATTGTGGTATCACCTACCGTGGTAGAGACAAATTTGCCACAAAGGACAGGGAGTACTGATGAAGAGGATTCTGCTGACAATGGTACGTCTCTCTCTCTTTCTCTCTTTACTTTATCAATTTTATTGATGCTTTGTAACGTCGAAAATAATATCCTTATGACACAATTTAAAAGATAAATTCAAAATCCTTGTGGATACGACGACGTACGTGTAGACCTATATGGAGGGTAATCGTTGCCAAAAAATTGAAAATACTCTCGACTCTACAAAGTCATATTTGCACATTGTAAAATACACTTTCCATTAAGGCTATTAATTCTTTGCGTATGTGTAAATTTGACTGTATGGAATCATTAACTTAAGTGAGTTATTACTTGTTTGGGTAAATTTGCAGTTAGCATATACATGTATAGATATTTTTTGCCTCCGTGAGCAAATATAAACTGCACATATGCAAAGAAGGTATGGTCAATTTGCCAGTGATTTAGGCCTATACTTCGTAAAAATACACAGGAGATATTCTTTTCCACTCGAGTGCTAATTTCATATTTGTAAGTAAATTTGCATTATATACATATTGATTTATATATATATATACTTATATATTTGTTACACCATCAAACATTTAGTTTAAGAGGAATTGTTGGAACCACAAATACATGTATCTGAATGGAAATTTGAATGGTGCAAATTGATGCTATCAGTGTCTGCGATATACATACACAATTTAAAAAACCTCTTTACCATCCCTTTAAAAACGCAATCTGCAGATCCAATGTTAATAATAACTAAAAGTTATACGTGTATATTAGTGTATATTGTTATGTTACTATCTTATAGGCCTATCGAATCAAATAATTCAACTCATTTATAAATGTCAAAAATATTTTGGAACTGAGGATTTTTTATCAGCATCTATTTTTTTTTTTATCCTAGAGATAAAGTGATAACAGCAGATAATCCTAGATTTTGACAGACTTCACTTCGATTATCTCAGTTTTTATCGATATTTTAGGATAAGATGCTGATATTGTCTAAGTCTATTGTTTATGATCACAAAGCGTATACAAAAAAGAAAAAACGCCGCGAGAAAAGTAATATTAAAAGGGTGTTAATGAATTAATCCTAAATCTGATGGACTTCTGATTTGATTTGCTTTTTATCTCTATTCAAAGTTAATTATGGGCGTTTAAACCCAGTTGACATAACCAATTACCATTCAAACATCGCCTGGCTCGTCAAAAAGATGTTGATGTTGTCTTTTGTTCAAGTAAAAAGGTTTGAAGACTATTGTTTTGTCCTTGAATTGAAATTATGATGAAACAATGAGTTACTTTTCGAAAACCCTGATTGTAGTTTGTTAGTTTTGATAAGTGAGGGATTTTATCCTTTTGACCTCCTGTTCAAATTTGTCGCCATTTTGTGTTGGGTTTCGGTGTAGGACGTACGTATATCATTTGTCTGTAGACAAATTTGGATTTAATTTTACAAAAGGAAGGCTGATGAAACAGGCTAAAATTCGAAAATTGGGTAGGAACTTTTCTTCTTTTTTTATTTAATTTTCTTATACGTGTGTTTTGCAGAAATGTTTAAATTTGCTTAAATAGTCCGTTGAGAAACAAGAAATTGATTTCAGAGTAAAATAGTGATGAAGAATCTAATTCTAGCCTAGCCTACACGTGAAATGTCTTATCATGTTAAAAATTTGTAAAAGCACAACCATAAATCATTTTTAGCCCGTATGCACTGATATGGTGATTTCTGACTGGTATGCTGAATGTTTTTTTTATTAAAATTATTGAAAGAAGCTGGACGTGGTTGTATTTTCTAGTTGGCAAATAAAGGGCCTTTAATTCTATAAAGTATGAGCTATATTATTTGTTTACATTTGAGAAGATGTATCAATTGACCGACTTTTTGTCAACATTAGTTCCACAATGTTTTACACTCATTCAAACCCGTGGTTTATAACTCTATGATATAACAGACATATAATACGTCATTTGACAATATTTACATTTCAACAATGTTGAAGATTTGACCTAGATTCATTCATCTCAAATCTTCATCCGAAATTCGTGCCACATGACGTCATCACTGATTGACCAATCATGACACACGATAACTCATATCCGGCCAAACGGTCGTCCATATTGAACCGCTCAAAACAAACTTTTGTGATGTGGAATTTGTAATATTTCGATTTTAATTTATCTCCAATGTTAATATTGACTGTAGTTTCTGAATGAAATGATATCTGTATTTTAAATTGGTGAGTAAAAGTTGATGTTCACTCCTATATAGTAACGTTAATCATATCTCTCGATGTCTGCAGGTGCCCGTTCGTGTTGTGTTGTCATTGTTGACACTTTCTCATTTTGCCTGCAATCAAAGTTTGATTGCAGGCAACATGACCCCCAGACTAAACTAGTTTCAGATCTTTGACTTTGTGATTTCAAAATTGATATGATGAATATATGATTAAATTACAAATTGCACACCTTTTGTCTTGGGTCTGTATATAAGCCCAAAAAAGTCCCAAAGTCAAAAAGGTCCTAACATAACTTCATATAAGAGATAAATGTCCAAAAAGAAGATCAAATTCAATCAAAGGCAAAGGGTCAAAGTTGATTGTCAAAATGTGTTTCTGTAAAGATTGTCATTGGATGGCTAACTCAGAATCAAACCATTAACATGACTTTTCTTTTGCACTCTCAAAATATAAGAAGCTAATACTTGGTACACAAATTTTGAAACTGCTTTGATAAGACATTTTCGTTTCAACAACAATAATGAATAAGGACACAAAAGTTTTTGACATATCTTGGTTTTTAAAAGTTTATTTGAGACTGACACTAAAATAGATTCAAAAGATAATCTTTTAGAATGCAGAAATATTGTTTTTTGGCTCTCTATTTGTTTTTCCATTTAAATTTCTAAACAATTTAACTGTCAGAGACAAACAGACTGTAATTTAGTCTGATGTAGGTCATGTCATTTGAATGACATTTCAATTATTGTTGGATTATGGTGGTTAGATAGGGTAAAATTAACTATGTCATGTTTAGCAGACAGAGTCTAGCCCTTAATATAAACATAAGTTATTCTCATTTACTATATTATACGTTGAAGCAGCTGATTTCATTTCAATTTGAAACTTAGAACTGTAACAATAAGTTATTTAATCTAAAGACTTACAGTACATGTACATCCAAATATGTAAATATAAATTATTTTTTTTAATCTCTCCATTTGTCAGTATTGCAAAAAATTACAAATATTTTAGATAGATTATGACTTAACTTGAAAACTTATTTGATTTATTGTACCCATTGGCTCAAATTATAGGTAGAAATGTTACTAATAGTCACTATTATATTGGCTACATTTTTAAAATATATAGGCCCGTATGCACCAAATAATATCAAATTAAGAAGAATAGAATTATTTTAAACCTTAAATAGATTTTGTTAATTGTAATTAAAGATAATTCAAGTTTTTGTATGCACCAACTGACAATTAACTAAATATATTTATCTCTATCGTAATTGAAATTTTGTAGTTTGAAACTGTGAAACTTGGATCTCATCTGTTGTTTTTTTGTGGCAGTTTTCAGGAAATATAAGATGATCTATTTGATTCTTTCTATTCTCCGCAGGAGCAAATGAACTTATGACTAGATTTATTATGGAATCCATGCCATGTTTCATTTTTGCAAAATATATGTGACAGAGGAATTTGTCACAATTGGTGATATTCAACAACGATTGTTTGTTCTATATAAACTACTCATCTGAAAACCAAGTAGGAATTTATAGGAATTACACAGTCATTTTCACCAAGTTCAAATAAATTGTCTAAATAATCGTTAAATTTAAAACATCCAAGAGCCACAAAAGGCATTTTAACTGATTTACAAATAGAATTAAAAGTTAAAACTGGTCTCGACCAATTTTAAGTTTGGCATTAAATTAGCCAATTTCTCAATACATTTAAGATAAATCTATGTGGTGCATACAAAATATAGAATTAAATTAAAAGTTAATGTTATTACAGAATAGAATTAAATTAGGCCTAATGTTATTTGGTGCATACGGGCCATAATGTTGGTAATACAGGAAAGAAAATTCTGCGAGTTCTCGATGCTTAGGATGCTTAGGTCTCATCCTTGACTAAAATCACTTCATTTGAACTTAAAATTTCACTTACATTACTGGGCATAGGGACATCCTTTGGGTTTATTATTTATACCTTAGTGCAATCATCCAGTCATCCAGATCATCAAAGTTACAATGAAGACTATAGAAAGATATAATCTTAAATACATGTAGAAGCCTTAAGAAGTCTGTTTCCAAATCCCTTTCAATTATTGAATAAAATATTGTTATATACATAAAGGGTATGGTATAAAAAGTTTTAAATTTATTTTAAAAGTGTTAATAAAAATGTGGAGTGTGCTAATTAATAAGTTAGGGGTTCAAAAAGGTCATAGTTTAAACTTTTCGAATAAGAAGGAGACCCATTTCTCTACAATTTAACGTTTGTTTTGCTGTTAGTTTTAGAACACCAACTAAAAACATAGCACTTTAAAAGGTTTACCCAATATAAGAGATTGGAGTGTTCCTGAAAGTTCTATTTGTGACATGTATATTGACAGATGGCTACTGTATTCTAATACTAATAATTCAATCAGTGGTTTGATTAATTAACATAAGTTGACAAGTTATGTGTTATAATTAGTAACATCTGACAATAAATTTAACTACCTTTTTTTACCACTCAAATATACATCAATATGTTGATATAAAAATAAAGTATGATGTGTTGTGTTTTTATATGCTGATCATCTTAGGTAACTGGCACATCTTTCACTGTTGATCATGTCTTTATTAACACATATTCAGTTAAAAAAAAAATTCACTGAAATTTCAATGATAAATGGATACATTTATTAACATTTATTATCTCTTGATGGCATGATTGCCTTAAATTGGTCAAATATGTTTCTTTTAATAAGACATATTTGATTGTATGATACCAGTATACAGTATATGTAGTATAGTAATATTTAAGTAAAATAACTAAAAGAAAAAATTGAGGTTATAGGTATATGAGTAGTTAGGTTAAAAAATAGATAAAAAGTTACTAGGCAAACTAAGATTTAAATTTGGAACACATTCAAAAGAACAAGTTGTTTCTCTATTTACTTTTCATTGTGAACAGAATATCCTCTTTTTCTTTTATGTAATTTGAAAGTTGACTTTATGGGTAGTAATAAACTTGGTTAGTCTTGACTTCTACTTCTAATATTGTTAGATATCTATTTTGATGAATTTATTGAAATTAATGTTTTATGTTAAGGTTTTATGTGGACTAATGGAATCCAGTTGTTTATTTATTTGCTCATCATTATCAATTGTGTTTTAACGTAGATAATCACTGCAATTAAGAATATTAGCAATGCATTGGAAGTGACAAAAGTCTAAATTTGTCTGAAGCAGTAACTAGTGTTGAATCACTTGATGTCAAATTATAATTCTTAAATGTGCTACTGGGATAGTTCTATCCACTGATAGTGTATCCATTAAATAAGAGTATCTATATATTGAATCTATAGACAGTTATAGTTTCAGAATCCATAAAATGTAGCTTGCTTGGTAAATTATTTTTTGGGAAAATTAAATCAATTTAATGGAGTAGATGAACTCATTAATCTAATAAACACAAAATTTCAGTGTCATGTCATATATAGCATTTGTATTTCTTTGTGTTTAAGTTTAATCTAAGTTTTATTAATATTTTCAGAGAGCAGTATGCATTCCACACAACCCACCAGACGCAGAAAGAAGAGACCTATGCATGGTGTAAAGACGGTTCAAGTTTCTCGTGGTAAATCTGGTTATGGTTTTACCATATCGGGACAACATCCGTGTGTTTTGAGCTGTATTGTGAGTGGTAGTCCAGCTGAAGTCATGGGATTAAAACCGGGTGATTATGTCATGTCAGTTAATGGTGAAAATGTGTCACGGTCAAGTCATGACTCTGTTGTTAGAATGGTTGGATTATCTACAGGAACTTTGGAACTTCAGGTTGCTGAAAACTTAAATGATTCTGATTCTTCTGAAGAAGAGTACCATCCAAGAGTCAAATCTAGATTTCCAAATCGCGTGCGTCCAAGACAACCACAGCAAAAATTACCTCCCAAAGCACCAGAGAGTCATCGTTCCCAAACTAAACTTGAAACTAAAGGAACAAACTGTAGACTTAATGTGCGCTCTCAAGAAGATCGAAGCCAAAAGGAAAACTCTCATACCTCCAGCAATCGTTCAAATCAAGGTGCTCGTCTGAAAACATCGCAATCCAGTCAGTCATTGAAAAGTGGAAATTCAGGATCAAACTTGCAGAATTCTTTATCAAACTCTCAATCGCACATGTCACAGAATTCTCTATCATATGTTTCTTACCACTCATTAAACTCTCAACACTCATATTCCAGTCAGAACTCTCACTCAAACTTAGCTCTCAATTCTCAAACTAACCTTACTCAGAACGGTCGCTCCAATACCCATCACTCCAATCCTAATCTTTACAATACTATCTGTGATCGTAATGTTGGACATGGTTCAGTGCATCATCGTGAGTGTCTTTACGAGGACATGACCACTGGACACTTACCAATGAACATACCAGCTGGACACTTGCCTTCTGATAGTCTGAACAGTGACAATATTAGTGAACATTCAGCAAATTTTCATGAACATAGTGATGTCAAGGCTGTTGTGGGTTATATTGGTTCAATAGAAATGCCAAGTGATGTTACCAGACCTCATCAACGCTTGCAGTCCCTGCGTAATGCTGTGCGACGTCTCAGAAAAGAAAAGAAGATTCACACATTAGTACTTATGGATGTTCAAAATGATGGCGTGAAACTGACAAATATGGCTGGGAAAATGATCACAGCCTACCCTGCAGATAGGCTGGTATTTAGTGGTGTCTGTCCAGATGACAAAAGATTTTTTGGAATCGTAACTTTACATGATCAGTGTGATGATATCAGTGAATATAGTAACAAAAATGACAATATTGGAACAACTAGTTCTTGCCATATTTTTATGATGGATCCAGAATTGCGCTCACACAATGCTCATTCTACTAAAGCTCAATCTTTTGGGTTTCAGTGCACAATAGATCCTGATAATCTGAGCTGCCAGGAATTCCCACGTTCGTGTACACATATTATTTTAGCAGTTACTAATCTGTATAGGGGAAGACAAAGTGAAAATTATGAAAATGACATTGTTCAATCACAGGCATTCGCTAATCCAACACGACATCCACAACGTAGCTCTAGTAATTCTTCTAATAGTGATAGTGGTTTAGGATTTGGTAAGGAAGATAATTCTAATGATCGTGTGTTTGTTGTTGATATGCCAGCAGGAGAGTCAGCTAGCACTCGCCCTAATGCTATTGGTGGTAGTAGGGGAGGTCACCCAGTACACCATATTTCTCCTGAAGTACATACAATACCAACATCTCGAAGTCATTTCAAAAGACCAGTTTCGGCGTTTGAATTGAGAAAATCTATGAACAATTCAACTAGCAGTGAATCTGAATATTGGTTAGGTGGAAGTCACAATAATAAACTCAACCCTAGAGCCATGCCAAGCGGTTCACATCGATCTGGTAGAAATGATGTCATGGAACCACTTTATGCGAGTTCTGAAAATTTGCGCCAAAGTATGAGAAATCTTTTACAGCAACGTAGAGCTCCAAGTGACAATAGTAGTGATGAATCGTTTAAAAATGAATTTGTGAAAGGAAAATTTATCAGTCCCAGACCACTCTCGGCGCCCTTTGCTCAATTGAACTCTATTAGTGACAAAGTTGAAACAGTTGATTTGAATATGGCGAGATTGAGTCCAAAATCATATTGTCGTAATAAAGCCATGTTGCGTTCACCATCAGCACCTCCTATACCATATTTCCATCCAGATGATTTTGACTCCGATTCAGACAGTGAAGATGATCCAATGGTGAGAAATATCATTCGAAGATTTAATCAAGATAGAGATAGAACTATGATCAGTGATCAAGATCAAAGAAGATTTTCTGAAAGTTTTGCCATGGCTTCAAAGGTGAGAAATTTTAATAAAAAAATCTTAGTACTTAAAATACTTAATAACAAATCTGCATAATGAATCCTTTATTTTCACACTTACTTTTCTGCATCAAAATTTCATTATATTTCCCACAATCTGAAAGTATGGACAATTTCACACATCAAAATCCAAATCTAGACCAAACTAATAGGCATGCAAAAATAAAATAACAGGGAAGAGATTAAAAATTCGAAAAATACCACAAACCACTAGTAATGTGTGTTATAGAAGATGCACTACTATAGAAGCACTCGCCAAGGACACAAGAAGAAAACATGTTTTCTATTATCTCTATAAATAATGATAATTAGACTGAATAAAATTATACAATTTACATTACTGAGTTCAAAGATAATTGTGACGTAATATTTTCACTAAATAAATTTTAAAAAATGTTCATAAAAAGAGAATTAAGCACTAATAATTGTTTCTTGGCGAGATTAAATGGGATTGGTTCTTATAATTTCCATGGACTTGTACACCATAGACTATGGTTTTTATTTTGTTTGAAGGCAGTAACCAAACGTTAAAGGGCCATTCTGCTTTTTTGAAAAAAGTTTCCATTATCAAAAAAATCGCTAATGCTACCTGAGAGTATTTCTAAAGTATGTTTATTGTATCTCTGTACCTTCTTGATCAAACTGAATTGGGTTTTAAAGGGTTAATTACAAACAGGGAGTACTTATTGTAAATTAAGCAATTTGGCCTAGTTTTGGTGTTTGCCCTTTAAATGGCACAATATTTCTAGCATGCCTCTTTTAGATACACAAGTGGGACATGTCTCTACAATTAGGCGTTTATTTTACTAAAATCCGTTCAGTAGTTTTCTATCAGCGTCCAAAAAACAACACACTTAAAAACCTTACGTAAGGTTTTTAAAAATTTGAGCATGTTTTTAGCATTTAAAAATTAACGGCTGGATTTTTTTAGTTAAAACTTTCAGATACATTAAAGGGCACATAGTTACAGATTTTGGTGTAAAGTTTTCACAAATTTGAGCAAAAAAAATTTTTGACCTAAAAAAAATTCAGACTGTCCCTTTAAGTACTGTGTCAATATCAAGAAAGTAGTATTGGGTGTTATAGAAGAGACTCTCCTATAGAAGCACTGGCCAAGGTCACAAGAAAGTGTGTATAACATAAGCATTAATCATTTTATGGTCCAGTGCATATTGAAATATAACTAATTTGGATTACCTCCCTTTATACATTATACTCTGTATGTAAAGTTAGTTACCAGTTTATTACATTGTAGATATATCTCTCCTCATAAACATAATAAGATCTTGAAGACTGTTTTAAACTATGGGTTACCTGCAGATGGAAAATTAGGCACTTGATCTATGTCAAACAAAAAAAAATTAATGGTTAAAACTATGAACATCAAATTATTTAGTGTGTTTGCTGAATCATGAACCTGAATGTATTCTTAGACATATGGCATGCAATTAATATTTGTAACATGAGGGAAAAAATTGGTCATAAAGTGTTTTTGACTTGTCTTCAACGTTTTATTAATAAAATTGAGAAAAAAGCACCTTAATTGACAATTGACACTTGACACAAAGTTTATTATTCTAACAAGACTGAGTCTCAATGGAAGAATAAGAAAAACATGGATATTTTTCTGTAAAATGTGACAGATGCACTGATATTTGATTTCAACCTTTCTTTTCCCCCTTTACAGTTATTTGATATTTAGCCTGACACATGTGATTTTGACCAGTTCCTGACATGAAACATGGATAGGATGTTGAACTGAAAATTTCCTTGAATGTATTATGGAACTGTATGTAATGTATAAATGAAACAAGCATATAGAATGATAAAAAATATTTAATAATAATAATTCTTAAAATCATTTAAAAAAGTATTTAGTTTACTATGTATTTTGACTAATGAAAGTTTTTTTGAAAGAAACATAAGGCTAATAAGTAGGTCGTGACAAGAAAATGTATGGAATAATACCCATTGTGGGAAGCAAGTCTTCCTGATTGGTTTTGAACTCTAAAATTATTCCTATAATTAATATCAATGTACTTCATGCTTAGAATATTAGAAGACAGCATTTCTTACTACACCTTCCCTCAAAAGTAAAACCTGTCCTTCAAAAGTAAAACCTGTCCTTCAAAAGTAAGACTCATACTTCCCAATAAAGAACCTCTCTCATATTAAGCATTTTGAAGCAATCTGAATCATTAAGACTTAGATAAGCTTGATATTTAAAAAAAAAATGTGAAAAAAATGATATTTAAGTAAGTTTACTCACTTCAAAATATTTTTCCCATAACTTTAAAAATAAAGTCAGCTAGCAATGAACTATGATTTTGAAGTTCACAGTTGAGTGACTGATAATGATATGGCCATCTATTTGTTATTAAAATCTCTGAGATATAAAGATGTATTGAACCCTAATAAACATCTTTTCACAAAAACCTTTTGAGATCTCAACTATGCGATATTATAGCCTATTGGCTTATAATACTCTTTAAAGAGACAAACATAAAAAATTGCTGTTTTCAATGGTCGATTTTGGGCCTGAATATTTCTAAGTAGCCTACTAGTACTAGAACTGCATGAAAATCACATAATTCCTTCAATTATACCCCTACCTTAATATTTAAATTTATCCTTCATTTTCTGTATGTGTTTTCTATATCTGTTTTCTATATAACGCATAGTCTTACTAAACGGCGAGTCATATTTTTGACTTTCAAACGCTCATAATTATGGGTACACATGTGTTAGAAGAGGAGAGTTGTGAACAATATTATGGATAAATTCCAGATTCTGAGACTACAATTTTTTTGGTCGAATAGTTAGTGAACATATCCCTTTAAATTTAGATACTTGAAATGAAGGACTGTATAGAATATAAGTTACCTTCAAATCAAGTATATCCGGTTTATCTGTCAGTTAATGTTTGAATTTCAATGAATAGTAGAAAATGGACTTGTTTTTGTATCTGTAATATTCTGTTTTTTCTCAAAAAATAGAATCGAATGAGTTGTAGTTAGACATTCACGTTTGTTTTGTTAACATAATGTTAGTTGAGGTACATTGGTTTTAAAGTTTAAACTAACAATGTTATGTTGAAATTGTGCAGGCCAACTCTAAATGTAATCTTTTAGTATTGATATGTGGTTAAAACATTTAGAAAAGGATACATGCATATGACATATCTAGACTATGAATGGTATAATAACAATTATTCGCAAAGATTCAAAGGTAGGACATCAGTGATGATGAATTTTTTAAGAGAATTCTATTATCTTTTCATGTAAATAAATGTACCGTAAATTTGGTATCAATATGATTTGGAATTCAAAGCGATGTCATATTATGATTTTTAAGGGAAGGTAACCAATTAACATTTCTTGCTTTTTCTTTTATCATAATTTGCATTTTTGGTCAGTTATCTGCGTTCCTGTATAAATGCTTAAGGGGATTGTAAACAGGCTTTCTAACTTTTTATTTGCAATTCCACTAAAACTAACACGTTTTATGACGGTTTAGTTTTAGTGAAATTGCAAGAACCACAGACGCCGCAATGGAAATTGGAATGGTGCCAATTGATGCTCTCAGTGTCCCTGATACACGTACAAAGTTTAGGACATAACTCTAAAGCCTACTAAAAAATTATGCTTTAATACGAGGGGAGGCTGAAATGTTCATAGCCTGACTCAGAATGAGTTATACCACAGTGATTAAACTTGGCATACATTAAATTCAACATTTTCTGGTACTAACGACATGGTTTATTTTTCAACAAGCAGGAAGAAGTGTGTGGAACGCAGGGGAGACTATGTTGAAAAATAAACCATGTCGTTAGTATCAGAAAATGTTGAATTTAATGTATGCCAAGTTTCATCATTGTAGCATAACTCCTTCTGAGTCAGGCTATGAACTTTTCAGCCCACCCTCGTATGTAATTATTTGCTTTAGTTACTATCTGGTAGCGTTGAATTTTCTGTTTACAATTGTAAAAAATTTCAGATTTGAAATTCAGTCTATTTTGTGGCTATTTCAAGAAAAAACAAAATCCATCTTCAAAATAGATATATGCACAAATTGCTTATTCGAAATGAAAAACTTTGGTAAAGAAATAGAACAGTCTATTGAATTGTGTGTGGACAAAGTGAAATTAACTCCAATATTTCTCTGGAATACAGTGTTGGTAAGGGTTTGGTTAGTGTTTAGTACCCGTAGGTAGAGTTAGATGGCCCGATCAATTTGTTGTGTCTTATATTTGGTCCAAGGTTGTCCACAACTGGTTTATACTTTATTACTTGTAGGAAACCTGAAATCTAAAAAACCTTACAGATAGCTGAAATAAGGCTCAATCAGGTGATAAAGCAAATATTTATATGCAATATTTATGTTGTGGTTCAATTTATTAGCTCATCATACCACACCTAACCATAAATTGATCCATTATTGTACTTTTTAAATCCAAATGCTGTAGTTTTGACCTTAATATTCTTATGCTATGACCTATGACCTCGTCATGTTTGAAATAAACAATCAACCCTATTATTTGTTTATTTAGAAGGAAAAATGTATCAGATGTATTTAATTATGATTGATGAAGATTAAATGTAAAATTCTCATAAAGAAATTAGGGCAAATGAAGACTTTTGAAAGACTTTGTATAAAATACTATTAGTTTACTATGAAATGTGTGTTAAAATGTATCAATGTTGAACTTGCTTGCATTAGATTGGAATATTTTGTTCAAGGTATTGGGTATTTTAATTGATAAGTATCAGTATATTTTAACATCCATTTAACAATTTTTTTTTGACAAATTTTTTGGGTGTGAGCAAATATGAACTGAATTCTAATGCATAATAAATGGAATAGCAAATATAAGCTTAAAGTGTCATTTTCCAATGAAATGTGTCAAGGAGCTTCAGCACATAACAGTTTACAACTCGTTTTACTGAAACTGGCATATTTTTTAACCAAAAATAAAAACTTCTTTGCGCTAGTACATGCACTGTGGACACACTATTCATATTCATTGAATGAAATGTACTCTGTCTAGGGTTTCTAAAACTGTTTTGTTCAGACTCAGCCTTATAGTTTTAGAATCAAATATTTGTGGTTCTGTGAAAAATGATAGTCAAGTATAGTTTGTGTTGAGACACTTAAATGAAATCATATTTGAAAAAAAATGTACTTGGTGTAAGTGAAAGAAAATTTGTGTCAAAATTAGAAAATATCACCTCTGAAAGTGAAACATGTATAAGAATATGTGTCAAAGTATTTAGTATGTACTTGATAGAAGGTAAAGAGATGTCAACACATTTCAAGGTGGTAGAATAGAACTTTAGTAACAACTTTATCAATTATCTACAACTTACTGTGGTAATCCCACTGTTAAAGGTGTAAATCCATTTAGATTTATCCTGCATTTACAAATCATTCCTGACCTGTTTACTTTGCTAAATTGCTTAGTTTAATTTCTTTAACACAAATACTAAGCTTTTTTTAATACTTTAACTTATTTATAAAGTTTGTCAAGAAATCAATTCTAGAGTATTTGAAAAATAAGTAAACATAACACCTGAGATTCAACATTTACTTGATTTTAAATTTCCTAGTACGTAAATCTGCATAATCTGTTTCTGAATTTATCTTAAGCCCAATCTGCTACAAACTGTGTAACCCCGAAAAATGAAAACAGTAAAAAATCTCATGCAGAGTTCTAGCAAATTTGTTCATTATTCAAAACTGTTTTTCCTCAATTATTCTATAATGTAAAATTACTTCAATGCATTTTAATAAGCCCAAAAAGATAGAGCCTATATAGTATACTCTAATGTTTTATAAAATAATAATTATCAATCAAGAATAGTCTAGCTAGAGTCAAGTTAGTTATTTGATTGAATATTGAAATCTATCAACTTTACCAGACAGACTGTCTCTAGTTCTATCTCAATATTTAATCATAATTTAACACTATTCTCTAATGTTTTATAAAATAATAATTATCAATCAAGAATAGTCTAGCTAGAGTCAAGTTAGTTATTTGATTGAATATTGAAATCTATCAACTTTACCAGACAGACTGTCTCTAGTTCTATCTCAATATTTAATCATAATTTAACACTATTCTCTAATGTTTTATAAAATAATAATTATCAATCAAGAATAGTCTAGCTAGAGTCAAGTTAGTTATTTGATTGAATATTGAAATCTATCAACTTTACCAGACAGACTGTCTCTAGTTCTATCTCAATATTTAATCATAATTTAACACTATTCTCTAATGTTTTATAAAATAATAATTATCAATCAAGAATAGTCTAGCTAGAGTCAAGTTAGTTATTTGATTGAATATTGAAATCTATCAACTTTACCAGACAGACTGTCTCTAGTTCTATCTCAATATTTAATCATAATTTAACACTATTCTCTAATGTTTTATAAAATAATAATTATCAATCAAGAATAGTCTAGCTAGAGTCAAGTTAGTTATTTGATTGAATATTGAAATCTATCAACTTTACCAGACAGACTGTCTCTAGTTCTATCTCAATATTTAATCATAATTTAACACTATTCTCTAATGTTTTATAAAATAATAATTATCAATCAAGAATAGTCTAGCTAGAGTCAAGTTAGTTATTTGATTGAATATTGAAATCTATCAACTTTACCAGACAGACTGTCTCTAGTTCTATCTCAATATTTAATCATAATTTAACACTATTCTCTAATGTTTTATAAAATAATAATTATCAATCAAGAATAGTCTAGCTAGAGTCAAGTTAGTTATTTGATTGAATATTGAAATCTATCAACTTTACCAG
The DNA here is from genome assembly GCA_029955415.1 of Lottia scabra. Lineage (NCBI taxonomy): Eukaryota > Metazoa > Mollusca > Gastropoda > Lottiidae > Lottia > Lottia scabra. The sequence goes on from JARJEI010000001.1 coordinate 17,776,891, forward strand.
ACAGACTGTCTCTAGTTCTATCTCAATATTTAATCATAATTTAACACTATTCTCTAATGTTTTATAAATAATAATTATCAATCAAGAATAGTCTAGCTAGAGTCAAGTTAGTTATTTGATTGAATATTGAAATCTATCAACTTTACCAGACAGACTGTCTCTAGTTCTATCTCAATATTTAATCATAATTTAACACTATTCTCTAATGTTTTATAAAATAATAATTATCAATCAAGAATAGTCTAGCTAGAGTCAAGTTAGTTATTTGATTGAATATTGAAATCTATCAACTTTACCAGACAGACTGTCTCTAGTTCTATCTCAATATTTAATCATAATTTAACACTATTCTCTAATGTTTTATAAAATAATAATTATCAATCAAGAATAGTCTAGCTAGAGTCAAGTTAGTTATTTGATTGAATATTGAAATCTATCAACTTTACCAGACAGACTGTCTCTAGTTCTATCTCAATATTTAATCATAATTTAACACTATTCTCTAATGTTTTATAAAATAATAATTATCAATCAAGAATAGTCTAGCTAGAGTCAAGTTAGTTATTTGATTGAATATTGAAATCTATCAACTTTACCAGACAGACTGTCTCTAGTTCTATCTCAATATTTAATCATAATTTAACACTATTCTCTAATGTTTTATAAAATAATAATTATCAATCAAGAATAGTCTAGCTAGAGTCAAGTTAGTTATTTGATTGAATATTGAAATCTATCAACTTTACCAGACAGACTGTCTCTAGTTCTATCTCAATATTTAATCATAATTTAACACTAATTCTCTAATGTTTTATAAAATAATAATTATCATGATTTGACACTATTATAAATACATTGAAACCTTTGATAAAATAATGATTATTAATTTATATTTCTTGATTTTATGTCTAAAAGTTTGATTTGAGTAAAGTTTAATTTGATTTTAAAATCTTTGTTTCCACTGAGACTAAAGCTACTTAGTCTTATTGCTGAACACGATGTGTTTACACTGAGCTTTACTGCTTCCCGAATGACTTTAGCATCGATCATAAAGTCACAAATTATACACAGCATGCAATCTACAAGACTAACCATTTACTGTTACTAGTTAACAAGAAAATGCGCGCTCCCCTCCCCTATTGCCAAATGAGAAAAGGTAGGCTTTTATATTTTCAGTGAGTAAATGAAAGCTAGATTTGTTTCGCCCTCAACAAATTGCCAAACGCGAAAAGCTTTGATTTCTGTCAGTGGAATTAAGGTTAATATAACACTATTAGATATTTTATATAAATTGACATTTCTAGGTGTTCTGTCTCATTTGAGTTTGAGAATTAAAGGGATTGTAAAGAGTATTTCTAAACTTTGTATGTTTTCATTCTGACATCTGTGGTTCTTGCAATTCCATTAAAACTAACATGTTTTATACACATACAAAGTTTAGAAAATCTCTTAACAATCCCTTTAACATAAGATTTTCATTACATTCAAATATGGAGGATGCATTTAACAGAAAACACATACCGGTATGTTGTGTTTGAAGGGAGTTTTTAATTCTGTTTAACAGAAGACACAGTATCCAATTTCTTAATTGAAATGCTAATTCTAAGAACAAATATTTAAATTAATATTTAAAAAAAAACTTTTATTTTCCCACAGGCTTCATTAGAGGGTCTCTTGTTCCCTTTGAAGTTAAAAAATAAAGGGATTATGTGACTGATCCTTTCTAATCTTGGCCCCCTTACTGCTTGATCAACAAGTACATTAATAGGGGATGTGTTTATTTTGAAGTGTTCACCTGCGAATCTTAAACAATGTATCTCTATAATATGTAAAGGGTTTCAAAAAATAACATATAAAGTCTTACATATTGTAATTGTTCAGGATTTCAAGTACCATCATTGTCTATACAGATAAAACTGATGACTTGATCCTAATCCTTCATATAATCCACTAATCTCTTGTTGATATCTGTAGTGGATAATGTACACCCCTTGAAGTTCATTAGATCATTAATATACTATGTTTGTTGGTATAAGATATTTCACTTAAAAACACTCTTTTCACTTTCTCACACATTTTCTTGTTTCTTGTTTTAGAATAAAAATAAATAAACATGTTTTAATTGATACATCTGTAAAATTTATTAAATTTCCTACATCAATATTGACAAAGATTTTGTGACTTTATTTTCACATTGCAAATAACTTTCTTCTTTGATGATTCAGATAATTAAACACATAGGCAGATATTCATAATGTCCTTAATTTTATATACCCACATTTGAGATTGTAAATTGCATATTTTAGACATTCAGATTTTGACATTTGTATTGAAATTCAATTTTGTGGATTTTTCTCAAACCTTTAAAGGGGCACAGGCTTCATTTTCGTGGGTCGATTTTTCCAAGTCTCAGAAACAGGGACTTTTTTAGCTCACCATTGAAATTTGAGTCTTCAAATCCATGTGCATCCATAATTATTAGCATTTGAAAGTTATAATGCCCTACTACACATTAGCGATACTATGCAATATATAGAAAAGTCATCTATAGAAATAGAAGGAGAAATGTCTAATTTAAGACATATTTGAAGGAAATATGCAATTTTCGTACATTTCTACTGCTTCTGAAGGATACTTAAGTATATTCAAGACCCAAATCAACCAATAAAAATGAGACTGGTCCCCTTTAACAGTTTCATCATAAAGAGCTAATACAATACATAAGTTCTACAAGTATACATCCAAAACCTTTTCGTATATTTTCTACCATACCATACCTTTAATAACACATTCAAATATATGATGTGAATGTTTTAGTTACAAAGATTGTTGAAATATGACATATTTTGACTTTTGAGTAAAAACTCCCTTAAGGATTTTTTGTATTTTTGGTCTCAGAATATTGAAATAATTCATGGAATTTGTAGTTGTAGTATGTTATGTTATGTTAAGTTATGTAAATGTTTGCTACCTTAAACTACAATGATAATAGAAATAAATCTTAGAGCTTTGATAAGATAGTTTATGTGGAAAATGTAAAGCACTTAATAAGATAAAAGATAAGTCAACTATTAGACGTCAAACATTAAAATCACTTCATATCGTTGTCATCCCTTCTATTTTCTGCCTCACATGTTAAATTAAGTTTTATCACAGAGGCAAACAGTAGCTCTGGAATAAAAGGACATTGGATTGAAATTTGAATATTTGGGATTTCTTCATGATCAGACTCAATTTGAAGCATTTTTTTTCTAAAATTAAGTACATGTTGTTAAATGTATTTCAATTATTTAAGAAATTAATTTGTTTCAGGTGCTTTAATTTACATCATAAATGACTTAAAGGGCAACCATCACCATTTGCAAGGATTGATTTGAGTCTTGAATATATTACATTATCCCTTCAAATATGGTCAAATTTCTTTAATGAAGCCTATTTAAAGATGAGTCGAATGAATTTGGATTCACATGGTAGTTAAGGCTCAAATTTGGATGGTTAATTGTAAACACTAGTACAGGCCTTCTCAAATGGCGGCCCACTGGCCAAATCCTTATGGACACCCTCAAAGGTAACCCCTTCTGCTAAAACACTCTGCTTTCTATGTTAGCTAAGCTCAAATTGGCCCTTGTATTTTATTCAAAAAATGCATTTGGCCCTTTAGAAAAATTAATTGTGAAGGCCTGTACTTGTAGCTTAGCCAAAAAAGGGTGTCTGATGAATCGGATGGTGAACATGCCCCTTTAAAAGATGGTTGCCATTAAAATTGTAGTCTACAGTCTTGAGCATAGTGTATTGAATTTAAAATAAACTTGCTATTATCTTTTCATAGTCTTTTATTATCTAGGTTCAAAAAGATATGATTAGAACTTATAAAGCTTTTAATAATTTATGTTCATAGGGTGATCAGGTTAATTGAATTTAACACAAGATAGACGATATTTCATTAATAATTGCTAAGTGATTTATCAAATATTTATTATAACCATGAATATATTACAAAATATGATCAATTCATTATATGTTGACTTATTTGATTTGTGTTTAACTGTGAAAACCCTACATAAGTAATAATATTGGATTAGAGCAATAGAGGAATAAGATATGGTAAATGGTCAAGTGCGTTATAAAAAAATGTACCTGCGGACAGTATAAAGATAGTTTCAAGGATAAATTGGAAAAATGTGTAGAAACATAATTTCACATGCAAATAATTATGTGAGATTTGAATAATTGCAAAAATATGCATAAGAACTTAATGAAGAGAATAACTGGCCATGTTATTTGAAATGTATATTATACACTATCAAAGTTGTGATATCTAGATTTGTGTTATATTATATAGAGAGACATTTATAAACTTTTAACAATAACTATGACTATCTGTGTATTGTGTATGAAGGTGATGTCTTTGTTCAAAAATATGTGTATGAAACAACTATTTTAAAAATTGAGGAAATTTATTTTTCAATGAAGGAAGTTCACACTAATGTTCTAAAATTTTGATATGATTAACACAAGTTAGAAGCTTATTCATGGCTCGGCTATGAAGAGCTGGTCGTTTAAATCTAGGAATAAGAATTTTTATGACGTTGAAAAGGTAGGCATGCATGTAATTAATAGTTTTTAAATTTATTTTAGTCAAAGTCTAGTTGCTTTGACTTTAATGTTCATTAATGATTTATCAAGTAAAGTTTCATAGGGTTCAAATGACATCACTTCAAAAGTAAATATGTATTGGGACTACCATTAGCTTGTAACATAGAGCCAACTGGGCATACAGTCTTCTGGAATTCTCTCCTATTCTTATACAAAAACAATCTACAGTCATGGTAAAAAAAACCTCTATGATTTTTCCAGCTAAAATTGTAGAAAACATTATCTAAAATGATATTTTACTTCAATACATGATTCACATACTCATTCAGCTTCTATCTTTTTATTTCCCTCTTTCATTTCCTTACTTTCAAACCATTCACAATGTTTACATAAACATCAGTTAGATACAGTAGTAATGACTAATTGATTAGCAATTTAACATTTTTAATTGATTAACAATTAATTAAAAAGAATCTCTACAGATTATGTCTTCATTTTTGATTATGTTTATTTGAACATTATTTGACTTCCATATATTCCAAAATTTTGTATTATTAAACACATTCTAAACATTATTTGAACAGTGAACATCAGATTCTTAGCTTCAAAATGACTGTTTGCCACAAAAAAAGACAATTTAGGGTAAGACTTGTACGTTGAAAACTATTTGGTCATTTCCTGTTTTGTTTAGGAGTGTGTTTCATGTACTGTTACATAAACGGGTACCAGAAATTACTCTTGACAACTCTCTTGAAAATTCTCACCAGTATCATTTTTAGGTTAAATTGGTTTTACCCAAAGCATTGGTTGTGGATTCAAAATTGTTCTGATGTTGAAGGTAATTAGATGTGTAGATTATTAATTTTGAATTTGTATCATTACAGAGAGAAAAAGAACGCAATGACAGTCAACATGTTCATCAAAGATGGCGTAAAACATCTTCATTCCGCAGAAATAAACCTTTAAAACATCCCAGTCAATCTCACGAGGTAGGTAGTGTTTGGTTAGTGTTATAACAATTTCTTCATCAAACAAATTTTTTTAGAGATCAATGTTTTGGGGTTTTTGGTTTTTTGAAAAAGATAACTATGAAATGATAAGTTTTGAAAAATTACATTTACAACACCCAAATTACATTTCATTTATTATTTCATGAAATTTACCAATTTATTTATAATGAAACATAATTTGTTTGTAGGATTGTAAAAATTAATAATCATTATTATAGAATACTTCAATTTATTTATAATTAAACTTTACTCAAATCAAACTTTCAGACATAACATCTAGAAATATAAATTAATAATAATGATTTTATAAAAGATTTCAATTTATTGTTAATCTTGTCAAATTATGATCAAATTAAACTTTACTCAAATCAAACTTTCAGACATAAAATCAAGAAATATAAATTAATAATCATCATTTTATAAAATGTTTCAATTTATTTATAATAGTGTCAAATCATGATAATTATTATTTTATAAAACATTGGAGAATAGTGTTAAATTATGATTAAATATTGAGATAGAACTAGAGACAGTCTGTCTGGTAAAGTTGATAGATTTCAATATTCAATCAAATAACTAACTTGACTCTAGCTAGACTATTCTTGATTGATAATTATTATTTTATAAAACATTAGAGAATAGTGTTAAATTATGATTAAATATTGAGATAGAACTAGAGACAGTCTGTCTGGTAAAGTTGATAGATTTCAATATTCAATCAAATAACTAACTTGACTCTAGCTAGACTATTCTTGATTGATAATTATTATTTTATAAAACATTAGAGAATAGTGTTAAATTATGATTAAATATTGAGATAGAACTAGAGACAGTCTGTCTGGTAAAGTTGATAGATTTCAATATTCAATCAAATAACTAACTTGACTCTAGCTAGACTATTCTTGATTGATAATTATTATTTTATAAAACATTAGAGAATAGTGTTAAATTATGATTAAATATTCAGATAGAACTAGAGACAGTCTGTCTGGTAAAGTTGATAGATTTCAATATTCAATCAAATAACTAACTTGACTCTAGCTAGACTATTCTTGATTGATAATTATTATTTTATAAAACATTAGAGAATAGTGTTAAATTATGATTAAATATTGAGATAGAACTAGAGACAGTCTGTCTGGTAAAGTTGATAGATTTCAATATTCAATCAAATAACTAACTTGACTCTAGCTAGACTATTCTTGATTGATAATTATTATTTTATAAAACATTAGAGAATAGTGTTAAATTATGATTAAATATTGAGATAGAACTAGAGACAGTCTGTCTGGTAAAGTTGATAGATTTCAATATTCAATCAAATAACTAACTTGACTCTAGCTAGACTATTCTTGATTGATAATTATTATTTTATAAAACATTAGAGAATAGTGTTAAATTATGATTAAATATTGAGATAGAACTAGAGACAGTCTGTCTGGTAAAGTTGATAGATTTCAATATTCAATCAAATAACTAACTTGACTCTAGCTAGACTATTCTTGATTGATAATTATTATTTTATAAAACATTAGAGAATAGTGTTAAATTATGATTAAATATTGAGATAGAACTAGAGACAGTCTGTCTGGTAAAGTTGATAGATTTCAATATTCGATCAAGTAGCTTACTGTTTATCATGATGATATTGTTCAGTGTGTGATAATACTCAGTTGTAATTTGATATAAAAAAGTATTCTGGTTGAGGTCACAAAAGGTAACTTGTTATAAATGGCATTTTTTGAAACAAATTAAACTGAACAGGGTCAATTGTTAAAAGTTGATTAAAATTGTTGGACTTGAACATTTTTTGCATAACTTCCTGTTTTGAGCTAATTGGTTTCTATTAATAAGTCCAGGGATGTAGCAGCCTCTAGGTATGGTGACCAGGTTAATCTATTACATATAGTAATTGAACTTACTGTGGCCCTAACACAGCAGGGTAAGAATTTATTGAACAAGACTAGACAAAGTAATCCAATAGAGCTCTCAATATCAATGACATGGGGTGTGGTTGGCATGAACAGTGTTCAGATGTGTCATTTAAATACATTTATAAAGTTATTATATAAGAATGCATCCATGCCAAATACTGGTTCTAAAGTGAAAACTTTCACATCATTGAGATAACAAAATCATGCAAACTTTTTCCTACAGTTGTCATGCACTAAATTATAAATTTAACCCCTGCCATACTGTCTTTTGGGAGATTTTTTGGTATTACAAAAGACTTAAATGGGCATTTTGTTCATTTGCTAAGTCTGTTTTTTAAATTTTAATGTATTTTTTAACAAATGCTCAAAAACCTTTTAGCTATAACATCTACTGTGAAATTCAAAGTCCTTCAAGATTTCAAAACTGACTTCTGTATACAAATATGAGCGATGCTAAATATTAAATGGATCATGTAAAAACAGATATTAAAAGTTAGGGATGGACAAAGTTTGCATTGCAATATGTTATGTCAACTGCAAATGAAATTGACAGTAAAATTCATTTCATGTCAAATAGTTTAAGCCAATGAAATGCCTTGCTTTTTCAACTGAACCAATTAAATTGGAGTATAACTATAAAGAAGGTGGTAAGTAATTAGTAGCTATGTTGTTATAGGGGGCCTTTAATCACCTAACTGGTTTAATGGGGTGTTGGTTTCTATTGGTCTAGTAGGAAGGTTTATCTATCAATCTATTGAGTGAACTGTGAATAACTTGTGAAAGATTTTTTGTCAATCCTTGACAGGGATGTATTCAAAGATTATCAGCTTCATGTAGAGTAAGGGTCTTTAGGGTTGGGGTATAAATATCATCTGAACTGTTGAGAGTGTCAGTTCAATTTGAACATTAGTCAAGTCAACATCGACTCTTATATTACATATTTATTACTAGTTTATCAACAGTTAGTGTGAATTAAACATCAAAATGGTTATTGCAAGTGAAAATGATCTTAGCATGACTGTGTCGTGTGATTATTTTGAATGCTATGAGCAAACTTACCGAAAAAGGAAACATATGCGAAGCCGTTCTGGGCAGATGAGTAAAAAAATTCGAGCTCGTCCACCATGTGTTATTTTGGATTATAGTATGTCAATTGATGTAAGTATATAAGTTTCGACTTAAGAGAAAATTAAACTTATACTTATTAAAAAAAAATTAGATTAATAAGATTATAAATTATCTTAATATTTATCTTTATATAAAATATTCATAATCTATAATCTGAAGAATCTTAGAAAGCAATGAATATGCCTGGCACGTTAAGCTGGACTTAACTAATCCACTGTAATATGATATTAAGTTATTATTTATTAATTCTGTATTATATTCATGATTAACACCTGACAAACTATTGACTTGGAAACAATATACATAGTAGAATAATAGAAATTATACCTTCATATTGACTTTAACAAATCTTCGTGTGGGCATTATTGTCTAGGAATTTGAAATCTAAAATTTTGTTGTGATTGGATATTATGTTTATATAAAATTAAAAAACTTTTTAAATCTCACAAAAAATAATATTGAACCTGGTGTGTTTGGACAAGGAAAATAGAGAGAAATATTTGTAAACTTCAAAGTGTATTTCCGTTTTAAAGGATTATTTGTAAACTTTTAATGGACTCAATGTTTATTTGAACTAATGGATTTTAAATATTTGTGTTATTAGGAACTTAATTTTCATGTTGTGATATTTGCCATGATTTAAATTGTATAATCATGATCTGTGCAAGGATACTAAGATATGACATATTTAATATATCAGAGACACAAATTAAGGAATTTCCTTCCAATTTACATCTTATTAAAACGGTAGGTAATTTGTACAAATCAGTCTAGCAACTTAGGTCTTCTTAGTGATATCAACACTTTTAAGGGGAATATAAAGATATCTCTTAAATCTTTAAAAATTTCAATGTCCCAATCTTGAAAACACAGCTAGTGGAAAAATCTGAACAATAAAATGAAAGAAATTAATTTTTTTTTACAACTGGGCAGTAGAAATAAATGACCAGATCAGTTACGCCATGTAATTTACAACTATGTGAAGATTTTATTAAGAGTTAAGTTTATAGTTACAACGTCACACTGTGACATAATTGGGTGATTTTGAAGAATTACATCTTAGTTGCCTATTGTTGTCTCAATTAAAAAGAAAGGATTAAACTCTTTTGATATCTATTGTTATTGTGTTACCCTATGTAACAATTAAAGATTAGAAATTTATTTTCTTTTTTTAACCTGGGGTTAAAGATTATCAAAAAGTCGTAAATAACAGAAAATTACTTTTTACGCCTTGAATTTCAATAAAGAAGTTTAAATCAAATTTTACGCTTGTACATCTGATCATGTAATCTTTGATTTTGACAAATTTCATTCTTTGATAAGGATAATGTGTGTGTTCAAAAGTTATCTTAGAGAATAATCTGAACAATTAAGACACTTCACCAATTTATATTTTTGCTTATATTACTCTACAGTTAATGTAACTTATTAAACAGTGAAAATATTTTGTTTTATTCATTTATTACATTTTCAGATGGCTTATAAAAATTTTGTCTCTCTTCTAATCAATCTAATGTAATTTTTTTAAATTTTACTTAATTGAATTATTATTGTATATTTTCAGTCGTTGATTGGAGGTGATGCTGATTTAGTTAACCATAGATTATTACCAGCTAACAGTGTTAATAGTATTATACATCAAGTTAGTAAGATAGAAGAAGATGATGATGCTGGTCGTATTGCAGGCTGGGCTGTTAACTTTGATAAACTTCTACAAGATGAATCTGGAATAGCTGTTTTCACTGTAAGTTGGTTAAATTTAGAATTAAGTGTCTCTTCAACTGCTTGATTTTTACTTTGAAGGTCTTGTGAGACATCATCAAAAACTTAATTTAAGTTGGAATTTCTGGAACCACAGGGTTGAAAATTGAAATGGTGCAAATTGATGCTATCAATGTACAAAACCTCTTTACAATCTCTTGTTATTGCACTTCTAATTTTTGCTGTTTGGATTTAATTAACTATAGTTTATATACTATTTGATTTTCCAAAATTTCAATTCCAATGTTAATTTTGCAGGAATTTTTAAAGAAAGAATTTAGTGAAGAGAACATCATATTTTGGTCAGCATGTAAAGATTATAAAAATATTATTGATGAAGAAGAAAGAAAAGTGAAAGCTAAAGAGATATATGAACGTCATATTAGTGCTAGGGCTTCAGATCCAGTTAATGTAGATAGTGCTGCTAGACTTCATACAGACAAATTTATTGATACACCTAATTCTATCATGTTTGATCTCGCTCAACAACAGGTACATAATTTACTCTCTTTTCTTGTTTACTGCTTGATTACACTTTCACCTTGTTTTTTGCTTGTTTACCTCTTATTTTCCCATTGTTTATTTCCATAATTCCATTAATTGTATCTCAACCAGCAACTGAAAAATAAGTTAAATATTATTGTGTTCCGTAGTGCATTTTAATAATATTAAAATTTTTTTTTCTAGATTTTTCAACTGATGAAAACTGATAGTTATGCCCGATTCTTGAAATCTGAACTGTATAAAACTTATTTGATGAGAGAAATTGAAGGTCAACCATTAGATTTACCTGTTTTGGAAACTGGAGAAAAACCTCATGGAGAAAAGAAAAAGGTAGCCTAAACATTTGGAAAATTTAAACTTAATTATTAAGGAATAATGAGAATGAATATCAGAAATGTCTTTACAAAAATATTTGGTTCCCAAAATAATTTTTTTTTTGTATTTTCAGAAGGGTAAAGAAAATGAAGAAAAGAGCAGACGCAGATCTCTGTTACCATGGAAACAAAATAAAACTAAAAATTTGAAAGCATCCTCTGACTCTGAATTGAAGAAATTAGCTAAGATTAAAGGATCTAAAGAAGATATTTCTGCTAAACCTGTGAAAGAAGAGAAAAAAGAACATGTTAAGAAACTACCTGGTCCTGGTATAGATTTGAGCACCATGAGAAAAGAAGTTTTCAGCACAAAAGAGGTGGGTACTAAACTTTAAAAATTAAGATAAATCCTAACAGAAGAACATCACAGCTTTTCCCACAAAACTTAAAAATCTTCAAAAGCTTTTCCCATATATGTATGTTATTTAAATCAATTTCTCCCTTGTGTTTTTAGACTGTTGCTGAAAAGAAAGAGCAGACGGAAGGCCAGTTTAAGTTTTGCCGAGTCATCATGCCTGATGGTTCTACAACTGTAGTCTGTGCTAAACCAGGTCAAACCACTAGAAGTGTTCTTGGTAAACTCTGTGAAAAACGCAGCTTGTCCATTGGTTCTGTGGATGTATTCTTACTTGGGTCTGATAAGGTAATTAATATATTTTAGACAATTTGATTATGTGAATTAAATTTTATCCAGAAATTTGCTATTAAATTCTGCAGAAATCTATTTGTATCATTAAAATAAATTGAATGACTTTATTTTTGCAGCCATTAGATTTAAGTGAAGATATATCATTATTGGGATCTAAAGAAGTTATTATTGAACGTAGAGTTTTATTTCGTATGGATTTACCCAACAAGAAATCTATTGGTGTGAAAGCTAAACCTAATAGAACTATTCGAGATGTCTTCAAACCTATTCTTAATAAATATGGATATAGGGTGGACCAAGTTGGTGTACAATTGGTGAGTACTTAAACATTTTTTCTTCCAATTATTTAGTAATGAAGATAATACACCTATGAAAGAAATGTGTTTTAAGAATTCATTCATTTATTCACCCACTAATTCATTCATTCATTCATATTTTCAGTCTGGAGGTAGTGATTTGTTGGATCTTGAAATGTTGGTTTCGGAAGTTGACAATCAAAGAATTGTCATCATATCTAAAGATGATTTAACTGGTAAGTCAGAAACACATTCTTTAACAGAATTCTCTCAAATTTCTTTTATTTTCTGTTGCTTTGTGGGATTGATTGTATTGAGCTATATTTTCAAAGCATTTCAATTTTGGGTTTACTTGTCTAATTTTCTAAAAAATGCTTTGAAAATGTAGCTCGGTTGGATTGATATGTTGGTTCTGTTGGTTGTTAGATTGTGGTGTCTTGGTTAACTTTTAATGTGTCTGCTTTCTTTGTCAATGCTTATCTCAAGGCTTTGACAATTGTCAATGTAATTGTCATATAAGTAAGTATGCTGTGTGTGTCATGTCATTGTGGTCTGGATTGGTATAGTTTCATCAAATCATCTGCTTATCATTGCCTCTTCATTCCTGATACTAACTCCATTCCTTTAACCCCTCGATTATCTTCTCATACCTACTCATATCTACTCATACTTACTCATATCTACTCAGCCATAAAGAACCTATCTGCACATTTTCCTCTCATTAGTTCACAATGATTATTAATTAAATTTATTAACTATCTGCCTCTTTTTCATATAACAACTCCTTAACATACATTTTAAATCCAAAAACTTTAAATTTGTATTTTTGAAAATATTTAAAGAACTAATTTTAATATTTTTTTGTTTGCACCATTGCTAACTAAAGAACTTTATTTGAATTAATCAAGTTTGAAAGTAACCAAAACAATAAATAAAATACAATTGCATGAGTTATCTCCCATTGAATTAAATGAGTAATCTCCCTTGCATGTTTCTGATTGTCTAACAGAATGGGGTGGCAATGACAGGCAGAACTTATTGGTTGCTAAGCCTCCACTTGGCTCAACTAAAATCAAAACCAAGGCTAGTGTCCATACTTCGGCCTCACTTGAAGAAATTACTAATGGCATCTTTGAGGATTTGATGAAAGGAAAATCTGAAACCATACATAGGTTTGATGATATGGGTGTTGTTGAGTTTGAACATGGTGGCAAGGTAAGCGGTAGTAGAAGTAGTAGTGATGCTTCCTATTGAAATGACTGCTGTGTGATTTCTGTATAATATATGAGAATCGTCATTAGTCATTTCATGGGATGGTAGTTGTGTAGTTTAGTAGTTGGTAGTTTGCTATATTGGAATGATGACATCTATAGATGCTGAATTTATTTTGTAGTCTAAAAGGGTTACATGTCTTGCATGCACATACATATGTATAGATATATTATTCTGCATGATGCATGCATTATGTTGCTTTCTGAATTGTAAAAAGTTGTATTTTACTTATGATGACCCTTTATTTTATAGCTGCCCAAAAATCTCGAAGGAAGTCGCTCATTAAACTTATTCGCCCTACTGAGAAGAGAGTCTTGGGGAAACGAAATGAACAAGCTGAAGGTCAGGAGCAAAGTGAATTCCACTCATCCAAAGATTGAATCGTCCAAGAAAATCTCGGACCAAGAAGGTATGTGTAACATTTGATTTTGAGCTTGAATTTCAATATTTATGGAAGTTGAATTTAAAATCTATTTTTACCTGTTCTTATTGAGTTTTGATTGAAAAATGTTTGAATATTTAAATTTTCTCCATTCCAGATGATAAGCTCTTTGAGCTGTTACGCAAAGCACAGAGCCAACGGCTAGATGACCAGAGAGGTTTAGGAACCTGTTCCGTAGAAATGCCTGAATTTCTACGCCAAGAAGAAGATGGCCAGTGGCAAGGAAGTCCAACACCAGATCATAAAAGGATTTCATCACTCAGTGATATATTTGATGAAGTGCCTTTCAATCCAAACTCATATGTTCATGAACGGGATAAAACTTTTGGATCAAATAAACTGAATCGTTGTCAAACGTTTGGTTCTATGGAGAAAATTATGTGTTCAAATGAAAGTTTTAGTAAAGACAGTATTTATCCAAGTCCTGAGAAAGCTGATGAATATTTCAGTATGCAGCCAGTGATTATAGACAATAATAAGACAATCATTTTAAGTGACATTCAAAAAGAAATAGAAAATTCCAATTCATTACCCAAACCTTACTATTTCCACCCCAAAACAACAGCAGACGTCAACAGTCCAGCACCATTTGCCTCCCCTGAAAAGTACTCTCCAGCTAATGAAGATCTAGATAGTACCCTTGTTAGCCAAGTGAACAGTCCTAGTCCTGTGAGAAACACTAAAGATCTATCTCATACAGATGTAGCCAATTTTACTCCACCTACCCCTGTCAATGTCTCTAGATTACGTCATTCACTGAGCTCCGGATTCAAGTTGGTCAATCGAAATTCACCAGAAATCAATAAAGGGGCATTGAAGGACAAATCCAACTTTTTTCTTCACACTCCTCCATCTTATGAATCATTAGTGAAGGCAGGAAAAATCAGTCCTTCTCCAAAACCAAGGAATTTTTCTAAATCTAAAGTAGAAAACGACATAGAAAATCCATATGTGACCTTTGTGTGATAATAATTTGGTTGTGCCATGTGAAAGTGCTGGAATATAAAAACATTTAATTTCTGTGAATGAATTTATGATTATAATTTTACAATTTGATAATGGTAATGTATAGCAATTTGTATTTTTTGTTAAATTTTTAAAGTTTTTAAAACTTAATGGTTGTTATAGGAAGCTTAAGTAAAGCTTTTTCTTGTTATGTTATAAATTAGGTAATTTTTCTTACAATCAGAAAATAATGTGAATAAGTTTTTTTTATTCTTTTAAGCCTTGTGAAAACATAAATGGTTGTTTTTAAGAATTTGTCCAAATTTTTAGCTTTTTATCTCAATGGTTGTAATATGCTTTATCAGTTCTATATATCTATAAATTCTGTGTATATTTTATCAAGTGCAATGTTTTAATGGTGCTGAGTGAAATTGTGTATAAGAAAATTGTATGTATGGAATTGTACCAAAGAAATTGTATAGCTCTAATTCTCAATTGTTTCATTAAATAATGTGATAAACTATTTTTTTTGTTCTTTTACTATAACAAAAATACAAAACTCCCTTCGAAACTCATTAGGCAGCTGGCTCTTATTTAGAACCTCATGTCTGAGGGGAGACTAGGGGTCTGCACGAATCATAGTCCAGAACAGTCCAAACTATCTGAAGAGGATTTGAGTGAACTGGAACACTGTTGCGGACTATTATATAGTAACAACGGGGTAAGGTAGATGGCATCTACTTGCATTTTCCATTCCTTACATGGAAGAAATTGAGATAGATTTTTGTGCACCTATTTGCACTGATGAGAACAGGTAAACGTCATGTAGTACAAAATGAGGAACTGTGGCATAAGCTGAGGATAAAGTTTTTTAGCTAGAAATTTCAAAATCATTTCCAGGCCTTAGAATCTACAAGATGATTGGCAGAAGTCAATCCTGGCTGGCAAATGTTACTTTAACATTCACCCATTTGCACTTGCACGATTGCACAAACCATTGAAAGTCGTCCATTTAGAAATGTACTGAACAGATAAAGAAATGTCTATAACACATAAGGCTGCGTTTCCATAGAGCTTCACGCTTCACGTCGCTATGTTCCACTGACAGTCACTACACGTGTGATTCCGCACCATCTCTATCCCATTTTTCCTATAATCATCCATCTTTACAATAGAAAATAACTCAACTTCTCAGTTTACGTGTCTTCTGTTCAGTACATATCAAAGTCATTTCAACTTACAGAATTATATACAACAGAAAATATTTTAACTTCATTTTATTAACATATGGCATGTTTAACCTATAACAAACTTAACATAACCAATTAAATCACAAACAAAAACATTGGAACTTTCCTACAAGAATTCAATTGTTATCAATTTATACAATAAGTACATGAACATATATTAAATAAATTAATTACATTCTCAAACAGAAATTGAAAGTAGGCTTACTTAAAAGAACAAGAATTGTTAAAGCAATAACGCATTTCTTTGGTAAACTGATAAATATCAATTTTTGTATAAAATCATTCTTGGTTTAAATTGCTTATGGTTGAAAAGGAGAGGAATCCTCATTCAATAATCTCAGTTTGAACTTTGCTTGCCTTTTACTTTGTCCAACTCATTTCTCACCATGATATAATAGTAAGGGCTTTAGATTACATTAATTTGGACACACCCCTTGTACAGAGAGGAATTTGAAAAACATAAGATGAAAGCTCACGGGAAGGCTACAGAAGCAATTTCCCTAAAAATTACAATTAAAAACTTAACATAAAGGGATTGTAATGAGGTTTTCTAAATATTTGATGTGTATCGGGAACATCAATTTGCACGATAATAATTTTCAATAAGGCGTCTGTGGTTCCAGCAATTTCTTTTAAACTAAATTTGAGTACAACACACCTGCGAAGCTCTTCTGT
This sequence comes from Lottia scabra, assembly GCA_029955415.1. Classification (NCBI taxonomy): domain Eukaryota; kingdom Metazoa; phylum Mollusca; class Gastropoda; family Lottiidae; genus Lottia; species Lottia scabra. The sequence continues at coordinate 17,793,727 of JARJEI010000001.1, forward strand.
GATACAAGCCTATTTTAAGTGGAATTGCTGAAACCACAGACATCGAATTAAAATCTGGAATGGTGCAATTTGATGCTTTTAGTGTCCATGATACATTAACAATCCCCTTTTAACTTGTACCTTTGTTGTTTATGTCAGGCTTCATTTCAGAATTTCATATATATTTATAAATGCACATACAAAGCATGATCCAACACTCTAGAATTCCTGAACATGTATAGTTTGTATAGTCTGTAAAGGTATGTCTTGAAATGGGACTTGGATTCTTTGTTCAACTTGTCCATTTCTTTGATGTCCATATTCAAATTTGATACGTAATTCACCAATACGAGATTTAGGTAAAATATCTGGTATCCATTCTATAATAAATGGTGTGGGATCTTTACTTTCGGGAGAAGAGGGACCTTAAATAGAAAATAAACATTTACTCTATGTATTACACGCTTTCGAATAGTAATTAAAGTCAACAAGTATGGCATTTTTGCTAATAGAAAGAGCTTGAATTCGGCCATGAATGACATTTCAATTCATGTTTATTTTGTATATTCATATCAAAATCAAATTATAACTGTGTATTCTACCAAGATTGTGATGAAATATGAACAGACACACATACAAGAGATAGTGGACCACAGCCATATACGCCCAACAAAAAAAGCCTTAAATTTAATTTTCTCAAACCTTTCGATTTAGGTCCAATAACATCCGTTTAAGTTTCATCAAAATTGGTTGAAAACTAAGAGAGTAATAGCATATTCAAGATTTTGGGGCTAAGGCAATAACTCTGCTTCTAATGATCGAAAATAGCTCAAATTCGAACTTGATCTTCATTATATAAATATGTATACACATACCAAATTTAAAAAAAGTTTTTAGAGCGTTTACGAGCAAATGTTGACCGACGGACTGGGGTGCCAACAATATACGTCCTCATGAGGGCCTATAAAAATTATATTGTTTAAATTGAGCAGAGAAATGGAATTTCATGGCTTTATTTTTCCAAAATGTTTGAAGGCATGAAAGTAAACCACATTTTAAATAGCACTTCTTCATTCAGACCAAATTACCATCGAAAATGATTAAAAAAAAACATGACAGTCCATATTACAAACTTATACATACCAACTCTAAGGAATGTCTTTCTTTCAAAGGGACGTATAGGTGTTTGACTTTTAACAGATTGTGTTTTTAATAAGTCATCCATTGGTTCAACTTCTACTCTAGGTACCTCATATAAATCATAAGAACCATCTCTATTCTCTATAAAACTTCTAGTTATATCTAATGGTATCTGTCAATAATCAAATAAAAATAACTTATTTACTGACGCTTAGATTAAAGTAATACTACTTCTTACAATGAACATATCATTAAACTTAAAGGGATTCTAAACTTTGTATGTGTATCGGGGACACTGATAGCACCAATTTGCGCCATTCCAATTTCCATTCCGGCGTCTGTGGTTCTTGCAATTCCACTAAAACTAACGCGTTTTATGATGTCACTACCAGTGATTTACTGGAAGCTGCTATTGATATCTATGCAGATCACTGTCAGTGATGTCATAAAACATGTTAGTTTTAGTGGAATTGCAAGGACCACAGACGTCTGAATGGAAATTGGGATGGGGCAAAAAGGTGCTATCAGTGTCCCCGATACACATAAAAAGTTTAAGAACATGTTTACAATCCCTGTTTTGAGTCCCTTCAATTAAAACAAAGCATTTTTCCACAAAGATTTTTATCAGCATAAGAGATCCTTGTAATTTATTGACTTTAAATTCAATATTAAGACCGAGTAAAATGCAAAGAACAATAAAATGCTTGAAACATCTTTACTTCATTTAGTTTATCACAAATTTACAAAGATCCTTTATGTATATATTAACATAGCAACTTCGAGCAACTGATAATGCCACGTCCTTGAAAAATGTCTGTGATAGCCCACTGAGCTTAGACAAGATGTAAAACTTCAATATATTCATACTTACATCTTGTGTATCAAAGATCTGTTTAACATGTAATATATTAGTTATATGCCAAGTATATTTAGTAAATGTTCCTAATGGTAGAGCATCTTTCCTCACAAAGCCTGTAGTAAAATTTGGTAAACGTCGTTTCTTATTGCCAGCAGATATACGTTGTTGTAGACACTCAAAGAAAGTTTGTGGAGCATGAAAGACTAAAGGTTCTGGGTTGCCTAAATTTGAAAAATAAATAAGTTGAAAGAGGCCATAAAAAAAGAAACACTTTACAAGTATAACAATATAGGTTCCTTGAAGGATTTGTTATATCAGCTAGTCCTTGGCCAAACATATTGGCATTGATCTTTCCCTGATTATCCGTACCCATTTACAGCTGGGTGGCCTGGAATTATGAGTGAAGACTTACTCAAAGCCATCAAACTTTTTCACCCTGAACAAAGTAGAACGCACAACCACCACTTTGAAATTAGTCTACGACATATGATAATCATTTCATTTAACTATCAAAAAATATGGTTGTATAAAGAACATCAACAAAGAATATTGTTCAAAAATTCATCTTTAAGCAAATATACGAAAATCATCATCCAATAAAAAATCCATGTTTTCATAATGTAAATAAACTGTTATCCTATGGCGTGTATGGTCGTTTATCAAGACACAGGTTGGCTGCAAAATTTGTAACAGTTTATTACTTAAATGTTGAAAAGATAAAAGATAACTTACCATCAAATTGATAATGCATAGTTTGATTAATACGTTCAGTAACACTGGATAACCATTGTATAAAACCTAAAGTAACTTGACTTTCATCAACAGTGGTTGGTACTACAAATATAGTTTTAAACTTATTATTTAAAGATAGTGGACCACAGCCATATATGCCTAACGAAAAAGCCTTAAATTTAATCAGGAGTAAACTCAACTTTCTCAAACCTTTCGATTTAGGTCTAATAACATTCATTTTAAGTTTCATCAAAAATGATTGTAAACTAAGAGAGTAATAGCATATTCAAGATTTGGGGCAAGGGCAATAACTCTGCTTCTAACGCTCGAAATTGGCTCAAATTCGAACTTGATCTTCGTTTTATGAATATGTATACACATATCAAATTTCATTTGATTCCGTCAAAAACTTTTTATTTTAAAGCGTTTACGAGCAAAAGTTGACGGATGGACAGACCGACGGACAGGGGTGCCGACAATATATGTCCTCATAGAGAGATGAGGGCGTATAAAAATATATAGAGATATTTTGTACACACTTCACTGAAAGAAACTTTGAATGGTGCAAATTAGAGAAAGTAGTGTCCCCAATACATATAAAATTAAATCCCTTTAATAAAGAATTCAAATACGAGATAAATTCTGTAGGTCACATTTTGCAATATTATTATTATATTTACCAGGTTTTTTAGGTGTATGATGTGATGTTTTGGTGGTTTTTGCGGGACTAGATTTTTTATTGGTTATTGAATCATAAGCTTCTTGTAATGTTAAAAGAGTATTACCAGCTTGAACTGAAAATATAATATAGTAAAAATATTCTTCATCACATTTTACATTCAAAGTCTACGTTACTAATGGCTTAATAAAACCTCAATCTTAGAAAAATGCAAGTTTCTCTGAAAAAGTACTAATCACCTTAGGTGAGAAGGATAAAGCTGACTCAAAAGCATGGACCGTGGCATCAGAATTTTTTCTTAATCACTTAAGGGGGATTCGAACCCACAGCAGACAACAGTCTAACTTGGTACTAACTGAGATATTCAACTGCTATTAAAAAACAATTTATAATAAGATCCATCAATTTTTTTCATAGCTTTTTAATGCACACCACTAGTTTGGCAAGCCTTTTTTGTGAAAAAAATTAGCATTAACAAATAGTATATGAATAGAAGTGATAAAATAAATAAAATAGATTTATTACCCATAGATTCATCTTTCTTTTTACGTTTCACAACACATGGTCCACCTAAAAGTTCTTCTTCCATGACCATAATTTCTAGTGGACAAGGGTCAGTTGTAGAGACAGAAACTTCAGATGATGGATAAATATTTAATACTTGAGGTTCAGTGTTAATATCTACAGACACTGAAATAATAAGTTATAGGTAGGGCTTTATATTACATAATAGTTCCCAAATTATAAAAAAAAAATTTGTCGTTCTAATTAAGCACTGCGGAGTGAGAGATGCCAAGGACTTTGAAGGACTGATCAAAGCAGTAATCCACCTCCTTATAGACGTAATATAATCGCTAGAAAATTCTAAATTAGTGAAAATTCTTCTGTAGCTTTCATTGGCCTATATTTTCTATGCTCTGATCTGCAAATACAAGGTGTGTCCAAATTAAGTTAATCTAAAGCCCTGATGGGTTATCAGATCACTTTCTCTTATCAAAATATCTTATTGTGAACAATCTACAACCAAATATAGATTCAGGTTATCATACCCCCACATTGTTATTTTCAAATTTCTGACAAGGATTCAGGTTTGGCAGAATTAGGATCAAGTGTTCTATAGTCTGTGCTATTTAAACACAAATCTACAGTTGCAAGGTATCAACTATCTCCACGTAAATAGCTTAACCACATTCAGAAAAGAAAGGCCAATTAAATCTTTTTTTAATGAAAGATATGACATACCGTTATTATCTAGATTAATAAAATAGGCAAATTCTTCTGCTAATTTATCATCACTAGCAAATGCACAGATACAGGCATAGAAATGAACACAACGTCTTAAAGTATCATCTTTCACTACACTGTGTTTAAAATTCTGAAATAATATATAAATAATAAATAAAAGAGTGAACATATATCGGACTGGGTATCGATTGCAAAATTGAGATCGATTATCGACAGCAGGATGTGACATTTCTGATAATTGTGTAACAGATAATGTTATAAGAAATTTAACTATGAATTTTAATGGAATATGAATTTTGATAATCAATAAATGAAATTAAAAATTTGTAGCATCGATTATTGATGATTTCAATTATTTTACCAAGACCTAAACAGATAGTGAAGAATTAGTTAACATGCTACAAAAATCATTTAGTCAAGACAAAAAAGTTTCAAAAGTGCATTAATCAGATTTGATATATTATAACATAGAAAATGTAGCTCTGTCTATACTTACTTTAAACGTTTTACAACTACACTGAAACTTATATTCTGGGTGATCAGTTTTATTCTTATTTATTTCATAAAATGAAAAGTGTAAGAATCCCATGGGTTGTTTTAAAGTAGGTTTACATTTGACAACCATAATATTTTTAGTCACTCGTTGTACAAGTGGTCCAGTAGTTTCTGTAGCTAACAACCAAATCGCCTGTTTCATATCATTGTTCACTTGTAACGTATTTAACACAGAGTTTTTCAAAGTTAATGGTTGTGCTTCCTGAATACATTCAATAGCTGATTTTATATGTGAACAAACTGCTTCTTCTGGTATACAGACTTTCACACATGTATCAACATAACATTTAGCAGCACCAGCAATCACTGATGTATCCACAACTGTAGCTGGATTACCATCTAAATCTTGAACTAATGGTAACTGTACAAATCCTCTATAATCAGGTCCTCTATCACGTAATCGAACAGAAAATACCTGAACTGTGGAACCAGTAATAATTTTAACTGCTTCAGCACTATGTCCCCTTTTTCTCTCTTTCTCTTTAAACACAGCATCACAAGTCTTATTTTTACAACTAACTCCACGTGTGCCATTGAATGTTCCACATTTCGGACATTTTCTGACACCTCTCATAGTTGCCTTACCCAAGTCACCAAAGAGAGATTTCATCTTCTCTGGTGCAAGCGTTGAAGCACTCATTTTCAGAATTAACTGAAATAAAAAGACAAAGTGAATTCATAATACACTGTTACTATATAAACATAATTAGCTTAAACATAAAGAATTTTAATCCAACAGCTACAATGATGGTTAAAACAGCTCTTAAGGACTATGGAACTATTAACTAAGATTAAAATAATTTCAATGACAGTGACTAAAACATATAGAGTATCATATCTGTTATTTTCATTGTCATCAAGTAGGCTACATTTATACTTACAATTCTGAGCTGAACTCCGGCAAGTAAAGTTTACCACTTGTTATCAATCTGAGGTCCAGTATAAAGAAACATGAGGCCTTCTCAACATCAATGTTGATTCAAACCTGAATAAAACATAGAATGATAGAAAGTATATATTCATATGTCAAATAATTTTCTCAAACAGCATAAATGACAATTACGCCTAACACAAATTGTGAGCACAGTACCATCAACCTTAGAATATGTAAATAAGGCATGCCATGTCCACAGACTTTTTTTTTATCTTTTGATGTGAGATGTTACAAATTCTATTGGTATATATGAAATTTTACATTGAAAACACAAAATTTCTATGAGCTGAGAAACTATTGGAATCTCACATCAGAAATTTCAAACAAATGGAACCAAAATAAAGACACCCCTCTAACCTAAGTCTATATGACCCAAAGGTGCTATATGACCCTGTTTCTTGAGAAATAGTGTTCAGGGACTGATAAAGATTTCTTGGCCTGCCAATGGATATAACATTCAGCAAACTACTGACCTGCCGAGTGCTGTTTCGTATGTATTATAATTTCAATGATGTTGATGATTTGATTTAGTCCTAAAATTTAGATACGCAAGCAAAATATCTTTCGACCACTAAATACAATGATGATTAGCGTACCGTTCGAGAATAAAGAGACCGTAAATAAGACAACTTGCAATGTGTGATTACACCTAAATTGAAAAGGGGACACATACGTGTTTGTGTAAAAAGAATATTTCAATAGGCCTAAATAAAATGTTTTTATCAAAAACTGTAGGCGGCCATATTGCCTTGCAGTCCAAGACCAACTAACTACACCGGCTGTGATTGGCTGATTTGAGCCACATGATAAGTGAACATTCCCGATTGGCTAATTTTTATCGGGAGTGCTCTTTTCGGGGAGCATTATTTTAACATAAAGCGGCCGAAAAAGAAATTCAACAAAAAGTTAATCAAAAAAGCAAATTATAATATCTACAAGATTACTTATTTTAATGGTTTATTTTTTTGTTTGAATACTGTTAGACACCTTTGATGAATATTATATATTATGAAATGATGTGATCAGGCAGATGGCGAGAAGTTTTTGGAATTAGGGGTTGGGGTGGGGGTCGACTTGTCGGGCATATATATTTCGTTGTCAGGCATATATATTTCCTTGTCGGGCAAATTGTTTTTGCCCCCGCACTCAACTAACGCCCCATACGCCTATGAACCAACTGCCATCGGCAGAGGTGAATATGGCATCCCTGAGGTTGATAAATCCCATGTCAACTGAAACCAAAAGTTGGCAATTGGTGTATTCGCTTTATCGTCAAATTTAGAAAAAATGTCGAATCACTTCATCTTCAAGTGACGCCATATACATTTTTTTGTTTACTGTTGTCCTCTTAGACAGATCTAATTTTCGGTAAAAAAATAAGTAAGGAGGTGAATTTAAAATTTATTCACCTCTCGTGCATAATTGCGCAGTGAATATGTTCTATGGAAGGAAGCGATGCACTCTCGCGACCAATGAAAAGAGAGATATTTTCTAGCCATTTCATAAATACTCTTATTGACCGAGTTTTAGAACTTCAATTTTTTGTTCATTTTAAGTGGTGGTATTTAAGCTTTTGAACCCACAAAATTTTTGTACAGACCTTTCTGCTGAAAAAAGATCGGCAATGTTAACTAGCACCACTATAAACTCCTTGTTTTTAAGTGATCTAAAACTCATTCTCAAGAGGGTTGTGCAGAATTCACAGCTGCTCCTGCCTATATAAAGCAATTTTGCTTTCACTGGCCTTAACAACATACCACTAATTTCTTGTTTTATCTTAAAAAAAAATTTTTTTTGTATTGCTTCAGTCATTTATGTCAAAATTATTGGGGGGCCCCCCTGCCCCCCTGTTCCTATGGGCCTGCCGCACCCCCAGTTTCAAAACCTCCCGTACGCCTATGTGTTTTATAGTAAACGTTAATGGATTAGATACTTTTGATGTCGTATTCTCCCCATTCTTAAAAAAAAAAAAAAAAAAGTAATATATTGACCCTTTACCCATACCATAAATTCAATTTGAAAGACAAATTGCCCACAAGTACAATGAATGCTTTTTTTTTAGATCTAGCTCAGTGCTTCTCAACCGGGGTCCATATGCACCCCAGGGGTGAATTTGAAATATCAGAGGGTGAAATTTCGGACAAGGGGGAATTGGGGGTGAATTACAAACAAAGGTGAATTTTGTGAATATGGAGAATGACTTTCAGCTTCTGTGCAGATCTGTGGCACTCAATCACTTTTTGAAAAAACGATTGTGGTCTGAATAGTGAATTCCTAATTTTTCAAAATCCGAGTCTGGACAACCGAGTCACGATATCATATCGTATTAGTCTCCCTTTAGTTAAAATGAAAACAAACATTTGCTGAAATTTGTCTACTCCCTCTGTAAGCTTACTTTTTGTATTGGTACAATTTTAGAGATCTTATAAAGGTGAGTATAGACTACTTAAATATGCAATAACACAACAAAGCCACGAATTTGACTACAGGTTGATGCTGATGGTACAGTACAATTTTACAACGTCAACTGCCACTGGCCAGTCATTTCATAAACAAATAAAATTCAACAAAATAAAATTTTCAATGCAAATGTTTAAAATTCCTAAACAATTCTTAATTTTTTATAAATGTCTATGATTAGTGTGAGGAAAGTTTCTAATATTTAATATAGATCTAGACAGAAAATCATGGAATGTATGAAGTACTCAAGTTCTCACACTCACACATAGACTAGGCTAGACATAACTATAAGTTATAATAAGTCAATTCTTGACCCAAATTTCCTGAAGTAACTGTAAAAGGTTAAAAGATAAATACTATTGATATATTGGACTTAAAGTCAAACTGTCTACAAATAATCATAAAATAAGCTTACATTCTTATATCCAAATGTCTAGTCTGAAACTTGCTGACTCTATTCCCAGCCTTTGATGGATATTTGGACAGATATGGCTGGGAGAGAGTCAGAAAAACTAGGCCCCTAGCAACTTTCAGACTACCAAATGTCATGACCAAAATGTTTGTTCAGTCGAATGAGTCATCAAACATAAGCTTAAATATGAATAATTCCAGGACATCAAGTAACAAGAATCTAGTAGGTTACCGTAATGTAGACTGGACTGCAGGTCTGATATTTTCTTAAAGTGGTTCAGTCCAGGATCAGGTTGTCTGATATCATTAATAGATTTGTCCAAAAGCAAAAAAAGTTTAGCAAAACAGTGTCTTTAATAAGTACCGGTAGGCCTTATGTCACTTGATTGTAGCTTATTGACACCCTGGTGCTTATGAACAGCAAACACCAAGAAATAAAAAAAATCAAAGAATATTGATCAGACATGATTTAAAAGAATAAATAAAGAAAGCATGATTAAAAGGCTAGGAATGTGATATATTTTATTCAATTCATAACAATGTTTGTTCTCATTGAAATTAATAACAATCAATGGATGATTCATCAATCAATGTTTTTTTTAATTATTTTATTATTGATTTTTTACCATGATAAAAGTAAAATGTTAGTATTGTAACTAGTGTAATATTGGTTATTGATTGACTTTGATTACTATAGACTGATATCTTTTATCTGATATTGATTATTTTGTTTACATACCTTTTAGTTCTACAATTGATATGTTTCAAATATAATAGTCTCTGTCTCTGTATTCAAGATAAACATTTCTATTGCTTGTCATTTGTCTTAAAATGTCGTTAAGAAATGTAAGGTTTGTTGATTTGTTGATTTGTGATTAGCATTTTCACCAACTTTAAGGCTTTATGTATAAAATCATTCTGTGGTTAATATTTCAATTCATACCTAAACAGTTGGTGAAAATCAATTGTATAAAGAATGTTCTTAATAAATACAGATTTGATCTAGTTGTTTCACACTTCACAATTGTATATATTGTTACAGTAGTTCAATAATTTGAAACATTACAGTTTGGATTCAGATTGGGCAAAAGGCCTTATCATAGTATGTAAAGGTTTTAATGAATAATTAAAAAGAATTATTTTTTGCATTTATAAGTAGTGTGACAACTGAAAAGGGTGAAGATATACAATTCAAATACTATTGAAAATAAAAATTGTGTGTAATTTGATCAGAAATCAATAACCTGTTGATCTAATATCATTGGGCAGAAGTGGTGGGTGTGGCGCCAAGCAGGGTATGCTAACTCTTCTAGACACCTGATACCACTTTTCATTATGAAATATTTACTCATTTATTTTGATATAAGCTTACTTCCTCAAATGAAAAGTTCATTAGCTGCTACCAGTGTATTGCCAATGTGTTTGCATGGATTTTAAGATTTGTTTTACGGTTGGGATCGTTCGTACTTGGATCATATTATTGATATTGCGAATATTATGAATGTTTTATATTATGGAATGGAGGATTTGCAGGAATGATAAGTGAAATCAAAATTACTTATGGAAACAAAGATTTTTAAGAATTGCATTATAGATAGCACATATATAGACTATTTTCCTTCTTGGTTGGCACATCAATTATTAATTGAGTGGTCTAATGTTCTAGTTGCAATTTTATATTTTAGGTTGGGTTTTAATGATTTTGAAATATCAACCCCATTAATATAATGAAAGGATATGACAGCCAGTATATTAATTATTAATTAATTGTAATTAAATTTTGAATATTAATTTGGTAATGATACATGTGACTAGTTTATAGTAAAGATACATGTTGAGAGGTCAACATAGGCCAACACTACAAATTGCACAATGTTTTTATGTGTCCTTAAAGAGATTGTAAATAAATTTTTTTTTAAATTTGTACGTGTTTCGGGGACACTTATAGCATCAATTTGCACCATTCCAATTTCCATTTCTGACGTCTGTGGTTTTTGAAAATCCACTAAAACTAACGCGTTTTATGACGTCACAGACAGTGATCTGCATAGATATCAATAGTAGCTTCCAGTAGATCACTGTCAGTGACGTCATAAACGTGTTAGTTTTACTGGAATTGCAAGAACAGCAGACATCGAAATGAAAATTGTAATGGCGCAAATTGATGCTATCAGTGTCCCCGAAACACATACAAAGTTGAGAAAATCACTTTACAATCTCTTTTATATAGTTTTTAAAAAACAATCAAATTATTGGAAAAAAATGAATGCCACATGGAACTGTACCTGTAATGTTATGAAGGATGAAATATTGATTTTTAAAGCCCTAATGTAATGTAATCTTGAATGTATTTATAGGATTCTGTGAGAGGTATATAGCAGAAATATAAAGTAATGTAAAAAGCGATGTAATTAGAATACTGGCAATGTCTCAAACCCCTCCTTCTCTACAGGTATGTATTCGAAAGTTAAGCATAATTTCCTTTTTGTTTTCTGCTTATATAGTTAATATTATTATTTATTGTAAATAAAGGTGACTTTTGCTTAACTAAAGGAACAGATTAAAAGATTCACTAATCTTTCAAATTATCAGACGTAAAAATGCAGAAGTAAAATTATTTTATCATTGTCAGGAGGTTTTCTTAACCTTTTATATACCGTCATTAATTTATATATAAATTTGATATACAGTGATAGCATTGATTTGGATGCTATCAGTGTCCCCAATTCACACACATTTGATAAAAGTTTTAGAACACCTAGTCCTTTTTTCAACACTATAATCCCCCAAAACAATATAGATTAGAATTTGTTGTTCCTCAAAGCAGATTGTTTTTGAAAAATAAGATGTTTTTTTTCTTGAAGATGCAAGATCAGAATTTAGAAAATAGCCCCAAAATAGTTTCTATCTTATTTGGCTTGTATGAAATGCTAGCATGTACCTAAATTACCTTAACAGTAATTTGACAGTGGTAGTGTTTCTATGTTTGGTTCTACTGAATGCAAACTTTAATTGTTAATTAGTGGTTTTAACAGTTTTGTCCCATGAACAGAAGTCAATTAATGATTAACTGAGGAAATGACTCCAGTCACACTTTATGATACAAAAGATTAAAATTTTGGTATTTTGTATCATTTTTGTATCTTTGTTCTTAATTGTCTTTGCTATTGTTTTCTAATTAGTGTTTTATTATAATGTGTTTGTTACAGACAGTTTCATGTTCAGCAGAAGTGAAACCATCTGTTGTAGTGACACCTAGTGGTAGTAATATAAGTAAACAGCTACCACTTACACCAAAAGTCATCACAAATTCACTGAACATGCCTTCTATTAATGCTAATGGATTTGATCCTTTCTTCCAAGAATACAGCCTAATGGCCGAATAGTAAGTTATTTATTTTAAACTGATTATATTCTATATAGAACTATCGCACAAACATTTTCCTGAAAAGGAAAGGGAAAATTGTAGCACCTGTAAGCTTACAGTACGCAGTTTGAACTTGTAGTTTGTTGACCAAAAATTAGACTTGGCCCGCGCCCTCCCCCTCCATTTTCCTATTTCTTAGCCCTATTTGACAATTCTGTGGCTCATACTTGCCAAACAAGCACAAAATTGATTTTCTGTTTCCACTAAAGAGATTCTTAGTTTCTGTGATTGATCTTTTTTTTTTGTCTGGAAAATTCTGTCCGATATGTAACGTAGATACTTCATGGTCCATATGGAGAAGAAAATGGCCCTCTGTCTGGTTATCAAAAAAGATAAATTTCAGTGAAATAATTTTTTATACGCTCTCATCTCTCTATGAGGACGTATATTGTCGGCACCCCTGTCTGTCCGTCCATCAACATTTGCTTGTTAACTCTCTAAAAACTAGAGTTTTTGACGGAATCAAATGAAATTTGATATGTGTATATATATTCATAAAACAAAGATCAAGTTCGAATTTGAGCTATTTTCAATTGTTACAAGCAGAATTATTGCCCTTGCCCCAAATCTTAAATATGGTATTACTCTCTTAGTTTTCAACCGATTTTGATGAAACTTAAAATGGATGTTATTGGATCTAAATCGAAAGGTTTGAGAAAGTTTAGTTTTCTCCTGATTAGTATTAAAGCTTTTTCAAGATTTAGGCCTCTTTCATCAGTTTTGAGGAGTTTTCGCACCGGAACCTCTATATAGTAAGTGCTTTTATCAACATCAATTGCTTGTAAACGCTCTAAAACTAGAATTTTTGATGGAATCTAATGAAATGCGGTTTGTATATATATACATATTCAGAAAACAAAGATCAAGTTCGAATTTGAGCTTTTTTCAACCGTTAGTAGCAGAGTTATTGCCCTTGCCGCATTGCCAAACTTGCCGCATTGTGCCCAACTGCACAAAAACGACTTGTAAAACGAAATTAAAGGTTTCTGAAGTTTTGAAACTACTTCCTGGCAAACCACCAGGTAAGTTTATGTATTTTGTATTATGGTTCTGATCGTATAAACTTGGTTATTTGTTTTATTCGAGATTTTACCATAAAATTATAGTTCATGGTCCCTAAACAAGTCCAAATTATAAATAAAAAGAAAATCGATGCAAGACATCAGATTAAAATATTTTATGGCCATACTGGATCTTATCAGAAATCTTTTGTTTCTTTGTACTAGTCGTTTTTTGTGCAGTTGGGAACGATGCGGCGAGTTGGGCAATGCGGCAAAACGAACCATCCGACTTGCCCCAAAGTCTTGAATATGCTATTACTATTTAAGTTTTCAACCAATTTTGTTGAAACTTAAAAAGAATGTTATTGGACCTAAATCGAAAGGTTTGAGAAAGGTTTGAGAAAGTTTAGTTTTATCCTGATCAAATTGAAGACTTTTTCGTTAGGCGTATATGGCCGTGGTCCACTATCTTTTATTATTATTTTACAGTACTCAGTTACAGAGTCAGAAGATACCTGGTGTTTATGCTATGCCGTCTGCCTTGTCACCTTTTGGTAAGTCTGACTTCATGTCAATTTCTTTTTTTTTTCATTTAAGGATTGAATGCAGATTTTTTTGCGTTCATTGGGTGATGAACGCAGAATTTTCACGTGTTAAATCGAATGAATGGCGAAGCCATTCATGTCAGGTTTAACATGTGAAAATTCGGCGTTCATCACCCAATGAACGCAAAAAAATCTGCATTCAATCCTTATATTTACATTCGGTAGAGTTCATGTATCTTTTACCATATTTTAGTGGTAAAATTATAGCTTTAATGGCTATAAAGTAGGTAAAATTGAAAGAAAATTGGGAACGAAATCGGCAACAGAACTCCTGTCAATTAACATGACGTCAAAACTTAGATGACGTCAAAAAGGGAGATCGTCAAGGCAGATCACTCAAGTAGTCGACATTTACGATTTTTATATTCATTGTTTGTCCAAAATGAGACTTTATTTGATATCAAATAAGTTCAAAATATCTTATTTTTCGATTTCTTAAAGTATCTAGGCCGATTTTTGATCAATCATTTGTCTATTCTTAAAATAATGATGGTGTGTATTCATACGCCACAATCTACGTTGTCAGGGAAGATTTTGTTTAGCGACGTCACGGGAGATCACTCTAGAATTTTGCGTTCATCGGTAAATGAATGCAAAATTTTCACAAGGGTTCACTGTAGCGCGTGACAATAAAATGTAAATATTTTAAGATAAATTGAATATCAACAAAAAAAATATTTTAAAGTCAATCTTTCCTTTAAAGCTGTCTTATTAATAAAGATATCAAAAAATATTTCAAATTATTACGTACCGGTAAATCCATTTTCACCCTGTCAGTGATGCATATTGGAAGGGCTAACACGGACAAAGCATCTAGTCTTTTGGATGGGACAATTAGTTAATGCCCAGTGTGCTTAGTGATGTCCTGGATAAATTTTACTCATTGCAGACTTTGCATTTGCCCATCCTTATTAGCCCAAACAGGTGTAAATAATTTGTTGTATATTTTTAGTGTGGAATGGTTTTATATTTGTAAGAGATGGATTATATTCAGATGGTGTATTTAGATTTACTATGAATATACCAGAAACTTATCCTGATAGTGACTGTCCAGTAAGTCTTGTTATTCTAGTCTTAAACTGTTTCTCTCGTTCTTACACTGACAGTATATATATATATATTGCTAGACTACTAGTGCTGTGTATTGCCAATCATGTTTCGATACGATACATATAACGATACAATACATATCGCGATATGGTATGGGAGGTATCATAAAGTATTGATACGCGACTTACGCGATATACTTATTGTGGCATGTTGTATTGCTATAAAAGCTTACGGTATATCAAATATCAATACAACAATATATATTGTACCAGAACTATAGACTACTACTATGTATTTTGTATAATAATAATGGATTGAATTGAAAATAATCTAATCTTGAGAAATATGATGACATAAGTGTATCTTATTGATATTTTGATCTTGTATAGCTGTAGGAATATCTTATATGTGCTATCTTATTAATCAAATTAGATCAGCTAGTTTGAAAATAAGAGTGTCTATTTATGGTCAAATAATTTAAGCATTATATTTTTCTTTCAGCAATTAATGTTTGATTTTCCAATATTCCATCCCATAATACACCCTGTCACTGGGGATTTAGATGTTAAAAGAGGTTTTCCTAAATGGAGGTAAGATAATATCAATAAGAAAAACGTTTGCATTGATCCGTGTTCCCAACGTGAGGGATGCACAACTTTTTAAATATTTGCATATCGTATAGACTGCTAATCTACATTAAGCATTGATTTTGAAAGGTTTTCATGAAATAAATTATTTTTTCAAATATAGTCATGTGAAAATAAGTCAATTTTTTTTTATAAACATTGACCATGTTAAGTATTAGAATAAATAAATTACTCTGAAATACGCTGAACTGCATTTCATCAGATTGGAAAGTACTGTAATATTTCAATGTATTATTATTTATTTGATGATAATCATTAGAAACATTTCAACTTTTCAAAATTGTGTTCAATGCAATAATTCTAGATTGATATAGAATTGATATTGAAGATTTGATATATATCATATTTTATATTATATATATTCAGAAATTGATATTGAAGATTTGTTATATATCATATTTTATATTATATATATTCAGAAATTGATATTGAAGATTTGATATATATCATATTTTATATCATATATATTCAGAAATTGATATTGAAGATTTGTTATATATCATATTTTATATTATATATATTCAGAAATTGATATTGAAGATTTGTTATATCATATTTTATATTATATATATTCAGAAATTGATATTGAAGATTTGTTATATCATATTTTATATTATATATATTCAGAAATTGATATTGAAGATTTGTTATATCATATTTTATATTATATATATTCAGAAATTGATATTGAAGATTTGTTATATCATATTTTATATTATATATATTCAGAAATTGATATTGAAGATTTGTTATATATCATATTTTATATTATATATATTCAGAAATTGATATTGAAGATTTGTTATATCATATTTTATATTATATATATTCAGAAATTGATATTGAAGATTTGTTATATCATATTTTATATTATATATATTCAGAAATTGATATTAAAGATTTGTTATATCATATTTTATATTATATATATTTAGACGTAATGTTAATCATCTATGGCAAGTATTGATGTATGTAAGAAGAATATTTTATAAATTAGATACAACTAATCCCTGGAATAAAGAGGCAGCTACATTGTAAGTTATTTATTTCATCAAAATTAAACATGATCACTGGACTTTCACATGCTGACCGATATAAAAACCAATGATCACCATGTAATTGATGATGGAAAATGACCTAAAAAGTAGTAGTTAATATATTATAACTGTGAATAATGTGATTTAAGTTTTCAAATGGCAATTTAAACAACTTATTATCTGTGCAAGTTGAAAAGTTTTTTGAATTTTGTCAATTTTTTTTTGAGAATTGGAAAAGAAACTTCAAATTAGTATTGTTAGTCTTAAAATGTCTTTGCTTTGATGAAAATATTAATATGAACACAATTTATGTTTTCAAAATATGTTTTTACAGAGGACCTTTTTGGGTTGAAATTTCTAGGAGAGAAATGTGTTTTTATTTGATGTATAATTACAAAAATTATTTTTTTGATCAAAGCAGAGACATTCTTAGACTAACAGTAGCATTGTCAGTCTGATATTCCAATTCTCATAAAAATAATCGCAAAAATTCATAAAACTTTTTAACTTGCACAGACAGTAGTTTATATCAGTGAATAAATATTTAATGGACGTGTTTTTTGTTGTTTAGGTATGAACAAGATATGGATTTATTTAAAGAAAAAGTTGCAGAATCAGTGTCTTTATCACAAGACAACATTAAAAAATTACCCAAAACAGATGACCCTTATGCACTTAGGTAAATATATCCTGTACTGGTTGATATCATAGGTCTTTGAAAAGTTGTGTGTGCTCTTAGCCTGTCCACCAAGATAAAGTCATAATCCTTTTATCAAGCATACACTTTTCAATTTCATCTGGACTTCAACATGTAATTTCATATGAATTTAATTTTGTAGGAATGACTTAAATTGTGACAAAATATATTTATGTAGTAAAATTACTATTTAAATATGTTTTTAGAATATTTTTAAGCATGAATTCAATTTTTTTTGTGTTTTTTTAGATTGACCCCATTAGATGATGAAACGTTTCAAGAAGCCAGGAAACAAATGTTGAATTTAGGGGTATGTATTCTATACACTCTTCTTTTAAACTATACGAAAGTAAATCTCGATTTGAGGAATGACCATAGCACAGTTGATTAGACTCTATACAAAACTTTATTTTCTCAGTTATGTTGAAACAAATTGTAGTCATGGGTTTAAATCTTGGTCAACATGGTGAAAGTCAGGTGACTTTGAATAAAAAGACATTCCCAAGTTTGACGAGAAATATATCAGCTGTTTCTGAACCTATCTCTTTCAAAATTCTCATATATTTACTTCAACATGTCTTTGTCAGACCCTGAAAATATGAAAGTGTCATCAAATAAAAATTGTACAAGAAAAATATCATGTCAAAAATTCAATATCAGAGCAAATTACCTAATTCAACCTGTGTTCATTGTGCCGTCACCACATCGACCATCGATACAAGCAGCATTATCTCTTCAAGATGAGGCTTTTGAGCAAGAGTGGGGGAGAATTATGCAAGACCGTAAACTAAGATGAATGATACGAAAATTCTGCATATCAATGTTTTAATATATTATATTGCATACCTTTATAATATTTCTATTTATTTTAACAGAGACATTCAAGTGAAGAGTCAAATCGTCCAAATGGTTTATCATGGATGCATCCTGGTTCTTCCCAGATATTTTCACGAGAAGATTCTGCAACAGCATAATTTATTATAAAATTTATTTATTATATTTATTGGGTAGGGTATTTATAGATAGTTTTTATACGCCCACACATTAATGTGGGCGTATATTGTAGTCGCCCCTGTCTGTCCGCCTGTCTGTCTGTCCGTCTGTCCGTCTGTCCACCTGTCTGTCCACAATTGTTGTGGACACGATAGAGAGCTGGTTTCTTGATGGATTTTGATGAAACTTGCTGTGAGTGTTTGTTATCACCCAAGGAAGAACCCTATTGAAAATCAGACGAATCGAAAAATATTTCATGGGTTATTGCCCTTGCTTTTGAAAATATCTTGTGGACACCATAGAGAGCTCGTTTCTTGATGGATTTTGATGAAACTTGCTGTGAGTGTTTGTTATCACCCAAGGATGAACCCTATTGAAAATCAGATGAATCGAAAAATATTTCATGGGTTATTGCCCTTGCTTTTGAAAATATCTTGTGGACACCATAGAGAGCTCGTTTTTTGATGGATTTTGATGAAAGTATGAGTGTTTGTATTGACATTAGGATAAAGCCTATTGAAAATCAGAAACATCGAAATGATATTTGATAAGTTATTGCCCTTGTTCATTAAAACGCGTTAATTTTTCAGCCTTTAACAAAGTTGTGGTCACGTTAGAGAGCTGGTTTCTTGATGGATTTTGATGAAACTTGCTGTGAGTGTTTGTAATCACCAAAGGATGAACCCTATTGAAAATCAGACGAATCGACAAATATTTCCTGGGTAATTGCCCTTGCTTTTGAAAATATGTTGTGGACACCATAGAGAGCTGGTTTCTTGATGGATTTTGATGAAACTTGGTATGAGTGTTTGTATTGACATTAGGATAAACCCTATTGAATATCAGAAACCTCGAAAAAATATTTATGAGTTATTGCCCTTGTTCTTTAAAATACGTTAATTTTTCAGCCCATTACTCAAAGTTGTGGACACGATAGAGAGCTGGTTTCTTGGTGGATTTTTATGAAACTTGCTGTGAGTGTTTGTAATCACCCAAGGATGAACCCTATTGAAAATCAGACGAATTGAAAACTATTTCATGGGTTATTGCCCTTGTTAACTTGTAGTTGTAAACACTCAAAAATCGTTCAATTTTGTAAACATTCTTGATGGCACGGTTTTCAACAGATGTTTCATTTACTGATAGTTCTTGTCGACCTCCCGGACGACTTGGCTGCCATTACAAAAGTGGGCGTATTATGATGGGGCATCGCTATTTTTACATTCTTAATACTCGAGATTTTATACTTCTGTTATAATGTTGTGACTGGCTTCATTCTCTGTGCAATTGTTTAGGTAATAGATATCCAAAGGTTCATTTTGAGGTAAATGGGGCCTAAGGGAAAACTACTTTGTATTTTGAAAAACTTGCTTTATTATATTTGACAAAGGGCTCTAATTGGATAACTGTAATTCATAAAGTTAAATCTTTAGCGAAGTTTTAGAAATAGGGCCCTTAATTCATGAAACCAATAGTTAATTTTGAAATTCCATTTTTTTTCTAGAAATTTTGTGCCATTGCCATTGCCTTATTCTCTTCAAAATTCAAAAGTTTCAGTGTTGAAATTACAGAATGCCTAAATGTATGTTTATCTTGGATTTCATTTTAAGAAAGAATGTTTGCTTTTTGAAAAACTATTTGGGGTTTTATTTCATGCCATTTATCATATTGGCAGTTATCATATAAGCATGTTAGAATATATTTCAAGAATTATAAAACTTTATCAAAGAATTCTGATGATTTAATAGGAGTGATTTACAGTAATATTATTCATCAAGTGATGGCATTTTGAAGCATGATAATTTAATATGCAATTTTATATTTAGTATATACATGTAAATATAAAAATATGATTGTGCTAAAATGGCTATGCTATATTGAAAATATTTTTGTACTGAAGTAAATTTTCATATATTTTTCTTGCACAATATTTTGTAAATTTGCAACTGTGCCTTTTGAAAAATTACTCATTTTCGTCAAAAGCTGACTTTGGAAAATTTATAAGGATTAAATTCTATACTAACCCAGTACCTCACTATCTCATTTTATATTTCATGTAGTCAAGTTTTCAATCATTCAGTTAACAGGGTCCTGTTTCTCAAAAAATCTTTAGACAAATTTTGTAATGAATAATTCCACACTTAACCCTTTGAACCCTGACTTTATTTTGGCTAAAACGTCATATACCCTGAATTCCAAGCAACATTCTTTAAAGTGTATTACGTTAACGTTGTATGACGTCACTTGACAACGGCCGTTTTTGCAGCATTTGGGGTATATATCACGTAATCATTAAGCTGCTATTGCGGCTTTTAGGGTTGAAAGGGTTAAGACAATTTTTAATCCTAAAAACTTTTGCAGAACAGGCCCCTGGATTGTAAAGAGGTTTCGTGTTCACCATTGAAAATTGTGTCCCCAATACACATACAAAAAATATGACCCTTTTGTTTAATTTTGAATCAATTTATTAATGAATTTATCTGCCACAATTGAGCGATATTAGAGAATAAATTGAAAAATATTATGCCAAAAAAGGAGCATGTAAAGATTTGTCTTGTGGACGTTGTAAATCATAAATTATAGTGACAACATGTACTCATTACTTATAAACATAAATTATACTGATTTCAATTCAAAACGGAATTTAAGGATTTTAAGATTTGAAAGTAAGCTGAATTGAGATATTTATATTCTAAAATGTTGACTACTGTCATATGTATATAACTTTATAATTGTTTAACACCCTTTAATATAATTAATAATGGTGATTGTTATGTATATATATAATGTATATAATTATTTTGTACAGATATTAATAATACATTCTGCTGAAAACAAAGTTTTAATTTCTGTTGTGACATGGCATTCGGCTCAACCTTCGTCATTGTTCGAGACTATATAATGACTCGGCCATGATAGGTGGCCATCTTGCCCAGTATTTGGGCAAGAAAAGAAACTCTTGTTTCAAGGTCGATTTTGATTGGCTGTTTTTTCCGCGAAAGATGCTGATACATTCTGAAGAATAATTGTGATTGGTTGAACTATAATTTATTCAATATGGTGACTACCGTACAGTGTACGAAGTTATCTAGTATGTCTAGTTCCGAAGTTTATACGAGTGGTGGCATGGCTCACTCATGTCCCATTGGCAATAGAATTTTCTTTTAGAATAATATTGAATGAGTATTCCTTTTGAACCAAGTCACTAACAGAGAGGTATTCCTAATGTACTGAGTCACTAAAAGAGAGGTATTTCTAATAAACTGAGTCACCAACAGAGGAGTATTCCTAGTGAACTGTGTCACTGACCGAGGAGTCCTACTGAACTGAGTCACTAACCGAGAGGTATTCCTACTGAACTGAGTTACTAACAGAGGTGTATTCCTAATGTACTGAGTCACTAAAAGAGAGGTATTTCTAATAAACTGAGTCACCAACAGAGGAGTATTCCTAATGAACTGTGTCACTAACAGAGGGGTATTCCTAATCAACTGAGTCACTAACAGAGAGGTATTCCTAATGTACTGAGTCACTAAAAGAGAGGTATTTCTAATAAACTGAGTCACCAACAGAGGAGTATTCCTAATGAACTGTGTCACTGACCGAGGGGTCCTACTGAACTGAGTCACTAACCGAGAGGTATTCCTACTGAACTGAGTTACTAACAGAGGTGTATTCCTAATGTACTAAGTCATTAAAAGAGAGGTATTTCTAATAAACTGAGTCACCAACAGAGGAGTATTCCTAATGAACTGTGTCACTAACAGAGGGGTATTCCTAATAAACTGAGTCACTAAAAGAGGGGTATTCCTAATGTACTGAGTCACTAAAAGAGAGGTATTTCTAATAAACTGAGTCACCAACAGAGGAGTATTCCTAATGAACTGTGTCACTGACCGAGGGGTCCTACTGAACTGAGTCACTAACCGAGAGGTATTCCTAATGAACTGAGTCACTAACCGAGGAGTATTCCTTATGAACTGGGTCACTATTAGAGAGGTATTTCTAATGAACTGAGTCACTAACAGAGGGGTATTCCTAATAAACTGAGTCACTAACAGAGGGGTATTCCTAATAAACTGAGTCACTAACAGAGGAGTATTCCTAGTGAACTGTGTCACTGACCGAGGGGTCCTACTGAACTGAGTCACTAACCGAGAGGTATTCCTACTGAACTGAGTTACTAACAGAGGTGTATTCCTAATGAACTGAGTCACTAACAGAGGGGTATTCCTAATAAACTGAGTCACTAACAGAGGGGTATTCCTAATAAACTGAGTCACTAACAGAGGGGTATTTCTAATAAACTGAGTCACCAACAGAGGGGTATTCCTAATGAACTGAGTCACTAACAGAGGGGTATTTCTAATAAACTGAGTCACTAACAGAGGGGTATTCCTAATAAACTGAGTCACTAACAGAGGGGTATTCCAAATGACTGAGTCACTAACAGAGGGGTATTTCTAATTAACTGAGTCACTAACAGAGGGGTTTTCCTAATGAACTGAGTCACTAATAGCAAGGTATATCTTTTGTACTAGTCATTAACATTCAAGTTTCATGTTGTAGAATTCTAGAGTATTATCATCGTTGCTTTATAATTTAATCCAACAATGGGACAATAAAATCATACATTAACAGTTCCATTTTAAATTTTTTATTTCATTTTTTTATGTATTTTTATTGAAATAATTGTAATACATCATACCTCAGATAATTAAAAAAATGTCTTTGATAATAAAAATAAGGACATATAACAAACATTGGCAATGTTCTAACAATGGTTTTTAAATTAAGCTGATTATCACACATCTGTGGTTCCTGAATTCTGCATCATCTACTATAGTTCGAAACTTGCTGACTCTATTCACAGCCTTTGACAACTATTTGGACAGATATGGCTGGAGGAGAGTCAGAAAAACTAATCCACAAAAATTGGGGATTTTCCACACCTTGCGCGTGTAGCCTTTCAATGTTGAACCACAGATTTTATTTCTTGGAAAAGAACTCTGATGGACTCACATACGTGGCCTGTATGTTGTAGGGGGATAGTGATGGTATAAATGAACTACAAAACATCCATCTTTCCAAATATATTGAAGTTTTGTGGATTTGAGGTAAATAAATATGTTTAAAACCCTGCACCCGTGGAGATGCGGAAAATCAGAAGTTTTTGGGGCCTATTTTTTCTGACTCTCTCCCAGCTATATCCGTCCAAAGAGCTGTCAGAGGCTGGGGAAAGAGTCACCAAGTTTCGGACTGCATCTACTAGAATACATCTACTAGAGTTTTAAATACAGAACTGATGACCAACCTTAGAGCAAATAGTCCAATTTTATAAATTAATTAGATTTGGTATTAGATTTGTTAAAACAATTTTTCCAGAATGAAAGTGGATGGTTTGAAAAGAAAGGATTAAAAATGATAGATCTTAATGAAATATTTTCAGTATGAGGTATGATCTTTGGATGTGAGATCAACATATTGTCATATTACTTATTACATAATATAACATAATATACTATTTTACTTTAATACAACACCCTGATTAATAACATGTTACTCGAAAGTGGATATTTTTTGCATGAAAATGTATAACTTTCATGACAATTTTAAGTATTTCGGGAGATATGGATATTATTTCATTCATCTTGTAATGAGGAAAACTCAGCTTTGCTACAAAACCTAAGCAATGGGTCATATAATATTATTATCATTCAATCAAATCTTACTCTGCCGTACTAAGCTATTTTGAACAATATTAACAAATACAAGATGTTACTGAGTTAAAGGATTAATCAGAGCAACTAAACAAGTGAGAAAATATATTAACAATTTGACACAAATATTATTTATAAACTTTATAACATATCTTAACATCAAGATTAACACAGCCATAGGCACAATCTATCATACAGGCACATACTTAGCATCATACGTATATAAACCATTTTTAAACAATCCAATAGAATATGTGATGCCATTCTTGTCTTAGAGTGATAATTTTGTATCAATATAGGGAATTACCAAATTAATCTACATTTCATTTAAAGGGAAACAGTACATATTTTAGTCCAAAACATGCTGACTCCCTAAAGTTTGTGGCTCAGTTTTTTCTGACTCTCCCCCAGCCATATCTGTCCAAATAACTATCAGAGGCTGGGAATAGAATCAGCAAGTTTCGGACTATATATATTTACATATTTGTCATACCAGGCTGTAGAACCTGTATCATTTCATAAGAATTAAAATCACACATGTAGTTCATCTTTAATTAAAAAAAATAATAATCATTCCTTAATTACAGTATAGGCATTCATTGTATTGCAGACAAATATGACATTTGATTTTCATTTTGAAAAGTACTAGCCTAAGTTAAGTGAACAATCTTATATATATATTTGATAATGAACAATACATTCATACTAAATATTACAATTGAAATGATATACAGTAACATGTAATTTATATTATTATTGAACATATATATTATATATAGGTAACTGAGCTAAGGTTGCATAGAACCAAATATCTAATTATTTTCTCTGAAATTTTACATTATTGACAAGTTGCATGAGTAAAATTTGTTACTTTGAGTCACTGGAATCCAAGCTGAATTTTCCCTCAAATTTTACCTTAAAAAAAACGAATATTGAGCTTTTATTGCAAGTAACTATACAAACAAGAAACTAGAGAAAAATAACTGAGGTTATACAGTATCTTTTTGTTTATGTTTACCAAAATACAATACAAAATTTTGTGGAGATTAAATTGAGTGGAATAATTTGAAGTTATCAATGTGACACAGCTAATAAAAACAGCTAATAAACACAGCTATTTACCATCTGTTAGAATCTAACTATACCTGACAAATATTACACAGTTTAAAACTTTATAAATACAGCTATATACAGCATATATAAAACCTGCAACATTTAATATCTAAAATCTAATATGATAGTTAAGAGAATTTATAACCATTCTAAATCAGATATTTAATATACACATGAACAATATTTTGACTCTTGATGTCAATTTTTTTTATGTCCCAAGATTTCTGAAATATTGAATAACACATTTATAACTGCCTTAAGCTTCGTCTAATGTCTTTTCTATTGCATGTTATATGTTTTAAAAGAATGCAAACTCTTCAAAAGGATTCATTTGGATATATGCATGAAGTCATCTAAACATTGCATTCGCATGAGCTGATTTGAGCCAAGTGTATCACATGTCAGCAGCTAAAATGTAACTTATTTTTTATCTTCAATTAAATCAAAAGCTACTGGTTGGACTGGAAGTTTCCTAACTAATGACATAATTGATAATATCTGTACAAGAATACGATAATGTAAACCAATCTTAAGTTGTATTTTCAATCTAAAAAGTGATACACACAGTTGAAATCTTGTGAAACACATATTGATATTTCAATATTTACATTAATAAGATGTAAATGCTTAATTTACATCAGTGAAAATGCTTAATATAAGATAATTTTTACGATTCAAAACAACATTGACTAAACCTGGGTATAGTTTCTTAAACTGTGTGCTGCCATTTTATATACATATTAGATATCAACAGAAATAAATAGTCAAACACTAAAGTTGAGCTAATTGATAAAAAAAGGCAATATAAAAAGGAAAATTTAAATCTTTTAAAACAATTTAAAGTATTGAACATTTCATATCATCAAAATAATACCTGAATAAAAAAAAAATGTTACTTTCATTTATGAGAAAGCTTCACCTAGCCCAGGCCTTCTCGAATGGCAACCCGCGATGCCCTAAAACGCTCCCCTCTCTATGCTAGCTAAGCTCCAAATATTAATTGAGAAGGCCTGACTTAGCCTATCAAGCTCAGTTTTTAAAACAAATGTGTCATTTCAATTCCAAAGAATCCAGCCCTGTAGCATTGTGAAATGTAAATAATTCTATTAACTGATGTTATGTTTGAATCTTAGTTGGCCATTCTAATCAATGACTTATGGGTTGATAAAACAATTCATGAAAGTCATTTTAGAAAAAAGACTGAAAAAGGGCCTACCTCAGGTTAAAACAAATCATCAAAGAAATAACACAAATTTAAAATGTGATAATATTAATTTTAAATAAATAAATAATTTTATTTGATGGACTCCATTTTAACATTGATATAAATAAAATAGGGGCATTAACCACATAAAGACCGTAATATTCAACACACTGGTAGGCCTATCTGTAGAGATAATGAAAATTTCTAGGATTTTAACAAATTTGATTCAGATATATCTAATGATTTTATCAGTTTGAAAAGTTTATAATTACTTTTAGTTTACTTTTACTTATTTGGGGGCGAATTTTATAATGGCTAGCCACAAAAATCATGAAAATTGAGGATCAAGAAATAAGAATGATTTCATAGATCGAATTATGTGCCTAACTTTATTAAAGAAGTGTGTTATATTCCATAATATTGTCTTGTGTTTTGTTATATGTGTTCCTCGCTTCTATTTGTCGTTCAAATCTTATCTGAATTATTAAGATGATATGAATCACTGTTCTTCTGCTAAATTAAAAGACTTTTAAAATTCCTTAAAATATATAAAATACGAGCAAGAATAGTATTTGACTACAGTAACAATGTTAATCCCTACTATAAGTAAATTATATAGATATCACAGCAAGATAGATAAAAGAAGAATAAACCATAATTGCATGGTTTATGTACAGTACATTGAGGTCTTCTATTTTTTCAAATTGATATAAAAAAACTTGAGGTGTATGGTTAACCATTTCACCTCCAGAAACCACACTACCATATTTATCACGTCATGTATGCTTCACGTTATGCAACTTTGGTGTACAGTTCTTATATGATTTGGCATATATTTTTTTATTCAAGTTTTATGGTTTTGTTAATAATATTTGCATGCAAGACCAGTAATTTAGCTTGTTATTTAATGCATGACAAACTGTACGTTTTCTATTCATTCTCTATGTCTGTTAAGCACTCATTTAGATGATGTTACCAGAGCATAACTTTATTAAAGGTTTATTTAATTTCTTGAATCTTAAGGTACGACTCGGGAATATAGGTGTAATAACCTAGAATAGAGTACATGTATATATATATATGTTTTAAATATTCACATACTTTTAGTCTTGATTGAGGTACTTATGTTATGTATTTTTTACTTAAATTATTCAAACAAATTCACATGCATCTTCTCAATGAAACATAAGACAGTCTAATTAAAATTAGACCCAAATTTCCTTTCGATCGGCTTTTTAGCTTTTTTAGCCACTACATTAGGGTCTAACCATGTCCTTCTTACAATGCTGGCAATTCGAACTCGAACCTAACCTCAATGACCTCTGCTTTAACCAATCAGATTTTTGCCTTCTGCAGCGCTGGGATTTTGTGACAAGAACAAAAGGTATATCCTTAGGTTCCCAATTGCTGTGGACTAGTTTATCATGTCATTTTATTAAGGTAAGGTCAGAGTTCAAATTGCCAACACTGTTAGAAGGATGTGGTAAGACCCTAATATAGTTTCTAAAAAATGGAATATAATAAGCTGATCAAAATAGAATTTGGTTCTAATTTTAATTAGATTGAAACATAGGAATACATGTATCATTTTTTGTAATAATATTTATGGGTGAGACTACTGACTAGCAGTTTAATGGTAAATATATAAAACATTTTGACTTCTACCCTGAACATTTAAAAATATTCACAAGAAAAACTACTATTCTTTGGACATGCATTAAAACTAAAGAAAACTATAACGCCCATAAAATCACACTTCTAAAGGTACAAATTTACATTTTGGTTAATCCGGACTACGAATAAAAATTATGCAAAATATAAATAATATTTTTTTTTATTGAAATTGACAAATCTAAAACACAAATAATTATCTTTAAAATATATATTAAATCTTCCCTTTGTTGACCATGAAATTATATGTGGGCCATTCTGATTTTTTTTATCTAAAAAAAAAACTACTTTGAACGATCACACATCTTCTAATACATCTTACATATCCCATAATATTAAATATGTACAGTGGCCTGAGATTGGCTGCTTTTTTTTAAATATATAATATCTAGATGCTGATTGGTCCAAGATGTAGCCAATCGGAGATCAAACATCAAGATGATGACAATTCTTTATATTGATAAATAGTTACTGATGCTATATGTTGATTTTGCATGATCTAAAAAAAAGAATAAACAAAACTACTTCAGGTTATATTTGGTAATAACTTTTCATTATATATGGTTATTTCTTGCAAAATTTGTCACATTGACAAAAATTAAGTTGTCTAAAAAAAATCTATGGCATGAAAAAAATATCTTGAAAAGTAGGATTGCAGTGAGGCTCTTCCCTTGCAAAGTTAAATCCTCATTTCTGAATCACATCTTACAATAATGTAGTTTAACATCCAATGTGCAATTAGGTAAATTTTTCTTTTTCAATTTCAAACTTTCCACAGATCTTTCTTCAGTGAATCTTGCATAGGAACTGCAAAAAACTTTTTCTGCAAGTTTTTGAGATTGTGGCTGTCTTGGAACACTAAGGCCCTGCTGGATTTCAAGAAATTCAAAACTGGTGTTGTACATCATCAGATTCGTGTAGTAAATGTGTGGAGTTGGATTCACCGATTCAATATCCTTATTCGGATTCAGGGTAAACCGGTATAAACGAGTGACACAGATTCGGAATCCAGTTTCAGATTAATTTGTTGTAAACGAGTAGGGCCTAAGGATCCAGAAATCAATCTTGGCATAGGTCAAGATAATACCTTTACATTCTTAATTGATCATAATGTGACAATTTACCAAATTTAATTTCTTCAACAATAGGAAATCCAAAAAGAGTAGGCTTACATCACAGTTCTTGTAAAATTCCCTTTTTGCACACTGTGCTGGATAGTAAATATTTTTATTATTCCTCTCAGTAAACAATAGAACCTACCTCAAATATAATATCTTGAACACCAAAACAAAATGTAGGAGCAAATGGATTACTAGTATTGGTAGAACTAGATCTACTTAATATTACAGGTTGTTCTGAAGGCTTTAATAACCATTTCTGTACATCATCCCACTACAATTAACAAAATACTTCTAGTACTCAATACTATTCTATGACTAGGGACTATACATCAGTCAGTTAAAGCTTAGAAATATTGAAATCATTCCCATGGTTACATTGCAGGCCTAAAAATTCACGCGAGTCTCCGAATCCCATTCGCGCCAAGACTCGCGTAAACATCGATTGCCCGAGTCTTTTTGGATTCGCGCAAAATAATCCATAAAAAGGTGCTCGTCAGATCCCATACGAGTGAAAGTTCTACTTAGCCGCCGGTTCATTGTTTATTTTCTTTTAGAAGCGGTTTTTTTTTTGCCGACTTCAACTTTTATTTTCGAAATAATGTGTTCGATTCACGTTGCTTTCAGTTAACCCGTGTCGTGTTCTATTATTGAAATCATATTAGAGGTGTATGGAACAAGAAATCGAACAAACCCGGAAACGCGCTGCTTACGTTACACTACATCCAATAAAAAAATTGTAAACAACAAACAAATGTCTGACAATTCCGATCACCCGACCATTTTCGGTTGACAGATCACAATAGATAACAATGATTACTTGACCATCGGTGTTAACTACACAACTGACATTATGAATACAAGAAAATGACCCAGTGAAAATTTAGTAGGTTACCGGTACCGATGGCGATGCGATGTTGAAAATATTTTCAATTTACGCAATTGACCGGAATTACAGTAGCCGTAGTCAGTAATGTTACATAATTCCAAAGCGATAACTGTGCCATTTGATTTCCCACATCATTTTTAGATGAATTGAAATATTTTAGATATATGAAGCATTAGATAATAAAAAAAACTTGTCCTGTTGGCGTTTAATTTTAAATTTCTTATGGCAATATTAATGGTGAAGATTGAATAAATAAAGAGGATTTTCATGTGATTAATTAACAGAACAAGGCATTGTATCTAAAAATGTTAGGAAACCCTACAGTATTCTGAGGACTCTCGCAGATTGTTTTTGCGAGAATCCTTCAGGATTCTCCTTAATTCGGACAAATTTTTAGGCCTGCATTGAAAAATAGTGGGATCTAATCACAGGGCCTGGTTAAACAAAATCACAAGTCCCAACCCCTAGGCAGGTCTTCTCAAATGGCGGCCCATGAGTCAAATATGACCTGTGAAGCCCTCAAGAGTGATCCTTTCTGCTAAAACGCTCTGCTAGCTATGCTAAACTCTACTTGGCTCTTATAAATATGTTATCTAGTTATACAGTTTTTTTTTCCTTTCAAGGGCATGGAAAAGCCAAAAAAAATGCTAGCTTACCTTAGAATAAGCTGTAATAACAAGTTCATCATCATCTATAGTAGATAACAATGGTTGTTTGACTTTCTCCATTACAGATGGTAATTTAAACTCACAACGACAATACCTACAATTATAATATTATCTAAAATATTACCTAATGTCTCTACCAAATCATATCAACTAAATGAGCTTGTTTCTGTCTGATTACCAGTCCCTTGTTAAAGGTTAATTATGAGTGAAGATAACTTATTAAAGGTCATCAGACTTTCATCGAGAACCAAACTCTCAACCACAACAACCTCTACATCATGTTTGTAAAGAAAGCACTCTAATTCACTATGTTATTGGGCTAAAGGGTATTTAATATGTGAAAACAGAAATGACAAAACATCAAGATTTGATATTTATGATAATTTATCACCTAATAAGGTATTCTACAGTAGATATCGCTTGTATGATAAAAAGTGTTATCTACTGCACTTTATCTACTAGGAGATAACGCTTTGAAGTTTTCTGATTGGTTAGTCTGACAATCTGGCAGTGGCTTACGACAGTGGTTTCTATCGGTGTCCTCGAAAACGAAACAATATTCCATTATTATTTATCTTTTTATTAACAAACAGCGATGTTGGGTGATAAATAAAATCTCAAACTCGTCTTTCTTGATATCAAAAATATCACCACTCGTCGATAAAATTGAAAAAAACCTCGGAAGAGCCTTGGAGTTTTGCACTTTCATCGACTTGTGGTGATATTTTTGATATCAAGAAAAACTTGTAAGAGATTCTCTATATAACTACCGGTATTTGAAAAACTTACATATTAAAATTATAATGACCAGGATAATTTGTATGTAGTATAAACTTTTTAACTTTATGAGTATTGGCATCAAATAATAAATCCTGAAAAAATCAATTACATAAATTAGGAATAAAAGACAAAAGTATACATATTTCTATTTGTACATCACTCTACTATTTACCTTGTAACAATTTTCTTTTTTAGGTAACAAAATTTCAAAAATAATGAAATCAAATTTAAATCTAAGTGCAGTGTATTTCACTTACACATGATTATAATGAGGTCATTGTCAATTTTACATTTGGAGCTTTATAAAGTCCCAGTTTAATCAAAATTAACATAAATGTATAACATACCAAGCCTAATGTAAAATAATTATAGAAATAATCAGCACTTTGGGAGCGAACTCTCTTATGTGCTTCTGGTGAATGGATTTTCATTTTATCTTCTGACTTATAGAATACTCTACTAGCACAACCTAAGGCACTAACCACATCCTGAAATAACATATATTTTGTTTTACTTAACAGATGAATTCAACCATACACCATACAGTTTAATTATAATTTCAGGTAGTAATTAATGAAGGCAACTGAAATATATTGTGTTCATCTGGCCCAACAGACCAAATCCTTTAGAAAATATTAGGCTCCATAGACCTTATTCACACATATCTTTGAAACTGAGGTTCATAACGCAAATGAGATCATCCATTGATAAAAATGCAACATCAAATGAATGAAAAGGAAAATGGCGTCCCTAAACACCCTATCAACAGCAAGAAAATGGACTTTCTTTTCAGAAATATGTAAAGAAACTCTTCATCTGAAAGTATTTTTAAATAGCTTAATTCATTCTAGTTTTAATGATGTAAATTTTGATTAGTTTTGAGGTAATGGGTTTGAGGAAAAAAGTGTTAAAGACCTCAAGATGTTGCTTTTTATTGTTTTCGTTATGAGCATCGAAATGGATCCAAGATGGACGACGTGTGAATAAGGTCTATGGGATTTGTTTCTGTGTATGTAAAATTAAGTGCACCTGGAATGGTTGAAATGTCACAATAGTGGCCCCACATGTATTGAGGACCTAAAAATGGAAAAGAAAGTCTGCTTACTTGACAAGTATCACCAAATCTGACTATTCTTTCTACAGTTTTCTTTCTAGGATCAACTAATTTACCTGGACCATTACCTACAGAGTGTAAGTATACTGTTAATAATATAACCTACAAGCCCCATGACTATTAACACTACCATAGTTTATAGTGTTTTTTCTTTGACAAAAGTCAATTTCATAATTAATTAGGTAATTAGGTTGATATGAATACCCGGTAATTCTTAAAGCGATACAACCTCTTAGAATGAACAAAAAAATTAAGTTCTCAAACTTCAATCAGAGTATATATTCATCAACGATGTCCAAAGTATACAAACAGAATGCAAAAAAACCATGAAACTATGTAAATTTCCATATAATAACAGGTTATAATTGATAAGCGCCTTAAATTTGATTAAGGCTTTTTCAATTATTGTATATAAACATTGTTTTCTGGATTTATCAGATTATTTAGGTAATCTGTTGTATAGTTATTCAACCAGGCAAGTCTCTTGATGAATATAAACTCCTATTGACCAAATTTGAAAATTTAGATTTTTTGTTCATTCTAAGAGGTTTTATTCCTTTAAGGTGAACTGCAAAATGGTCATGAACAACAATCTATACCAAGTGTTTCGTTATTTCATTAAGTCAAGGAATAAAGAATGTTGAAACAAAGATTATTCCATTTTCTTAGAAACCAACTTCATTTCATAGTTATCTCCCTTTAATATGTAAAACTAGTCCCAGTAGACAGTGTGAAAGAATTGATTCTTATAATAAGACTAATTTAGCTGTTCAAAATAGTCCGCATCAAATGTGCCAACTCCGCTTTCTACTCAATTTGTAAATGGAAGTATATCTTTGTTAAAGTAGACATCTTTTGTTTTCATGAAGATATATTTACATTTCTATCATCACTTCCTTCAATGAACCAGTTAAGAAAACTGGCGTTCATTTTCAATATGTCATGTGACACTATGACGTCGTCCAAGTACAACAATGACGTAATCTAAGATTTGTGGCAAATTCAAACAAATCATCATATAAAACAGTGATAGATGACTTCATCATTTATTCAGTTTGTCACATGATCAATTGTGTTTACACACCAATAATGCTAATGAGACCAATGTTTAATTCTTAAAACAACTTACTTACCCTCCGTGACTAGTAAAAATTTTAACCCTACAGTAACATTATTTTCACGTAAAACTTCTAAACAATCTAAAAAACAGTTGCCATGGAAACAAGATACAGACAATGGTGGTGCTCTGAAAGAAAGAAAAATTCTACATTTTACTTCTAAAACTTTGAAATGGGATCAAATTATTGTGCTATAAATTTAACAATTTTTAGTCATTATAACATATGTAAAATCAATGCTTGAACAGATCATTTTTATTTTTGGGGGTAAATTCAAAGGAACACTGCCAATTAGGGCTACAAACTTGGTTTGCAAACTTTTTTGCTCATAAACCCCAAACACATTTTTTTCTCAAAGTGTCACCCCAAACAGAAGACAAAATCAGGTTTGCTTGGCTTGTCGCATCAGCAACTGTTTTCTGAGCTAGGAAAAGCTATTCTTTAACAGCAGTCAGGGTGTTAACCCTCTTTTTTTAATTAAATTCAATGTTCATCCTAAAAAGCAGTAATTCTTTTAAAACGAATCAACTTTAAAAAAGAAATGTATAAAAATGCATACTTGGTATCAGATACAGTATTTCCAGTATATATACACATCCTAGATACAGTAGGTGATGCTCCTGAAAATTGTAACGAACCTAAACCATGAGCATAACGTGGCTGAAATCAAATAAAGATAGCTTGCCAGGCAAGGTAATATACGCCCACTGGCAGCTTTGTTTGAAAAAAAACATTTGGCAGAAAACAGCAACCATCAAATATTCAACCTGTAGTCATAGGCCTACATTTCATTCAGAACTTAAATTAAGTGTCGTCCAAATATATTTTTCTCGATTTCATCAAGGGTTAAGCATTCATCAAGTTTAGTCAAAATCCGTCTCTGTTTATGAGCTAAAAACTAAAACCTATTTTGAACAAGAGGGCAATAAGTCATATCAAATATTTTTTTGATTTTCGATAGGGTTTATTGTGTGATAATAAACTATTTCAATAGGTTTCATTAAAATCTAATAGAAAAAGAATTGTGCCTTCAAACTAAAAATCAACGCGTTTTAAAGAACAAGGGCAATAATTTATATTAAATATTTTTTGATTCTTTTGATTTTCAATAGGGTTCATCCTTGGGTGATAATAAACAATTTCAGTAAGTTTCGTCAAATTCTGTAAAGAATTGTGACTTGCATAGTGTTAACAAGCTAAAAATCGAACGCGTTTTGAAGAACAAGGGCAATAATTCATGTTCAATATTTTTCGATTCTTTTGATTTTCAATAGGGTTCATCCTTGAGTGATAATAAAGAATTTAAGCAAGTTTAATCAAAATCAGTAAAGAATTGTGACTAGTAGAGTGTTAACGAGCTTAAAATCAAACGCGTTTTGAAGAACAAGGGTAATAATTCATGTTAAATATTTTTCGATTCTTTTGATTTTCGATAGGGTTCATCCTTGGGTGATAATAAACAATTTCAGCTAGTTTCATCAAAATCTGTAAAGAATTGTGACTTGTAGAGTGTTAACAATCTAAAAATCGAACGCGTTTTAAAGAACAAGGGCAATAATTCATATCAAATATTATTTGATTCTTTTGATTTTTGATAGGGTTCATCCTTGAGTGATGATAAACAATTTCAGCAAGTTTCATCAAAATCCGTAAAGAATTGTAAATTTGTAGAGTGTTAACAAGCTAAAAATTGAACGCTTTTCAAAGAACAAGGGCAATAACTCATATTAAATATTTTTCGATCTTTTCGATTTTCAATAGGGTTCATCCTTGTGTGATAATAAACAATTTCAACAAGTTTCGTTAAAATCCATAAAGAATTGTGACCTGTAGAGTGTTAACAAGCTCAAAATCGAACGCATTTTAAAGAACAAGGGCAATAATTCATATTAAATATTTTTCGATCTTTTCGATTTTCAATAGGGTTCATCCTTGTGTGATAATAAACAATTTCAGCAAGTTTCGTCAAAATCCATAAAGAATTGTGACCTGTAGAGTGTTAACAAGCTCAAAATCGAACGCGTTTTAAAGAACAAGGGCAATAATTCATATCAAATATTTTGCGATTCTTTTGATTTTCAATAGGGTTCATCCTTGGGTGATAATAAACAATTTCAGCAAGTTTCGTTAAAATCCGTAAAGAATTGTGACCTGTAGAGTGTTAACAAGCAATTGTGGACGGACGGACCGACGGACGGACGGACGGACGGACGGACGGACGGACGGACCGACGGACATGGGTGACGGCAATATACGCTCCACATTTCATGTGGGCGTATAAAAACATAATTGATAAAATTATTTAAGTTTTTTTTTTTATAAAATGGATACATAACCAAAGATGAATTACACAAGGACCAACATTAAACAAAATAGGCCTCAATATTTTTGTTTGATAGCCCATACAATAAATATAATACTATTTGATACAACATGATAGACCATACAATATAAAATTTAAAAAAATAAGGCTTAAGTTTCACAAAATTTTAACAACGACTGCCTGGTAAGGTAACATTTACTGCCAATTTGGACATTTGAAAAATAAAATCACCAGCATTAATGGGGCAATATTAAACCTTGGCAAATCGTAATCTGATATTTGTTGCACATTCGTGCACTGCATATTTTTAAATATTCGTAACCAATCTAACTAAAATTAGATCCAAATATTTTTTGATACTTTTTGTATTCCCAATTGATTTAATTTATTGGCTTGCTGGTCAGTTAAAAATATAAAAAAAAACTAAAAACTTCTGATATATCACTATGATGTAAAAACCTCTTAGAATGAACAAAAAATCTAAATTTTCAAACTTGGTCAATTGGAGTTTATATTCATCAAGGGACTTGCCTGGTTGAATAACTATACAACAGATTAACTAATAATCTGATAAATCCAGTAAACTATGTTTATATACAATAATTGAAAAACGCTTAATCGAATTTAAGGCGTTTATCAATTATAACCTGTTATTATATGAAAATTTACATAGTTTCATGTTTTTTTTGCAATCTGTTTATATACTTTGAACATTGTTGATGAATATATACTCTGATTGACCAAGTTTGAGAACTTAATCTTTTTGTATATTCTAAGAGGTAGTAGCGCTTTAAAATAGAAGTGTGTTATATTCAAAAATATTGTCTTGTGTTTTGTTAAAAATGAAACACAAAGTAAAAAATTTGGGATATTACTACTGAAAATTTCATTTCTTACCTCAAATTTGGAATCTATGGGAAAGTCAAATGAAAGACCTCGGAAATTAAGAACAAATAGCTGTTTTTCTGATATGTACACTGAAATAAAACATAGAGATGATAATATTGATATAAGATCAACTACAAATCAACATTAAACCGTCATTTACATTTTGACAAGTTGGCAGGAAGAAAAAAATATTTATTCTCAGTTTAAGACAGTACAAATCACTTTTAAACAGGGTCATCTTAAAAGAAAACGTAAAGATAGTGGACCATAGCCATTTATGCTCACCACGGCATGCAGATGGTAAAAACGAAAAAAAAATATTTTGAAAATATTTGACCACAGCAATATATGTCCACTGCATTGTGTTGTAGGCAAACAAGATTTTCTTTTTGTTCCGGCTAATAAGTGATAGTGTTACAACTCATAGTCACCATTAAAGCATTCAAATCGATGTGTATCCATAATTATAAGTTTTTTTTAAGTACAAAATATCTCATATTTTAGTAAAAACTATGCTTTATATAGAAAACATATGTATGGTAAAATGTTTCAGGTAATATTGAAGGGATTATGTGATTTTCGTACAGTTCTAGTACTTTTTAAGACTACTTAAATGGAATATTCAATAATTTTCAAGACCCAAATCAACCCCCCCCCCCCCCCCCCAAAAAAAAGTAATTTACCTGTTTGTTTTTTAATCAAATTAATAATGAATATATACAGCTGTATTTCAATAAGATTGTAAAAATTTCCATATAAATGTTTTAACAAATTGATGTGCATCATTGTCATGTTAAATTTTGTTTTATTAAGACCAGCTGTTTTTTTATTTAAAACCAATACGGTAAATTAACCACTGTGTAAAATCCTGATAACATCTACTGTTACACATATATAAAAATTAAATAAAAAAAATTATCAGAGCATGGATTGACTATTTGTACAGTTTTTATGGTAATTGACTTCTAATATCATATCAAAATACCAAAAAATATGAAATAATTACTGATGAAAAGATAGAAAAAATTGTACACCAAAAGCTATTTAAATAGCACTAGAGATTTTTAAATTGCCTTTGTCTGTGGTACATAATTTTTCTAATAATCAAAAAACAGAATTTTGTTAATCTGATAAAATTTTAACTAAGCGATATGTTCTACTGATAATAAAAAATATCAATGTACTAACTGTGGCCTGACTTATGTCGCTCACACTTGTGTGCTCTTTCAAGTTGGATGGATGTACATTATAACATAATAGATTTGATAATTTATATCACAACTGGGCCATTGACACTGAAGTGAGGTGTGTTTAGTGGTATTGTTCATGTGTTAAAAAAGAGCAATAATTTATATCCGAGATGAGATAGTAAATCAATGGTTAATAAAGTGAGGAACAGTCCCTACCCCTATAACACATTCTTAATCATTCTCATCTTTATAGTTTTAATGTCTCTCAAGCCATAATTTAATTACTTAAGCACAGGGTTATACTACCGTCACACATTACTTCCCCTTGCAACAAACTCTCCTCACACTCCTTGTAATAGTTCACAACTGACAACGCAAGTGTTAGTAAACAATTGACTGAAATGGGCAATAAGTAGTTACGGTAGAGTCTGACCCGACTACCATTGGTCATAGTAGTTAGTAACTTTAGTCACAATAGGTTACGTTACGCCGACCGTTACTAAATTATAATCAATTTAGACAGGTATTGTTAATGTCAATGATGTACTATCAACAATACTATTATACACTATAATACTAATAATCACTCAACATTTGGACAAATGACTTCGCTAACAATTGAACGTTTGGTCACAATAATTGAAAGAAATAACGGCACGGTAAAGGCATCAGGACACTTTTACCAATGTTAGTTTTATATTACAAATAGTCAAGTGCTTGCTCCATTAATTACTAACTAAGTTTTGTTAAGATTTCTTACCACCCCTCCCTCTTTTTACTAACAAGTTATAGGGTAAGGGATTAGTGACCAATTCAAAAATACAAATGTGTCTTGTAATGACTAACAAATAAAATTCACTGTATTATTTTCATTTGTTTTTTTCAAAAACCATGCTTAAATTAATTCTGGCAGATAAGCAGAATAAGATTTAAAAAAAAAATCATGTTTTTCTGATGGCACTTTTCACTTTTTTGGACAAAATTACAATTAACTGTTCTATTCTTAAATGTATTCCAATATAAAGATCACAGAAGACCATCAGAGAT
Source organism: Lottia scabra (assembly GCA_029955415.1). Lineage (NCBI taxonomy): Eukaryota > Metazoa > Mollusca > Gastropoda > Lottiidae > Lottia > Lottia scabra. The sequence goes on from JARJEI010000001.1 coordinate 17,833,021, forward strand.
ATTAATAATATGTATGCTATGCCTATGGTTCCTTAAGGATTTTATATGAAAAATCATATTTTGTGTGGATATTCTTGATTGAATGTGTGTACTTTGTTAGTGAGTCTACATTAATCAATAAACATTGTTTTCAACTTTCACAATATTAACTATGATCATCTAAAATGGACCGATTCTAATAAATTAGAGAAATGCAAATAATACCTCCAGGATGTGTGGCACCAAATGACTGATCAATCTGTTCTATGGTAGGTCGAACTTGTGGGGTATTAAAATGAACACCACTGTAATAGAGAGAAAAATATAATTATACATTTAAAAGGGTATCATGTCTGAAATATGAGGGCCAGCTTGTCATGTAATGAAATGTTAGTCAGTAATAAAGAGACCTTCATGTCAAAAAAAGGGTAAAATAAATCCCTCCCTTCTGTCCCTTTATAAACTTTAATGAAAACCATTTAAATAGTACTGAAGTATTGAATGCCAAACACCTCCATGAAACCAATTTTTTCATCTGTTGAAACTTGAATAAGACTTGAGTTTTTTGTACACTTTTTTTTTTCTCAAGCACTGTCTATAAATAGTCTTGAGTAATTTAACATTTGAGTCCTGAAATATATTGAAATTAATGAAGTCTTTCATTTCATTTCAAACAAAAATTATCTTTTTTTTTTAATTAAAGCCACATAAGCCCAGACTTGGACGTTGAGAAAAAGTCTTCTCATCGTTTTTTTGTAAAGTTAGCACGCGCTACTGGAGATTGGAGTGTGAAGGTCAGCTTCCGCTGATGACGTCATTTAACTAACACGCCCCCCGCTTGGCCTCATTAGCATGAAATTTAATGGAAATCATTTTATTAGATCCCTACTTTAAATCTAGCGGCATCGAAGCCATCTGAGTACCCAAAGCCGAGAATTTTAGTTTTTTGACTTAAACATCAGAGATTAAGCTAGAATGCCTTTTGTCCCGAAATCTCGTTTATTTCATTTTGTAAACAAATGAATCCCGCAATGTGACTTTTAGGAAAGCTCATTAAGAATAATATAATACATGACGTAGGTAATCTGAAAAAAAGTCCAAAGAGTTCTAATATTTTCTTAAAGCGATACCAGCCCTTAGAATGAACAAAAAAATTAAGTTCTCAAACTTGGTCAACAAGAGTATTCATCAACAGTGTCCAAAGTATACAAACAGATTCAAATGAACCCATAAAACTATGTTATTTTCTATACAACAATAACAAGTTATAATTGAAAAACCCTTAAAATTTCAGTAAGTGTTTTTCAATTATTGTATATAAACATAGTTTACTGGATTTATCAGATCATTTAGGTAATCTGTTGTATAGTTATGCAACCAGGTAAGTCCCTTGATGAAAATAAAGAATGAAGAATAAATGAATCATATTAACCAAGTTTGAAAATAGATTTTTTGTTCATTCTAAGAGGTTGTATTTCTTTTAAAAGTTCACTGCATTCAATTATCACTTCACAGTTCAACAAATTTAAAAATACCAGAGTTATAACTGAACAAGAAAATGGTACCAATACCAGTTGGCCTATTCTTTTCTCGTTTTATCAGTACTTAATTGTGACTATTTTATCTGCTATCACATCTTCTTGGAGCATCTGACAGAGGATTTGGTACTAAGCTCGTCCTTACACATTAAATAGTAGTGTTTTATTTTTTCTACAATAACTAGTAACTTATTATCATATCTGGTCAGAAGATCTAATAAAGTGTTAATCCCCATTTCACATAAAAAAAAATAAATGGTCACAAGATAACCAATATGAAAGAATGGTCATTAACTTTGCTAATAGCCATTGTCAGTTAACCTTAATGTCGTTTTTCTTGAACTGGTAAAAGGAAATTGCCTTTTTATTGCTGTCGTCTGCAACAAAAAAGTTCAAGAAAAAAAGACGTCTGCTTAATCAAGCTGAAGCCAGAGTGTCCACAATTAACCCTCGACTTAGACTAAAGCCTTTGTGCTCTCTCGTGAACTTTGGTTAATCTGGCATGATGTAACTGTCACCTCAATAAAAAGTTGGTGGGTACAAGCGAGGCGTAGAAATAACAACTAATCCCTGGTGTCATGACAATTCACTCAAGTGTAATAATGTGACAATGTAGTGGCGTAAAGTTATTCAATATAATTAACAATGGAATAGTATCGTATCATAATCTGTAATTAATTAGCTCGGGTCACCATTAATCTTGGATTATATTTTATGTTTCTGTAAAATTCTGTCTTCCCCTCTTCTCTATAACCTCTTTTATCAAATATTTATTATCAATAAAAAAAAAACAAGTTTATTTCAATTTGAAGCAAAACTATTTTTGAAGCCAGATGTTGTACTGGTTACTTCACGATTTCTAGACTTCATTCAACAATTCATTCAGTTCTAATATTAAGCTGAGAATTTCAAAGTAAATCAAGGACTCCATCAATATTTAATAACCATCAAAATATCACTGAAATTGTACTAACATATTTTCATCAATATTTGAAACCATGAATTCGTTTTTACCAATTAAAAGTAAAATTTACACATGATTATTTTTAAGATGGTAGTTGCTTTTTTCAGTTGCACCTCTATTCTTCATATTGTGCACAAGCAATATAAAATTATCATAAATATTATTTTAGACTATTCAACATTCAACTGATAAATACCGGTTGCGTTCTGATAATTTCTGTTGTTTTATTGCAATTTGAATTAAAAATTCACTCTGCGACGTTACATTTCCCATTTCAATCAGACGTCAATCACTATTCAGGCATAAAATGTTTTTGAAGCTGACTGTCCAACATGAAGGACTAATACGTGTGGCAATAAAACCATATCCACGAGTTTGTCATTGGATAACCTATTTATCCAATCATTTTCCATGTTTGTCATTAAATGTATAACGGTTTTTACTCATACTATACCATGACATGTTATTATTAAACATCACTGAAAAAAAGAACTGGATAGCTTGATTTGATATAAAACATATTTCATAAACATACTTACCAATATTTCAACTTCACTTTAGCCATGTTATTTACTTCAATCATCTGAAGAAAAAATAATTTATTAAAATCATGTTTAACACAAAACTACAAGAAGGCTTGATGAGATTTCTACACATTATTCAGAAAGAAATAGCCCACTTGTTTCCAACAGAGTAACGGTTATTTAGTTAAGTACTATGAAACTTAATTATACGGGACTTAAAAAATACTGTTTTGTCCAGATCAATAACACTAATTTTTCAATTGGGACATTTTAAAAGGTCTTTTGTAACGCAAGTTATGTGATAGCAGTGCCCCCTACAATTTTGTGGTACAATTCTTGTCCAGTAAAAGGAACTTCAAATAAAGGCAATTTTTCAATTTGCCCGTGTGAAATGAAATTTTTTTTTCAAAGAAGGTAAATGATAGAGGTTACCCCCTAGGGTGTTTGCTTTTTGTTTCTCTTACTTGTGGACAGCTGACACGTGCCAAAGGTCATTTGTCATTTTCTTTTCTTGGCCAAGTTCAAATTAGCTGAGTGAAATTGTCTGTTTCTGGCCAGATTCTCATATATATTTCTAAGATTTGAATATACTATACTGAAGGTAATTCATTTCAATAATTAGTATTTTTAAAGTTTCTTTCAAAACTAAAGTCAAAATTCATCATGCCATCAATTTTATACGATATTTTTAAATTTCAACTGTTGGTATACATCTAGGGCTGGGTATCCATCAATTACATTTAATAATCAAAATATCTTATTGAGAAATATTCTGATCTTCGTCTGTTGATTTACCCGAATGGTTTTATTTATCAATATCAGGTCAAAGACAAATGAAACTGAAGTAATGTTTAGAATTGTGTATGATCATCATGATATAAATGGGTTATGACTTGTCTGATAATCGTGTAACAGAAAATTGTGTTAATTATATAAGCAAGATACATTTCCTTTATTTAAAGGAAATTTCAAAACATACATAAGGAAACTGTCATATCAATGAAATAAATGTCCTTGTCAAAGTTTATATATTAAAATTACTTCTGCATTATAAACATCAGATTTGACAGTCATATTTGATTAATTTCGGATGCATTTTACAGGTTTCTTTACACCCGGAAATCTTTAAAAAAAAATGCAATATTTGGGACAATTTAAGAGGTTAAGTATTATCCAAATATTATTTTTTGGTGCTATTGATATGTGATTAATCGTATTAATACAGCTATTGACAGTCGACTTGTGAAGCCCATCTGGTGACATAGGGTCGTTTTGGGTCAAACTCATTGTAGTGGACTAGTGCTCTCTTCATCCTTTTGACAGCTGCTGTCACGCCACTGTGAAACATCCTCTATAAAACATTAGTCCTAATTTTTTTCTTCTTTTTTTTTCATTAAGGTTGTTAGATTTTTCAAAATCTTCTTTAATATCAATGACCGTTTATTTAAACACTTAACAGAAAGTAAACACCCCTCTCTATTGATGGAGGTAAAAAAGTCGGAAGCTCTCTGTTTCTAATTTTGAAGAGTCAATCAAGGGGGGTACTAATTGAATATGGTACTATTGAAAGTGAATTAATCATAGTGAACTATTAAAATTAGTCATTAATCTCTGTTTACTAGTAGAATTAGTACTTTCAATGCCTTGTCACTTGTCAAATATAATTGATTTCTTTGCCGTTAATAAAATATTAGATTTTAATAAAATCTACTATTTCCTGCTAAACACTCCTAAGCTTATTGTGATTTTACAACTTTGCAAACATAAAAAATAAACTTTTTTTTAATAAATCAAACTCTCAATCTCATCATAAGAATTATCACAATCAAAACAATGGAGCACAAACTTGATGTTTTTGATTGACCATCACATCCTTTAAATTCTCCCATGGGCTGAATATGAAACGAGACAAAGTCATTTTAGTGTATTGGGCATAATTCTCACCCATCTAAAATTTATACTTTTTTTTCATGACCTTTTTCAACAAAAATTAACTGAGAAGATTTGAGAATTAATTCAATGCAGTTAAATTTTCATAGAAATTTATTACCCCTTCTCTCGCTTCAGTTGACAGCGCAAATATAGCAGATGCATAATTAGCAATTAGAACCCCTCCCTACCAATAATCATTATCATTATCAATATTCTCATTTTTATAATCAATCCATTATAAATGACCCCTCAACCATTTTTTCTATTTCTTGTAAAGGTCTGGTCAAAATGGACATGTTGTGAAGGAGATGTATTACAACTAGAGTTATTTGTTAAATTACACTTCTCATATAGCTCGGACTTGAAGAGTGGACATGTGGCGTGTGGTCAGAACAATACCAAATACAGAAATGACCATAAGAAAATTTGTGCTAATTGTCCATGAATGAAGAGACACTTGAAGAATCTTGTATGATTAATGAGGGGGAAGTCTCTGTGTCTGCTCATCATGTCACATACCTAGAGCAGACGTCAAAATCTTTAACAGACTACATCAAAAGATATTCTTTAGCCAAACAATATAATGCATTTAACTGCTAATTAACATTGTCGAGGGTCAATTGGGGGCCATTTTCTTGTCCAATGACACCTTCTGGACAACTGTAAAACTCTTAAGAAGTCGAGAACATTTAAGAATCTTACTTGCTTTTAAACAGAGCCAATTTACAGCAAGTTTTTAGATTTAATTATTTAAATGCACAATTAAGAGCTGGAATAAGATTTTCATCACAATTTCAGTTCAACATGAAAGTACAACAAGTGGTTGCCTAGCAATATACGCCCACTTACACTACATAAATTGTCAATATATCAAGGAATGTTACTATCTTAATTTTTGTTGGATGGTGTTCAGATTTGAATTCATCCAATATCTTGTTAATATAAAGCATCTAATTTCATAACAAATAAAACTCCATAAATATTTGTTAAATCGATCCGGAATTCAAACTTGTCCAAGATCTTATGGATATAATCCTACAAACAAAATTTTATTCAATTCAAACCAAAACTGTGGTCTCTATTGCGTTCACAAGCCATTTTTAACACATTTTGGGTGTTAAACTCCGTGAATTTTTGTCGAATCGAACCCAAATTCGAACTTGTCCGAGATCTTATGAATATAATCCTACACGTAAAATTGTATTCAAATTCAAGAAAAACTGTGGTCTCTATTGCATTCACAAGTCATTTTTAACACATTTTGGGTGTAAAACTCCATGAATTTTTGTCGAATCGAACCCAAATTCGAACTTGTCCGAGATCTTATGAATATAATCCTACATACAAAATTTTATTCAAATCCAACCAAAACTGTGGTCTCTATCGCGTTCACAAGCCATTTTTAACATATTTTGGGTGTAAAACTCCGTGAATTTTTGTCGAATCGAACCCAAATTCGAACTTGTCCGAAATCTTATGAATATAATCCTACATACAAAATTTTATTCAAATTCAACCAAAACTGTGGTCTCTATCGCGTTCACAAGCCATTTTTAACATATTTTGGGTGTAAAACTCCGTGAATTTTTGTCGAATCGAACCCAAATTCGAACTTGTCCGAGATCTTATGAATATAATCCTACATACAAAATTTTATTCAAATCCAACCAAAACTGTGGTCTCTATTGCGTTCACAAGCCAATTGTGGACAGACGGACCGACGGACGGACCGACGGACGGACGGACAGGGGCGACGGCAATATACGACCACATTTCAATGTGGGCGTATAAAAATTCAAGCTAAAAGACTATCTTGCATCATCATTGCATAGTGGGGTTTCTTTAGCGCACACAATAGGTTCAAATAATCTGGGAAAGATCAATGCCAAGAGTTTTGGCCATGGACTAGCTGTAAGAAAGGATTTAAATGGGAACCTAAGTCTTTATCCTTGCAAAATAAGCTTATACATGTAGTTGTTTCTATTTTCATTTTGTCACTTTGCAATCATATCAAATTTGTCATATCAAGCCTGTAGCATCTAACTCAATGTAACTCTTTCTAGAATAGTGGCCACTTATACTCTTATTGACCAAATTTGAGAATTTAATGTCTTTTGTCCATTCCATCAGGTGGTATCGCTTTAAAGAAGAAATGGGGCCTTATTCTCGAAAAAAAACTTTCTAATTTGGTAATTAAGTTGATAGTAGTGGTCCATATCCACGTCTTAAAATATTTCCCAACAATTTCAATCAAGTCAGTTTGAAAACATTTGTGATTTCATACACTGACTTGTAAATAAATCGTCACTTTTTATGAAATGAGAGGTATCGTCAATTATCAATACACGACCTCGCAATACGATACGCGTATTGTGGCATGTTGTATTGCGATACAACGATATATCGTGCCAGCACTAAACATAATGTAAAATATATGTTAATCATTGAACAGGAGAAAGATAAATCATCATTAACTTACCTTTAATCTTTGTGATACAGGATCAAATATTAATCTAATACCATCATGTGATAAATATAATACTATATCCATTCGTAATGGTAACTGAAAAATATAACAACATATATTTCCTTAGTAATAGTTTTCACAGTTTCACTGTCAAAAAATGAGCCTTCAAATCCATGTGTATCCATAATCTGCCTTTGAAAGTTATAAATATAACAGGTATCTGAAAATGAAAGCTTTTAGATTTGTAAATTTTGTCCAATATTAAAGGGGAATGTTTAGCATTTTTGAGAGTCGATTTACTCCTTGAATATATGTAAATAGCCTCCAGATGTACTAGAACTGCACAAAAATCATACAATTCCTTCAATCATACCCCTACCTAAACATTTGTCCAAATGAAAATAAAAAGTATAATTTTTAGTTGGAAATATATATGTGAAGGGATAGTATGCTTTTCATGCAGTTCTAGTCTTGAGAGAACACTTTTCAAGGCCCAAAACAAACCCCAAAAATTTCAGATTTCACTGGAAATTTTGTAATTAAATATAAATGAAAACACTGCCACATCCAAAGAATTGACCCAAAAAAGCTGCATGTGTCACATACGACAACTTACGACAAAAAATGTTTCCTCATGATTCAAGAAAAAAATGTAATATTTATTCTTTGAACAAGAATTTAATGGCATCATTTTAAAGATCACTCAATAATATGAAATTAGTACAAAAGTTGTGGGCATATGAAAAGAAATTTCAACTCCTACAGAATTGGATCTATTTTTTTACAGACTTACAGTGTCAAATTTCTTTCTTTGCATGGAAACACAATTTCAAATTTTAAAATCAATGTTTGATTTTTTCATTAAAGTCTACAACAAAATGCTGACTATTTCAACATCTTAATCATAGATTTAACATAAAATAATCCTTTCTAGCTCAACCCATGACTACATTGAGCAATCAGTGTTTTTCCAAAAAGATTGATAATCATAATAATAATCTTTCATTTCCTCTTGCGAAATGTCCGTGTTTTTCTTGCATTATAGATCATTCTGTTAAAATTCATTGTCAATTCATTCATTTATCAAAAGAAAAACAAATCAGTGTATGAGGTTAGGTAATTGTTCTGTTTATCAACACTTTTACCATAAGCAATCTAATTTAATACAGCGTGATTTATTTATAGAAACCACCAACTATCGCAGCAGTGATCATATAACATAAATACACACTCAACAATGGCATTAGAGTGTTATTACTGGAGAGACTAGATATATATATATTTGGAGCACGGAATCAAAAACATTGAAAGCCACAAGAATGTAGCAGGATTAATAGAGGAATCAGCAATACAAGTTCTATAACATTATTGATTTTTATTTCATGAAAGAGTATATTTTTAACCATTTCTAAACTCTATATAACAAGTCCATTGAAACACAGTCTTATTTTACAGTAATCTCACTATTGTACAAGAGAATAAAATTTCTCTTTATCTTAAAAAGAGATAAATTCAGTTTCACCATTCAATTATTAAGTATGGTACAAAACAAGGATTATATCTTTTGTCAAAAAATAAACATTTGGATTTCATAAGAAAGTTTTTCCATTTTAATTGATACCCAAATGCAGTATGAATGAAAATGAATTTTCTTTTCACCATAAGAGAGTTTAGCACATTTGATGCAATGTGATTAGGACCAAAATATTAAGCTTTGCAGAAAAATATCTCTTAATATTGGACAAAATTTACAAATCTAAAAGCTTCTAAGTCATTTTGAGTTTTTTCCAAAAGTCTCATAGAAATTATTCCAATAATAGCATGAGCCGGAATAATTCTTAAAAACATATACTAAAGGAAAAATTGGTTTTTATGCCTACTCTGTGATATCAGTAAAATATAAGTAGATGATAAACTATTCAAATACAAAACATCCTACTATTTTAATTGTCTGCATGATATTTGTGATTCATTTGAAATAAAAGAAAATTGACAACCAGAGTCTAGAAAGTGTATGAAAGTTTTATAAACTCATTAATGGTTTAATTTTGCAGAAATACCAAAAGATATGCTGATGGGTTTTGACATGTACACAATTCTCAAAAACTAGTGAAACTGGATTTGAACTCCATCTAAATTTAATGTCTGGCCCTTCCCAGTTCTGTCTGAATATCACTTCTCACCATTTCCAGCTGAATTTCATCATCATTGATCATGACAATATGTATTGTGTACTGTATTTAAAAGAAGAGCAAATTTTACTGTGGCATGGTTCAAGCCTTCAACATGGACTGGTGTGAAAAGGGCTGAAGCTGGCTTGTGTCATTTTCTTAGAAATAGAAAGTTACTTAAAACTAAAACAAGATACAGTTTCTTAGTAAAATGGTAATTTTAGTTTAAAGGGATATGTACACTAATTATACGAACACTAAAATTTTAGTCTCGGAACCTGGAATTTTTTAGTTATTCTAATCCATAATAATGTTCACAACTCTCCTTCAAAATATAAGCCTTCAAATCTGTGTGTAGTCATAATTATGAGTGTTTGAAAGTCAAAAATACGACTCGTTGTTTTGTAAGACTTTGCCTTATATAGAAAACACAAATACAGAAAATGAAAGATAAATGTTTAGGAAGGGATATAATTGAAGGGATTATGCGATTTTTGTGCAGTTCTAGTACTTCTGGAGGCTATTAACATAATATATTAAAGACTCAAATTGACTCTCGAAAATGCTGAACATTCCCCTTTAATGAATGTAAAATTTCCATTTTCTTCTTTTAGAACATTAGAATGAATAGCCTGTAGGTTTGGTTGATTTGGTTTTAGACAGCCAGCATTGAAAACACACTTGACCATGAATATACTTGGATATAACAGAGTTTTAAAAAAAAATACATAGGAAAGGTTAAGAGCTATTATTGTTAGAAAAGAAACAGTGGGAGACATCTTCAATATTTGAAAAAAAAAAGTAAATTTTTCTAATGTTGATGGAAGATGACTGGAGGGACCTTTAAGAAGCTCTATATAGAAATCTTCTCACTCCACCAAAATATTATTGAGGTAAAATGTTGAAATGTTGCTGATTGAAAATACATTTAATGGTGCAAAATCCATGAAAATACTCTAAAAGATGCAGAATTAAGAGCGCTGTCAATTTTTTTCATTGTTGTCGAAATTTTTTATGGAGAAATTCAAAGTTATAGTATTATTAATTTTGCTGTTTGTTCGTTTAAGCTAAAACCACATGAGGAATTTCCACGATAAATTTAATAACTGTTTATAATTTGCCATCATTGTTTATATTAGTGAAGAACAGATTTGTAAAAAAATGGCATATATTGATATATATTTCGCAACATAATTCTATATAACATAACATGATACATATTTTATTTCATTTACCATTAAAAGTGTTAAATTGTTTTCTACATTTATTGATCTGTTTACCAATTTCAGTCATCAATTGAAAGATATCAAGTTATCTATCAATTTCTTTAGAGCTAATAAAGCTCAAATAGCACTTATCATGTGACTTGAGTTGTAACTTAATATCAGCGTTCAATTTGTTATGACAATAATGAGGGATTCAGATCAAATGGTGATGTTAAACATCTTCAAATGGAAATGACCAAACACCTTTAACTGTGGTCAACTTTTTTTTTTATAATAATAAAAATCTGTACAAGCAAGACAATTTCAATAATGAAAAATCTCATCCAAATCAGGATTAAAAGTTGTATATTAGTGGACACCTCCAAGTGAAGTACCATCAGGTGTTTCATAAAGAGTAAGCATGGTTTGCTTTGCAAGTGACAACAACCACTTCTATGGGATAAAACCAGAACAATTTGTGTCAGACGAAACAAATCAGCAAAGATGCAAGCAGATTTGTCATATTTTTCCAGGAATGCACCATAAGACCATAAAATTTCCTAAATGAAGAAGTGTAGTGTTAGCAATTCTCTGCAACTTGCAGAAACTATGATTTTTCACCTGTCAGTAAGCTCCACAAACAATTGTTGACATTCCAGTTGCTTTCAGAATCTGTCAGAAATAAGGTAATTATTCTAATTATTCTTTATACGCTAAGCTGGTTCTGAAAAGTGATTAAGTAGCAAAAAATGGAACAATTTGTAAAAAGAATGGTTGGATAATTACATCTATGTCTCTTTTGTGATCTTGTTCATATTTTCCATTGAAAGGTTACTTTTTTTTTCTAAAAATTATACTGTAAAAGCTTATCACCAACAACAAATATAATATTTCATTGTTAATCAAAACATACTGACCCTATTCCAGCCCACAGCATGTTTCAGACTACATATTATAAGCTTTAAGCTTTATTGACATATATATTACTTACTTTTATCTCATTAACCTACTAACCTTCTTATTGATTATTGCAAAAAATAATCACTTTTGAGATTCTGACCAATATTTAGTAACATTTTCTTACATGCATCAATTATACCCAAAATCTTTTTTTTAAAATCAGCCACGTGTCAAACACGGCCAAATTAAAAGTGTTGCCCTTATTCCAGCCCCTGATAGTTATTTTGACAGTTACAGTCAGGGGTAGGGTCACTGGGTCAATAAAACTATTTTATGATTTTAGAATCCTTGTATATCTACCCAAACCTAAAATATTTTTTGTAAAATCAGCCACATTTCAATGGTAAATATTGCTAAATGTAAAGTGTTGACCCCACTTAAACCTCAGATAGTTATTTTGGCAGTTGTTATCAAAAAACCTGAACGTTGTTTTAAGGGAATTTCATTATTATGAGTTAGAATCCTTGTATATCAACCAAAACCTAAAATATTTTTTGTAAAATCAGCCACATTAGTCACAATAGTAAATACTGGAGAATGAAAAGTGTTGATAACTGTATTTAAGAAAACAAGTCTATTGTCTCTGACTGTCATCTATATATATACTCTACTTACACAACAACTTATTGATTTGAAACGACCACTGTGAAACCAGTCATCTATTAACAGCAGCACGGCTTGTTATTTATAGATCATCTATTCTAGCCCACTACTTTTATTTATCAAAAGGAACAGATAAGCAATTTAAGTATTATGAACGAAACAGGTGAAAAAGTAACAAACAAGTTGTTTTGTAGTTTTCGGAAGGTGGGGGAGGATGTTTGTACCCACCTATCATAACAAAAAAAAAGCCTAATGATCAAAAGCCCTAATTAATTGCAGTGTTATCAAAAACCTATTTCCTGAGTATGGAAGTATTTCATTATTAAATTTTTCATAAAGCCATCAGCAATATCATATTAAAGTCTAAACATAAGGTTGAATTTCATTTCATCATGTTTATGTAAAATTGGGATTACACTAAAACCATGTGGTTTGAAAAGAGTTTGGAAGGTTGGCATTTTGTAGTGCATAAACAAATAGCCTTTATGATAAAATTATGCCTGTTGATACCTCATAACAAAAAATAAAACAATCTGACATCTTTTAAAATGTCTAATTATATATGTCAATTATAAACCCAAAAAACAGATTGCTCATCTTTGCATCAATTGCACTATTTTTTTTAACAGAATGTAGTTTTTTGATAAAAAAAAATATATCCTTCCAGTTATTTTTAAGGATTTTTTGTTGCATATTTATGTACTATCATATCAAAATAATGTTGATTCATATCTTTATAATATGTACTTTCCTTTAAGATTTAAAATAATAAGATGTACAAACCTGATCACTGTACCATACTTGTACACCTTTTATTGTACGATCTTGTCTTCTCAAGATATTTACTGCTTGGTAAATTGGCATGCCTACAATTACAAAAATAATATTGTTTATAAATCTCTCCTGGACAATAACTGAACATTATATTATAAGCTGCAATCATGAAATATTTCCGATTGTCAGATTATTTGTCAGATAACAAATTTAAAGAAAGGACTCAGATTTTCAAAAGTACTAAAACTCAAAGTCTTCTTCAGGGAGCTGAAATTGAGCTTTATCAACAGCTCATGTATTCTTTACACGTCTTCTAATAATGGGTTAAATTTGCCTCGCAAATAGTTTGGTCAACTCAAAACTCAAGGGATTGTTAAGAGGTTTTCAAAATTTTTCATGTGTGTCAGTGATTATTATAGCATCAATTTGAATTATTCCAATTTTCAATCAGACATCAGTTGTTCCAGCAAATCGATTTATTGCAAAGGTCTTCAATGATACAAGCATATTTAGCAATTTATGATGTACACCATACACATAGAAAATTTAGAAAACCTCTTTACAATTCCTTTGAAGAATGGCCAGTGTTTCAACTTTCATATCTGGATATATGTAAGAATAAGACTACTTATTAAAATATTATTAAGACTAAGGAGGAAATAATTTTCATAAAAAAAACATCTGCCTTGTTTTAAAATACATTAATCTAAACCTTCTCCTTCCTGTCACCTTGCCACTTGTCAGATTATATTCATTTCCCTAAAAACAATACACTCATTTATCTTTTTAAAAATACCAGCAATTTTCAAAATGGACAGTCATTTTTCAACTTTCATTACACAATGGCCTCAAACATGTGCCACAAATTAAGTGAAACTCAGACACTGGTACGACACCAGTAGTTACATAAGAAAATTATACCAGGATAAAAAGTCACTGATTTTGGCCTTTTTCATATGCTGACTGTCAGCATGTCAGCGATCAAACCCGCGAAAAACATTTCCACTTAAACTGTCACCTGTATTGTGGTGTATTGTTAAAAGATAAACAATGAAGGAAGCATATATTAGATTTATGTGTCAGTGATGGTTTATTAAAAACTGGTAGTATGTGACGTGTGGTAGCTGTCAGTTAAACTATAATCTGCTATGATAAATGTGCTGTAAAATATCTTCTTTCACCCTCTACTTATTACCAACAACTCTTCTCTGGTGAAGTCAAGTCTTATCAAATATCTTCTAGAGAGTTGGCAAGGTTATGCTTACTCACTTTTAAAGGGCCATTCTGCTTTTTTGAAAAAAGTTTCCATTGTCAAAAAAATCGCAAATGCTACCTGAGAGTATTTTTAAAGTATGCTTATTGTATCTCTATACCTTCTTGATCAAACTGAATTTGGTTTTAAAGGGTTAATTACAAACAGGGAGTACTTATTGTTAATTAAGCAATTTGACCCAGTTTTGGTGTTTTCCCTTTAAATGGCTCAATATTTCTAGCTGAAACCTTTTAAATACACAAGAGGGACATTTCCGTTCTGTAGTTTCCTATCAGCGTCCAAAAAAACATAACATACTTAAAAACCTTACACAAGGTTTTTAAAAATTTTAGCTTGTTTTTAGCGTTTAAAAATTAACGGCTGGATGTTTTAGGTTAAAACTTTCAGATACATTAAAGGGCACATAGTTACAGATTTTGGTGTAAAGTTTTCACAAATTTGAGCAAAAAAAATCTTTGACCTAAAAAAAATTTAGACTGTCCCTTTAAAATTGACTTTATGGATTGTTAAAGGGGAATGTTCAGCATTTCTATGATCGATTTATGTAAATAGTCTTCAAATTTACTGGAACTGCCCAAAAATCGCACAATCCCTTCAATTATACCTGTTCCTAAACAGATATCTTTCATTTTCTGTGTATGTGTTTTCTATATTATAAGTCATAGACGAGTCGTATTTTTGACTTTCAAACGCTGATATTTATTGATACACAGAGATTTGAAGGCTTAAATTTTGAGGGAGAGTTTGGAACATTATTACAGTACGGATTAGATTAGCTCCAAATTCCAAGTTCTGAGACTAAAAGTTTAGTGAACATATATCCCTTTAAGAATAAGACACCAAATTTAGAAACATGAAGTTCCATTTTAACATTATTTTAATAATTATAAATTTTCACTTTTAGTATTATTCAAGTCAACTGATTGGTTAATCACTAAAATCAATTTTAAACTTAGTCATAATATTACCAGTACTGAATTTCTTAAAATTATTTTTTTATCCGAGTTAAGTTTTCAAGAATAAGGTCCCTGGATGATTGTTTTGTTTTTGATGACAAGGCTGACTGATAACCTGGTCAATATTTAACTTTTATACTAGCAGGGAGAGTAAGCTTATACTTTTTTTTTAAATCAAATCCTAATTGCTTCAAAGCTTAAAATTGTCAAGATAACCCTATAAATTCTGTCTAAAATTTCTTTTTTCATGAACACAATAAATAATATTGTTATATTGCCAGTGGTGCACCTTTCGTAATACCATATACTTATCTTACATAATCACCAGGCAAAAAATATTACATAGCTCAGGGTGGTAAAAAACACAAGGTTGTTTATTTATGTTTATCACCAAAGTATTACATAATAGGCTGATGTCATAAAAATTGGCATTCAAATTCCTTATTTTAACAGGTATGGTATCTATTGCTTTTGATAATCAATTCAATTTTGATATATAAAAGATAGCTTGCCAGGTAAGGTAATATATACGCCCACTGGCAGCTATGTTTGAAAATAATATTTGGAAGAAAACAACAACCATCACAACCATGAAATATTCAACCTGAAGTCATGGCCTACATTTCGTTCAGAACTTAAATTAAGTTTTTCATTCAAGGCTTCAGCATTCATCAAGTTTAGTCAAAATCTTTCTGCCTTGTAGAGTGTTTATGAGCTAAAAACAAAATGCATTTCGAAGAAGATTTTTAATTTTCGATAGGGTTTATTGTGTAGTAGTAAACTATTTCAATAGGTTTCATTAAAATATATATCAGGAATTGTGCCTTCTAGAGTGTTAACAACCTAAAAATCAACGTGTTTTGAAGAACAAGGGCAGTAAATCATATTAAATATTTTTTTATTCTTTTGATTTTCTATAGGGTTCATCCTAGGGTGATAATAAACAATTTTGTTTTGTTAAAATTTGTATAGAATTGTGACTTGTAGAGTGTGAACAAGCTAAAAATCAAATACGTTTTAAAGAACAAGGACAATAATTCATATTCAATATTTACTGATTTTATTGATTTTCGACAGGGTTCATCCTTAGGTGATGTAAGTATTGTCCAAATCCATAGAGAATTGTGACTTGTGATGTGTTTACGAGCTGAAAATAGAACGCATTTTAAAGAACAAGGGCAATAATTCATATTAAATATTTTTGATTTTAATCCTTGGGTGATAATAAACAATTTCAGCAAGTTTCGTCAAAATCCGTAAAGAATTGAGTATCAACAAGCAATTGTGAACTGATAGACCGACAGACCCACGGACATGGGTGACGGCAATATACGCTCCACATTTAATGTGGGCGTATAAAAATGGAAAATCCATTGAAAAAGCAACATGAAATAATAAAATAACAATTATTATGAAATTTTGTCATTTCTTATGCTGAAATCATATCAACATTGGAACATATCAACATTGGAACTAGCTCTCTCATTACTTGCCTCATATTATCAAAGTGAGTGTTAAGACATAGTCCATGTTCCTTTAGCAACGGCTATCATTTCATTTTATTACATTAATCCGTTGCTATCATGATAAGGTTTTCTCGTCATTAACTTTGATTGGTCGAACGATTATTGTCGACCAGTTATATTCATTGTAACAAATTATTGCGGGAAAACTTTCGAATGACCAGACGTCAAATTTCTTGTAGCAAATTTACCTTGTGATATAATCGAGTCTCAACGGTCATAAATTGAATGTGACGTATAGTGTTTTTTAAACGAGGTTATTAGTTGATAATGACGAGAAAACCCCGTCAATCCAGCAACGGTAGATAATGCAAATGTCTAACGTTGCTGAAGGAACACAGACATAGTCAGGACCCAGTTTCACTAAGGTGAAAATTTTTTGACCTAGACACCAAGTTTGACATCTATCTACAACGTCATCTTAACTTACGATTGACAGTTGAAAGTCTGAAAGCTCAAAATGAATACGGGGCAAACAATGCACAAAAACAATGTGAAAAACATTGAATGTATTGTATGAGTTCTCACAACAACAACCAAAAATGCAAGTTTCATCTATTTCGAAGCATTTCTTGTGTTATGAAAAAAGTTATGAAAGGGTATAGCTATCATAAGTTACGCAAAGATTTCTGGATTTTAGATTTTTTTCGTATGCAAGTCAGAATTTAGAAAAAGAAGTTTAATGAAACAGCCCCAATAGACATAAATGAATTATTAACCTATTTGGCAAATGGTCTGTCATAATAATTCTGCATCATGTACATGTATAAACCTTGTAAAGTAAATGCAGAAACACCTGATCAAAAAAGGCAAAATCCATTCAATGGTTTAAATATTTCAACTATGCGTAAAAGCTCAAATTCTATCAATAAGATCACACTGCAGTACGTCAAATTAGTCAAATGACGGAACAATAAATCATAAATATATATTAGTTTGTATCACATTTAAGTTTATTGCGATAGTTAAAATTATTCGGAAATTGCATAGTAATAGAAGCGTATCTAATATCTACGTCAATTCATTTAGTATGACAATTCATTTAGTATGACAAACGTCACTATGTGAATATATAGATTATCAAAGACAGCTGTTACCATACACTACTACTATTGTTATTATATAAAAATATAACTTATCACAAATACAAAACTGTGAAAAAAAATCAAATACCATTTTAATTTTTAATAACAGCTCTTGAATAAATTTTGCAAAAGGTAAATAGAATTTTTTTTTGCTCTTTCTACCATATCTGTGAATAACACATTGTGGTTCGATTGCAGTACCAGTACCGTATGTAAAAATAGCAATGGCCATCAGGGCGGTTGACAAGAGTTGTCAGTAAATGAAAGATTCTGAAAGTGACAATTTCTTATTACAAGAGTTTGTTTACAACTGTTTTCTTTATGTTAAAGGGGAATGTTCAGCATTTTTTAGGGTTAATTTGAGTCTTTATATGTAAATAGCCTCCAGAACTAGAAGGACTAGAACTGCACAAAAATCACATGATCCCTTCAATTATATCCCTTTCTAACCATTTATCTTTCATTTTCTGTATTTGTCTTTTCTATATAAGGCAAAGTCTTACTAAACGACGAGTCATATTTTTGACTTTCAAGCGCTCATAATTATGGCTACACGGAGATTTGAAGGCTTATATTTCGAGCGAGAGAACATTGTTATGGATTAGGATAGAAAACATTCCGGGTTCTAAGATTTTATTGGTCGAACTGTAAGTGAACATATCCCTTTAATAAAAGTTTCGTTTAAAATCTCTTCTGTCTCTGTTTTAGATATTCCTTAATTTAAAATCCATCAAAAAACCAACCGCATATTGTGTCCACAACATATTTCCAAAAAGCAAGGATAATAAGCCATTAAGTATTTCAAAATTTGTCTGATTTTCAGAAGGGTTAAAGGGACAGTCTGAATTTGTTTTAGGTCAAAAAATTGTTTTGCTCAAATTTGTGAAAATTTACACCAAAATCTGTAACTATGTGCCCTTTAATTAGACCCTTGCGCTGATTTATTTTTTAAAAAGTGACTGGCTAGCAGATGAAACCGACTGGCTAGCAATTTTTTTTCACTTAGCCGATTTTGAACTGGCTGAATTGGCTAGCAAAAATAATCGGCGGTTTTCGGCGGCTAAAACGGATTTCCTTCATTAAACATTTGAGTTATAATGAAGGAACATACATTATACACTGCAGGCATCATAAACAACTGGTGTTTGTTATCAAGTTATTTATTTCTGAATAATCAACTCACAATTCAAAATTTTAATCAAACTGCAATAGTTTTAAATTATCATGGATGAAAGTTATCATGTTCAGCATGGACGATCGTCTTGAATTCATTTACAAAGTGGCAGAAATCGGCTGACTTAAATCGGCGGCGCTTTGTTTTCACAACTGGCAGATTATGGCTGTAAAGAAATCGGCGGCGGCGCAAGGGTCTACCTTTAATGTATCTGAAAGTTTTAACTAAAAAAATCCAGCCGTTAATTTTTAAACACTAAAAACATGCTAAAATTTTTAAAAACCGTACGTAAGGTTTTTAAGTGTGTTATGTTTTTTGGACGCTGGAAGGAAACTACTGAACGGATTTGAGTAAAAAAACGCCTATTAGTAGAGAAATGTCCCTCTTATGTATTTAAGAGGTTTCAGCTTGAAATATTGAGCCACCAAAACTAGGTCAAATTGCCTAATTAACAATAAGTACCCCCTGTTTGTAATTAACCCTTTAAAAACAAATTCAGTTGGATCAAGAAGATGCATAGATATAATGAGCATACTTTAGAAATACATTCAGGTAGTATTTGCACTGTTTTTGATAATGGAAACTTTTTTGAAAAAAACAGAATGGCCATTTAATCCTTGGGTGATTATGAACATTCACACTAACATTTCGTCAAAATCCATAAAAAAAATCAGCTACCTTTTGTGTCCACAACTTTGAGAGTGTAATGGTACAGACCAAAAAAAATAGCGATGGCCATCGTAATACGCCCACTTTTATAATGGCAGCCAATTCGTCCGGGGGGTTGACAAGAGTGATCAGAAAATGAAAGATTCTGAGAATGACATTTTCTCTTTTTACAAGAGTAAAGCCATGGGTTCAAGTTTCCTGGAAAAAACAAATATGTCCCTGAAAAATGCATAAAACAAGGGCAACCAACATTTAGGTTCCATCTTAAAATGGTTAAGAGCAGTCACATAGTTGATGATGTTTCTGATTTTCAATAAGATGTATCCGAAGGTCAATACAAACACCAACAGCCAGTTTCATAAAAATCCACCAAGAAACCAGCTCTCTATCGTGTTCACAACTTTGAGAGTGTAACGGCTGAAAAATTAACGTGTTTTAAAGAACAAGGGCAATAACTCATAAAATATTTTTTCGATGTTTCTGATATTCAATAGGGTATATCCTAATGTCAGTACAAACTCTCATACCAAGTTTCATCAAAATCCATCAAGAAACCAGCTCTCTATGGTGTCCACAACATATTTTCAAAAGCAAGGGCAATAACCCAGGAAATATTTTACGCTTCGTCTGATTTTCAATAGGGTTCATCCTTGGGTGATTACAAACACTCACAGCAAGTTTCATAAAAATCCACCAAGAAACCAGCTCTCTATCGTGTCCACAACTTTGAGAGTGTAACGGCTGAAAAATTAACGTGTTTTAAAGAAGAAGGGCAATAACTCATAAAATATTTTTTCGATGTTTCTGATATTCAATAGGGTTTATCCCAATGTCAATACAAACACTCATACCAAGTTTCATCAAAATCCATCAAGAAACCAGCTCTCTATGGTATCCACAACATATTTTCAAAAGCAAGGGCAATAACCCATGAAATATTTTTCGATTCGTCTGATTTTCAATAGGGTTCATCCTTGGGTGATAACAAACACTCACAGCAAGTTTCATCAAAATCCATTAAGAAACCAGCTCTCTATCGTGTCCACAACAATTGTGGACAGGCAGACAGACAGACAGACAGACACTGTCATATTAAACCATTTATGTGTGGGCGTATAAAAACAACGAGTTTTAAATAACAAGGTCAAAAACTCATAAAATAGTTCGCGATGTTTTTGATTTTGAATTGGGTTTATCCCAAGGGTATTGCAAACACCAAGTTTCATCAAAATCCATCAAGCTACCAGCTCTCTATCATGTCCACAAGGGCAAGGGCAAGAACCTATCAAATATTTTTTGATTTTCAATAGGGTTCATCCTTGAGTGATTACAAACACTCACAACAAGTTTCAAAGTCCATCAAGAAACCAGCTCTATATGATGTCCACAACTTTGAGAATGTTATGCGGTGAAAAATTAACATAATAACCCATAATAATATAACCAATGTAATATTTTTCGATTGATCTGATTTTCAATAGGGTTCATTCCTTGGGTGATTAAGAACAGTCACAGCAAGTTTCATCAAAATCCATCAAGCAACCAACACTCTACAGTGTCCACAACAATTGTGGACAGACAGACGCGACTACAATATATATTGGGTGTCCCAAAAAAAACGTCCCCAACTATGACGAAAAGTATCTCAGCTGCTAATGAGCCGATCTCTTTGAAAATTCTCACAGATTTACTTCAACATGTCCTTAGCAGACCCTGAAAATATGAAAATCATCCAACAAAAATTGTACAAGTACTGCCTCTAACAAAATAGCATGTCAAAAAATTCAATATCAGAGCAAATTACATATTTGAATTTGTGTTCATTGTGCCTTCACCACATCAACCACCAATATCAAACATTTTCCATCCTGATAAACTTTCACGGATCTCATCTAAAGGTACCACTCGAGAAGCGGTCATCCTGCATTTCAGTTCCTGTTTAATCAGTGTGTCCCTCTAACCTAAGTGCAGTACACCCGTTTCTTAAGAGAATCCCATACTGCCCTGAGTCATTACCATCATCAGTGGAACAGACTGGATGAACAGGAACTGAAAGGCAGGAAGGTGGCTTTTTGGGAGAAAATATCTTAAGATGAGATCGGTGACAGCGTTTCGGGATGGAAAATGAATGATATTGGTGGACAATGTGGTGAAAGCACAATAGACACAGGTTGAAATGTGTAGTTTGCTCTGATATTGAATTTTTTGACATGCTATTTTGTTCGAGGCAGTACTAGTACAATTTTTGTTCGATGACTTTCATATTTTCAGGGTCTGACAAGGACATGTGGAAGTAAATCTGTGAGCATTTTGAAAGAGATCGATTGACCAACAGCTGAGATAATTACCGTCAAACTTGGGGACGTTTTTATTGCGACACCCGATATATCGGGTGGGCCAAAAGTAATGTCCCAACTTTTGACCTTCGCTATTATCCAAGGCATTTACTCAAATGGACTGAAATTTTGCATATGATTAGTTTATGATATTATCTACCTTTGGTAAGAGTTTGAGTGATATCGCATCATTAACCTTTAAATGGCATACAAAACTAAATCAGAGGTCGAAAAATTTAATGCCGGAATGTTTTCATACCATTTGTTTCCTATAAGAGGTGATCATTATGACCTCCATCTTCATTCTGTACAGCTCTCAATCGTACAGCATGTTCGAATTTTTACCTTGAATTCTGTCTCTGTGAATAAAGTGCGACCTTAATAGACCTTTTCCGAGAGTGAGTCCCAGATGTTGTTAGTTAGGGGTATTAAATCTAACTGGGCAGTTTATGTTTTAACATCATCTAGGCCCTCTGTTTAGACATTTTGGCTCCTTAAACCCAGGAACATCCCATATGACCCTTGATTGGCTGGTGACACCAAGGCACCATGCACATGGAGGGATAATTTCAGAAGACTCCGGCATTAAATTTTTCGACCTCTGATTTTGTTTTGTATGCCATTTAAAGGTTAATGATGCGATATCACTCAAACTCGAACCAAAGGTAGATAATATCATAAACTAATCATATGCAAAATTTCAGTCCATTTGAGTAAATGCTTTGGATGATAGTGAAGGTCAAAAGTTGGGACATTACTTTTGGCCCACCCGATATAACAATATAAGAATGTTAATAAGGTTCTGGAAGCAACAACAGTCTAAAGTTTTCAAGGTATAAATTTATTACACTGTCCATTTGCTTTTCTTTCAATTTTATTATAATATTAAAGATTTATGAGTGAGTAGGCCTATATAGTTATATCAGTTACAAAAAAAAACAGACCACTGTTATCATCAAGCATTCTGTTCTCGTTCCAGACAGGACTGCCATTAAATGTGACCATTCACATTACAGTTAACTCAAGTGGTCTGAGAATGGTTCTTAGGGAGTAAAGGTTGTAACTTTGTACTAATGACAAAGTTACGAAAGCACAGGCACAGGACGTATAAGTTTAATGTTCTTTTTAACAAAATGTGTTAGCAATATATTAAGTGATTTGGTTGATTGAAAAGAAACAAGTTAGTATTAAATGGAAGGTACAGGGTTAAAGTTTGATAAAGGTTAATAATTGTGATGCTAATATGCATTGAACTGAAAATCTTTAAAAAAAACTTAGACCTAAAAGAGATTCACATAATCTATATTTACGGAAATAACTAAATCATTACTGAAAATACAAAGTCATAAATATTACAACAGCTTCAAATTTTCTAAAATAAAGAGATACAATTAATTGCTACAGGTAAAGAAAACAATGGTTCTTAGGGTGTAAATGGAAAGAGTTCTAAACAAGGTTATCTGTGGAACTCCTTTTAAAGAAGTTAACTTTATGTTTACGTTTATATCACACCTATTAGTCCAGTCAGTTCTGAGAACCATTCTGAGACCAACTCTCAAGAATATAACGGTTCTCAGAACAATTCACATTAACTAAAATTCATCAGTTCCAAAAGGGGTTTTGGTTTAAAGTGGAAATGATGGAACCACATGAAGTATAATGAAAATTGGAATGGTTTAAATTAATGCTATGTGTCCCAATACTCACAAAATTTAGAAAAACCTATTTACAATGCTTTTAAAGATCTTGATCTGGTCATATAGGGTTTTTACTGTTTTACTGTTTTTCTGTCTTTAATAAGCTAAATTGCTTCTTAGACAACCTCGATTATGACTTTAATATTTTGTGATGCGCATCAAGTGTCACTTGTTTCACATTAATTGTTAATTTATTTAGTTTATATCATGGTACTTGGTGTAAATTTCATTTCATCTTCTTTCCAGGCTTTGTTGATGTTAGATTTAAACTGGTTTAGTGTTTCTGAATTGACAACAAAGTTTGGCAGAGAATTCCATAAATTGATAGTTCTGGTACTAAAGGAGTTTTTTCGGACATCTAGTCGGAATCGTTTTTTGGCAAGTTTTTTTTAGTTTCCCCTGGTTCTATTTTCTGCAGAATATTCCAATAAGGATGGGTTCACGCAGGTATCTTGCTTAGTGATATATCTGAAAACCTGAATAACATCGCCTCTTTTTCTTCTGTATTCAAGTGTAGGGAGTCCTAATATTCTTAGTCTTTCTGGGTACGTTTTAAATTTCAATTCTGGAATGAGCTTCGTTGTTCGTCTTTGTACGTTCTCAATAGCCATGATGTCCTTTTTGTTAGCAGGATGCCAGACAGTTGCTGCATATTCAAGGTGTGGTCGTATCAATGATATTACGCGTTCTCTAGAGCAGGGGTCCCCCTAACCCACAGACTTGAAGCGATATGATATCGCTTTATTATGGACTTGGGGCGATATTTGGGAACTTAGGGCGAAATCAAGGCATACTTGCACAGAATGAATGACGATCATTTCGTCGATGAAAACTCGCGAAGTTTTTAGCCGACATTGAAAGGTATATACTAAGTATTGGTAGGCCTGTAAAAGCAGTCATGAGCTAAATGTTTACAGGCTACATTAAAAACAAACTGATTTTATGAAACGAAATTACAGGTATATTAAATTTGTACTCCCAGTCTCGCATAATAATCTACCCACAATGGAAGGACTTGCTAAACGATGTCTACAGACGTCATATTGATGACTGACTGTTATTTTAATAATAAGAAAACTTCAAAAATCTTCAAAATTTCGTTTGGTGGTAAAGATTAGGCTACTGTAAAATTGAGAAATACCCGGATGTTGTTATAAACATTTGTCACGTGTTATGGTGTGTTTAAAATGCCAATTATCGTGTGAAAATACATCAAATTCTCATCTTAATTAGGGGATTAATTAATAAGACAATGATAATCTCGTTACATGATGAGATTAACACGTGTTATGGGTAATCAGAATTTAATAATGATTGATTTTTTATTGAGTTATGGTAAAGAATTTGGACATTGAAAATCGGTAGGTCCCGTAAAAAAAATTCGGAAGGCGATATGATATCGCCATTGCCGACAAACAAAGCGATATTGATGGTCTTACGACGAGATCTTCGCCCATGTCGCCCTGTAGGGGGACCCCTGCTCTAGAGTTGTCGTTCCTTGCAGACACATACATCCCTGTTAACGTCTTAACTTTACTCTATGCTCTTCATACGTATTTGCAAATATCTTGGGTTTTGCTGTAAAAAGTGCCCCTAGTCAAAATTGCCCTAAAATTGAAATTTGGTTAAAATGGTCTCAAATGAAAAAGTCACCATGGCACCAATTTAGGTCAAAATTTTGGGGATAAAACTCTTGGTTGTTGAATTTACATACGGTACTTGGTAGGCTAGTTGGCATATAATACCGTACCCAAGTTGTTAATAAGTAGTAAGTAGAACTGGCCTTTCCTAGAATATATTGCCTCTCTGAATATAAGCTGACCATAATACTATAATTAGTATAAAAACAGCTGATTATATCAAAGGAAACTAGGGCAGGGCAGTATTATTTTTTTTCTATAAATAGATCATCACAATTATTGTTGTCAGGCTGTCAATCCTGTCTAAAAGACAAGATCTGAAGGAAATATATCAAAACTGGTGACTGGTGCGACACAATTTTGTTCAATAAAACTCAGATACAAAACTTCAACGAATGATAAGAGCAAGAATTCTGCTTTTGTCATTTCCAAAATTGAAAATGATGACGTTATGCGCAATAATAAATTGGCTTCTTTTTACTTTTTGTTATGGAAAATAGGTAGAAAACTTACCCAAAACAAACTCCCATTGTTCGTTACCCAGGGATCTTTCTGGAACAACTTCAAGGTCAAGCATGTTGAACGGGCTTCAAATAATGATCTGATTTTGCATTTAATGTAAAAAGCAAACTGTATTTGTTTTTGTCATGACTTAAAACAAATGTTTACATTTATTTCTTAATCACAACGCCATTTTGTTTTTCCAAATGTGCGCATGCGTTGGAAATATGCGTTTCCGTTTTGAGACCGAATTAACTTGAGACTGGATGAAAAAATATGTAGACAGTGTATCCAGACACAGTAAATATGTGGATTTGTCAAAAGTGAGGAGTTGTGTTTTCTTAAAATATGAGCGTGTAGTTCCAGCAAACATAACTAAAGAACTGTAATAATGGCCACAAATAAGATTTTCATTTAATTGTAGACGAACGCGGCATAGAATTTTCAGCTTGTTTAGATATAGACAGACGGTGAGACGATAGCTGAGATGTATCTTAATAAACCTTAAATTTTTAAGCTAATCTAATCCGTAATAATGTTCCAAACTCTCTCTCAAAATTTAAGCCTTCAAATCCATATTTTGGCCTATCCATGAATATCAGCATTTGAAAGTAAAAAATACGACTCGTCGTTTAGCCAGACTAAAATAGAAAATACATATACAGAAAATAAAAAAGATAACTGTTAAGGTATGGGTAAAATTGGAGGAATTGTTCGATTTTGGTGAAGTTCCAGTAAATCTGAAAGTTATTAGGCCTACATAAATTCAAGGCCCAAATCGAATCTCGAAAATGCTGGACATTCCCCATTAATGAAACAATAATTATACGTAATAGATTTTCTGTGGTCGGAATGAAGGATAACAAAATAGAAAATGTCGGATACATTGCCTTTATTCCGGTCATATTAAAGTAGGCTATCCAGTTTGTGTTTAATGGACTGAAAATTTAGACCGAAGACTTCCAAAGTACTAATCTTGACACAATATTTTCTATCTTATTACAATTTAATCTATCACTCGCTGTCGACATTTGAGATGATAACTGATTACAAGTTCATTCTCATTTTCCGTCCACTTCGGACGTCCCACCGACAAGACGTGTGCATACACGTGCTAAGCAACATGCTTCGTATAACTGAAGATTAACAAGAAAAATAAGCACATACTTTATCAAACCTTGTTTTGTAGTTAAACTTTAAAAAAGAAAAAGAACCCACCAAGGCTATATTATCAATTATACTAAACTAGTTCAATTTTCTTCTGCGGTTTAAATTGCTTGATGTGGCAGTCCATAAGTTCGCCTCAGGACAATGGAAGGAATTAGTTGTTACATTTTTAAAAGAAATTTTACTGCTTTTAGTGGATAATATTTTGCTGCTCAAAAGGTCGTTTTATTTATAAATGTTCCCCACCCCTCACGAACCCAGTCTTAACGCTTTCTTTTGAAAGGATTGTAAGGAGATTTTCTGAGAAAAAAATATGTGCATTGGGGACACTTAGAGCACAAATGAGCACAAAAGTTTCCAATCAGTCGACTTAGCCAATTAGTGTTTGGTGACGTTACTTCGCAGATCACCAGAGTCCGAGCCTGTACACTTCTATCACTTTCGCGGATCAATTATTTAAGTTTAAGTGAAATTTCTGGAACAACAGACGTCTGAATGGAAATTTGAATGGTGGAAACCAATGCTATAAGTGTCCCAGGTTCACATACAAAATTTAGAAAACCTCTTTACAATCCCTTTAATTAGTATCCAAGCTCCACATCTTTTCAAAATGATTTTTACACTGATATAAGTAAGAATTTCGGTATCAATATCTCTTTAAAATTCATAATTTGGTTTATTACCAAAAGCATATCTACCGGGGACTACCCCTTTAAAATTTTCCTTCATGAAATGTTGTGGAGACTAAGGCTTCTTAAGCTCTTGTGCTGATTGACAGCACTGTAATTTTATGAACAGTTATTAATTCTTATTAAATGTTCACGATGTTTCAACACGCCCCCAGCCAATGACTTGAAACTAAGACTCAATAACCTATCCTGGTTATTTCGTAATTAGGTAGCAATTGTGCCATCATGGAATTACATGGATAAGGTAAACTATACACGTGCCACTAATTTAAGCAACTTAGTCGAAGTTAACCTTAAACTTTAGCATGCGTAAATATGAATCACACTTAAAATTGTGAAATATTGTACATATCGTATAATAATATAAGTTTTAATTCACATCGTTTACGGTTTACGATACCCACGCATGCACGTACGCACTATTGATAACAATATTATACTAAAGTCTAATGGCATATTCAGCAATTATTGTAAGTGTAATATATAGGCACAGCTTTATGGAACAACAATCACTAGTTAAAGGTTTATGCAGCGTTTCGACGTGTTACCCCCGTCGATCAGGCACATTCAGTCTTTAATCAGTGATTATTGTTTTTTAAAGCTGTGACTATAATAATACTATACTAACACTGTATGTCGTAGTTAAAAATTATAGTGAAGCAATAGAATGATGCCAAATGAAGGAGATGGGCATTGATAATGGATTTCACCTACTTTAAAAAAAATCTGACAGCCAATTGTATCAAATCATCACTACATTACCAAAGGCGTATTTTTCTTTGGGGGGGGGGGGGGGGGGGGGGACCAACTAGCACATGGCGTCAAATTCGTGCATACTGACAGATATTTCCGGGTTTTGAGTTTTACTATGGTTTGATGTGATCGATTTTGATACTACAAAAAATCTATTTTCTTAATTATGGAGGGGACCAAGACCCTTCTTCTGAGTTTAAGCCCCCCCCCCCCCCCCTCCTAAATCAACGCCCATGTACATTACATTCTTCAGATATATACATGTTATCCCTTTAACAATCTGAAACAGTTATCTTGCAATACAACAACGTTACTACGCCCAAAAACTATCCGTATCGATATTATGAACACTCTCTCAAGCAGTTATTATCTATGTTATAATGATATACAGTTTTAACATTTGTCATCACTATACACTCCTCATCTAAACTTTGATATGAGTTCTATAGCTCTATATGAAATAGATGTAACTACCAACATCGGCGTTTCTACCGGGGGGGGGGGGGGGTGATTTCATATTATGTTACATATGGATTCCTGGTGCTGGTAACCCCCCCCCCCCCCGCCCCCTTGACAATTATATTGAGTGTTTCACTAGTTTTTCAAAAGACGTAAAACTTGAAAAATATAAATATTTTAAAAGATAATCCATATATTACTTGTGTGACTTTATTCGCTTAAATAGGTGTATACAAAGTGGAGCGTAAAACTCCATTCCGTTTCATTTGAAAGTCAGTATATTACAGTATATTATACTAGTATATGTATATGTATATACTATACCATTCTCTGCAGAAGACCAACTGACTGTGTTTGTGGTTTACATTGAATTGTAACGTATATTGATATAATAATTATGCAGGTTCTAGAATGTTTCTTCGCAATTAATCCTACATTGAAATAGATAACATCTTTATTGTTTGATAGTGATCAATTTATATAGTGGTTTATCATTTATCATTATTTCTTACTATTAACCATCCTATATTTCGTAATTATGTCATAAAGCAAACACATTTTTGCCCCAGTTTTTGTGGGAATAAATGTAACTTTTCGAGTGGGATAATGATTGAGCGTAAGTGATTTGGTTGGCTAGATTAACAAGTTAAATGAATGAAAATGCACTGAAAAGTTTTGTTCTGATTCTAATAGACACGTAGGCAGATCAAAGGTATAATTATTAACATTTTTGATTAATGGTAGGCCTTTAAAGATATTTTGAAGCCGTATATACATATATTACAGTGGTTCCCAACCTTTTTGGAACAGTGGCCCAAATTGATGAAACTCCTGGAGCCGTGGCCCTCTGTTCATTTCCAAACTAGCCAAAATGGCCTAATCACAGATTTTTACAGATACAATATTCTGCAAAGATGTAAATAGGTTTTTTTTTAGGTATTATTAGGTTGTGGCGCCGAGACTGATCCACTTTATATTGTCAAGGGGTTGACGGTACCTATAGGAACTCAATGATAAGAAATTTGAAACTGGGGATCCTCTCTCCCCCCCCCCCCCCCCTTTCCATCCTCATTTTTGTAAAACACGACTGCTTGATTGCTGAGTTCGATATCAACATATTCGATTCCCTTATTTATTAAAAATGTATGTAAATATCCTGCCGTCAGATCACAGAACTGTTGTTTGATCGGATTCACCAATGCATTACTGATATCATGACGTCATAGCTATTAACATAACCTACGTGAGAATATCATAATAACGACTTTTTAGCATTAATTTCACTCACGGTAGGTTTTCCTGTTTTAATTATAAAGAATCCTGACATTGGATTTTAATTTGTGATACAGAAAGCAGATATTGAAATATAGGCATATGGCAGCCCTCAAAGAAAATAATATATGTCTACGTTAACGCAAACGCGAATCTAACTAAGAATTTAAGTTTTCCAATCTTTGTTAGGGGTAAAACGGTATGAATTTTCACTATAATGTGCTCCTTTGGCTACTCTATCACCTAAATAATCTGATAAATCCAGAAGACTATGTTTATAGACAGTAATTGAAATATGCTTAATCAAATTTTAAGCGTTTTTTTCAAGTATAACCTGGTATTTTTACGAAAATTTACATAGTTTTATAAGTTTATTGGATTCTGTAAATATACTTTGGACACCGTTGATGAATACTCTTATTGACCAAGTTCAAGAACTTCATTTATTTGTTCATTCTAAGAGGTGGTATCGCTTCAATTTTGTCGGAAACAAAATACATATCTCTAATAATTTGGGTATAGTCGGAAACAAAATACATATCACTAATAATTTGGGTATAGTCGGAAACAAAATACATATCTCTAATAATTTGGGTATAGTCATCTAGAAATTACGTCGTTTTGATTTAATATGGGCGTTTATATTGTTATCTATTATGTGAATATATAGGTGAGACCACATTCTTAAGAAAATACCATAGCGGTGCTTTTTGCCAGAAGAACATTAAAATAATACCTAGGCCTATTGCTGTCAATCTTATCACTATCACACAGTAAAGCTAACTCTGTAGACTATGTTGAACCTTCAGAATAATAGTTCTAGTTTCGATACAGCTTATTTCATAAAACATTCCGCGAAGGAAGTAATATTTTCAATTGAACGTCTGATTCAAGTTGATAATAATGATACTAATAGACGTGTATTGATATTGTGTCAGAACGCTCACCGCCTTTCTATTACCTATTGCCTTCTATATCACGTAGTACTATAAAACATAAATTTGTAAATAAAAATTGGTAAACAAAATAATTGGGACAAATCCCGTGGTAGTAGGAAAACCTTAATTACCACCCATATTCCATGCTCAAGTTAAAATATTGTTGAAAACTAACACATTAATCTTACGAAATAGTAAATAGCTCGACAGCATTTCCGATAAACCACAACATCGGCTACTTTTCATGTCAAACCTATTACTATAAACGTTGAACGTAGGTGGATATTTGTTTGATAGCGCGCTAATGCTTCAAGATCAATAACTGTCGGTCTACTGTTTCTCTCATAACAGACTGGCTAGCTACTATAACATTTTACAAACACTCAGCTGATACGACCATATCACTATGTTTATCAGGTAACTAGGTCACATACAGCCATATACGGATCAATGAATAATGTAGTAGGTGACGGAATGTTCCAAATAAGGGAGTGGGCAGAATAAACAACTCGGCGACCAATCAGATTTATTCGTAAACTGTGACGTAGCATTTCCGTAAACGAGAATCACCAAATATGGTCATCGGGTATCCTCGGTATTCTTCGGAAAAATAACGTGTCAATTTACGCTGACCAATCAAATCAGAGGAATGTTTTCGGTTCTGTCACGCTTATTGTTGTTGACTAGTAATGAATGAAGTGAGAGAAGGAAATATGTTATCATTTGTGGCAAGCACGTTGTGTTGTGAAGTTAGTGAGAATAACTATTCCATAATGCCCAGGGTAGTACCTGATCAGAGGGCAAAATTTGAAAATGATGAACTATTTCGAAAACTTAGTCGCGAGTGTGAGGTAAGGTGATATGGTTACTCGGATTAAAGTTTTATTTATTGTTCTATACTATTTCGGCCGAATGTTTCAACGCGGATTTGGAATAGCGTCAAAATGTGTGTAAAAAGTTTTTGTGTTTTACTTTGGATTACTTTACTTACAGGTGCGATACACAGGATTTAGAGATCGAACCCACGAGGAGAGGCAATTACGGTTTCAAACCGAATGCCGGGAAGGACACGCCGATATAGTAAGTTAAAGTTTTTATCAATCAATTTTGTATTACCAGTAACTTAACTTCCCCGTCGATGACGTATCCTACATACATGTACTAAGTATGGCAACAAGTACAAACTTACACCAAAGCAATTACTCATATAAAAAGGGTGCGCTCTTTTACGACATACACACAGTGTTAAATCATTGAGTTAAGATTAGTATTATGTCATGAAACGGGTAATAAATCTTCTGAAATTCTTATCCAAGTGACCCCGGAACTTTGAGACAAATTTAATAACCTTACTCTAATTTCTATGACACCAAACAAGGCCTACTATCTTAGACCAGGAAACGTCAAATTCGATACTGTCATATTCTGACTGATACACCCCGTCATATCCCTTATGTCCCCGGTACCTTATGCTCTCGGTGCCTTGGATATCTCGATAGTAAAAATATCAGTATAGTTCCAGCGAAGTCTTAGAATTAAACAGTTTTCTTCAATCCATCTTCAGTCGAAGTCAGAAAGTCTGATTTAATAAAATCTGGTAACTTGAAATGAACAGTCCATCCGAAATATACAACACCCCACCCTCCAAAACCTTCCCCTTCTTTGTGACACACACAGTTTTATCAAGAGGTCAAATTATTTATAAAGCCTTGGCCCTAGTTTCGACTGTGATGATTAATTTAACCAGATATAATATTGTAGTGGGCCGTCCCCGGAAACATTTTTAGGAAATATGTATTAGGCTACCTTTCTTTATTTTCATGTAGGCAGCCCAGGAAATTAGCACATACTTTTCTTAGTTCGGTACCTTATTGCCGCAAGTAATGTAAATTTTTCTGAATTTGACCGTCTAAAGTAATAGCAAAAAGTTTTTTTTAGTTAAAAGATTACATTTAAAATACCAGAATTAGGCGAAAAAAAAAAAAAAATTTCAACATCCCACAGTTGCTCTTTCAAAAATAGAATGGCCTTGATGAAAGCAATCTTGACTTTTAAATTCCAAAATCGTGTTTAAGTATCAGTTTCACTGAAAACATTTTCAAATATAAAGACCAAAGATCTATCTAATCGAAAATTCTAAAGTGAATTTAATAGTCATTTCGCCTGAATTGTATTTTTAATAATGACGTCACAATCTGATCAATTTCCACTGGAATTACAGGAACCACAGACGGCGATCCAAAATGGTGTAAATAAAAGCTGTAATTATCCCCAATAATATATAATGTTTAGAAATTTTAACTATCTTTCTGTGTCTATGCATTGCCTACCTGCTTGGTATTTCATTTGCTATATAGGCTTACTTTACCTTTTTTAAGTTAGTGAATTGCGTCTTATCTCCTCTCTTGATTGATTCCCTGAAATTACGATTTCTTCCAAACTTGTGACCTTAAAGTTTCATTATCAAAAGTCGCAATATTTCTGTTGCAAAATGTCTTGATATTGAGAAATTTACATCTATCCATCCATCTCTTGTCTAAATCGTCATGTCTTTATAACTGTTTTCAGAATAATTTTACAAATTAATTATCATGATGTATTTAAACTACAGATTCCGAGAAATCAAACCGCGGTTGAAAATAAAGCCCATGCTGATACACAGAATTATGGCCCTAAACTTCATATTTCGTCATATTTTCTGGATGATATTTAAGTTGATTCCAATTTTCGTTATAGGAAAGTTGCCTTATCACTGATCACTGTTTATGTTGAATTTAATTTGATATTTTATTTTTTAATACATATAATTGCCATTCCATATTTTGGTTTATTGGTCTTTGTAGTAACAATACCTTTGTCGTGTATTTTTTTCATGGTATCGTTTCTTTATATTGTCTTTGTCAAATATAGGATATATACAAAATAATAATTCACAGACAAATACATCAACATATAAAAATAGATATTGCCATGATTCCCTTTTAAACAATATTCTTATTTCAATAACGTTTCGTATTACTACATAACATAATAATAATATAGTTACGACAGGGAAACGACAGAAGAGATAGAAGGTTCGAGGTTTAATTAAACCTTCTTAAATCTATTTGACTCGAATATTACATTAGGCATTAATATAAAACCTAATGAGTTGGATTTACAATAGGTAATAATATACTACCCCAAGGTCGGAATGTTCTAGGAATTCTAGAATGGAAGACTTGTAAAAGCTGCAAACGTGATATTAGTTATTATTGTGATTTTTATAATAGAAAAGGGGGAAATATTTTATATTGTCATGAATTTATGACGTCATTAAAAATATATTTATGTTATATAAATTATTAACTGCAAACCGTACTGTTTCGGCCTTCAGTGCAGTGCTGATACTGGAGTTGAGGTTTGGCTACATAGCCATCCTAGATGATCCCACATTATGTGATACCATCGTACCATGCCAGCTTGTTGGATATAAAATATGCTTTTTTATTACTTATAGATCTAATAATAAGCATCGTAATATCTTATCAAAACAAAATCTGACCGTTGTTTTACCATGTCCCTTTATTACGACATGGTTCCAACAATAGCTTGTATAGTTTTGCCTTAAAAGTCATTCATAAATGTTAGGTGTCATAATCGACAAAATAGAACCTAAGCGAAACAGAATATCATAAAACAATTGCAATAGTAGTAATTTGATTGTAAGTCGTGACAGTTTTCTGGAATTGTGATCAATTAAAAATATTCTATATCTCATTTTACCACAGTCTCTGTTCTGTCATTTCGCAATCAATCAACACGACATGATAGAAATAAACACTTAAAAATAGATTTCCTGCTTTATGATGTTATGTGAGCCAAACATGGTCGGTGGAAAAATCATGAAGGTGGCATTACTTACGGATCTGAAATTTAGACAAATTCTTTACACAAATTTTGATATCCATGGTCTTGAAGACACTGCGTTAATTATTTAATCCTGTATCTATTCCTTGATGAAATGAGTCTAAGTTTAGATGAAGGCATGCCGTCCCTTAAAATCCTTTAAAAATATCATTAAAATTATCCTCACATTAATATTGGTAAAGATATGTGCTTCTGTCACTGTATCAGTAAAGTAATTATACCGCCTTGGCATTGACCTTGTCATGTAAGCAAGACACAAAAAAATGTAGGTCTGTAAATTTCATAATTATACAGAAAGTATTGCGTCACTCTTTATTTCCATAATAGCCTATATATTAAGATCTCATATATTTTCTTCTTGTATTTTTCAGGCTTTCATTGCAACAGGTACCAATTTACAGTTAAGTTTTGCCTCTAACGCTTGGTCAGATAACCCAGAAGACAGAATACCTACAACGGAGTTTGTGGATTTTGAACGAGAATCTGGCAAGGTAAGACCATATTTCAAGGGCTTTATGTAGTTGTCACCATTTAATTTTCGGTTTAAATTGAATAAGAGATTTCTCTCATTAATGAGTTGAACATCCAGATAAAGATCCTACTTGCATAGGCCTATTGGTATTTAAATAAAGCAGCATAGACATGTTGAATCACCAACACCGGACCAAAA
Source organism: Lottia scabra (assembly GCA_029955415.1). Taxonomy (NCBI): domain Eukaryota; kingdom Metazoa; phylum Mollusca; class Gastropoda; family Lottiidae; genus Lottia; species Lottia scabra. Next base: position 17,868,849 of record JARJEI010000001.1, read on the forward strand.
CCAAACAAATTTCTTTATTTAATGATGCAAATTACTACCTTGTTTCACTATTGCATTACAACTGGACTTTAGATAGTAATATAGTAAATCTCATTGTTTAGAACTAAAAAAAAACTTTAGAATAAGGGAAATAACTCTTGTGACTAATCTCACAACGACAATCACTTTTTTTGTATCAGCAATTTCTAATAATACATTAAATTTATTTTTTTTACTGAAAATTTGTAAAATATCTACCAAATGCCCAAATTATCAGACATTCAGCATTACAATGTTCCGTTGTTATTGTAAACAATCGAGACCAGACCAATGTTTTTATTGTATGACCACGAAGAAAGGAATTTGATTGCAAGGAGCGGCTCAAGAATTTATTTCGCTGATTTGACCAATCTGGTCAAAAGGTCGTTAGGGATGAGCTTCAGGCCTAAAATGAGTCACTGGACTTTCTTATGTCTTACTGATATTTTCATCGCTGTGTATAGTCGTCTACTAGCCTAATCAACAAAATCACTGTAAATCAATGATAGACTATTATACTTGTACAGAAAAAAACTTATCTTAAATTTCGAATGACAAATAGGCCTAATAACAATCTCGCAAAATTCTTACTTTATTTTTAAAATTATAAATTTCACAACTTAGGAGTGTGGCAGTAGGATTAGTCTATCTTACGATCTGAAATATAACAAAATTCCAAGGTAATAACATTTAGTACAATGGAATTGCTTGTTCTAAATGAATGGCAGTTGACAGAAATCTAGTAAACATAATTTGAGGTTTATATTTATATATTGAATAGTAAATCATCACCAGCTATATATGTTATAATTCATAAACCGGGAAAAAATGGTAAAACTCTACTAAACTACCAAAATTTAACTTTAAAGAGCTATACCGACCCCCTTCCTAAGGGTCCGACTAAAAAGCGCAAACAAGTATAAATAATTATGCCCAACTGTACAGCTTATGAGTCTTATATTTACCATAATATATCTGTTCTGTATCTGTTGGTACAATTTTTAATACATGTACCTAAATCACTTTTAGAAATAGAAACACTCTTCATAGCAATTCATTTTCTAAACCATCTGTTAAAAAAATTTTATATTTAAAAATAACAATTATCATTTAAGTGATAATTGTCTTTATTTGAAATAATATTAATGTTATAAATCAACTTTTTGACAAAATGGGTCACGAACTTTGATTAATTCGAATTCAAATATGATTTCTTTTGTTATATAGGTTTTATCAAAGAATATCAAACTTAATATTGTTGAGACATATTTCAGTCAAATACAAAAATGCATGTATGGAAATATGTTGGATTCATCTCTTACAAATACAGTATCTCATAATGTGCATTCATGGCGTCATTACCCTGCTGTTTTCCTGCGTGAATCATACCTTTATCAGGACAGCAAATTGGTTTTACTTCATTTTCGGAAAGTTTATAATTTCACTTAAACCTACGTCTTAAAATTGGGAACATTGTAAGCCAGGAATGTTAACTCTACCTTTGTTCTTCAAAGCTGATTAAAATGCATAAAGTTTACTAAGGTGGGACAAATTCTGTCTATTTGGACACCGTCATGTTCCTAAATTCATCATAAACAAAAAATTCAAATTTAAAATTAAATATTGAAAACAACAAAAACATCATGACCTGGGCCATATTATTTGAAGTTAACGAGCGTAGGTTTGTTGTTGTTTGTTTTTCGTGCTAATAAACAACAATCTGACATTTAATTTCGAATACATACCTCGATACCTGTATTATTTTTGTTATTTGTCTATAAACAAAAACAGCCATGGGTTTCAAATTCGAATAAAGAAATTCAGTTTCCATACTCATCTCGTAAAAGTTGAAGAAAAAGTTCAGAGCGGTCGTGCTTAGCTCTAATTATCCGCAAACTTCAGATTGCCTTCGTATACTGGCCGAAAATCATCAAAAATCTTGGAAGAAATTTTAAATATAGTTTTTCATTTCAAAAGAGCATTAGGCCCCTACCTGTAATCATCCCATCATTCCCATCCTTTGAAAATTAGATTCTATATATCTATACATTTTAGTTTCTTCATATAAGCAAATAAGAATTGAAACCTCTTGGTCCCATATATCAATAATTATTCGCATTATTATGTCTTCGTTTCTTAGTTTTTAGTAACATTAGAATTAAATACATTATGTTATTATTCATCCTCCGAATTTTCCACATTTTGACACTGTGTTTGATTAACCCAAGATTTTACTAGACTTGGTAAATTTACTAGAAGTCAGAAAAAAAATTCCAACTTGTATGAAAGTAGATCTGGCTTTTTTCAAATTTAAATTTGAACTTTGGTGTTTGGCTGTTGAATTAATTTACTGTTCAGACAAGAGTTTGACAGCCATATACCACAAGTAAACAAAATTGATCGAGTGACGTCGAAATAACCTTTTTCACCCTCCCTAAATACTATAAGCGCCAAATTTAGCCGTGCGACATTTGTCACCAATGCATATTTAGGAAGTGTCAAGTTTAAGGGATTGTTATCTTTTTGAGTTTTTTAACCGCCCAAGCCCCTTGTAAATTAACGCAATCCAAGACTTTGAACTCCGAGAGCCTTCGTTTATGGATGTATACATATACCCCAATTGATTCTGATAGCTATAAATTTGTACATTCTGAAAAAAAAAAATCTTTAAAAAATATATGGACCATAAAAATTTCTACAGCTTCGGTAATCAGATTTTTACTGTATCAGATTAGCTGCCCTTATGAGACGTGTGATAAGTCTTGGTGCTGCCAGGGCCATAATAAGTTCGGAATGGTTGTTCTTCAAGATTTAATGGGATGTGTTATGACTTTTCCACGCCAAGTTTGACCTGCAGCTGTTTCGATACAGAAAAAAATCCACAATATTTATTTTGGAAACGAGTGGTGTGATATTTACTTTGTGAGGCGATAAATGTTTTACATTTAAAATGTTACATCTGGACAGGGTTGAGAAATACTAACTGACTAACAACTTCATTCTGAATAATGGTTAACTGGAAAAACGAGACCAAATTCAATTTCCATGACTTCCAGTGGCTACAACCACCCATTAATCTAATTGTTGATGAACAGAATTTTGTTTGGACATTTTTTTTAATTCTGAAAAGTACTACGGTGACTCTTTCTATTATTTTATTTTGTAGAAATCTATTGCCCATTTACTGCTATAGTCTCATACTTTCGATTGGGTTGGTTGGAATGGCTTGGATGCTATTGGCAGTATCGGCCGACATCTTTATGACAATTTCCAGAAATATATATCTTATTTAAAATTTGTCCAGGCTTCTCCTATGTCCATCATCAAGGGTACTTGGGTCAATTTTCAAAAAAAATTATCATAATAGAGCCATAATGTCTTTCTAATGAAGCAAGAAGCCATTATTACCCAAAAAGAACTTTTAATTTCATTATTTTGACCCTTGTATTGTGTGTTGTTCGTGAAGCAGAAAAACTAGGACCTAATTAGTCTGAAGATGGTCATAGAAAACTTTAACCTCCATCTGTCCTCTTGTGTAGTAACCACGGGTCAGCTTACAGGCGCGATGACAATTTTATATTTTTTAAAAGAGTTTGAGTGAAAGCCTAGTAATTTGATACCAAGTCTCCGTAACGTTAGGTCATTTATTTGCTAATTTGATCAATACAATCGAGTAACAATAGAGGTTTAATAGAGAACAGGGTCGGGTCCACAACTCAATTAAAACTAGCCAGTCAATTTAAAAAGATGTTTTCAAGGCAATATGTCATCATATAGGGGTTGTGGTAAAATTCATCAAAAATAACGGGGCTTATTTATTAGATGTCCGTCTTAATTTAAAACCGTGTTACCACCTGCACTTTTTCCATTTCAACTCCAATCTGGCTAATTATTTTTAGGAAAGCAGACGTGAATTAGCTTTTTCCATTAAAAGTGGCAGCATCTGCAACCAAGAATATTTTGAATCATTTTGTAACGTAGGCCAATATAATAATGATGGAAATGAAAAGGTGACGAAAAAAATAAATAAAAGCAAAACTGTTTTTGAAAAAATATTAAAACAGAATACATCCCCTATGATTAATTACAATCAAATGGATATATTTCTTTAAAATGGGACACGTGTTGATCCACAGTTATTATTGCAATGCATCACCCTCTTTTCCTTTCGTGAGCACCTAAAACAGTTTTTACAAACTGGCTTATCACATCACCATTTTCTAGTCAATTACACGGACAATAAGTATGTAATTATTTCAGCACAAACAGAATTAAAATATTCTATACCATTATAATAACGATCCGCTATTATTAATTTAGTAATCAAATTACGCAATACTGACGTCATGTTACGGAGATTGACCACTGTTTTGACCTAATAATATCAACAGTGTAACACTTGGTTCACCTCCCACGCAAGGGGAATTTTGTGACCTTGACATTGTATTGGTCACATGACTGTCTGGAGTAGAAAGGTTACCAAACAAACTTCACGTTAAAATGGGCGGTTTACTTATCGACATATCTTTTAGTTGTCGAAATGATCAAAGATTTGTAAAACTACTAACTATGAATGGTATATGACAGTTCACTTAATAACAGAATTGATAATGGCGCATTTTCTCATTCTAATGCGCTTAGAAACGAATCCAAACAGTAAATTGTTTTGTTTACTACAGACCACAATGTAGTTTTTAGTATCAACAGCTGTTAAATACTCTTGGAATTTTCTATGGACTGTGTGTACCATTTCTGAATAATCAGAATGCTAAGAAAATTTGTAAATGAGATGAAAATTGCTAACATCTACCAAAACAAAAAGTTAAATCAATTAAATAGAGGCCCAGTTGACACCAATGGCTACAGGTTAAAAGCAATGTGTTTGCTTGAAGCCCCCAAAATTAACCTTTTAATACCATACTGATGATAGAGAAATAACTAACTGCTGAATTCTTTTAAGCTGAACATTGCTAATTTTTAAATTATTCTTCACAACAGTATCAGAAAGAAAGAAGTGGTGCAGACTTTGAAATGCCGACATTCCTAATTCTGTTTATCTGTTATATATATGCACCACTATTGGTAGGGTCTAGTGTTTTAATTTCAGTGCTCCAACACCAATTTTAGGTCATCTGAGACTCCACAGATACCAGTATGGCTTGGTATTGACTACAAAATTGAGATCGATTATTGAAGGCAGGTTAACGATCAATAATCGATTAATAATTGAAATATTTTAATTGGGAAATCTTCTAATCTTCATCTGTTGGTGTACAATTTTGTACCTGAATGTTTGTTATTTATCAATATCAGGTATCGAAGACAAATGAAAATGAAGTAATGTCCAGAATTTTGTATGATCATCATGAAAAAATGGGTCGTGAATTCTCTGATAAGCGTGTAGCAGATAATATTAAAAGAAAATTTGACTATGAATTTTAATCGATTATGAAATTTGATAATCGATAATCGAAATAAATAATTTGTAGCGTCGATAATCGATTATTTCAATTATTAGACCCAGCCATAGATACAAGCTTAGTCAGCCCAAATTATAAATCAAACAGTTTGATTTTATATTTTATGTATTGTATTTTGTAGGTGCATTTAAAGTCTCAGTTTATAATGAATGGTGTTTGTGTTTTATGGAGGGGGTGGATTGAATTAAACAGATTAGATGGTATTGGCTCATTAGAATATGATGCTGAAAGAGCAGAGGTAATATTTATATTTATTCTGAAAAGGGTTAAGGGTTGAATTGCTGAATTAACAGTAAGTATTGACAGTGATGCCTGATATTTATGGGCCATGAAATATATTCCATACCATAAGCTAAATAACATTGATATAGCTCTTCAGATAGGGAAGATTTTGCTCTTAATATTTTCGTAATATAGGGGGTTATATTAGTTATTTTCTATTGATTTAAGTGAATTTACCCTGTGTCATGGTGAATCTTTAGAAAAAAAGTTTTTTTTCACTTGCTGAATTTTTTTATCAGGAATACTTTTCCTTGTGGCATTCTGATTTCAGAATTGTACCAAGTTATTCAGGAATAACAGGAACCATATAGTTCATTTTAAGTTTAACAGATAGTTCTTGAAATACTACAAAACAACTTCTGAAGATATTTTATTAAAAAATTTATATGAATGCTATGTCAAATAAGAGGGCAGTGTAATTAACAGAAGAGGACCTAATAACATGCAGAACTGTTTTCTTTCTGTGTATACTTTAACTGTTAACCATTTTCACTACCAATCTAAAAATTATGAAACTAAAACCCCTATGTTATTTATTTTCATAGCATGACAGTTGTGTCTAGTAGCAGAATGATCAAATTTGTTTGAAACCCAAAATTTCTTTCATTGTTCAGTTAGATTCAGTTCTATGGTCTGCATTCCATCACATGAAACTTATTGTCATTTTTTCAGAGAATTGTGTACCTCAAATTTAAAAAAAAATCTTTAATAAGAAAGTAAACCAGGGTTAGCAAGCTTAGCTTAAGATTATTTTAATAGGGCAGGTGTCTGAACAATTAATGGCAAGCACCACCATAAAATTTTCTTGCTGCACTGTAGAAATAAAAGCATTGATTGTTGCCCTTTGTAGAAGTCTTTTGTCAATGGAGATTAGAAATAGTATAAAATGGCTCCAAATTCAAAATAGAATTTTTATAGTTGAAACACTACCTATCCACTTTAGTTGGTTTCTAATTCACATGGATTGAAATATTCATGTTCTTTGATACCCTTATGGTGACTGCTGTGCCATATTTTGATCTATTGCTAAAAATGACATGAAATTAAATTTTCTTGAAATATGTGCCATAGGCCTACAAATTTGTTTAAGAACTGGTATTATTTTCCATGAGAAATTCAAGTTTTTTCTAGAATTAATGGCTAATTTGCATTATTGATTTTTGAACAAATGTTGCATATTCTTATATGTTCATCACTCAATGGAATGAATGCCTTGTTATTAATGAGAAAGTTTGTGACTTTTCATAAGTGACATTGTTAATTTCTAATTAATTTGTCAGATTTGATCTGAAAACAATGATAATAACAAGTAGGGTGGTCTGTGCAATATTAATGTGTGTATTCAAATCACACTTTATTGAAAAACTTAGTGCATGCTAACATGGGTTTCATGCAACAAGGCAAAAGAAAAATGCAGTTAGAAAATGGATTGTTGTTACTGTGATGTAATCTGGTTCAGATGAAACCACAGGGCATATGGCCTATTATTATTAAACTTTTCGCTTAATTCAACCACTTTTAAAAGTTGAGCATCATAATGGCACAAATTGAATCATTTGAGAAGAATATTAGACGTCTTTAAAAGGTTCCCTCAGATTAATGAGCTCATTTTTAGGCTGAATGATATCAGGAACAAAAGTTATCGCTTGAATCTTAACTGGCTCGCAACATGTTCCCTGGTTTCACTTTCTTGCCCTTGTAACCTTATTTCCATTCTGAATTGAAAATGACTGGAAGCAGTGCAAACATAAAGAATATATTTATGCAAAAATCTGTTTACTAATGAGAGGTTTTGTCAAATTTCAATGAGGTCTATTAGAGTAACAGATTTGTGCCAAGATGTGGTATTATGCTCCAAGCATGTTGATGTCTTCTATTTCTGAGTAACTTTTTAATCTTACTTTCCCCAAAAGCCACAATTAGCAGTTTTAATGAAAGGGATGGAATTAATGTGCACTCTTTTTTGATCACAGATTTTTATTTAATTCCCAACAATATTTGATTGTAAGATTGCCCAGATTATTAAGAGGTAGCAATAAGGCTGACAGATGGGTTTGGGTTACCACAATTCTAACATGTCCTTTCTTACTGTGTGGAATCTGTGGAGCCTATGTAGCCCTCTTATTTTTTTGATGTACATGTGTGAAGGCTTTAATAATCTGTTAATGGAGCCATATGTTACATTTGGGGATCATTGCATTAGGGTGATATGGGATGGAGGAAAACTTTGAATAGTTCTTGTGTTCCAGATATGTATGGTGATAGGACACACACCTCCCCTCTTACCCCTCTCTCTCAATTACTTGTGCATTTTGACCCTGGCATCCTTCCATCTGGCATGTTAGTCTGCAGAAAGGCTCTAAGACAATGAAACAAAGGGAAATTTGGAAGCAGGAGTGAGATATAGTAAACAATTTTACATGATACACACCCTCAGCAACACATGTGAGCTCTTAGCGCCCGTCAGATGGCTGCTTGCCTCCCACTTTCTCGTTCTACTCATAGGTTGCCTTTTCCAAAACAAGAAAATTAAACTTCTGCCAAACAATGGGAACAAAAAGACAAAGAAAAAAATCAATAGCTGACTACTAAAGTTGGTATAACTCAGCTGCCATGTCTGTGATCACCTTTAATACAGGCATCATGTAATATCTCTTGCAAGTGGCCTGCTCCAAACCATATGCACCTTGGCTCTCAGGACTACAGATTCATTATGAAAACCAAACCAATTAAAAATTGCTTTGTTAGCTGCGAAAGCATGGCAGCTGATGATATTTTTCTCATTTTTTCCTTCATTCATGTGCCACACCCCAGGGTTATGTCTTTGTGGAACCCTATGATGGAAAACTCAGCTGCCCCACCTATCCAGTTAATCATTTCATTATGCATATCTAAATTGCCCATTGCCTTTTTTCATTAATTAAACAAAAAATGTCCAGGTGCCAGGCTTGGGAATTGTAAATGGACCCCAGTGAACGTTGGTTCCTGACATTCAAGTGCTTCATGTTCTATTTGTTCCAATTTTACACCTTCCGTTTGTATACAACCATATTTGCCAGAACATTGGCGCTACACATGTTACGCAGATGGGTTGCTCAATTTTCAATCGAAATTAATCACAAAAGTCATCAAACATGGTTCAAAAGAAGCATAGATTGATAAAAAACATAATTGAAACTTTTATCCCTGACATTTTATTAGCAACAGTTGCATTGCAGATGTTATACTTTGTTTTTTACCAACACATGATGGTTTTTCTGATTTCAGGTGGAACAAACATTATTAAGAGAACAAATTGAACAATATAACAGACGGTTGCGAGAATTTGAAGAAAGGCAGCGTCAATATCGTCAAGATCAGGAAAGACAAGCGGAATCAGAAGCCGAGGTAGTAGAAGCTTTGTTGTGTATTTCTGAAACCCAAACACCCATCACTACACAAAGTTCTTGAAACTAGCTCAACAACACTCTTGTTGTAGAGCACTTATAACAACTCTTTGAAATTGGCCAATTGGCTCATTAGGCTGTGTACTTTTGAAGACATAATGCCATATAAGAGCACTCATGACCTGCCAATTGAACACTTATATACAACTGTTTTGCTTATCTAAACACTAAACTTACCATCAAATCAATACAAAATGAGCACTGAGAAACACTTGAATTGTTCAGAAAGCGGATGGTATTCGAAGGTCAATTTCAAACGTTAATGCTTTTCTTTTTAAATGTGAGCAAAGCATGTCTCATTGCATGGATATTTTGATCATTTCATTTTCATAGCATTCATTATTTTTGTTTGGTAGTATTTTTTCATTTCATGTTTTTTGTTTTGTTCATAATTGTTATTTGTTGTTCTTTACATAATATATCATAATGTTCTCAAATCTTATACTTTATGAGCTCGTATAAATACTGTCGAATCATAACTATGGATCTTGTTCTCATTACTTTAATTCTCATACCCATGAAATCCAGATCAATGCAGGCAAATGGAGAAATAACTTGATAAAAAGTTTTGTGTATAGGAATGTGTCTCTAAAAAGTTTCTTTTGTTAGGAGCACCTGGTCCTGGGAATGATTTTGACAATGTTAAATCTTTCAACATCACCTTGATGTGGTTTTTGATGAGAATGATCAAAACTGATTTTATTTTTGGACACATTTTCCAAATAAAGTCTTATCCTGGTTATGATGAAAAAAAATTCAAGTTTTAAACATAAAAATTTTAGTTAATGTTGTTGTAAATATCAAATTTTTCATAATATATAGTGAATGAGAATCAGGATTGAAATTTTCTAGTCATAAAAAGAAGTACCATATTATGTAAAAATGAAATATATCTGAAAGATAAAACTGCTTCTTTTGTGATAAATTTTTAACTATTTTATTTTGTTTTATGTTGTTATAATGCAAAAGATAAATAAATGAATAGAAAACAAGATTTAAGAAGGATGATAGGTGAACTATATGTGTATATATAATCAAAAACAAATTTGTTTTATTTACAATATAAAACTTGTAAAATCTTTTATAAAATTTTATTGGAATTTTTCCTTTGTTTGCGTTGATTAAAATGTTTATTAAGATTTTTTGTTTCATTAATTCCATAAACAATGATTTATTAGTTGTTGTGAAGATTTGAAATTTCAAAGCCCTAGATAGTTTTAGAAGTTGAGCTTGGTTTTCATACTTCCCCTCTTTATATAACAGCAAGCTGTTGTCATGGTTGCAAATACACATTCTTCCAAAAAAATCAATAATTGGCATGTGTGAGAGTTATCTTCCCCTTCTGGAACAGAAGTCAATTCATTTGACAGTCACAGTTAAAAGAGCAGCCATTTTGGTGATGAAGCAGTTGATAAAAGAAACTTGTATAAATGAAATCTACAAATGGGCCTTTTTTCTTTGAAATTCTATGAAATATTTTCCTCAACTCTTTGTTAGACATGGCCAAGATAATGTTGGCAAACTTTGTTTGCTCAGATAAACATATCCTCTCTTTGGACATCAATTTGAGGTGGCAAAGTTTAGATTATTTTATAAGTTAATCATAAAGTCTTATGATAAACCTTCCCCATTGTGTAAAGAATGTTTAGAAGGACTACCCTGCAACAAGGGATAGACAGTTATTTTTGATCTAAACAAAAGGGACAGATGCAGTTTTGACATTGTAGCACTTTGTCTAGAAATATTTTTTTTTCAATTTGTAAAGTAAGCCTTTAATAGGCAAGTATGTAATGATTTCTGCACAGATAAATATGAAAGAAAGAATAGAATTAGAGGCTTTGCCATTGTTATAGCCCCATATACCTTTTGACATGTGGGTGTTTATGTTTATTTTCATAATGATACCCGACAGTTAAACAAAGTTAAAGGTTTATTAAACTTTTGTAGACTTTTAGAAATGTGAATCACTATGAAGTTATGAGTCAAAACAGCATTTAGTGTACATTGGATACCCTGATAAAAATATTTATTATATTTTACTACTACTAGGTCATGATGTCAAATTTGTACTGCAAAGCCAATTTCAATTATGATTGAGATTAGGCACCAAATCTTACTGACTTTTTGCATAACTGTAATCTGAAATATACATTTTGGCAAGATGCCCTGGGGCCTTATTCTCGGAAACTTAACTTAAGATGATTTTAGTATTCTAGTCATCTGAATGTTTAATCACTAAAATCAATTTTAAAATTAGTTATATTATCCAATCCAATTAACGTATTCCTTAAAATTTAGATTTTTTCTAAGTTAAGTTTTTGAGAATAAGGCCCCAGCTCATCAAACTAGTACTTTTGCCTTTTAAAAATAATTATAAAATACATTGAAAGAAAGAAAGAAAACCCTATATGAAAAAAATAATAACATCATTACACAATTTGAGTTTTGGATACAAATTTATTTTTGTTTGATTTTTTATATTTTAATTGACTATAAAACCACAAAAGTTTTCTTCTGATCAGTTTTATTCATGCCATTGATAAATACCCTATACAGATGTCAGCTTTATTTTGATCAAAAACAGTTCAAAAAAACATCACAATTGCACAAGGTATTGAAAATGTTTTATGTCACTATATTGCCTTTTGTTTGTAAAATATTTCATTCAAATGTTCACTCAGATTTTTTTTCACAATACTCAATTATTTTGATGCAAGAGAAGAACTTTAACATGCTTTTTACATCAAAGGGCAGACAACTAAAATCTGTGTTCAATGTGTTTAATCAATTAAATTGCATTTGGCAACCTGTTACATAATTTCATAGATATTTAAAGGTGGAAGAGATAAGAATACTTTCAACTCAGATTCTGTGTGGAATCGCTTATTAGATAGAATATAATACATTCCCCTGAATTGGAAGGAAGAATTATGAAATATAGTGTTATACACCAAACCAACTTTGATTACACATGAAATATTTTTTAAATGGGTTAAGACTTTTCACATATGTTTGTCTCAATTTGTAGAATCTCCCAATTTCAATTGGTCAAAATCAATTAATGTGAGCACTTGGAGAGATGATTATTGCCCTTGCATATTGATTAATTAGGACTTCATTAATTATCCATTTAATAATGTCATATTTATAGTTCCTACCTACTCTTTCTTTTCATTTTATTTCATTTTTGGTAATTGTGTGAACTAATTTTTGTTGATTATTTTAAAGAGATTGTAAAGAGGTTTTCTAAAATAAGATGTAAAGCACCAATTTTCACCATCTATCTGTGGTTCTAGCTATTCCACTTAAATTTAAGTGTTTGATGATGCCACACCCTTGAAGGTCTTTTGTGATAGAAGCATATTTCTTGGTTGTGATGTTATCAAACACTTACTGCCTGTTTTTTGCCATAATTTTTTTGTGAACTGGAATAGAAGCTTTAAATTAGTATTGTTATTCTTAGAATGTCTTTGCTGTGATGAAAATATTAATAGGAACACAATTTATGTTTTCAAAATTTGTTTTTACAGAGGACAATTTTCAGTAAAAATTAGTGACCTTTTTTGGTTGAAATTTCTAAGAGAGAAATACATTTCCAATTATTGTAAACTTACAAAAATTATATTTTTTATCAATGCAAAGACATTCTAAGACTAACAGTAGCATTGTCAGGCTGATCTTCCAATTCTCGTAAAAATAATCGCAAAAATTCAAAAAACTTTTCAACTTGCACAGACAGGAGTTTGAATTTGAATGGTGAAAATTGACGTTATCAGTATTCTTGATACACATACAAGAAAGAAAAACATGAGAAAAACCTCTTTACAACCTTTAAAGTGGTTGTTGTTTTTTTAACCCCCAATATACATGTTTCATCTGTATTATTTCAAATCATTCGATCAAATTTGCTTCGGTCTTTTTTTGGTTACAGCACAATATTTTTTTATATCATTCTACATGTTTTTCTTTTCATTAATTTCATATTGAATATTTAATTAAAAAACAATTCACCATGAATTTTAAATTGTGTTGATTGTTCAAGTTTTGCTGATAAATAGTTGATTTGATCACTTATACCCCTTTCGCACTGCACAACTGGATTATTGAATTTGGTTATAACTGAATAGAAAAATCTGATTCAGTTCGATTTGATTCAGTTTGATTTGCTTTTGCACTGCAATCCTATCTGGCGCTTTCGCATTGCCGAGCAATGTTATCTGGATAACATTTATTATTAACACGTCATGTCACAACACAAAACATTATGACATATGAAATTATAAACAATATTATTTTCCGTTTCTTCTTTTGATAGATATGCATTCTTTTCCAAAACAATTTGTGCACTTTATTAGTCCTTTTCTTATATTTTTTATTATTATTTCTATTGAAACGTCCACTTCAAGAGACGCCATTTCGAAGTGTTTATACCGTGATACCCCACGTTATAGACTTATTCGGATAACTTCTTGTTTGCTTTCGTATTGCAACTTATCTGGATCGGATCCGGACGAAATCCACCTTTGGAGGTAGATTTTTCTATCTGGATAACTTCTGGTATTAACTGAATAAGTTTTTTTTGCAAGTGCGAAAGCAACTGGAGGTTATTCGGATAGAACTGGATAGAACCGAATTACTTTTGCAGTGCGAATAGGGGTATTATTCTTTTAATTAGCCATAAAAATTTAGGAATCTTGTGGATATTCAGACTGGGTTTAATAGTCTAAATATTAGTCCTATCATTTTAAAGAATTCAATTTCAAGATTTTTCCAGACGGTTTTTACAATGAAATTAAAAAGTATCATGAAAATTTGGACTAGTCAATTCCATGCCATTATTACAGAAATTGTAAAAAGGTTTTATAATTTTCTTATCACAAAAATACCTATGTGACATCATCAAAGACTTAGTTTTAGTCAAATTGCTGTAACCACAGTGGTTTGATTTAAAATTCGAATGGTGCAAATTGATGATTGGTGTTTCCCTGATACAGTGTCCCTGGTATACATAAAAAATTAAGAAAAATGACAATCTTTCACATTCTGGCATGCAGTTATCATTCTCAGTGATATTTGTGATGTCTGCATGAGAAAATGTTATTAACACCTTGAATTTGACACTTGGTACTTTTAACCCCTTGTACACCAAGAGGCTATAAAGCGTTCGGTTTTCGGTTTAGACCAGTCCGCGATAAAATGTGACCGTTTACAGTAAACTCAAGTGCTCTGAGAATGGTTCTTCAGTTGTAGTTTAAACGGTTACCGTTCCTAGCAGGGCAGTCTAATAAAAAACAGACACTAATTTTGTTCGTTCGTTTTTTTTTTTAAAATCCGTTTTTTTAACCACTACATTAGGGTCTGAGAACCAGGCGCGATAACAAACGTTAACTTCGACCTAACCTTAATGACCTTTGTTTTAACCAATCAGATCTCTCCAGCGCTGGGATTTTTTGACGCGAACAATATGTGCATTTCGAAGTGACATTTTGTGTACTGTGCCGAACTCGGTTGAAACACGTTTTTTTATTGGCTGTTCCATATGACGTCATTGAGATCTGATTGGTTAAAACAAAGGTCATTAAGGTTAGGTCAAAGTTAACGTGAACGTTTGTTATCGCGCCTGGTTCTCAGACCCTAATGTAGTGGTTAAAAAAAACAGATTTAAAAATAAATCGAACGAACGAACGAAATTAGGGTCTGATTTTAATTAGACTGCTAGCAGGGTTACCTTTAGATGTTAAATGTTAAATTTAATGCCTCATTACATTATTTATGTAATCACAGACATTGAGATTAACTAGGTATGCGCAGTAAAGCGTGTTCAGAACGATAACCGTTTACATCACACAATTTTATCGAATCTGTTCTAAGAATCGTTCTGAGATCACCTCCTTGAGATGGGCCCGAATTGGAACTGTTTTCAGACCACTCAATGTTACATTACTCAAAATTCATCTCTTCTAAGAGAAGAATATTTTTGTTAATTTAGGGTAGCAATCAGATGAATAAATTGCGAACTGTATTTAATTACTATGTTGTTTATTATTTAAAGATGATCAGGTTAAATAAACAATAGCTGGTGTCCTATTAGAGCACTCTGAAGCACTTCCTGTTTATGCTAAAATTGAGTATGAAAATGGTCTTTTAATGGCTACTATTTTCATGATTTTGTCAAATTGCTTACTTTTCCTTGGAACTTTCAGCATTGTTTTGCATTAGATATCAATTATGAGTGTAAGAATAATTTCATGCAGAAATCACCTGATAATGTTCTCTATGTCATTTGATAGGTGAAAGATTCAGTAGTCAGTCCTATGTCGTGGAAAGATGGCTTCTACTCTTCTAAAACGGCACAACCGTTTGTTCACAAGAAATTCTCAGCTACTATCTATTTAGAAAAGTAAGCATTTCTGTCTTCATTTATCCTGTGTTTTTAATCTAAATCTAATGATAATACAGCTCAAGATATTTTGTTTTGTCTGCAGTGCACGTAACTTCTCTCTGTTTTCCAGAAATTTTTCTGCGAAACCATTTTAAGACTTCGTAATATTTGGTACCGCATATTCCAATTCACATACAAATTTATAATCTGTTGAAGTGAAAGCTTTTACTCAGTTCAGTAAAACTTATCCACGACTTTTGGAGAATTCTGATATGTCTAATGTTGAGTATTGACTTAAGTGTACCTGAATAGAACTGAATAGCAGGAATTATTTCCATTACCATCAAAGTGTAAAATGTAGAATACATGAAGTAACCCATAACACAATAACAAAATATCCAGAGCTGTATTTTAATTTAAATCTATTTCCTATGGTTGAATTCTTCCTTTTCCTTCCTTAGTTGTAGCTTATTTTGTCAGTTAGTTTTAGTTTTTATTAGTAATTAGTACATGTTTTAGTTTTTATTAGTAATTAGTACATGTTTTATTATTATACTATTTATTATTTCACTTTGCTTTCTTTTATTTGTGTTAATGTTTTTCTAATGACTAATTAAATAGACACTTGAATTTTACCAATTTTTCACTTTTTTTACTCCCTTATATGTCTAGTTATATGTATGATACATTCTATAATGTAACCTTTTTTTTCCCTTTCCTTGCACAATTAGACCTTTAAAGGAATACAACCAATTAGTATGAACAAAAAAATTAAGTTCCCAAACTTGGCCAATAAGAGTATATATTCACCAAAGATTTCTACAAACAGAATCCAATAAACTATAAAACTAAGTAATTTTCCATAAAATTACTGACAGGTCATTATTGAAAAATGCTTAAAACGCTAAATATTTTGTATATCATGTAGTAATTATTATATATAAGGTAGTTTTCTGGATCTATCAGATTATACAGTATAGTTATGACACCAGACAAGTCAAGTCGCCTAAAGAATATTAACTCATATTCATCAAGTTTGCAAATTTTGCTTTTTTGATCATTCTAAGATATTCCTTTAACATTTGGTTTAAACATGACAGACTCAGAAGCACAATATATACCAATGCACTATTTCAGATATTTATTAATCCAACAATTTACAACAGTGATTCCCAACCTGGGGGCCATAGAGCATTTGTCAGGGGGCCATGGGGCTTGAGGAAGTGTATCATTTTTCTCAAGCCCAAATTTTATTTATGTTCAAAACATGAAGATGATGATGATATCCTATGTCCACTGGCTCAAAACAGCAACACAAACTCGTTACGGTTCAGTTTTTTCCCCAGAAATTCCTTTTCCTCACCAGCTGGCCCCTAGAAATGAATTTGAAAATTTTATCTGTGTCTTTGTAAAATCTGTGTAAACAATCTGAGATTTAAACATTGATGTCCTAGTTTGGAAATAAACAGACAAGAGAAATAGATATACCTTGTGCTTCTTTACCAATGCCTGTTTCTATATGTCTTGTAAACAGTTCAGTAAACTCCTCAATATCAAATGATTTATTGCTTCTTTTGCTGAGTTGAATATGTTGAACTAGGGATTGAATGATGCAAATAGATGTTCTGCTAAATATTAGGATGTAATGATAATCTTAATTTAACTAGTACGTATGAAAACCGAGATGCGAGATTTAAATTTTGAAAATTGATATGCTATCTATCAACAAATATATCTCGAGTAACTGCAGTCCTCAGCATAAAAGGGCTGTAAAATCTAGTAACAATCTTTTAAAATCTCAAAATAAATCAAAAGGTAGGCCTACATGTAATTTTCAAATATTTTCCCTGCTTTCTTCCGTTTCTTTTTACATCCTGTTGTCATAATGTTTAGATTTCAGAGATTGTTTGAAAGTGTTGACTACTAATATGTTGTTAGGGGTTGAACGATCTCAAAATTAGTCATCAAATTTCAATAAAAGAAACATTAGTTCTGTTTGAAATAAGATACTAAGGAGAAGAAAAAGATTGAGGTATAAAGGATGAAATATTTGCCATTGGATTAAGATTTTGACACAAATAAGTCTGATAAAAATGAGATCTTTTAGACCAGACTGTCCCTTCCTTCTAATTGAGATGTCAACGAAAGACGTTACAATAATTAAGACAGACGGACTTAACCCTTTATATCCCATCCTTAATCATAAAACTATGTTAGTAATATGATCTACCCTGATGGTTTATAAAACCCTACACAATAAAGTGTCCATAGCCTGGGATTTGTTGACAACAATGAGCTGGTCCACATCACTCGCCCTTCCTCTTTACATTAGAATATTAACTAAGCTTGCAGTTGTTGATTTTTTTTGTTCGTTAAATGATTGTCCGTGTCCAAACTGGTCGGTAAGCGTGTCAGAAGATTCAAGTTTATCAAGCCCTTAAGCTATTTCTTTATGATGATTTTCACTGAGATGTTAATCAACCTTTTTTAACACTAGAGGGTTAATCTTTCCGACCTCGAATGCCCCCCTGATGGCCATGACTGATTAGGAAATACACTGTACACTCAATCTTTATTGTTGTTTAATAAGAAGCTCTGACCTTAGGTGTTAAATAGATTTATGTTTTTATCGCTGGCATCAGGCTTTACAGAGATTAAGACCAAGTGTGGTACAGGCCAGCTGGTCACGTTTCAGACTCTATTGGTCATTGTTAAGGACAGTTTATTCTGCAGCCATTGTTCACACTAACTTTATTCTTTGATACTTTGTCAAGTATGTAGGATTATCTAATGTTGCCATCAATCCCTTGTAATGTTAGTCATGTATGAAGTGTTGGTTCAATGATTTCAATGGACACATTGTCCGTTTTAATTAAGTCTCGTAAATTATCATATAGTCATTTTTTACCTTCTATTTATTCGTTACTTTTTTAATCTGTGGCTTAAGTCAATATAATAATGTAAACAATGTATCTTTTTCTGAAAAAGATATTAATCTGAAAAGTTGAATGTTCTTTAGCGCAGGACATGCTTATGGCGCTGATGAAAAGGCCATGGATTTTTTGTATCTTGCTTCCTTGAACTTCATGATGTAGATCCAAGTAGCCACTGTCTTTAAAATATTGGCTTCATTGCACACTGCACTCCCTTGTCATCATTAACCTGGGCACTAGAGAATAGATGAGTTCTCTTACTCTCCCACCTACAAGAGTTGCCAACTGTTCCGAATACGATATGGATACAAAACGGGAAACTCCTAATATCCTCCGAAGAAACTTTGAAAGAACTTGACAAATTTGGTTGTAACTTGGCTGTACTCGTCAACACTCGCGACTCTAGACATATTTTAAACATGTCTTAAATTTTTTATTTAATACCGTAAGTGTATTAATTTACAATTAACAATTTGATGATAATGACTAAATTTTTCAAGTTTTGCAATTTTTGTAAATTAGTCGAGTTGATTAGAAGTTCCTTCCGAGGATATTAGGAATTGCCTCGATTTGTATCCAAATTGACTTGGGACATACTCGGCTAGCAACTTCTGTAGGTTAGAGAGGGCTTAGGCATTGGTTATTCAGTAGGATAGGTAGGAATCTTTTCATGTTAAGTTATAAGTTTGTAGAGTGGAGACTGTCTGCTGTCATAATCCAGATATTATTTTTCCTTATTGTCATTCAGAAGTGGATTTTTACGGTAGTGGAGAAGAGTTTTATAATTTAGACATCTTGGCAATTATTGTTCTTGTTGCAAATCCTGGAATGTTAGCACATGCAGGAGACATTTGAAAGCAACTTGATTTTGCACTGCCTTGGTCAGAAAACAAAATTAAACTTATCCCTTTCCTTTTGATTTCAATGAAAAAGGCCTTTAAATGTTTTTCATTATTTTCATTGACTATTTCTACTATATTTTATTTAAATTTTTCAAGTTGAGAAGCCTGATGCATTTTACAAATATTCAAGGATTATATTAGCCCTTATCTTACTTTATCTTGACAGAATATCAAAATTGAGATTATCATATCAAAAACACAAGATAACAATCAGAGAATTTTAGTAAATTGCTCAGCCACAATGACTACCATAATACCACCAAGTATCCATTTTGACAGTTGAAGTTTGATGGGTTAATCCAGGAACCAACATAATGATAATAAAAACATCTGGAGGTCCTAATAACTACAAAATATCCATCACCTTTTAATATTAATACGGTTCAGTCAGGGCAAATTTGGATACATTATTTATTGACAGAGCAGTTGTTTTTATAAGGTCCATGGGGTCTAACCCCGCTCCTTGTCTCACTTCCATTTACATCTGTTCTTTCCTTAACCTTTTTACCACTCCAAACACAAGAAAGGTTGAATAAAGTGCTAACTGATGATATTGACTGGAATTATTAATGGGTTAATATTGTGGACTCTCTTGATGTCCAATATAATATGATTGACAGAATTTCCATGAAGGATCTTGTTTTAAGACTAACCCATACAAATAAATGTCATTTTCAATTAGCTTTTATATCTTAAAACAGATTGTTTCAAATAAAATTTTCAATAGGCCATTGAACAGAAAGCTTTGTTTCTAAAAGTGATGACAAATTTCATAAGTTGTAGAAAAAAAGCCTTGTGTAAAAATTGTGTAAAAAGAAAAACATGACTATAAAAAGAAAAGAGTTGATAAAAACTGAAAGTGTCCACCTGTATCGACACATGACAAGATCCCAGAGTTTGTGGCCTTTGGTGATCGTAATGTTGACAAGGCTCTTGAATCCTTCAATTCTTGTCTTTTATGTCTCTTGTATAATTACCCCGAGTGAAATGAATACGAAAATTCAGGGGAGTCTTATTTTGTGAGGTAGAAATGTGTAATTCACTGTGATGTTATACGGTATAATTGACTTAAACCACAATGAATAATTTATAGGTGTACTACTGTCATAATTGTACCGTTTTCAAGGGTAGTGATTGTCTTTAATGCTTTCTTGCCTTCTTTAAAAGCTTTAATAGTTCAGATTGCTGACTTACATTGAGAAAACCCTCATATGTTAAGTGCTCCTCAATCTAAATATTTACAAGTCAAAGCTGTTTGACAATTTTACTATTGACTCTGGTTGTTTTCGTGTAAGAATTGATGTATTTTTTATGCCTGAAGAAAGTTTTATAGTCAAGTAATTGTTAGTATGAAAATTTCATTGTTGTAATAGTACAATATCAAACTAATAAAATTTCATTCATAGTAACTTTTGTGAATTTATTATGATAAATGTCAGTAGCAATAAGGTTATTGTGTGTCTTGGTTTTTTTCTCTTATGCCAGTCATATAATTTATTATTTTTCTCAATTTTGAAATTAAATTTGATAAGTAGTATTAGTATTATTTTAAGTAATATTCTTAATAAAATAAATTTTAGTAATTTAGAACCCATCAGTCTAATTTTAGTCACCGCTGATTAGATGAATAATTGGATTAAGGTTCTAAAAAATAGATGTTATATTCTTCTGTGCTCATAATTATTAAGTGAGCCACTTCACAGAAGATTTAGCCAATGCTAATTGGATGAAAAAGTTGGTAAGGTTGTAATGGTATTTATTGATTATACAAGTATATGTAATAAGTGTAGATCTTAAATATTTAACTTCCCTCTAGGTCTTCAGTGTGCAATGAGGGAAATTTTGATGGAATATTGTTCATGTAAAAAAAAATTCAAGTTCTATCTGTAGCACATACATTTTCTTATTCCACTGATGTAGGAACTATACCCAAGTACATGTAATCTGAAAAATGACAAAGTATTCTAACAGGATGTAAGTTTTAAAATAACAAAACTAATTAAAGTATTCTGCTCAATATTTATTGTTTTCTGTACATGTTAGATCTCCAGATGGACTAAGTAGCCTCAGGGCAGACCTGGTGACCACTGCTTTTTCTTCACATATTTAATTCTGACTTTTCTAGGGCTTTTCAATTATGACTAAGAAAGGAAATTGGTTCATGGACAGGGAATTAAAAAAATAAACAAGAAATTGAGATGTGACCTGTTGTGTTTGAGAGGAAATTAGCAGCCATTGTTCTCACAGTTTATCACTAAATCATCAACGCATGTCCTTATATCAGAATAGCTCATTGAAAACGTTGGGTCGTGAAAAATCTCAATTTGACGTGTGTCCAAGTAGAAGGACTAAAGGCTTGTATGTCAGGTTAAAAATTGAGCCAAAAGGATAAGTGGTTGACATGAGAGGGTCTGCATTATGCTCACACAATATATCAAATATAAGCTATTGTTGGTCATCATGGACGATCATGTGTCAATCAAAATATGATCCACTCATAGGTAATTTGAACGACTGCCGAGTTCTTTCATTGGAGGTGTTAGTTTGTGGGAGGTATCTTATTACAAGGGTCAACAATAAGATTTGATCATCTATGGCCTGCAGTCTATTGTCATACTTGATGCCTGGACAATGACATGATAAAGTGTTTTTAATTGTTTATATAGAAAGTTTTGTGACATGAAATGAGCTTTAGTAAAATTTGACGGATGCACATTGTTTATTGGTGATTTGATAATACAATATAAACAAACTTTATCAATAAAGTCAACAGTAGTTTGTTCGTAATTTTTTCTTTTTAAAGAATTTTTTTTAAAAAGTTCTGCAAAATCAGGAATCAAATTTATTTTTAAATTTTAATATCTCAGAAAGATTTAAGATATTTCAGAAATTTAACAACTCTTTAAATAAAAACTAAAGACTCAGTTCTAAAGTTATCTGTTGACAAAGATGTAAACAAGTATACATGTATGTCCCTCAGTGATGTGGAATCTATGCTTTATAAATGTCCATATTATTAATCATTTTCTATATTACAAAAAATTGTGATCAGCAGATTAGAGCAGTCAAATTTAAATTAAATTGTCTTTTTGGCTATCTTTACATTTCTTTTTTTAAATTGATTGAAATATTTATCATTGTACTTTTTGAAAAGATATTTGATATTCTGATAATATGTGTTTTAGAGATTTAGAAAATAATTGACAATATTTGTGTTGGTTTATACCTCTCCCAGACAAATTTTAAAATTTGACCAGACACCAACATTAAAGAGAGTTTATTGATGTGTTAACCAGTTATTATGTGAGGTGTCAGTTTTTGAAATAAAATGATTTATGATGGGTATAGAAGGACAGAGTCTAGCTGACGATTTTGATTTATTAAATTCTCTAATGACACTAACTTTCAAATGCTTTTGAAGGAGGTCTTAAGAAAAAAATTCAATGAAATTCAATCAGCTCATTATTCAGTGTAATATTTCAATCGTCTGGCCAATTGAAGCTCTTCAGTTGTTTAAATAGCACTAAAACTGTTCAGCCCGAGTAAATTAATACCACAATTATTTGCGTAACTTACAAGTGTTAAATTAGTTAGGTTAGTAACTTTTTACAATGGGTACTAATATCACTGATCATTGTAGTTCATCAAACGTTACTAATACCTTTTAGTACTGAGTTACTATTTCAACTTTATTAATGCAGTCTCAGATTATTGTCTGTATTGAGAAAACTGGTATTTTTTTCAAAATCAAGGCATATAGGCTTAATTTAGCTACAAAGGATGTAATGAGTCATGTCATTTTGATGAATGAAAATCACAAAGCATAACTAATATAGGGTACCCATAATGACACACAAATCTTAAATCTGTGAAAAAAAGGGTGTATTATGAATTTAATATGCTGTCTTTTTTCTTTATGATAACATGATCTGATGAATATGGATACATGGCCGTGGGTCATTAGCAATCTCTTTCTTGAAATGTATGCAGAAAGGAATGATTTGGGGAAGATATTTTATACGTAATTTATTGAGTGTTGGTTTGGAAAGAAAGATGTGTTAGTTTTGGTAATTAGTTGACACATTAACATAGGTTGGTATGTTTTGTCCCTCTGCCTTTCTCTGGCGTATTGAAGTTTCATATGCCAAAACTTTAATAAACGGTACCGGGTATCATCCTAATATAAAATTTTCTTAAATTATAAATCACTCATGATTTAAACAATTTTTGTTATAATGTGATTTTTAAACTATGTTTTTAGCAACAAACAAAAGCTTATTTTTTATATCTGTTACTCGTGACACTATGTCTTTGAGAAGGTACTCAAGAAATATTTGAGATTTTAGATTCAATTATTCATTGATACAGATTGGACATGGCTATAGCAAATAAATCAGTTTAGGTATTTCATTGTTGATTTTGTTCAGTGAAATATTTTAGAAATACTGTGACTATAGCATCTTTTATTTTCAATATTTAAGTCATACATAAAAAGGGATATACATATATTCACTAACTATTAAACCAAAAAACTTTCAGTCTCAGAACCTGGAATTTTTTAGCTAATCTAATCCGTAATAATGTTCCAAACTCTCCCTCAAAATTTAAGCCTTAAAATCTCTGTGTATCCATAAATATCAAAGTTGAAAATCAAAAATATGACTCGTCGTTTAGTGAGACTATGTATTATATAGAAAACGCATACAGAAAAGGAAAGATAATTGTTTAGGTAGGGATATAATTGAAGAAAGTGGTTTAATTACTATAGCAGGCCTTCTCCATTAATTTATGTAAAGGGCCAAATGCATGTTATGAAAAAAATATAAGGACCAAATAGAGTTTAACTTACATAGCGAGCAGAGCGTTTTAGCGGAAGGGGTAACTCTTGACTCTTGAGAGGCCATTTGAGAAGGTCTGTACTATAGTGACTAGTTGAACCAAGTGCAAAAAACCCCAATCCCTTTTGGGGCCCCAATGTTACAAAATACAATAAAAGATGTTTTAAAAAAACAAAATTGGGGTATGCCCTCCCTCCCTATCCTCTTTTCTTAACAAGGGGCTAAGTCCATGGAATGATGAAACCCCACTCATTTAGCTGGGAAAGTACCCTGTTTGACTGTTTGTAAGAGAGAAGGTTATAGAGGGTAAATCAAACCTCTTCATCACATTTAAAGCTAATTGTAGATGATGGCTTATTTAAGATTACCCTCCTAACACCAGAACTGAAATTTTAGACAAGAAAGAAGCTAAATAGGCTTTGATTTATATTTTCTGTTATCTGGGTGTTTTGAAAATTAAACTATGCTAGGATAATTTTGAAGATTAACTAAGGGTAATTGTAGAGCAAATGACATCTGGAAGTATTTTTACTTGCAGGTGTCTTAATTTGACCCTTTGAGCAGTGAAAATTGATAATGAATTGCAATTAGATTTGTAGTTTAGATTGAATAAGTGTTGTATAATGATTCTTAATGAATTTGAATAAGCTGAAAGAATCTTAAGAGATAAATTCTAATTAATTTGGTTAGTTAATAATTAAGGGACTTGGAACCGCACTGTCAGTTTTATTCTTTTAATTGAGATACATGGATAAAATATTGTTCATCTTTTTGAATTCCGTTTTTTTATCCACTACATTTGGGTCTAACCACATCGTTATAGAAATGCCGTCCGATTGAACTCTGAACTTAAACCGCAATAAAATACAGCACTTGAGAATGTATCTTTCGTTTGCGTAAAAAATCCCAGAGCTGGAGAGGGCAAAGATCTGATTGGTCAAAGTAAAGGTCATTAAGGTTAGATCAGAGTTCAAACTGACAGTATTTCTTTAATGACGTTGGTAGACCCTAACGTAGTGGATAAAAATCCGCAATTTATAAAGCCAATCGAAACGAAATTTGGGTCTAATCTTAATTAAACTGTGTTCAGGGTTCAGGTTAATGAAAGGTTTCTACAATTGTTTTAGTGGAACCCATCTTTCTATATATGTGTTGTATCTCAGTTCTGATCTAAAAGTATAGTTATAGCACTTTTTTGTGCATAAATTCTGCACTCAATTTCTGTGAATTATGTTAGAATAGATTTTATAAATGAAAGAAATTTACTATCACATCACATGTCATGGAAAAGAGATTCTTTCTGTAGATAAGCCAACAATTCCTAGCTAAAAAGGCTTAATAATCTTTGAAATTATTAAAAAAAATCAAAACAATTATTTTATATGATGTTTAATTCATTGCATTTTTTGAAATTGCAATATGTTGCAAGACAAGACATGCACTGTTTCAATGCAAACATGAATTTTTAATGAACAGCATAATTACCAGCAGTGACTTGCAATTGAAAATGATTTGGCATTGTGTTTTAATGGAAAGGTGTGCAAACCTTTTAGTTATTTATTAATGAAACATAGAAAATAAAGGATTGTAATCTTGGGTGACATGCTACAAGAAATTTTCATGTCTTCAAATATTATTTAGTACTTTCAAACTAAATGTAATTCTGTACATTTCCATTTCAACTGATGGCATCAGTTTTTTATATTTTTGTCAAATTTTGATGAGTGAATGTAAAAGAATGATCTGGGAAAAAAGGTATCATTTATGAAAAATAAAATTTGATAAAAATTATATTTTTTGTAGAAAACTGAATCATTGTATCTGTTATGGAGAATTAAACAATTTTCCTTCTAATTTGACTTAATTTCTGATATAACAGATTTTTCCTGATTTTTGTTAGAAACTGGCAGAATGTGATATTAATAGTGTCTTTTGGAGAAAATTCACCTTTTGCTCATTTCAATGTCGAGGAGAGCAAGTCTCTACAATTGGGTGTTAGTGATTGACAGGTACATAGTGGCAACCAGACACAATATTGCCTAAATTTCACGTTATTAAACCCTCAAATTATACATGCTTTGTCTCGATTAGTATTCACATACAGTGTTAGGTTAGACCTAGCCTCAGGGAGCTACGGGCTAACGGCAAGGTCTTTTCAATTTACCCAGCTTTGAAGTGGTTGCATTCAATAGACATTATGAAATATTAAAGTTCATTAAATAACAATGTATGGCTTTTCATAAAATACTTTGATAAAAAGTGAGTGAAAAACTTGATGAAATCTGAGCTGAAATGGGAAAAAGGATTATTTTATCTAATGTTTACACTAAAAAAATTACTGTTATATTTCTGGTAGGGGAAATTTATGTTACTTTTATATGTTAGTATATTGCTTTTGACACTATGGTAATAAGACAAAGATAAGATATTTTAAAAATAAAATTGATTTTTAACCAGTCCTTTAAATGTGTAAGTGTCATTTTGGTCATATTGGAATTTATTTGACTTTATTAAAGAAGGTCCCCTATTTTCATTTATGAAAATGATAATGTTAACACTTATATGAAAAGAAAGAAGAAAATGAAGTTTTAATGACTTGTAAGATACCAGTTTGTCCATTAGCTAATCAAGAAGCGCATTCCAGCATAATTCCAACAAGTGACTGATCAAGAAAGATAAAAATGTCTTTTTTTGTTTATCCAGACTGTACTTACATGGACATCTATAATTGGTTAAATAATAATATAAGAATATTATTTTAAGATTAAGAATACATCAATTAATCAAATAGTTGCTTTATTTTGACACTATTAAATACGAAAGACTCTTCTTAAATTCATAAGAAAAAGCCATGAATATCTGATGGGAGCACTTGTACCTTTATTTTATGGAAAAATCATACTGTTATTTTGTATAGAGCACAAGTTAGAAATGAAGCAATTTAATGTGCGTATGGAGTAGTATGATGTTATCATTCATGTGTGTGTAACAGAGCGAAAAGAACTTGTGCTTTTCAATTAATGGCATAGTTCATGTCTTTGATAGCGTTTTGCATTACATTTGTTAGAAATCATAATACTTTGATGTATTGTTTTATCTAAAGTACTCAATATGGATCAAATATTGCTTTGATCAGCACTTATATTTTTCAAATATTTATCTGACAAATGCCCCAGGTTTTACATTTTACTTTTCATGAAGTTCTCATATTTGAGACCTTCAATGTATTAGATGCTTGATTTATTATCATATAATATCAAGCCTCTGTTTTACAATATAAGATCATTGACTTATGCTGCTGATCTGAAAAATTCCCCTCATTGTAAACTGCATGACATTTTCCTGTCATCAATATTCATGAAATTTACTACATGTATATCCTATTATTTCAATTCATCATTTATTTATATATACTAATACGTAAGAAAAAAAAAAAAAACTTCTTATGGTTTGCTGATTTTGTTTAGATTTTAAGTATGAAATATATTATTACGGAAAACTTGCTTACCTATTTGAAAACTCCTGTAGGAATTTGAAAAGAAATGGCCATTTTAACAAAGTACTAGTAGTCTAACATGGTGTTTAGTACCATACAGAATGGTAGTTTGTTAGGAAACAAAAAACTCAAGAGTTACCTAAAATAGTACTTAAAAAGAGTTGGACAGCGTGGTTTAGTACAATGGTTAAGAAAAGTAGTTTTATAGTCCATCAAGACTAACAATAGTGTGTAGAAATTGTGTTTTATTGAGACTGTAAATTGACGTTATGATGGGTTCAGTAAATATAATGAGTTAAAAACTTGTTCTAACAATAGAGATATGGAGGTGTCAAAGATCTCCACCAATCCACCTGCTTGTCTTTACGGTATACTATTATCCCTCTTCTCTTTCCTTTCATCTCTAATGTAAGCCGGGACAGTGTTACGTCGTCATGTTGTCACAACGCCACACGTAATATACAAGTAATCTGACCCAAGCTCATTCATGACCAGTTGCTGTTCCTCACCAATCATCAACCAATGTCGAGTCTATTTATAAGCCACAAATGAATATTTTGATTTGTAAATGGTCCTTTCGATACGCTTGGCCAAACCCACGTGTCATCCATTGCAGCATTTTGATCATGTTCACCCTCTTAAAATCACCTCCACATTATTTTATCTCTTGTCACTTTGATAAGAGAAGATGTTTTGTTTCCACACGTGCGCTTCAATTATTTTGGCACATTTCTATGAATGATCTCAGCAGGAGAGCTGTGTTTAAAACATTAATCTTTCTCTTTTACCTTTCTGCTTTAATCTTGTTTTCTGTTAATTTATTTTTTCCTCGCCAATTTGGACAAACACCTCCAGGGCCATGTCATGTTGTTCAATACCCTGTTGGAGATAATCACAGGATCTATCATGATAAAAAAAGCTAAGAGTGTTAACCTTTGATCTTAATGTTTTTAAGTGAAGTTATAGAATGTTTGTCAGCAGGTTGATAAAGGCCCAGGAAATGTAAAATAACACCATATTATTTAGAGGTTTAAACCTTGAAAAATACTGATTATATCATGCATGATGAATTGATGTTTATGATTAAGAAATGTTATTAATGATAAGTGTTGCATAAATTATATTACAGCATGTTATAATTATATCTCATATGTCTATGCATTAAAGGAAAGATCTCTTTTTTATGAACACAAAAGTTAACAATTATACATGAATAGATTTCTAAAATATGAAGATTAATTAATTCTTTTATGTAACAAAAAAAATATTTCAACCTCCAAAAATGTCCCTTTATTTGTTGTTGATAACAAGAAATTAAAGTACATTTGTGTCAAAAAAAATGTTTTCCAATTTAGTTAAAACAGAAATGTAGATAGGGAATAATAACACAAGATTTATGCTTGGCACGCATGCGTTGAATTGAAGATATGCCCATAACTTCCGGTTTCTGCAAGAAGTTATATTAATTTAAAAGCCATGATAAACGCGATTTAATTCAAACGGAATATCCAGTCTCTCTGCCAGTCTTATACATTTCTATGGTTAAAACTATATTATAAGTAAGATGAATTATAATAATCAAAGCATGATATAAAAAATATTTTTTTTGGGGAATACATAAAATGACGATAGGTTATTCCAGAAAATTCCAAAGATACGTTTTTGGAGACCAATTTTGAAATGGTGAATGCACACACAAGAAATGTCACCATTTACACAAATAAAAACATGTTAGTTTGGAAAAGAAACATGTAGAAAAAAGGCCAGTATAGACTCATAATGTCGTGAAATTTGAAACAGGGCGAAGATTTCACAGCTTGTTGATTTGTTTGTCCACAAGATTTTTTACTATCAAAACTTTTAAATCTTGGTTTAATAGTATTCAGAAACATCTAACAAGCACACCTGAATATTGTATTTAGGACATTTTTCTAATGCTAAACCTCTTTTGAAAAAAATAACCTTCCTAAGAAATAATAGCATTAGTTTTCAGTTTAAGGACAAAAATCAACTAGATATTTTAATCGTAAAATGTTTAAGGCAAGTTTTTCACCTGATATCTTTGAGATATATTTAATGTCATGATCTATTAGTATTAAAATTCTCAACTAAGACGATTCAAATTCCATTCATAATTGGTGTTTACCACAAAAATGATTTTAATTTCAATGAATTATATCAATACCAATGATATAGTCATTATTTAAACTGAAAGTATGTAATATGTTCAGCTAATATACAGTTAAATTAAGATAATTTCTTTATAAAATTATATATAAGTAGGTATCAAATAATATTTCATAGAAAATTACTTATTGTCCCATAGATTAAAGGTGCATTCAGATTTTTTTAAAGTTTTACATTAACTTAAAGTATGAATTGAAAATTAGGACCCAAAACAATTTCAAAGGTTTATATAAACGTTTTCTTTTACCATATTTATATATTTTTTGTTGGTTTTTGAAAACTATAAGGTATGGATGAAAAGAAAAAATCAATGACTCATGGTCAAACTAACAAATTTTATACAAATCTCACTCTTAGAATGTTTAAAAAATTACCGATAAAAACATCAATATGTATAGTTAAATAAAAGTTCAGCTAAAATTTTGTATCAAAGCTGGTGATTTTAAAACGTTTTTGAGACTGAACCATATTACTTAATATTACTTGACTGCAGGTAGCCTTGATTGAAAGACATTTTATGCTTTGTAAGGTATTTTACTCTATTATGATATCCTTTATCTCTGAAATATGTAAATCTGTAACCAAACACTTCTTAAGTGTTGTGTGAAAACAGATCACTTTCATCAAGGATGGGCCCTTGACATATTTCTTAATAATGAGAATAACACTAGATATCAGGAGGGGGAGTGCCCATTGCTGGGGGTCCGAACTCGATGACCTTTCATATACCTCACATATTGTTCAAGGTCAGGTTTTGGGAAAGTGTAGGAGGAGTGGCATGAAAGGAATTTCTCGGTCAAGTGATTTTGACTGACCTCATGTCAAAATGTTTGACTCTGTACAGGTCATATGTCTGTAGTTTTATTTCCATGTTTGTAAGATGTCTCAGAAACTTAC
Organism: Lottia scabra; assembly: GCA_029955415.1. Lineage (NCBI taxonomy): Eukaryota > Metazoa > Mollusca > Gastropoda > Lottiidae > Lottia > Lottia scabra. The sequence continues at coordinate 17,899,710 of JARJEI010000001.1, forward strand.
GATAGTATTTAACATTAATTAAAGGGATAGTGAAGCATAAATTGTGTTAGTTTTAGTGGAATTGCAAGAACCACAGACTTCAAAATGGAAATTGGAATGGTGCAAATTGATGCTATCAGTGTCCTCTATACACATACAAATTGAGTCAATTGTGTTCATCAGGATATAAGATACTGCTAAACATGATGTCTTGTAAATGAAATGAACAGAGTATCATTACAATTCTGACACCTATTTGCTTGGTTATGAGCAGTTGGTAGTTGTTGTGATTTTAGGTTCTAATCTTGATGTGAAAGTCTGATGACCTTGAAAGTCATCTTCACTCATAATTCCAGTAGACCCAGCTGTATACTGAATGTATAATACTGCAAAGATCAATGCCAAGAGGTTTGACCAAAGACAAGCTGGGAGAAAGTATCCTAAGAGGAACCTAAGTTGTAATCCTTGTAAAATGTATGTTCCTTTCTTTCTTTTGGTTATCATTTGAGTTTTAAGGTTTCAGGTAAAATTATTTATGTCACTAATCGCATGATAACCGTCGCCGATAGGATGACCTAATGAGTTAATGAGTGACCTAATTATGATAGATATTGAAACAACGGGCTACAAATCATCAATGTTTAAAGGCTTCAGGTTTCCCCGGTGTTAATTTCACTTTAAATCATTATTAAAATTGTGATTTGATGTATTTTTATTGATGTCATGACAGTAGAGATCAGCTTCTAGAATTTATGGATAATGGGTGGAAAACTGAATTTATGGGTGGAAAACTGATCTTTTCAATTATAATAATATTAGTAGTATCGATTATGCGCTGAAATCCACTCTACATGGAGAGTGCTCAAAGATCTAACAAATGTCTTCCACAAGCTATATCCACAGCAACAACAAAACAAATGTGTTTTAAAATCCTCTCTACTTGGAATGATTTAATGGACATTGAGGGAGTTCCATAAATGTTAGACAGATATGCCAATGTTATATTATCAAATGAATTTAAGTTAAATGATAGTTTCACAAGTATGAGGTTAGACTTATAGAATAATTTAAGCTTACATCATGAGATTAGGAATGGGTATCGATTACCAAATTGAGATTGATTATCGAAGGTAGGCTACCGATCAATAATCGATTAATAATCAAAATATTTTAATTGAGAAATCTTCTAATCTTCGTCTGTTAGTTTACGTTTTTGTACCTGAATGTTTGTTATTTATCAATATCTTGTATCAAAGACAATTGAAACTGAAGTAAACGTCTAGAATTTTTATGATGATCAAAATATATTGTGTTGTGTCCTGTCTGATTATCGTGTAACAGATTATGCTAAAAGAAAATTTGTCCATGAAATTTTATTGATTTAAAATTTGAAATTCAAAGTTTGTGTCATCGATAATCGATTATTTCAATTATTTAACCCAGCCTTACATGATATGCTCATTATTGTTATGTGGTGATTTTGGAGCTCAGTTCAAAAGTCAGTTTAAAAGCAATGTGGAGTAGAAGAAAATGCTCATTAAATGAGATTTAGAATATCATAAAGCATTATATTACATCAATATGAAATTCTAGACATCTTCCTCTACCACAAATCTTGACTTCAATACAAAATTACCCATCCCCTATACTCTCTTCCTATAAACTGATAGGCTGGCAGACAATTGTCCCTTATCTCATTCTTCCCTCATTAGTCCAAGAGTTTCAAATTTGAGCTCCACTGTTTTTTAGATGCAAGGCAACATAGACTGTCATTCAAAATGCTTCATAGCGTTCTTCAATTAGATTTGTGATAAAGGCCTCAATTTTATACGCCCACACGGAAATGTGGATTTTTATTGCCATCTCTCATGTCAGTTCGTGAACATTTCTTGTAGACACAATAGAGACAACAGATCTTGACGAATTTAATTTAAATTTTGTTTGATTTGAAGACATCTCAGTCCAGTTTGAATTTGGCAGTCTCTAGATGAAGGTTTTTTTTAGTTATTTCCCTTAACTTTGTTACCAAGATTTCACTAAGATGTGTTGGGTATGTTTCTTGATGATATAGCTCAAGCCAAACTTAGAATTTTCTACATAATAACAAACATTACCACAGTAGACTAGCACCATAAACAAACCTTTTAGTAGGACACTCTCTTTCTCTCTCATAAGTGTTGCCATTCATCTACATACACGTGATCAAAATAAATCTTAACCTGAAACCATTAGAGTTCCATAATCAATTTGATATTTATCGTTGACAAATGTAATGGAAAATATAGGAAACCATATTCTGGTCTCATTGTCTGACATGGTTTCTCTTTATTTTCGCAATCCTTTGACCTTTAATTTAATATTTAGTTGAAATAAATTGATGAGTTTAAAGGAAATATTCAGACGTATTTACATTTGTTTTTAATTTTCCCTTTGAACTAATGCTGATTTGTTTGACATGTATTGCTCGGTAGACGCCACTGCTATCTGTGTCACTCAACATAAAATTTGCTTAATTACTCCTAACAAATGAGGCGGAATATTGGATAAAGAAATAGTTTTGATAACCTTGAGTTGAATCCAATAAAATTTCCATGTTTTTAAAACGTAAATATGATAAAATTAAAAAACGTAATATATTACCCTATGACTATGATTGTATATCAGGACAATGGTTGGCGGCAAAATAAATCATCAATGCGCCAACCAATCAATTTTGCATCCAATCTTTGACCTGATAAACCATGGCATACAAGCAATAGGGTAACAGTTTCTTGAATAATTAATCTGTACATGATACTTATTGTGCATGTAAAAGAAACCGGTTTCTGGCCATATATTTCTACAGATAACTGTTGGAATGAAAGATGAAACCAAAGTTGTTCAGATTATGATACCCTAGAAATGGTTTAGTGAACTAAAGTGAAAAAAAAAAAAATATTGGACTATGGTTTCAGACAGTTCAGAATTCAGCACTTTGGTTCAATGCCTGAATGAAAATGTACTGGTAGTGTGGTATTTTGACATAATAAAACATGTAACTTGATCAAATAGTTCTTCTCTGTGCACCAGAAACTGATAGTTACTGCAATTTACCATGAACATGTTACAAGTCACACCACATTTTTACACAGAATTTTTCCTTTTGTGTTAAGATCTTTGATTTGTTGTCGGAGGCATGAAAATAATCACGATTCAATACTCTTAACATGCATCAATGTATCTCATTGGTCAAATCATCTTACGTCTTGTAATTTCTTGTTCTTTTAATGGTACGTGTTAGGCTATACACAGATTTGTTAATGGAATGTTATTTACAAAACAGGTTTAGAATGGCTGTGATATTATGTAATTCTATTGAAACATCTTTGTTAGTTTAACTCAAAGTTTGTTCAATGCACAAATTTTTCCATCACATATTTGACCTTATATGGTAGTGTCAAAGATTTTTTTAAAAAGATTTCATGTTTTCTCAGACTCGCATGATTTACTTTGCTACAGAGGAAACACTTGCTGGATTAGTTGGCAGCAATGAATATTTGGGCAAATAATATCAAACATGTTTGATGTCAGCTAATAGCTTTGGTTCAGTCTAATTAAAATCAGACCCTAATTTCGTTCATTCGTTTTTTTTTAAATCCGTTTTTTTAAACACTAAACTAACCTTAATGACCTCTGTTTTAACCAATCAGATCTCTGCCCTCTCCTGGGATTTTGTGACGCCAACAATTGGTGCATTCCGAAGTGCCATAGTCTTGTTTTTCAAGTAAAGTGCCGAACTCGGTTGAAACACGTTTTTTTTTTTGGCTGTTCCATATGACGTCATTCAGATCTGATTGGTTAAAACAGAGGTCATTAAGGTTAGGTCAAAGCTAACTTAATATCAGACCCTAATGTAGCGTTTAAACAAACGGATTTTAAAAAAAAAATGAACGAAAGAAATTAGGGTTTGATTTTAATTAGACTGAGCTTTGGTTGAAACTTGTGGTCTACATTGTAAAATAAGTAAGGATTCTATGAAACTATTTCTTAGTTGTGTAAGTCTGTTGAAGGAAGTTACACATTTTGAAGTTGAACTATGATTTTATTAGGACATCGACATGCACTAAACTTTTGTCTATCCAGTCATGTGTACGTGATTCTTTTTTTCAAAACCCCCGAAATAAAATTTAACAACAAAGCCTGGATTGATAATGTCTGAAATCATAAATTTCAAACATGGATCTTTTTTTTGAAAGTTATGACAGCTTTTTTTTTATCTGCCTCAATGTTAAAGGGGCACATTTACTATTCATTCAACCAATCATTCCTTTCAGAAATAGGAAGGAGCCGCAGTGGCTCAGTGCAGAGTAAGACGCTTGCTTGCTAACCTGTAGGTCCAGTGTTCAATCCCGGCATCAAGATGATACTTTTGTATTTTTCAACCTGGATTCCCCCTGTCAGTGATGCAGGTCAGACGGGCTGATATGGTAAAAGTGTCTATCAATAGTCATTTGGATAAACCAAGGCCTTATGTGCTATTGGCTATGCATGTTAAAGATCCCACGACAGTTGGAAATAAACAATAAGAGTAGGTTAATGTCGCTGACCTGACAAAATTTCCCTCATTACACACTGCATGGCTGAAACAGGACTTTTTATACGCCCACTCGAAAGATGGGCGTATATTGTAATCACCCTGTCGGTCCGTCGGTCCGTCGGTCTGTCGGTCCGTCGGTCCGTCCGTTCACATTTAGTTTGTGCTCACTCTACAGGCTACAATTCTTTATAGATTCTTTTGATTTTGATATTGTGGGTCAATGTCATTATGAAGATGATCCCTATTGATTTTCGTGATGATCGGATAATTTTTCACGGAAATATCGTGTCCGACTTGACCTTCACTGTATTAGCTATACTGTGCATCTCGTGCTCACTCTACAGGCTACAATTCTTAATAGATTCTTTTGATTTTGATATTGTGGGTCAATGTCATTACGAAGATGATCCCTATTGATTTTCGTGATGATCGGATAATTTTTCACGGAAATATCGTGTCCGACTTGACGCTTCACTGTATTAGCTATACTGTGCATCTCGTGCTCACTCTACAGGCTACAATTCTTTATAGATTCTTTTGATTTTGATATTGTGGGTCAATGTCATTATGAAGATGATCCCTATTGATTTTCGTGATGATCGGATAATTTTTCACGGAAATATCGTGTCCGACTTGACGTTTCACTCTATTAGTTATATTGAGCATCTCGTGCTCACTCTACAGGCTTCAATTCTTTACCGATTCTTTTGATTTTGATTTTATGGGTCAATGTCATAATGTAGATGATCCCTATTGATTTTCGTGATGATCGGATAATTTTTCACTGAAATATCGTGTCCGACTTGACGTTTCACTCTATTAGCTATATTGTGCATCTCTTGCTCACTCTACAGGCTTCAATTCTTTACAGATTCTTTTGATTTTGATTATGTGTGTCAATGTCATTTATGAAGATGATCCCTATTGATTTTTGTGATGATCGGATAATTTTTCACGGACATATCGTGTCTAACTGTCTTGACAATGTGTTAATAAGTGTTAATTCAGTTTATATTCACAGTTCTTTCTTTCAACTAAATGTGAATGGGCAACAAACAAACACTCACACTTACAATCAAAGCTATCTGTGGGCGTATGTTACCTTGCCTGGCAAGCTATATTTTTTAAGTTAATCAGTGATAGTGTTCTCAGCTCACTGTTGAAATTTGAGCCTTCAAATCCATGTGTATCCATAATTATCAGCGTTTGATAGCTAAAATTTGATACATATTTTAGGGCAACTAAAAAAACGTATACACAAAGATTGAAAAAATTATGAAAGATATATTTGAAGGAATTATGCAATTTCCAGCAGTTATTTTACCTGTGAAGCCTATTTACATCTTTCAAAGACCCAAATAAACCCATGCTGAATGTCACCCTTTAAGTATAGGTTATCTAGTCTGTAATACATGTATACTATTGAATAACAAAATGAAACTGAACCTGTCTAATTTAAACACATTAAATTTTCATTTAATGACATTTATATTTCTTATTTTATATTTGTAAAAATTATTGCTACCTTTAATGGTTAATTTACGATTGTGGTTTTGTTTTTGACAGTTTGCCTTCACTCTTATGACAAGTCAAATTACATTTTATTTTTAATGTACCAAGTGTCTAAGATGTTGGTCATTTTATGTGTATACACCTGTTACCTGTACTGTACTCTTTACCTGTACTGTACTGTACTCTTTATCTGCACTGTACTCTTTACCTGTACTGTACTCCTTACCTGTACTGTACTCTTTACCTGCACTGTACTCTTTACCTGTACGGTACTCTTTACATGTACTGTACGGTACTCTTTACATGTACTGTACGGTACTCTTTACATGTACTGTACTGTACTCTTTACATGTACTGTACTGTACTCTTTACCTGCACTGTACTCTTTACCTGCACTGTACTCTTTACCTGCACTGTACTCTTTACCTGTACTGTACTCTTTACCTGTACTATACTGTACTCTTTAGCTGTACTGTACTGTACTCTTTAGCTGTACTGTACTCTTTACCTGTACTGTACTGTACTCTTTAGCTGTACTGTACTCTTTACATGTACTGTACTCCTTACCTGTACTGTACTCTTTACTCTTTACATGTACTGTACTCCTTACCTGTACTGTACTCTTTACTCTTTACCTGTACTGTACTCTTTACCTGTACTGTACTGTACTCTTTACCTGTACTGTACTCTTTACCTGTACTGTACTGTACTCTTTACCTGTACTGTACTGTACTCTTTACCTGTACTGTACTCTTTACCTGTACTGTACTGTACTCTTTACCTGTACTGTACTCTTTACCTGTACTGTACTGTACTCTTTACCTGTACTGTACTGTACTCTTTATCTGTACTGTACTCTTTACCTATATGTACTCTACCTGTACTGTACTGTACTCTTTACCTGTACTGTACTCTACTCTTTACATGTGAAAGACGGCGGATTATTATATTGAGAAATATACAGTATGTATTCTATGAGTGGTAAATTTGAAATGAGTTGAAATTGTTATATATTTATATGCCGCCTCATAAGATCTGAGAGGAGTTTAAATTAAGATTGTTTTCAATGATCAAAATATAGCAGTTTTGTTTTATCTTTTCAGAGTCTACAACACCAACAACAACAACAACACCAACAACAACAACGATGTTCAAACCAAAGTCCCAGTGAAACCAGTCACCACTAATGATTCTCAGTCTATGCCATTAAAGACTTGTACATAGTGTATTATAATTCTCTTAAAGAGACTAACTTATTCCAATATATTATTACTTTTAATTTCTACTTTAGAATAAGAAACTTATGTACAAATTTTATAACAAATTGTGAGGTATAAAATGGCTGCTGTCAACATGTGAACACAGATATTATTTGTCAAAGACTTATAACTATTTTAGAGATATTTACATGTCAGCAGTTCAAAATAAAATTATAGAATTGTGATACATAATCAATTTTTGGTTTACTTAAAACATAATTTGAAAATATTTGTATATAGTTTTCTTATTTTGATGTGAATACTAGAACTTGGTGGAGAGGTCCACATTTTTCTGTTTTATTGAGCGTTTGGGATATACTTTCCAACTTTCTAGGAGTTCACCAAGTGATTTTACTATTTTGATTATTTTAAAACATGTTTGTCCTTCCCGTTTAATACAGCTAGCTCTTTTCCAAATTCCATCAATCTGCAGTAAAAATTTAAAATCTTGACTTCTGGTTTTGTGCCAGAGTTTGAAAAGCTTTGAAAAAAAAATCATATTTGATATGATTGGCATACAATTAAAGAAAAAATTGTTGGAGTTAAGCATGAGGAATACATGCTTAATTTATTGACCGATTGCTGCCTAAAAATTTGAGAGAAATATGAATTTTGACACCCAATCACGAGGAGGCATACATAGTAATTACATGAGAGTGTATGTCCATCGTTGGAATATTTTGTCGCTGACAATTGTATGGGCTTAAAAAAAATCGGTATGAACAGGCACATAAGAGATTTTAGAATCACTGCCATCGAGCAATAAAATAAACCAGCACAAAATATATTCAAGTTCTATAATTTGTGCCATTTGTGGAAATTTCCTAAAATTTATGTGTTTGTTCAATGATATTTTTGTGTAAACTATGTAATAGATCCGTTGTGTATTCTCCTTAATTGGCAAATACCTATTTTGGTGGATAAATTTCTGGTAGCAATTTCACTGATATCACTGATATCACTGATGTAATCAGTGTCTGTGTTAATATTGAAAGCAAACAGTCAGCTTTCTTGTCAGTACACTGAATTCAATTATTATGGTTGAAAAACAGAAATATACAGACTTTAATGTTAAAATATTTGAAAATGGCAGCTTTTTATTATTTCAATTTATTACCAATTTAGTTTGCTTTTGATTTTATTAATATTTAGTGCTCAGTTAGAATATTTTTTATTTTTGTTACATCCACCAAAATAGGTGACAAAGTTTATCAAGAAATATTTGAATAAAACTTTCATCAATGGTTATTAAAATTAGGTTATCTTTGATTTGTCAGCAAAAAGTATGTAGCAAAGGGCAAACATAGTAAATAAACTGTAAATCCACCAAAATTTGGTAACAATAGGGTATAATGTTTGGCCATTTTTTCATGTTTGTTAGATTTTAAAGGAATACAACTTCTTAGAATGAACAGAAATCTAAATTTTCAAAGTAATCTGTTGTATAGTTATGCCACCAGGTAAGTCCCCTGATGAATTTATACTCTAATTGACCAAGTTTGTTTATTCTAAGAGGTGGTATCGTTTTAAGATGATTATGTTGTGCATAATTCCATGAAAATTCAAGGCTCAATGCATAGTATATTTTTTGTAAATGTATTTTGTGGTACCATTATAGCTCAATTGTTTATTGTAATGTTAATATAATAACAGAGAGATTGATTGAACAACTGCAATTCATTCCAATTTCATGTTATCATTTCTGATATCTAGATTTTGGTTTTAAAATGTTAATGTATGTTAAGCCATTTGTCAATGTTTAGGGTTCATGCACCTTCATTAGTCAGTTACAGCATATCAGCATTCAAATGTGTTATATAAGAAGTTTGAAGAGACATTTTGGAATCTGTGCATATTCATGTTATTATGCATATTTTGTTTTCCAAAAATTGTGAAATAGTATTTGTGTGTGTTAGTTTTTGAAGCTTATCTTAGATTTTTGTTTGTTTTGTTTGTGTCTATTTGTTATAATGATCAGTATTTTTTAGTCAACTATCCGGTGTTCTAGTCATGTTATATTGTAAATTAATTTTAAAAACCCATTTTATAATATTTTCATTCATGTAAGGTGTTATAAAGCCTTTATGAGTTGTTCAGATCAGGGACTATTCTGAAGACTTCATATAATCAGTTTACTAGAGATTTTGAAGCAGTAATAAAAAAAATCTGTTTTATAATTTGTCCTAAGTGCGAAATATTACATTGAGAAATGATATTAGTGCACCAAAATTGGTCGTAAACTTTTATTCTACTTTAAATTCAAATAGACTATTTTGTTAATGTTTATAATTCTCTGCAAATGTGCAAAATATCTTTACTCAACTATTTAAACCATCCTTAGCTTTAGCCTGCAGTAAGCTAAATTTAAAATATAAAATTATTTTATTGTTGCTTGGTTGGTACCTTGGTTGTGTATAATAAAATTGAATTTTACAGGCTTCATATATCATAAATATCTTGCATCTTGCATTCTTTTACATTTTATTTTGCGTATCAAATGTATATGTTGTATATGAGAAAGATAAATTTAATGAAAAAAGATATAGTAAGGTGTAGTACTATTTGCACCTTGAGCAAAAAAGTTGTTTCATTTCAAGAACTGTTAAATATTTAAGTAACCTCCAATCCAATTATCAAACTTCCTACAGAAATTCTGCAAGTTCAGTGGCATGTTGTTAATTCTCTAATGGTGTATGAAGTCCAGTGATTTTCATCAGTCATATTTTATCATTCAATTGTAATTATATACAAACTGTTAATAAATCACCATACAAAACTACATAATTTATCTCTAGTTTATAGATACTCTTCACAACACCCCCTTACTTCAGGATAGAGCCCTTAAGCGGCCCATACGCGATCAATTAAATTGCGCAAGCATGGTTGCACAATATAATTGACAAGATTTACTGTGCCCACACAACGCTCAATAAAATTTACAATTTAATTGCGCAAACCTTGCTCATTTTGATCTTGCAACCCGTTGTGGCAGGATGTGTGATCTTGATCCAGCAATTGCTCTAGCACTGGCTGTTTCTTTAAAGCGATTTACCAAGAAGCAAATGAGCGAAATGGTCAAAAGAATGACCTCTGCAGCATTCGCAGTTCGATCACACACAATTATTACGTGAACTATTATGTTAAGCCACATAATATTTTCAAAACTTTCTTCGGATGGATGTTGGATCCTACAATGAACTTTCGCCACACACGGTCAATTAAATTGTGCAAGCAAGTAGACTTGCGCAATAAAATATCTAAACTGATTTTGATTCACTCAATATAATTGTGCAAGTCGTCAATATTGGCCTATACATTTAATTGTCAATACAAGGAATTGCCCAATATAATTGATCGTGTATGGGCCGCTTTATTCTGCTTAATGAAATAAATGTCAAATAGGTGAGTTTAAAGTTAAACTGCATTTTCTTTTTACTATTCAGCTTTCCACTGTTGCAATAAAAATCCATGCAAGCAGGAAGATAGTGGACCAAAGCCATATACGCCCACCATGGCATGCAGATGGTAAAATGAAAGGGCCTTGAATTTAAACTTAACTTTCTCAAACCTTTCAATTTAGGTCCATCCATTTTAAGTTTCATCAAAATCGGTTGAAAACTAAGAGAGTAACAGCATATTCAAGATTTTGGGGCAAGGGCAATAACTCTGCTCCTAACGGTCAACAATAGCTCAAATTTGATCTTGATCTTTGTTTTATGTATACACCATCAAAAAATCTAGTTTTTAGAGTGTTTACAAGCAAATGTTGAAGGTCAAAACGCGACCACATGGCATAGGCTTGCTTGTGGTTGAGGTATGTTACTGCACATAAATGGAAAATTAACAATACAGTTAACCAAGGAGGGCACTTAGAATTTGTAGTCTATGTGTTGGAAAATTCATGCTTCGTCCCCAAATGACTAATTACAAATGTATTTCAAACACAATTTTATTGCATTTAATGTGTTACACATCAATTTTGTTTACAGTAATATCATTGAGGACCCAGAGAAAAATCACTTTTTTTTTTTATCAAAACTAAAGTAGATATGGTGTCCAAAAATTTCCTATAGAAATTGGATGGTAAAACAGTAACTTAAATATAGAACATCATAATCTGAAAATCAAATCTCAAGTTAAATAAACTAAAGTTTTGTGTAGTAAACTTCAATGAACAAAGAATTGTTTAGGTCAGTAACAAAACAAGCAAAATAAAAATAATATTTGAACTAAAGAATTGGACACAGTGGTATCAAAAGCTTCATATTTTACAATTATATACATACAGACAGATTTATACATAGTACTCATAATAAAGAGAAATAATACATGCAACTTATGTAGTCAGTCCAAAATTAAATAAGCACAATTTTTTTTGGTGGTAAATTAAATCCAAGTATTTACAAAAACTTTACATGCTGAATTAATGCAAAGAACATAAGATTTGAATACATTTAGAAGCAGAGAGCACATATAAGGAAAAACACAAAGGAATATATATAAACGTGTAAATTTTTATGCAATTTACATATTAATTGTGTTGAAACATTATGTACTTTATTGTACAAAAGTGAGTTATACAATAATCAATTCATTTGTGTTTTTTTCATTTTAAGAACACGAAAGATCAAAATACCAATTCCTAAAAAATATTATTTAAGTCTTGAGTACTATGTATAAGCATTGCATAAAAAGACTGGTTGTTCAAACTATATCACAGTGTTATACATATATTATAGCACAAAATAAAGATAAATAAATTAAACACGACAAATTCTATCCTCTATAGACAATCCATACATTCACCAAATACATATAATTACTTAATAAATAGATCATCAAAATAACTTTATTGTAAGACTAAGTTTCAGTTATATAGTCTTATAGTCAGCACACTGTTTTATTTTAACAGAAAAACTTAAACCTTAACATGCAAATCAAGAGTGTCCCTTCCTAAACATCATGTTAAGATAAATATCTAGCTATGTCATAATGTTCCTAATAATTGACAATATTGATAACAACATGGAAACTTCCACAGTATATCTGATGTCCAAATTTCATTTTGAAAAATAGTATCCATAGTTGTAATTAAGCTGTGTTGGAAAGACATATTTAGACAAATATATTTCTTTAAGCGTAAATTAGAGCCATAAGTGACACAATATTATTTTCACAATTGCAATAAAATGGCAACATATTTTGTAAAGCAATTGCTTAGGCTCCTTCTTTCAAATTTTCATAGCTTTACTGGTAAACAGTGTTAGTTAACATGTCAAAAATGTCATAACTCATAACAATTAGCAAATATCTTAAAAGACTTGACATTAATTTAATAATATTATAAAAAAAAACTAGTTGAGACAATAAGTAGAAGTAATTTGTGTTGAAGTTGACATATATTTATAATATAAGGTAAGATATTTGGTAGAGTAATTGGACGTACACTTTGAGGTAATTATATAAATATATAGAAATAATTCACTAAACACAACAAAATATTTCAAATGCACCAACATAAAAGCTCAGAAAGGATAGTATAATATTTATATATAGTATAAGAATTAACAATGGATACTATCATAGTATACACATCAAGCTAAAGGTCATTTATGACTAACACATGTAATCTTATTAGTAGCCATGACATATATGGCCATTAAAGGGAGAATATCTCTGAATAATATTTTTAGTAAAAATAAATCCATCACACAAATTTTCAGATGTGATTAAAGGGAGACAATTACTGAAAATGATGTTTTATATCCAGAGCTAAACATGCCTTATAACTTAAAAGAATTAAATTGAGTTCTACACAAATCAGCAAATAATATATTGCTTGGAAATAAAAATAACAGAAAAGTTCACACAAATTATTCACTAATATATAGTGTATTTAATGAATTTCAATTCTTTGAGTCAGGGTCATTGAGTCCATCACAATTTGAAAATCTGAGGCTTTTGGAAAATGAAATTGACAAAATTTAATTTTTTCTTGCTGTTAACATATGTTTTAAATATAAAATCCATATTCAAGAAAGCAGGTTAAGAAATGGTGCTGCAATTTTTAAGTAATATTTGCATTCTTGATTCATCTTATATAAATGTGCTTTGTTCCTGTGGAATACATATGAAATTCATAAAATACATTAATACAACGATATGAAATATTCACAACACAACATACTGAAAAATATCATAGTATCTTATTCACAATTATAGAAAAATATTAACCAAGTTCAAGATACAGAATTGATATATAGCAAACTCTTATTATATATATGACAATGTAAACGACTTTTTATTTGGACATATAAGTTTAATAGTAATAGCTTAAAAGACTTAAATCCTTAATCCTATATGTTTTATTTACATTATTTGCTTTTTCCATTTCATCATTTTATAAATAAATAAGCTTATTAACGCCTTAAATAATCTTTAACATTAGCCTTGGTATCAGAGGTTTTCAGTCCATCAGGTACACAGATAGCATCAATTTACACCATTCCTAATCCTTTAGTCTACATCTGTAGTTAACTAGGCTTAGTTAGAAAATTAGAATAGTCCCAAGTGATTATTTATTAATTTTTCGGATAAACATAAAAAAAAAATAAAAAAAATAAATCTTTACAATCCCTTTAGTTGCATCAATCTATTTTTTGTATCTGCATGCAAGATACATGAAAACAGAGACATGAGCAAAGTTTCAGATCAATTATTGACAGCAGAGAGAAATGTATTGAAGCGAATGTGGTTTGACAATAGTAAAGTTCTACATCTAGCATGGATGATATGCTTGCTGACATTTTGTACATAACAATATATATGCTGGAATGGCTTTCATTAGGTAGAAAAGTTGGATTATCTTCCCTTTTATCAGACAGTACAGTCACTCAGACAGTACAGTCACTCTATGTACAATAACAACATTTTATATTCATGGAGATACATCTGATCACAAAGAGACACTTTCGTTGTTTTCAGCAGACCACAAAATATTTTGAGAAAGTTATATTAAAGTAAATCCTAAACCAAGAGAGAAAACTAGTTTGTTGCTAAGGAAAAGTATCCAAGTTATCACAAAACCCTTTTTCATGCACATTGCAATAGCAATATTCAAGTAATAGCTTTAAATGTTGAAATTAACAGGACATCACATTGTCATTAAAAGATAAATTCAGCACACTTCAACTATTGTAGGTTCTGGTTTTATATAATAAAGATGATATTATTGGCTACAGTCAGATCACAATTCTTCACACAATCAGAGACAAAAATACAATCAGTCAGCAGTTAATTTAATCCAATGTTCCCATAAGTATTTGAAGTTGTTTGTAGGTGTTTCCTAGTTTGCCTGGTATTGACTGACGTTTCTCTATAAGAGTACGAACTGCCATCAATGTTTGATAACAAGCATTGCACTTCTGGTGTCTACAAAAAAAAAACATGTCAAAATATTAAAGATAAATTACTTTCGAACGGCTTAAAAGAATTACATTAAAAAAAATCCTGAAAATGTTCAAAATTGCCTTCTGTAAAACAAGAATTTTAATATGTGCAGGGGCAGATCCAGGGGGGCTCGTCAGGCTCAAGTCTCCCCTATTTTTGGCCGACTGTCAATATCTTGGTCTCCAATTTGGACCAATCCTCTAAAAATTTGCTGCTCGTGCCTTTGGCTCTCGCGTTGCCATTTATTTTGAAGCATGTTATATGTCAGAGCCCTTTTCTCTAAATCCTGGATCCGCCCCTGATATGTGCCCATGTATATATACTTTTCCTTACAAGGAGTCATTCTAGAAATATCATGAATTTTTTAAGCTGATATCCCGATTTATATAGAATTGAAAATTAATAAATGAAGTATCAAGATAGTAAATCAATATCTTACCTTTCCTCTCTAGAAATATCTACACCTATACTAGGAGCTGATGATATATTGGCTTTTATAACTGGTCCCATATTCTTTAATATCAGTTTTAGAGATTGACATGTTGTAGTCACATAACTATAATATAAATATATCATTCAATTAATCAATTATTTCACATGCCTTCTGATTTTCACATTTTGCCAGTTTTAAATAAATATGCTTTTGGCTGCAGAGGAAAGATAGCAAACAATTGCTTTGAAAATGATTTCCTTAATGTATTTCCCATCTTGAAGATTTACATAAATACTAATCATATCCATGCAATTCATGTATTCTATCAAGAGTATTTTGAGACTTCTAGAACAAACCCTTAATCACATATCCTCGTAACAAGTACTACCCACTACCATAAGCAATGACCAATCATAAATAGTGTTTCATAAGTATAGGATAGCTGATTTAAATCCAGACCCTACTAGATTACAAGAAATCACAAACAGGTTTGGTACATCTGATTCGTGTTGTAAACGAGTGTGAATTGACAAGAAATGCGAAACCAATTTGGTATACCAGATTAGTTTTGTAAACAAGTAGCATTATCTCTTTGGCAAAGTACAGAATCCAGTTTCAGTTTGGGTAATAGGGCCTTAGTCTTGAAGGAATGATTTTTCTATCATGTTGTGCATCAAATTATTTAATTTGTCTTTGACTTACCATTCATATTTACTATTTAATAAATCTTTAAGTTGTGGTAATAATATACTACATAAATCTAATGTCCATAACGTACTGAAATTATAATCAAATAAACTCATTTAAAATAGAAAATGGGCAGAAATGTAAAAACCAGGGCTTGCCAGGCAAGGTAACATACGCCCACTGGCAGATGTCGGAAATGATCATATTTTAATAAACGATAATACAAATTTCATTATATCAAAAGAATAAAAAGTCAAGGGCAATAACTCAAAAACTGTTCATCGAAAATGCCTCATGTTAGAACTCGACTGAGAATCATCAGAATTTAAACTTGACTGGAGATCAATCCAAAGGATCATAGCAAGTTTCATCAAAATGAGATGAAAACTGTAGTCTCTAGAGTGCTCACTAACAAAATTTGACGTATTTTTTTAAAGTCAAGGGCAATAACTCAAAAACCGTTCATCGAAAATACGTCAAATTTAAACTTGACCGAGATCCTATCAATCCAAAGGATCATAGCAAGTTTCATCAAAATCAAATGAAAACTGTAGTCTCTAGAGTGCTTATGAACAAAATTTGACGCATTTTTTCAAAGTCAAGGGCAATAACTCAAAAACTGTTCATCGAAAATACGTCAAATTTGAACTTAACCGAGATCTTATCAATCCAAAGGATCATAGCAAGTTTCATCAAAATCAAATGAAAACTGTAGTCTCTAGAGTGCTTATGAACAAAATTTGACGCATTTTTTCAAAGTCAAGGGCAATAACTCAAAAACCGTTCATCGAAAATATGTCAAATTCGAACTTGACCGAGATGTTATCAATCCAAAGGATCATAGCAAGTTTCATCGAAATAAGATGAAAACTGTAGTCATTAGAGTGCTCACGAACAAAATTTGACGTATTTTTTTAAAGTCAAGGGCAATAACTCAAAAACCGTTCATCGAAAATACGTCAAATTTAAACTTGACCGAGATCTTATCAATCCAAAGGATCATAGCAAGTTTCATCAAAATCAAATGAAAACTGTAGTCTCTAGAGTGCTTATGAAAAAAATTTGACGCATTTTTTCAAAGTCAAGGGCAATAACTCAAAAACTATTCATCGCAAATACGTCAAATTTGAACTTAACCGAGATCTTATCAATCCAAAGGATCATAGCAAGTTTCATCAAAATCAAATGAAAACTGTAGTATCTAGAGTGCTCATGAACAAAATTTGACGAATTTTTTCAAAGTCAAGGGCAACAACTCAAAAACTGTTCATCGAAAATACGTCAAATTTAAACTTGACCGAGATCTTATCAATCCAAAGGATCATAGCAAGTTTAATCAAAATCAAATGAAAACTGTAGTCTCTTGAGTGCTCACGAACAAAATTTGACGCATTTTTTCAAAGTCAAGGGCAATAACTCAAAAACCGTTCATCGAAAATATGTCAAATTCGAACTTGACCGAGATGTTATCAATCCAAAGGATCATAGCAAGTTTCAGCAAAATCAGATGAAAACTGTTGTCTCTAGAGTGCTCACGAACAAAATTTGACGTATTTTTTCAAAGTCAAGGGCAATAACTCTAAAACCGTTCATCGAAAATATGTCAAATTCGAACTTGACCGAGATGTTATCAATCCAAAGGATCATAGCAAGTTTCAGCAAAATCAGATGAAAACTGTTGTCTCTAGAGTGCTCACGAACAAAATTTGACGTATTTTTTCAAAGTCAAGGGCAATAACTCTAAAACCGTTCATCGAAAATATGTCATATTCGAACTTGACCGAGATCTTATCAATCAAAAAGATCATATCAAGTTTCATTAAAATCAGATGAAAACCTAGTGTCTGTTGTGCTCACAAGAAATGTTGACGGACGGACGGACGGACCGACGGACAGGGGCGACGACAATATACGACCACATATTCATGTGAATTAAATAATAAAATTGACATCAAATACCATCCTTTAATACCCAACGTTTCGTCAAAAAAGTTTTGACTTCTTCAGGGGAAGAACTAAATTACAAATGGTGGAAGGCAGTTAGATTGCTGCCTGCTTTTTCTATTTGGAATCACCATATATTCATGTGGGCGTATAAAAACGGTAAAAAATCACATACTTTTGAAATGTAAACAATTAATTATCAAATCATGTATATAGTTATTCTTGAAGGTTGCAAAAAAGCTTAAGGAACCATATGTAAATAGCCAAGAATTAAAAAAAAAATATTATAAACAGAAAAGGACTTATTTTAACCAGAAAATTCCATCAATATGTAGCCAAGTAAAATTTCATAGTAAATATTTAAATGGAACTTACGGTTTAAAGTTTAAAACATTGAGAATATCTACCATTACTGCTTGATCATTCATACTTATAGCTGAATCTACAGCCGTCTACAATAATTTATTCATACAGGATACAAATTGTATGATTGTTTAACAAAATCATACCACTGACTTAGCTCAATTAAATCTTATAGAAAAACACATTAAAGCATTTCTCTTGGCAAATCAATTAGTCACATTTAGTCAAGTTGAACAGCTTTTATCTTAATAGTACCATAGTCTCAGAGACAGTAATCATTTTTTAATATGAGCCAATTAAGAATTAAACATTGGTCTCATTAGCATTATTGGTGTGTACACACAATAGATCATGAGACAAACTGTGTATTTGTGATCTATTGCGTTTATACACACCTACATTTAATTCTTATATTTTTATTCAGATACTTTTATAAACCAAATTTTTACTTTAGATATAATTTGCTTGAATTTGCCAAAAATCTTAGATTGCGTCATTCTTGTGCTTTGATGACATCATAAACGCTAGTTTTCTTAACTGGTTCATTGAAGGAAGTGATAATAGAAATGTAAATTTTCTGTAATATTGTTCACAAGTCACTGTTGAAATTTAAGTCTTTTTATCTATGTGTGTATCAATAATAATCAGAATAATTATTTGAAAGTAAAAAAATATCACTTGTATTTTAGTGAGACGAAACGACTACGCCAAATATAGAACACACAAAGGGATTATGTGATTTTCATGCATTTCTAGCCCTTCTGAAGACTATTTGCAAATGATCAAGACCCTAATCCGCCCTAAAATATCAACTGTTCCCCTCAAAATAACTGAGATAACTTACCTTTGTATTGCCAGAGGTCCACATAGCTCTAACTATCTGTAAATTTCTACTTCTACTAGACATTACAGTCAACATGGCTGTATGACCTTTATCTATAGAACCTAGGGAATCATTTTCAGACATATTGGATGGAGCATTATTATCACTTAAGGTTGCATGAGCCTAAAAACAGAAAATTACAAATTTTTATATTATACCATACCATGTTATACCATATTATAAATCTATTGCAGCAAATCTCTCCGATTTTGCAAGAGTTGCATTTCAGTAAATTATGGCTGTTTTATTTTTTCGGGCCATTTAAAAATTCTAAAAATGTTCCCATATGACCTCCATATGAGATACTGCTAATATAATACAGTGTGACCAGCCAGTCAATATCAGCTCAATATAAAGGAAAGAAAAATAGCGATGGCCATCGTAATACGCCCACTTTTATAATGGCAGCCAATTCGTCCGGGGTTTTGACAAGAGTGGTCAGTAAATGAAAGATTCTGAGAATGACATTTTCACTTTTTACAAGAGTAAAACCATGGGTTCAAGTTTTCTGAAAAAAACAAATATGTCACTGAAATATTCATAAAACAAGGGCAACCAACGTTTAGGTTCCATCCATCCATGATTAAGAGCAGTCACATAGTTGATGATGTTTCTGATTTTCAATGAGGTGTATCCGAAGGTCAATACAAACACCAACAGCCAGTGGATAAAAATCCACCAAGAAACCAGCTCTCTATCGTGTAACGGCTGAAACATTAACTTGTTTTAAAGAACAAGGGGCAATAACTCATAAAATATTTTTTCGATGTTTCTGATATTCAATAGGGTTTATCCCTATAGTCGCGTTTACACAGCCAATAATTATCCGGGCCGAGTCCGGACCGAGCCCGGCTCGGCCAAAAAAGTGGTAGTGTAAACGGGTTGAGCGAGCTCGGCCCGGTTCTAATTTCAAGTGGGCCGAGCCCGGCAAGTAGAGGTGAGCTCGACCCGGACCGAGCCCGGCTCGGCAATATATTTGTGCAGTGTAAACGCGCCACTGGGCCGAGCCCACTTACATGGGGAGTTATGCGCATGCGCGATGATAGTATTGACCCTGTGACTTCATTCCCAGAAACCATTGTCGTAATAATCTACACCGTTTGCAATAGCTTGGTAGGTAAGTAGGCATGCAAACATGAACTTTTATTATTGTGTGTCTCGAAAACAAAATTAAAGCATTTAAAGAATCGTTTGAGGTTTGAATGTGGCAAAATATTAACTACGACTTCAAAATCATCGCTTTGTTTGTGGCATGCGCAGGCGGTGTGTACTTGATGTCTCACCATTCTGGCCCGGTGAAAACAGCGCTGTGTAAACGGTACCTGTCAGGCGGGCCTGGCCCGGGTCGAGCCCGGTTCACTTCAAGCGAGCCAATTTTTAAGGTAGTGTAAACACGGCTAATGTCAATACAAACAATCATACCAAGTTTCATCAAAATCCATCAAGAAACCAGCCCTCAAAGGTGTCCACAACATATTTTCAAAAGCAAGGGAAATAACCCAGGAAATATTTTTCGATTCGTCTGATTTTCAATAGGGTTCATCCTTGGGTGATTACAAACACTCACAGCAAGTTTCATAAAAATCCACCAAGAAACCAGCTCTCTATCGTGTCCACAACATATTTTCAAAAGCAAGGGCAATAACCCATGAAATATTTTTTAATTCGTCTGATTTTCAATAGGGTTCACAGCAAGTTTCATAAAAATCCACCAAGAAACCAGCTCTCTATCTTGTCCACAACTTTGAGAGTGTAACGGCTGAAAAATTAACGTGTTTTAAAGAACAAGGGCAATAACTCATAAAATATTTTTTCCATGTTTCTGATATTCAATAGGGTTTATCCTAATGTCAATACAAACACTCATACCAAGTTTCATCAAAATCCATCAAGAAACCAGGTCTTTATGGTGTCCACAAGATATTTTCAAAAGCAAGGGCAATAACGGCTGAAAAATTAATGTGTTTTAAAGAACAAGGGCAATAACTCATAAAATACTTTCGATGTTTCTGATATTCAATAGGGTTTATCCTTATGTCAATACAAACACTCATACCAAGTTTCATCAAAATCCATCAAGAAACCAGCTCTATATGGTGTCCACAACATATTTTCAAAAGCAAGGGCAATAACCCAGGAAATATTTTTTGATTCTTCTGATTTTCAATAGGGTTCATCCTTGGGTGATTACAAACACTCACAGCAAGTTTCATTAAAATCCACCAAGAAACCAGCTCTCTAACGTGTCCACAACTTTGAGAGTGTAACGGCTGAAAAATTAACGTGTTTTAAAGAACAAGGGCAACTAGAATCGTGAGACGATACTGGGCAGTGCGCATCAAGTTTCGTCTGTGGGTGAAAAGTGACGTTTTCAATCCATACTGTGAAATTTACAGAACATAAACATCGGCATATAAATTGGTTATATTCGGGAGTGTAGAATAACCAGTTCACGTTAGGTATTTACAAATGGAATAACCGGTGTATGTTCGGTAGTGAAAAGTCATGTGATTAAAAAGTCGTTGTTTTTATTTATGCACATATTTATACATCATTGGAAGTAGAATTGTTAAAGAATATTTATTAATATTTTTCATGTGCAATATCATACACATGAAAGAAATGAAATGAATGGAGTTGTACGTCCTAATTTTCTGAACCTATATGGGCTAACTGAGGACGGGAAAACGCCATGCAGTGTGCAATGAGGGAAATTTTGCCAGGACAGCGGCATAAGCCTACTCTTATTTTCGATTTCCAACTGTCGAGAGATCTTTAACGTGCACAGTCAATAGCACACGGGACCTGGGTTTATTGTCCTATATGAACGCCTAAACGATTTTTCCATGTCAGTCCCACCGACTTGCATCACTGACATCGTGAAACCGGAAGGAAAATTCATATCGTCCCAGGATTTTACCCTGGGCTTTCAGGTTAGTAAACAAGCGATTACCTCACTGAGTCACCGCTGTCACTACATATGAAAGAGCTAACTCTCATGACATCAGAATACTGTGTGCTAACTTCCTTACACTGAAGTTCACAGTATAGCTCGTTCAAAGTCATTTTATTAAGATGTTGCCAAAAATCTGTTTTATTATCTTTTTTTAAAAACATTTTAATGGTCAACGTTTTTAGACACGCAATATTTTTTGAATAAATGACAGAACCAGATTTTTAGAACAGATTTTCTTCTTTTGGCATTGGATCGTTATCTACTACATTAATTATTAGATATTTTTAAACTTTTTTACTACATAATTTAAAACGTTAAAAATGCAAGTTACTATGTAAGAAAGTCATGTTAGTGCAATTGTCAGTTGAAGGGAGTGAACTGAATTTAAACATACAGACAACAAACATTTGTCAGTTGAAGGGAGAGAACTGCGTTTAAATATGCAAAACATTGACCAGTGAGAAGCGTTAAAGGAAACAATATGGTAAATTGTAACTTTCTTGTAATTGTTAAGCTGGGCTTGAATTATATGATGTGCTGTGGGAAAGAAACGTTGTAATTCTACAACGAAGACTCTCGCATATTATCAGATATAGTAGCATAGATCGATATTATTGAGGTGTGTAACACTTAAATGAAGGTTAAATGCTTACTAGTCACTTCAACTAATAAATGTAGAGATTGAAGTCTTGAAAGTTTCGGTCATTACTAAAGTTCTTGTTCCAAAACTATATAGAAATCGAAATTAAAAAATCAGTTGTCATAAGGTTGTTGGCCGTCGACTAAGGATTTCATACACACCGATATTATGCAAATCCGATTATCACCTAAAGTCCCATTTTGAGTTTTATTAGTCACAACAACATAGCACCTGACATAGTACTTCCGGGTCGGATTTTATCATTTATATCTTTTATGATGACCATTTCTAACATAATCCAAAAAAAAAAAAATCCAAAATAACTCCATAAATTAAAATTTCAAGTTTATAAACAAATGACGTCAAAACCGGAAGTGATATCATTATCAAATTGTCTATCTACTTGTAAGTTTTCAGATCGATGAAAGTCAAATTTCCATAAAACACGCACAGTTACAATGAACTTTGGCACAAAATTTGCAAGTTTTAAAAAGCGCAATTTTGATTCAAATATATTGTGTTATATATCATTTGAAAGAGCACATTTAGCATAGTAAAAATGAAATAGAATTTGTGACGTATGTAAATTAGGTCACGTGACAGAGCTCTTTAAAGTTAAAAATTGCAATTTTCAAATGGCGATAAAACCGGAAGTAAACATCAGAAATCGGAAATGAATATATCATCTGATAGATCTCGTCAAGGGCAATAATTTTTGTACAGGTCAAGAGGTCATCAAAGGTCAAGGTCACTAGATATGAGCCTTGAAAGTTTCTGTCATTACTGAAATTCTTGTTCCGGAAATATAAAGAAATTGAAATCGAAATTCAAAAATCTACAACCTACATTTTTTTTGCAATCGACTGCAGAAGTCGTAGATTTCAAAATTAAAAAAATCCGATTAACCCTCGGTTCTGAATTAAAATTTTAAGAAACATAGGTCAGTTCAAGATGGCGGCTGATCCCTTGCACCTGGATAAAATTTCATCATTTTATTTTTTATGTATGACCAAATCTATGATTACACAAAAAAATTTTTTCAAATATCTTCAATATTCCGGAAGTTGAAATTGAAAGTTTAGAAGGAAATGACGTCAAAACCGGAAGTGATATCGAAACTTTGAAAATTGATTTTCTTTGGAAATTCATATGTCTATGTTATTGGAAGGTTTCAGATCGATCGAAATAAAATTGCAAAAGTTAAAAAAAATCCTTTAAAAAGTGCTCCAAAAGTCTGCTACAAAAGTCAAAATATGAATTTTTCAAAATTGCAATTTGTAGCTATTGGGTTAAACAAATGAACCAAAAAAGACCGATCACAATCTGTTGGAAAAATGAGTTGAAAATGGAAAAACCCTGAAATACAACTTTTTAATATACGTCATTTCCGGTCAGGCAAAAATGCGCCATTTTACATTTAAGCAACAACGAGCAGTTAATCATCGCAGGAAATGATGTCAAGTTATGTGTGGTATGTGCAGTTTTGGCTGGGGAGCGTGACCAGAAATAGACAAAAAAAAAAAAAAAAAAAAAAAAAAAATAGTCAATTGCAAAACAATGCAGTGCGTTCGAGAATCGAACGCACTGCAATAACTCATAAAATATTTTTTCCATGTTTCTGATATTCAATAGGGTTTATCCTAATGTCAATACAAACACTCATACCAAGTTTCATCAAAATCCATCAAGAAACCAGGTCTTTATGGTGTCCACAAGATATTTTCAAAAGCAAGGGCAATAACCCATGAAATATTTTTCAATTCGTCTGATTTTCAATAGGGTTCATCCTTGGGTGATAACAAACACTCACAGCAAGTTTCATCAAAATCCATCAAGAAACCAGCTCTCTATCGTGTCCACAACAATTGTGGACAGGCAGACAGACAGACAGACAGACGGACAGACAGACAGACAGACGGACAGACAGACGGACAGACAGACAGACAGGGGCGACTACAATATACGCCCACATTAATGTGTGGGCGTATAAAAATAAAAGAAACATCTATATTTTACAATGATAACAACTTAGGTTCCCTTAATGATCTTTTCTCTCTGCTGATCTTTGGCCAAACCTCTTGGCATTGATCTTTCCCAGATTATCCATACAATTTACAGCTGGGTCGACTTGAATTATGAGTGAAGATGACTTATACAAGGTCACAAGACTTTCACACCCTGATCGATAACCAAACTCTCGAACACAACAACCTTCATTTGCTCGTATCCAAGGAAATGACATGAATGTAAAGGACGATGCTTCAACTGACTGTGCTATAGAACCCGGATATTACCATAGTGACAAATTCAAATAAATATTTTCCATCTTTCATTTCCCCAAATTTTCATTTTTTTTACTTACAGGTAGAAAATCTTCAGCAGCAATAGTATTAGTGGGTGGTTCTATTCTATCTGGTACAGATTGTTGTTGTTGTTGACGTTCTCTATTCTGTTGTTCTTTATGTTTCTGTTCTATCACTCTTTGTCTTTCTTCATCCTTTTTCTTTCTTTCACTCTCTAATTCATTCTGTCTATCTAATTCTTTCTGTTTTTCTGCTAATCTCTGTTTATCTTGTAAGTGTTGTTTTTCGGCTATTTGTCGTTTTCTTTCTGCTTGTGTTTCTAATTGTGCGTATTTTTCTTCTGGTGTTAACTGGTTTGGTTCCTCAAGATTGTCTGGTAGGGAGTCAATGTTTATACTTCCAGTTCGTCGTGCTTTAGTACGACCTCTGTCATCTGAACTTTTAGCATCATTTCGTGGACTTTGTTTCACTGGTTCTCTTTCTAAATCTTAAGAAGAAAATCATAGTTTAATTTTATTGCTTACCTGAAAATGTCATATGATTAAAAAGTTAATTTGATGAATTTGGTGCATCCAACTATTGACTAAGTGAATAGAACACAACTCCTACATAAAATTTGATTAACCAATATTTTGTGTAGTTCAATATTTTTCACAAACAGGGAAATACAATTTGAACATGAAATAAGCCCAAACATATTTATGGCAGTTTAAACTACAAATTACAATCTATAAATTATAAACCATACAATCAATAATGTTATCAAAATTTTTTAGAAATGGGCAAACCTTATTGTTAAATTTTTAGTAAGATTATATGTTTTGATCGCAAAATTTCATTTCATTTCTGAATTAAACTCTGTCACCTCATATTTACAAGCCTCTATAGTAACCATGAAGAAATTTTGTTTCACTTTTATTAAGACAATGGTTCATAACCTAACCATGGCCAAGACCCCTTTATTATAAAATAATCATTTTAACTAAGTCCAGGGCAATATCTCAAAAAAAACATTAATTGAAAAATCTTTAAATTCAAAACTTGTCCAAGATTTCATCAGTATAAATGATCATACCAAATTTCATTGAAATCAGATGAAAATTGAAGTCTTTATTGTGTTCACAAGCTAATTGTGGCTCGACAGACCGCAGACCAACGGACCGCAAGACAGACCATCACATTATAATGTGGGCATAAAAAAATGGCTCAATAGCAAGAAGAATGAGAATGTAAATGAAAGATATTTCTTACCATCATCAAAAGGTGGTTTAAAAGGTTCTGAGTTACGTACTGGAGATCTAGCTGTAAAAACATGATGCAAATTATAAACAAACAAACAAACAAACAAACAAACAGCACACAGCAGTGATAAACAAATTATTAGCAATATCGTACAGCAATTTATCAAAAAAAGTGTATATATCTATATTTTACACAGGAAACAAGATAACCAACAAGAAAGATAATATTAAAGATACAGCATTTAGTCGAAGTTGTTAATTCAAGAAAATAATCACAATCATAAGAATGTAAACTTTGGCTAAGAATACAAGTCTGCTAAATGAATTATGAGGGTTTATAGCAATTACAGTGGAACCTTGTTTATCCGCACATTTCCGTTCCCGATAAATTCGTGCGGATTATCGATATTCCGGATAGCTGAAAAATGTCATTTTGCTCATTAGAGTTATGTCCCTTTCTTATTGACCAGCTGTCAATAGCTACCTGTCGAATGTCACGTACACAATAATACATATAATAGACATGTGTTAGTACGGTAGTACAATACGATGGACTTTTCAGTTTTCTAGAACCCCGTGATTTTGGTGCTTACTTTAACAATTATTGTTATATAAAGTAAATAAATAAGATTTGAACTAATTTTGAACATTGAACACAGCATTGATATGATACTAATTTTAGCCCATATACATCTATCAACCATCCATTATTGAAATTGATTGTAGACGATACTTCTCATTATTACATCTTATTAGCATTTTAGTGTGATATATTATTTCTATCGATAGTTTTGTTTTAAAACATCGTTTAAAAAGATGCATACGAGAGCTCTGCTCAACACCAAGTCACGCGGGTATCGGTACCAAAGCGAGGTCCAGATAGAAATTTTCCATTGTGAATTGCAATGTGTATCCAATAACTCGGAACATAGATCTAATTATAAGTTTCGTCATGGTCAATTAACTACATTATAGTATATGGCCTAGAATATGGATTAACGTAATCCCTGAATTTATTTTATGAAACACAGATGACGCGACATAAAAAATTCCGCTAATCCTGAATCAATAATCAGTGACACGCGAACGGATTGGTGAGTATTTATTACTAAAGAATTTGTTAATTGGTAGTCAATCAGAGCTGTGCGGAAGCGAAAACCGAATGATCGGTTTAACGGGTATTATTACATAGTAAATATTCCGTTCCCGGTAAAAAGCGTGCGGATATCGGGGTTTCCGGACGGATAAACGCGGTTCCACTGTAATGCTACCATATGTGAAGGGATACTTAAATGTTTTTAATTCAAATTCAAATTCAAAATTCAAGTTAAATAACCTCAGAATTTATAAATATAACTATTTAATAATATAAAATAATAATATATCAAATATACTAATCACATAATTACAAGTATAATTACAAGTATGTCTCTAATCCTTGTCAGGCATTTAGAAGTATCACAGCACATTAAAAACAACAGTTATTTTTATGGATATAGGCTAGACTTCTATTTATTATTTAAACACAACATTTCATCACACATAAGGTTTTTAAGTGATGAAAACGTTGTGTTTATATAATAAAATAGAAGTCTATATCCATAAAAGATAGCTTGCCAGGCAAGGTAACATACGCCCACCTCAGCAAATTTAAATATTTAAAAAAGTTGATTGCACCATCGCACTTATTTGAGCTGATATTTAGATGAATCAATTCGAATGAAAACTCTAGTCTCTATCGAAAGCAATAACTCATAAACCGACAACTGGAATTGCACAATTTTCGAACTCATCCGAGATATTATCAAGATAAATACACATACCAAGTTTCATTCAAATCGGATAAAAACTCTAGCTTCTATTGCGTACACAAGTTAATTTTAACGTTTTTTCACTAAGTCAAGGGCAATAACTCATAAACCGACGACTGGAATGGCGCCATTTTAGAACTCATCCGAGATATTATCAAGATGAATACACATACCCAGCTTCATTCAAATCGGATAAAAACTCTAGCTTCTATCGCGTACACAAGTTAATTTTAACGTTTTTTCACTAAGTCAAGGGCAATAACTCATAAACCGACAACTGGATTTGCGCTATTTTCGAACTCATCCGAGATATTATCAAGATGAATACACATACCAATTTTCATTCAAATCGGATAAAAACTCTAGCTTCTATTGCATACACAAGTTAATTTTAAAGTTTTTTCACTAAGTCAAGGGCAATAACTCATAAACCGACAACTGGATTTGCGCTATTTTCGAACTCATCCGAGATATTATCAAGATGAATACACATACCAAGTTTCTTTCAAATCGGATAAAAACTCTAGCTTCTATCGCGTACACAAGTTAATTTTAACGTTTTTTCACTAAGTCAAGGGCAATAACTCATAAACCGACGACTGGACTAGCGCCATTTTCGAACTTATCCGAGATATTATCAAGATGAATACACATACCAAGTTTCATTTGAATCGGATAAAAACTCTGGTTTCTATCGCGTACACAAGAAATTGTTGACGGACCGACGGACGGACGGACGGACCGACGGACGGACGGACGGACGGACAGGGGTGACGGCAATATACGTCCACATTTTCATGTGGGCGTATAAAAACTGTTGTTCTTAAAGTAGGTCTCTTTGAAGTATATTAGTACTTTGTAATATATATACTTATCTATAACTAATCTATCCAGAAAACTATTTAGACATGCAATTGATATCAGTAATAGAAACACTGCACAAGAAACAAACTAAAGGTAACCTTTGGACAAAAGCTATGTGAACACTAATTATCTCTGTAGTCTTAGTTACTGATTTATAAACTAGTCTTACTCTTTACTACTTTACACCTGATAACAATTAATATTAACAAAACATCCCAAAATCAATTTTATAACAATTTTATAACCATTCTCACTTGTATCTACAGCAGCCATTGTCTGACAATAACCAAAAAATCCCATTTTTCCACCTCTGCAAATTTATTGCCAGGCGTATTAAAGGGGACCAGTCTTTATTTTTATTGGTTGATTTGGGTCTTGAATATATTTAAGTATCCTTCAGAAGCACTAGAAATGCACGAAAATTGCGTATTTCCTTCAAATATACCTTAAATAAGACATTTTCTCCTTCTATTTCTATAGATGACTTTTCTATATATTGCATAGTATCACTATTGTGTAGTAGGGCATTATAACTTTCAAATGCTAATCATTATGGATGCACATGGATTTGAAGGCTCAAATTTCAATGGTGAGTTGTGATAACCAGTACTAAATTGCTGAGCTAAAAAATCCTCGTTTCTGAGACTTATCCAAATCGACCCGCGAAAATGAAGCCTGTGCCCCTTTAAGCATGGCAGACTTGGTTATGGTTGAACTATTTCTTGAATATTAAATAATCTTCAAAAATGCTTCTTAAAAAATATGGCATGTACTTACTAGTGCTCAAATTTGGTCCTACATAACACGTAAGACATCAAGAAAAATCGAGCGTTCAAACAGCTTTTGTTCATTAAGGAAGTTTATAAAAGACTATACTATCATACATTCCCATACCTATTCTAGATCGAGTTCTAAATAATTCTTCATAATCATCTTCATTTTGTATATCAGCTCTATTGTCTTCTACATTATCAGACATAACACTACTTTCTTCATCTTCTTTAGTCACACTAGAATATTAGAGGATAACGTAATACTGAAACTCTAATTAGTTTATGTGTATCGGGAACACTAATATCAATTTGCACCATTCCAATTTTCAATCAGTCATCAACCATTATTTGTATTAAGATGTGAAAATATGTAAAAGATTATATATACCTAGATTGTCGAGCTGTAGATGTTGGTGGTCTATCAGACATAAAACTTCTTCTTCCACTACTATAATATATAACATAAATTATTATCATAAAATATCATAATTAAAGACTACAAAATAACAATCATTGTGTTAATAATTGTTCTCATTTTGTATACAGATTTATCTTTTTTCCAGACTACGAAAAAATAGCGATGCCCCATCGTAATACGCCCACTTTTGTAATGGCAGCCAAGTCGTCCGGGAGGTCGACAAGAACTATCAGTAAATGAAACATCTGTCGAAAACCGTGCCATCAAGAATGTTTACAAAATTGAACGATTTTTGAGTGTTTACAACTACAAGTTAACAAGGGCAATAACCCATGAAATAGTTTTCAATTCGTCTGATTTTCAATAGGGTTCATCCTTGGATGATTACAAACACTCACAGCAAGTTTCATAAAAATCCACCAAGAAACCAGCTCTCTATCGTGTCCACAACTTTGAGAGAGTAACGGGCTGAAAAATTAATGTGTTTTAAAGAACAAGGGCAATAACTCATAAATATTTTTTCGAGGTTTCTGATATTCAATAGGGTTTATCCTAATGTCAATACAAACACTCATACCAAGTTTCATCAAAATCCATCAAGACACCAGCTCTCTATGGTGTCCACAACATATTTTCAAAAGCAAGGGCAATAACCCAGGAAATATTTGTCGATTCGTCTGATTTTCAATAGGGTTCATCCTTGGGTGATTACAAACACTCACATCAAGTTTCATAAAAATCCATCAAGAAACCAGCTCTCTAACGTGACCACAACTTTGTTAAAGGCTGAAAAATTAACGCGTTTTAAAGAACAAGGGCAATAACTCATCAAATATTATTTCGATGTTTCTGATTTTCAATAGGGTTTATCCTAATGTCAATACAAACACTCATACCAAGTTTCATCAAAATCCATCAAGAAACGAGCTCTCTATGGTGTCCACAAGATATTTTCAAAAGCAAGGGCAATAACCCATGAAATATTTTTCGATTCGTCTGATTTTCAATAGGGTTCATCCTTGGGTGATGACAAACACTCACAGCAAGTTTCATCAAAATCCATCAAGAAACGAGCTCTCTATGGTGTTCACAAGATATTTTCAAAAGCAAGGGCAATAACCCATGAAATATTTTTCGATTCGTCTGATTTTCAATAGGGTTCATCCTTGGGTGATAACAAATACTCACAGCAAGTTTCATAAAAATCCACCAAGTAACCAGCTCTCTAACGGGTCCACAACTTTGTTAAAGGCTGAAAAATTAACGCGTTTTAAAGAACAAGGGCAATAACTCATCAAATATTTTTCCGATGTTTCTGATTTGCAATAGGGTTTATCCTAAGGTCAATACAAACACTCATACCAAGTTTCATCAAAATCCATCAAGAAACGAACTCTCTATGGTGTCCACAAGATATTTTAAAAAGCAAGGGCAATAACCCATGAAATATTTTTCGATTCGTCTGATTTTCAATAGGGTTCATCCTTGGGTGATAACAAACACTCACAACAAGTTTCATCAAAATCCATCAAGAAACCAGCTCTCTATCGTGTCCACAACAATTGTGGACAGACAGACAGACGGACGGACGGACGGACAGACGGACGGACAGACAGGGGCGACTACAATATACGCCCACATTAATGTGTGGGCGTATAAAAAACATTCTGGTTTTTCAATTAATGTCACTATGTCAAAAAATATGCTTTAGTTCAAAGATTGCAAATTTGAGTGATCCTTTTTTTCCTCATTTGAATCAGTTTTATATGCCCACATTTTATGTTGTTCCTATGTCAGTTCATCATTCAGCCATGCTGTGTAGGATTATATCTAAGAAATCTTGGAATACAATAACAGAGTTTCAGTACTGGTGACTGAATACACCCAGGAAAAAGAATATTAAGACTGGTTGTGACCCTTGTAACATTAACTGTATTATCACTTGCTAAACCAATCTCACTAAGCCTTGACTCAATATTTAGCACTGAATAATTTTATTGGCCATGGTAATCCTTGACAGTCTTACAACAAAACAGAGTTTGATCAAGGGTTTTTCAATTATTGTATATAAACATTGTTTTTTGGATTTATCAGATTATTTAGGTAATCTGTTGTATAGTTATGCAACCAGGCAAGTCCCTTGATGAATATACTCCTATTGACCAAATCTGAAAATTTAGATTTTTTGTTCATTCTAAGAGGTTGTATTTCTTTAAGAACTAGCCAAAGTGTATGGATAATATTATAGTAACTTACCTTGAAAGAGATGGTCTAATATCTGGTTCAGAATTCACACCCATTGGACGTATTTTCTATATAATAATAAACATAATTCTAATGTGATAGCATAAACTTAATAAACTGGGGCCTTATTCTCAAAATCCAGATTTTAGAAATACAGTTATTTGATCGGATAATAATTTAGTGATTGGCCAATAAGATGACTGGAACACTAAAATCATTGTAAGTTAAGTTTTTGAGAAAAAAGTCCCAGATTCTGCATTTTAGGAAATTTCCTTAATTTTTGAACATTTGGAAAAAATATGTAGCATTTAATATTGAACTCAATATAAACACGTAACATGTCATACTTACACTGAGATCTACAACATGGACTGAGACATTTAATTTTGAGAAAGCTACTCCTATCTGAAATTAATATATATAGAAATTTAAATTAACAAACATGTATGTAGAAGTTGGTAATAGGAAATAAAAATACAGTGTACTGTGAAACCTTTATATACTGCATTGTCCAGTGGGCAGTCTGTTTAGAGGGGTTTCACTGTTTATAACTGCTAAAAGTATAGACAATTATACGAGAATCTTCACCCAACATTTCTCTTGTTTTCTGGGCATCAACTTGAAAAGAGACAATGTTGTGCAGTTGTTAATGAGGTCAATTTTGTCTCACTTTTGAAAAATCAAAACCATATTGCTGTAATAGAAACGTAGAATATAATTTCTGATAAACTGGTAGAATAACAAGTAGAATATAAAACATACCAATTGATCTTGTCTAAATGAGATATCTGACACAGCTCCCCAAACTAGTGGTACACTATCATAACAAACATACGGTTCCCAACCATACACCTTTAAACAGTCTTCTGCTCCAGCAAACAGACATTTTCCTTCTGGATGGAACCACATTGAACTAAAAAACAGAAAAAATTTAGAATTATGACCAACCATATTTATGTAAGCTGTAAAGTCTTTTTTTGGTTAGTTTGGACCTTTGACACCTTTGAAAAATGTGCAAAATTCGTATACATGTTTCCGTGTTGATAAGGTTTTTGATATAGTTCTAAAAATAATGTCTGATGAAGGGAACCAAAAAAGACATACATATATGTATGTATAAAGAGGGCTGATAACAGAAATGGATAATTTGTTCTAGATTACTTCGTATAAAAACACAGCAAATAGATTTAAGGACACAATATGTGTAAAAACTCAACTCTTATTTAGTATTAGCATACCTGACTTGTTTTGACTCTTTTTCTGAAGAACTGACTAATTTTAAAGTTTCTAAATCCCAGAATTTCACTGTTCTAAAAATAAAAATTGAGAAAGAATTAGTAAAAGTTTGATGATATTCTTCAATCAACTTTGAGTTCTCAAGTCTCAAGTCCAAATTTGACCTTCAACTTTCAGTGAACTTGGATATATATTTATGGTATAATACATACTTATCTGAACTGGCTGATGCTAATAAAACTTCATTAGGATGGAATTCAACAACATTAACAGGACCCTGGTGTAGTTTTAAATCTGATACTAATTTTCCTGCTGCCAAATCCCATAACTACAAAACATATTTATATAATCAAAGTTAAGTTGTATAAGCTTGGACAACCAAAGTAGTCCTTGAGTCTTTAAATGGGTAGCTGCTGTGACTCAATAAATTATTGAGCACACATTTTTATTAAGATATTCGATCTTTTTTGGTGTTGTTTAGCCTTGTAGTTCCCGCATATATTGTAACAGGGTCAAGGTCATTACAAGTCCCTGGTTAAGTTGAACTCGGTCCCGACTCGGCCCAGCGGCGCTTTTACACAGCCACTGCACTGTACTCCGTACAGACCGAGTCCATATTACTTGTGGCTGTCTAAACGTGGCTAATGAGTAAGACACTAGCATGCTAACTTGAAGGTTGAGGGTTCAATCTCAACATTGGCTGAGATACTTTTTTGCCTATCAACCAGGGTTTTTCTCAGTCAGTGATGGAAGTAGGAGGGGCTGGTATTGAAAAATATCTAGTTATGATGCGAAAATGTGTCACCACTTACTTTAATAATACCATCACCACCACCTGAGGCAATCCATTTACCATCAGGACTAAATCTTAAACAATTTACACCATCTGCATGACCCTGAAAACACCAAGTTATAATTCTATCAATATTCATTTTGTATTTTTACAGACAAGCAACTTTGCATTCTAAAAATTCTGGACATTTAAGCAGAAATCAGAGCTCACTACCATAGGGACAAGTTCACCCACAGACCCACAACCCCAAGAAAACATTTACAAAATTAAAAAGGCTCAAAATTCAGATGTGATTGTGTCAAGAGAAAATTATCTTTTTAAATATGGCAGAAAATTTTGGAATGCTGTGATGTCAAAGAATTAAGGACTCGACCCATCCTATCTCCACTCATGAATTTGAGCCATTGTAAGGAAATGTGATAGACTGTTGCTGAAAAAAAGATAAACAGATGATGGGATATAAATACAGAATGATAATTACCTTATATGTTTTAATACAACCCTTTCTTCTAATGTCCCACAACTGAAAAATAAAACATACCATAGATTTTTGGTTATTTTGATGTACCTATATTCCCTAGTTTTTATAACACAGAGAGGGTTAACGACCAACAAAATTTGCTATCAATGACACATACGAAACTTCGCATCTTTCCTAGCTCCGTATGTGTTGCAGATAAAGACACGAACCTAATCACCAGCCATGACACCAACGATATTCGATGAACGATAAAGTATGCATCAAATTTAATCTTACAACGTCTAAAGGATATCAATAAGTTATTAAATGTTAAAAATATTCCCAATTTCAACAGTGTGTATTTACTAAAGAGGTTGCAGTACAGAACTATTTTTAATAGCGGAGGCGTATTTGAGTTACGAGACTAGAAACCGGAAAGACGATTAAAGACATTTCGCACCATTATGAGTTATTTCGACCTCATTAACATTAGTCTGCTTACATTTTTATTTTTATTCACTTAGTATGGATCAAATAAAATACATTCTCTTCATATGTGTTTGTAGAAATTGGTTTGAGTGGTGTGGAATCCATCTTGAAACTTTGACAGTGTCAATGATGAAACAAAGGTCTACACTATATTCCATAAATATTTTACACAAAAATATTAGAACAGCCTAGACAAAGATTTGAATGAAATATAGAAGCAAGGAGCATAATATTATGGAATATATAAACAATATAAGCTTACACATGTTGCCTTCAGATGTAATGATGATTATGATGATGATTACATCTGATGATGACACATGTATATCGTGTTGAAACGTCATGTGCCTAACTGTATTAAAGAAGTATGTTATATTCCATAATATTGTCTTGTGTTTTGTTATATTTAGTCTAAATCAAGTAAATTATTTGTGAAAAGGGACTTTACAAGGGAATTCTTGCAATTCCACTTAAACTAATGTGTTTTATGACATCACCCCACTGATCTGCATAAATATAGAAGCTTTCGCTAGATCAGTGGGGGTGACGTCATAAAACGCGTTAGTTTCAGAACTACAGGCGTCGGAGTGGAAATTTGAATGCCGCAAATTGATGCTATCAGTGTCGCCGATAC
Organism: Lottia scabra; assembly: GCA_029955415.1. NCBI lineage: Eukaryota > Metazoa > Mollusca > Gastropoda > Lottiidae > Lottia > Lottia scabra. Next base: position 17,935,657 of record JARJEI010000001.1, read on the forward strand.
ACATAAAAAGTTTAGAAAACCTCTTTACAATCCATTTAAAATATGGGAAATAGAGATTTTCTAATTGGCTATTCTATGTCCCTTCTTCCTTGGCTTTGATTTTGTTTCTTTTCTCCTTTAAACTGTATTTATCATTCATACTCATATCATCCCAGTTAGTCTATCATTGCAATAACATAGTTTTAAGTTTATTCTAATATACTTCCTTACTTTTATATTAGAATCTAGAGCACCAGAACCAACAAACTCTGCAAATGGATGGAAATCTAGAGCGTTTACTCCTGCTGTATGACCAGTTAATGTCCTCATTACTATAAATAGAAAATAGAAATTATAACATCAACCATCTACTAATTCTAAATCAGAATATATAATTCCTACTAGTAAATACCAATCTATGGTCATTTGAATCAAAAAAGAAAGTTTCTGACAATCCTGGATGACAGACAGATTAAAAAGATTTACAATTAAAGTTGTGTCGTGTAAAAAAAACCCAACAATTGCATATGTATAAGTGAATAAATGGTAAAACACATGAATATTGTACAATATCTTATTTTATTAAATTGGCTAGAAAATCTCTCTCTTTTCATTGGTCGAGAGAAAGCATCGCTTCCTTCGATAGAACATCATATTCACTGCGCAATTATGCACAAGAGGTGAATAAATTTTATATTCACCTCCTTACTTATTTTTTTGCCGAAATTTAGATCTGCGATTTTGATTGGATGAAGATATAACCTTCCACCAATCAAAACTGATTTTGCAAACGTCAAAGATATGTTACCTCATACGTTAGATACGTCAGAGGAGAACAGTAAACAAAAAAATGCATATATGGCGTCACTTGAAGATGAAGTGATTCGACATCCTTTGCTAAATTTGACGATAAACGATAAAGCCAATATACCAATTGCCATTTAATAAAACAATTTTGGTTTCAGTTGACATGGGATTTATCAACCCCAGGGATGCAATATTCACCTCTGCCCTCGGTAAATATTACACCCTTCAGGTTGATAAATCCTCATGTCAACCTCACAAAAGTCATTAATTGTATAATGATATTTTTACACATAATTCCCATTCAGCTCTCTGGATGAGGACTTCATATTCAAAACTCAAAGATAAGTTTACATTGTCAAGATTGACTACTTACTTTTAGCCTGTTCTAAATCCCATACTTTTAATGCACCAGATTGAGAACCAGCCACCACCATTTCTTCAGCATTACCAAATCTTACAGCAGATACAGTGGTTGTATGACCTGTTAATGTCTGTAAATATAAAAAAACACACGTTAAATTTTTTCCGGTTTTGGTTTTCATTTAAACATTTGAACATTTTTTTATCAGACACAACCGAAATAAAAACATTAAAAATCAAATTTTTGAGAACATGTCTATAACTGTTTTAAGAGTCTAATATCAAACCAAACTCATACATTGTTTAAAATTTATGAAAACATAGGCTTGCGGCAAGTCTCGCAAGCGTATACGCCCACCAGCAGCTTGATAAAGAGGTAAATGTGAACACCAAAACAAACGCGATATCAGAGTTTTATGTGATAAAAATTATCGCATCGTCATTAAATTCAATAGTGCACATATTCATAATGATATTGAAACACATACAAAATATCTAAAGGATCCATGGAGAATTCTAGCCTGTAGAGTGAGCACGAGCAAAAAAAACGAACGCGATATCAGAGTTTTACGCGATATCTCGGAAGAAAATCATCGAATCATCACCAAATTCAATAGTGCACATCTTCATAATAATATTGACACACATACAAAATATCAAAAGGATCCATGAAGAATTGTTGCCTGTAGAGTGAGCACGAGCAAAAAAATGAACGCGATATCAGAGTTTTACGCGATATCTCGGAAGAAAATCATCGAATCATCACCAAATTCAATGGTGCACATCTTCATAATGATATTGACACACATACAAAATATCAAAAGGATCCATGAAGAATTGTAGTCTGTAGAGTGAGCACGAGGTAAATGTGAACGGACGGACGGACGGACCGACCGACAGGGGTAACCGCAATATACGCCCATACTTTCGTGTGGGCGTATAAAAATTCTCACTGGTGAACAAGTTTAACTTTTATAGATGATTAAATTGATATGTCTCTGTCAAAATACTGCAACTGTTCTTGTTTGATTAAATTTGATAACAGCAGTCACTATGTTATTATGACAACTTCTTTTCTATGGAGGGTGAAACGGCTCAAAATGTGAAAGCAAAATTACAAATTCCATCTATTAAATTCCACGTTTCATCTAATATAATCACAATTTTTAGCTTATAAATGCAAAATCCTAATTTCTTTATCCTTGATTTCAAATTTCATGCTATAAAATAACAGTGTTTAACTTATTAATGCTAAATCCCACTTCTGACTGCCACATTCTAAATTTCTTTTTACAGATGACACATGCCAAATTACATATTTTTGATTACAAATTGCTAATAACTTTGTCTAAATCTCATTTTCTTCTTGACAAAAACTTTCTACAAAATTAAGAATCCTAAATTTAGAATTCCATTGTATAAAAATTAACTTCGTAAATTAATTATTTGTTTTCTCTGACTATTTACACCTTACATTTTCTATAAAATTTTACACCACAAAAATTTCGTTTCTTTTTTATAATCTCCAAACCAGTTTCTAAAATTTGGATACTTCTATAATTTTAACACGCGTGAAAAGGCTCAAAATTTCGATCATCCAGACCGTTCGGTGACCAGCCATTTCGTACCCTATTATACTTTTCGTACCCTAATTTTACGGCTATATCATACCCTTCTCTATCAATCCTAATGAGGTATCTATTTTTGAATGTAATTCTCCTTGGCCTTGAGATAAACTTTGAAGCTGAGATACCATGTCAACAACCAATTCCAGTTCACTGAGTATGTCTGATGAGCTTAAGCAAAGGCCTGTTATTCGATCCGCTACTAACATTTTCTACAGCTCTTGCAAGAGTTAGGAGTTTTCGTTGTAACAATTTTTCAATATCTTCTATAATATTCATTTAATTTATCTCTTGTCGGTCAAATCAGTTCAATAGGCCAAATGACGATTGTCGCAAAACAATCAAGGGTACGATATAGCCGTAAAATTAGGGTACGAAAAGTATAATAGGGTACGAAATGGCTGGTCATCGAACGGTCTGGATGATCGAAATTTTGAGCCTTTTCACGCGTGTTAAAATTATAGAAGTATCCAAATTTTAGGAACTGGTTTGGAGATTATAAAAAAGAAACGAAATTTTTGTGGTGTAAAATTTTATAGAAAATGTAAGGTGTAAATAGTCAGAGAAAACAAATAATTAATTTACGAAGTTAATTTTTATACAATGGAATTCTAAATTTAGGATTCTTAATTTTGTAGAAAGTTTTTGTCAAGAAGAAAATGAGATTTAGACAAAGTAATTAGCAATTTGTAATTAATAATATGTAATTTGGCATGTGTCATCTGTAAAAAGAAATTTAGAATATGGCAGTCAGAAGTTGACCACATGAAATTAAGAATACAGAAAGTGGGATTTAGCATTAATAAGTTAAACACTGTTATTTTATTGCATGAAATTTGAAATTAAGAATAAAAAAATTAGGATTTTGCATTTATAAGCTAAAAACTGTGATTATATAAGAAGAAATGTGGAATTTAATAGATGGAATTTGTAATTTTGCTTTCACATTTTGAGCCGTTTCACCCTCCATACTTTTCCACTATTGATATTTTCATTGACTATCGTGAATAGTCTTTCAACAAGATAGCCCATCTTATAAAAGGGGTTTTTTGAGGGTCGCTTTCGGCCGTGAATATATGTTAATAGCCTTCAGAAGTACTGAAATTGCACAAAAATCACACAATATGGTACCCTCAATGATTCCCTTTCCTATATGTTCATTTATTTTCCATTTATGTATATATGTGTGTTTTCTATATAAAACCTAGTCTCACTAAAAGATGAATCGGGATACATGGGAATCTGAAGACTTAAATTTCTTAGGGAGTCTTGTAAATATATTATTAAAGATTAGCTTTGCAAAAATATTCCAAGTTCTGAAATAAACGGATGGTAAATATATCCCATTAAAATAATCTTTTATATAGGCATTTCTGAACAATCTCTTAAATTAAGCTTTTGTTGCCCAGCGCTTAATGAATTTATCATAATAAATTTGATGGATCCCTAATTTAACCGTTCAACCAAAAAACTTCTCAGAATCTGGAATTTTTTTAGCTAATCTAATCCACAATAATGCTTCAAACTTTAAGCCCTCAAATCCCTGTGTATCCATTAATATCAGTATTTGAAAGTCAAAAATACAACTAGTCGTTTAGTAAGACAATGACTTATAGAAAACATATATAGGCCTATGATAATGAAAATAAAAGATAACTGTTAAGGTACAGGTATAATTGAAGGGATTGTGCGATTTTTTAGCAGTTTCAGTAAATCTGAAGGCTATTGACATAAATTCATTACACAAATTGATCCTCGAAAATGCTTCCATTCCGACGTCTGTGGTCCTTGCAATTCCACTAAAACTAACACTTTCCATGAAGTCACTGACAGTGATCTGCATAGATATCAATTAGATCACTGTCAGTGACGTCATAAAACACGTTAGTTTTAGTGGAATTGCAAGTAACACAGACATTGGAATGGCACAAATTGATGCTATCAGTGTCCACTATACACATTACACAAAGTTTAGAAAATCACTTTACAATCCCTTTAAATTTTCTAATGGCCAGAAACAAAGGATTTATTCATGTTTTTTTTTTATCTATATATCAAGCCAAAAATAATTAAAAAGTATACTATTAAAAAACACTGGAGGCTATTAAATAAAAACTTGTTCACACAAGAAAATAGTGTTGTAGACAATAAAAGGGGCAATATGTCTGGAGTAATAAGCTTGTCACAAACTTGTCAGTTACTTGGTGAATACAAAGTCAATTTCTACCTTTCAACTAGATAACTAGCTAGTCCCACCCATCAAACTAGTTTATTTCACATTTCTTTCAAGTATTTATGTCACACACAGTTTAAGAAAATTCACTATCAATTGGACAATTCTGGATCACTTTTATTTCAATTTTAAATACCATTTATATCATGTCATATGTTATGTCTTTCGAAAGATTACTTAAGTTAAACTACTAAGGCCCTGCTAGATTTTAAAAAATCAGATTCATGTCGTAAATGAGTGTGAAGTTACAAAAATCAAAAACAAGATTAATTTTCCGCCAAATTACACCATATTGAATCCGTCGAATCTGCCCATGAGGCAGATTTACGGATTTGAAATCGGGATTCAGATTCGGGGCACACCGTTGTAAACGAGTGACACAGATTCAGAATCCAGTTTCAGATTGGGTGTAAACGAAGCCTTCAATTTCGAGGAAGAGTTGTGAACATTATCACTTTTATGTTGTGAGATTAAGGATTGATTGATCAAACAGATGGTGAAAATATTCCTTTATGTGGGTAATTATTAATTGAAAAGCCACTAACTTTTTAAATATTGGGAAGAAAATAAAGTTTTACTTTTCCAAAATATTACTGTCACAATATATAAGTCCTGATACTATTTGAAGAAGAAAGAGCTAACTGGTGATTTTAGTTTTAGTAGTGTATACATACGCTTATATTTCAGTCAACTGATATTTAGAATACTGGTATTGATTGAGTCATTAGATAAATAAACAACACATTCTTTACTTACATAGTCATTTATATACTATACTAGTCAACACTAACACAGTTTACTCAGACTGTTACAACTCTACACATCTTATTATCTCACAATGTGCAATTTATGTGCAAAATTTTCAACATGGTTTATCAGCGTATATAGATCTATTTATTAGATGTTTTTTGGTCAAGCCTCTGCAGACAGACTACTAACGTACTAAAACAATCATAAGGTGTTCTGCAGCATAGTCAGTTAGAAAATGCAGGCTGTACAGCACTGTTTCATGAAAAGTAAGGGCTAATTTCAGGGCTAAAATTATTAAATTCTAGGGTGAATTTAGGGCTAAAATTCAGAATTTTATGACTGAAATAAGGAAATTTAGACATCTAAATGAACATACCATCGCCAATTTGACAATAAAGAGCTCCCATTAAATACTTAAGGTACAGGAAAGGTGTCTACCAGGGTTCCATGGCGATTATTGGTTACCGTATAGCCTGAATTGGCTGAATAGTCACAAGGTCACAACCAATAAACAAGCTTGATACATAGATCCACTAGTTGACTGACTTTCACTGCATGTAATCTCAACAAAACTGTCAACTATATACAGTTACTAAGAATGTATTTTTAAAATTTCTAGAGAAAAATACCCAAAAATAGGAATTTATGTGAAAAATTAGAATTTTGCCTTGAATGAGATATTTTAGGAATTCTAGCAAAGTAGGATTTTTTAGGAATTTTAGGGTATGGAACGCCATTAACGCAAAAGATCAGTTCACAGATTCTGAATTAGTTTGCGAATTTGTCCAGCAGTTTAAAGATTCTAATCTAAATTCGACGAAACTAGAACCAACTTGCGAATTAATACCAACTCGCAAATTTACGCTGTTTCGTGGAAAATCTAGCTATACCGGCAACTTAAACCAGTTGCGGCGAATTAATACCAACTCGCAAATTTACGCCGTATCGTGAAAAATCTAGCTATACCGGCAACTTAAACCAGTTGCCGAGATTTAATACCAACTTGTAAATTTGCCGTATCGTGAAAGTTACGCCGTCATCTTACACCAGGTGGCGCGCGATGTGTCAAAGTTCATAGAGCTATAAATAGAATAATATTGCCAATTCCCAAAACACTTTCTGTCTTGTGCCGTTTTCTAAATATAAACAGATGGTTTTAATAAAAATCAATAAATAAGAAAAATTCAACTAGGGCGAAGGCTTCTCGTATTAATTTACGAAATTTGTTCTAGCAATGTCGTAAATCATACAGACTGCCATACGGCACAAGACAGAAAGTGTTTTGGGAATTGGCAATATTATTCTATTTATAGCTCTATGAACTTTGACACATCGCGCGCCACCTGGCGTAAGATGACGGCGTAACTTTCACGATACGGCAAATTTACAAGTTGGTATTAATTCGCGGCAACTGGTTTAAGTTGCCGGTATAGCTAGATTTTTCACGATACAGCGTAAATTTGCGAGTTGGTATTAATTCGCGGCAACTGGTTTAAGTTGCCGGTATAGCTAGATTTTCCACGAAACAGCGTAAATTTGCGAGTTGGTATTAATTCGCAAGTTGGTTCTAGTTTCGTCGAATTTAGATTAGAATCTTTAAACTGCTGGACAAATTCGCAAACTAATTCAGAATCTGTGAACTGATCTTTTGCGTTAATGGCGTTCCATATTAGGGCCGCTGGACAGCCTGAAAATGGGAAACGTTATAAGACATGATTTGCTAAATGACAAATGGTTGTGTTTGGTTCTAATCTTGGTTGACATGTGAAAGTCTAGTTTGTATCTTTAAATCTTTTCTCATTATTCTAGTTATAATATCAATTAAAGGGATATGTTCACTTACTATTCGACCAATAAATTTTTTGTCTCAAAATTTTTTTTAAGCTATTTTAATCCATAATAATATTCACTACTCTCCCTTGAAATAAGTCTTCAAATCCCAGTGTAGCCATAATTATGAGCGTTTGAAATTCAAAAATATGACTTTATGTTTAGTAAGACTATGCATTATATAGAAAACATAATTTATACATAAATAATTGAAGGGATTATGCGATTTTTGTGCAGTTCTAGTTCTGGGGGCTATTAACATAGAAAATGCTGAACATTCCCCTTTAAGGTACATAGATTAACTAATATGACATGGCTTTCATCCTTGAATAATTTTTTCAAACCATCTTGAAGTATTTTAAGAAGATGTGTTGTACTCTCTCAAAGAAAAGGTCAGCTTGCAGTCCGTCTGCTTCTATTTGATGATGTCATTTTTAACCTTTGTTATCCAGTTCATGTTTTTACTAGTTTGTCCACTACCTAAAGACTATTCTATTTTCTCAGGGTCCTGTCAGTCAGTCAAACCTATTAAAACTAATTAGATGACAATTTCTTTGGCAAATACAGTTAGTAAATTTGATACACTTGGACTCTTCTTAATTCTTTAATTCAACAAAAATTCAGACTACTTAAACTAATTCTCAAAGTGTTTGGTATGCTTGACATATTTTTGTACAAATGACATGTCCATGGTTACCTATATCAAAATTTTATTATGGATGTCAAAATCTGTAAGCTGAATAAAAAAACAATTCAAGTATTTCAAATAATACTTCTAAGTAATCAGTTTAACTTCATAATATCAAAATGATCTAAAATTGAATACATAATGCTTTCTGGGGTCGAGCTCAATAATTTTAACATTTTCTTATTTCACAATCCTGATTCTGTCAGTCCTAATAAATGATTTTAAACACATTGTATGTATTCTAAAGACAGCATTATTCTTTAAAATCACTTTATATCATAAAAAACAGGTTGCACTTTCTTTTTTTTCATCTTTAACCCACCATTGACATAAAATTGAAATTATGGTCACTTTTATTTGAAATATTAGAAATTTAGACCACGTTTGTATAAAAGCTTAAGCTTTTTAATAATTGTCAATTCATTATATTGCATTGACTATAATACAACAAGCATAGGGAGGGTGCACTGCATGTATGACAGCATTGTGACTAATATTATGACTCGGCCACATTGTGATAGGTGGACACATTGCCCAGTAAATGGGCAGGGAAGACAACTCTTGTTTGGAGATTGATTTTGATTGACTGATATTAATGCACGAGAAGAACTGTAAAGAACTAAAATTTCTTCAATATGGTGATCACTGTATACAAGGTTATCTAGCACATCTAGTTCCATAGTTTATACGTCTGGTAGAACAGATCACAAATTTATAGTATTAATTACAATCTACTCACCATGATGCAATTTGCCTTTCCAACTGCCCAAAGATTCACTTTTCTGTCTTCTCCTCCTGATACCATCACTCTGCTCGACTTGTGACCTAATGCTAGACATTGTACATTGGCACCATGAGCCAAAAATTCCTCTGAAAATACAATACAAATAAATTGAACAGCTGTTTAAAATATAAATTTATTTTTCATACATAAAACAAAATGTCAAGGGCAATAACTCAAATAATATCAGATTTCAAATGAACACACCAATGTTTCAATAAAATCTGATGGAAACTGTAGTTTTCATTGCGCTCAAAAACAAATTTAGATGCATGTCATGGGCAATAACTCAAATACAGTTCATCTGAAAATTTGAACCTGACTGAGAATTCATCAGTAGAGATGCTTACATGCATACCAAGTTTAATTAAGATCGGAAAATAATTGTAGCCTCTATTGTGGATATAAATCAAATTTGATGTGTTTTGATTAAGTCAAGGGCAATAACTCAAAAAGTGTTTGTCCGATTACTGTCAATGTCAAACTTTGACGAATGAAGAAAGATCTCCTTCACAGGTCAATTGACAACTGATATAAGAGTTCACAACCAACATTTTTATATAACCCAGCATGATGCCATAATATTCCAAGAACCGACTGAGCTACAGCTTTGTTATAACAATCTATTTACATTGATGACATATTCATAATATAATAGGATGGTGAACAAACAATAGAATAATGGGTGATGTAACATGTATTATAGATACAGGTCATCAAAAAACCTAGTTTACCTATCTTGACCCTTACCTCTTGTTAAAGGGATATGTTCACCATCTATGTTCACTATTAAACCTTAGTCTCAGAACCTGGAATTTTTTAATCTCAGCTTAAATCAGTAATAGTGCAATATTTCCCAAAAATTTCAGCCTTCTAATCCCTATGCAAGTCAAAAATATGACTCATGTTTTAGTGAGACCAAGATAGAAGACAAAAACAGAAAATGAAAATACTGTAGTTTGTACTTATTGTAGTGAGAAATAAGAACATGAAAGTGTCCATGGATATGTTGGCATTTAAGTTTCACTGACAGTGATCTACCGGAAACTACTATTGATATCTATGTAGATCACTGTCATTAAACGTGTTAGTTTAAGTGGAATAGCAAGAACCACAGACATTGGAATGGAAATTGGAATGGCCCATATTGATGCTATCAGTGTCCCTGATACACATACAAAGTTTAGAAAACCACATTACAATCCCTTTAAAGACACAAGAATTAATCAATTTCGATAAAGTATGACATGTTTTACTGTAAAAGTGATGATTTTTGTTTAAAACATACGGTACATTACGATAAGCTTACTGTTTGAATGTCAATGCATGTGAGAAAAGGTAAGAATATCAAAGATAAAACGAGAAACATTGCAGAGTATGAGTAAGCCGTACAAAACAAGATGACTGCCTTTCATACCTTTATGAATCTCATTTGTTTCAAGTTCACTTCTTTCTCCTTGTTGGTGAATGCTTCTTCATAGAATTTTGTGTTGTGTAAAAACTTATTAAATATATTTATATATAGATAGTGGAAGAACGATTGCATATATTTTGTTTATACTTTATAGTGTTATCATGTTATGTTATAATTATTGCTCAGTTATTGCTTGGGCTCAATTGTAAAAAGGTCTTTGGCTTTATGCCTAAATTGTCAGTCAAATTTTTTTTTTTTTACCAGAATCTGGTACCTGTGTTACTACACTAGGAGAACTAATCTACTTAAAGAGAGAGAGAGAGAGAGAGAAAAGAGTATGTGTCATACAAATGAAGATATATATTCTCTGTTTCAGAAGTGAAAAGAAAAGAAGAAGATTTAGATCTAGATAATAATGCTACATTTAGTAGAGCACCTATAGTGACCTACCCTACAAAAAAATGTTATTTTATTCACTCTTTCTCTCACACATGCCAGAATATACTTACGAAGTTTCCATCCTCTTTTTTGTTGAGCCATTTTACATTACAAAAGTGTACTCCAGAACTTAAATTATTAGTTTACAATAGTTTTCTCTATCAATATTGTCATGGACGGACAAGATCACTAAGGCACAAAATAGTTCATCCAACATTCACGACTTGTCCGACATGTTGGAATTAGGAATGGAATCGATTTCTAAACAAAGATACCAATAATTTCATTGGTTAACCAAGAATAGATTGACACTTTTGGCCAATCAAAATGATTGTTTCTATGGGGGCTTATAATATTCAGATATAACTATCCAAACAGACGACCCGTACAGTAAACAAAAACATCTATGTTTTATTCAGACAGTTTTGAAAAGCACCGTCATCCAAATTTACATCATTACAAACGAAGAAGATATAAAATCTAACATCTTATCAGTCATATTCAAAACCTATGTAAAAGGTTTAGCAATGAAAACACGACGGGTTTTATGTTTAGATAGACTTTATTGTCATGCGCAAAGATGTAAATAAACTTTTACTTTAGTGAACACCTTTTCTGAGTTTATTTCAGAAAAGGGATATTACATTTACATCATGAACAAATTACTGCAATCAAAGCATTCGAAATTTCTGAAAAATCTGACAAAGAGAAATATTCATTATGTTCAAGGACAATCACCAGAGCCTAAAATAAGAGAGTATTTTTATTTTATAGATCATCAGGGTCAGGTTTGTATTCATTCGTTCATTCAGTCTCATCAGATGAAGTATGGTGGACTATGGCTGCCATAGCAAAAACAATCTTTACTTACTTATATGTTGAATAATGTTTTATTTTATTTTCAATATCTTTATTTTTTATAATTATTTCATTTTTTTACATATTTAAAATTTTATTTTATTTTTAAAATTTTCCATTAGAATTTTTTTCCATTAAAAAAAAAAAAAAAATTCATTTTCCCCTTCTTTGCCATAAGCCGAGGGCTGCCATAGTGTCTTGGTTATCAAGTCTTTAACACACGATTCATTTTTCTGTGAGTTGTCTACTTGTTGCTCAAGACTACTATTGGATAGCGGTAAAATGTGCCGAAATCGAGCTAGCGGACACTTGCTGGCAACCACGAACAATAGCCCCGTTTACATTAGGCCTCTATAAAGCGTTCCGTTCTCGTTCCGGACCAGGCCGCGATAAAATCACAATTTTACCCCGTTTACACCAACAAAATTATGACCGTGCCGAGAAATAATACTGTAAGCGGTCGACCGTTCTCAGACGCTATAGAATGGAACTCTTCATGAAAGAGGTGAATTTAGACATCAAGGTAACCCGGATGAAAACAAAAATTCCGCTGGAAAAAGTGAAGGTCGACTAATGCGCATGCGCAGTAATCCGTTCTCGGCACGGTTACCGTTTACACTTCACAAATTTATCGAGTCCGTTCTGAGAACGGTTCCGCGATCACCTCTTTGAGGTGGGCCAGAATTGGAACCGTTCTGAGAACGCTCGACCGTTAAATTTTGTAGTGTAAACAGGGTTTATGAATCAAGATAGCGGACACTAAGAAAATTCAACAAAAAGGGGTAGATTCGTACAATCTGGTATGTTTAAAGAAATTACTATTTGATGCATCCTCGCGATTCAGCCAATCAGCTACGTCGATACAAGGGTATTTATTGGGATTCCCCCACTGGAGATAAATCCAACAACTACCTAGTATGTGATATCAGCTTGCTGAAACGGGCGTTATAACTTGTCATTCACCACCACCATGGAGATAAATCACTCCACCCAGGAGTTAAACACAAATCAGCATCGTGTTTTCAGACCAAAATATAATTGTCTATTGCAAAAGATAACGATAAAACCATCTTCCTGTGGTCAAGTTATTCTCTTTCACTACCGTACATAGTAAAGGAGAAAGGTATGACATTGGGATGATGTGATAAAACATGACAAATGAAATAGGCTTCAAAATCACCAGGAGCCCTGTTTTGCCACCTTTAGACCAGGATAGATATGTGTTTAAAATATTCTTTAGTTTCTATCAGGTGTAGAATCTAGGAATTTCTGCTTTTAAAGGGACAGTCTGAATTTTTTTTTGGACAAAAATTTTTTTTGCTCAAATTTGTGAAAACTTTACACCAAAATCTGTAACTATGTGCCCTTTAATGTATCTGAAAGTTTTAACTAAAAAAATCCATCCGTTAATTTTTAAACGCTAAAAACATGCTAAAATTGTTAAAAACCTTACGTAAGATTTTTAAGTGTGTTATGTTTTTTGGACGCTAATAGGAAACTACTGAATGGATTTGAGTAAAATAAACGCCAAATTGTAGAGAAATGTCCCTCTTGTATATTTGAAAGGTTTCAGCTAGAAATATTGAGCCATTTAAAGGGCAAACACCAAAACTAGGTCAAATTGCTTAATTAACAATAAGTACTCCTTATTTGTAATTAACCCTTTAAAACCAAATTCAGTTTGATCAAGAAGATATAGAGATACCATAAACATACTTTAAAAATATTCTCAATTAGTATTTGCGATTTTTTTGAAAATGGAAACTTTTTTCAAAAAAGCAGAATGGCCCTTTAATCCAAAAACTATACTCAGACGTGGGCCGACCAATAGACCTATTTCATAACTAACTAGGCCTAATGTTAACTAGGCACGGACCATCTTTGACAACATCAAGTTGGAAGTTGAAAACGCAATATAAAATAGTTACTCATGTGTGTTTCAGTTAGCTCTTTGTAGACAAGAGAAGTCTGGATGCCAGAGACTTTACAGATGACGTCATCAATGGAGACGAAAGTAGTGCGATTTATCCGATTTATTTACGAATGCCCTGTGATTGTCTGTTTGAATGATTAATAAATCATTTTCGTGGTTTATTTTGTCTTGTTGGAGTGAAATGACATCTTTATCAAGCTATTCTTTCTTACTTACGTTCATGGACACTGAGTGTTATAAATACCATGATTTATTTCCTTGGGGTAATTCAAATAAATTTCCGTTTACTGACGTCGCTGATCGGCTGAATCGCGAGGGTGCATCAAATAGTCATTTCTATTAAACTTGATCGCCCTTTTTCAGCCTGGGTGTTCGAATCTACCCTTCTTCGTCAAATTTTCTTAGTGTCCGCTACCTTGATTCATAGTTGGTGGCTGCCAGCAAGTGTCCGCTAGCTTGATCTCGGCACATAATAGTAGTCTTGAATAACAAGAATTAAGTGAAGTGAAGACTTGATAACCAAGACACTATGGCAGCCCTCGGCTTATGGCAAAGAAGGGGAAAGTGATTTTTTTTTTTTTTTTTTTTAATGGAAAAAAATTCTAATGGAAAATTTTAAAAATAAAATAAAATTTTAAATACGTAAAAAAAATGAAATAATTATAAAAAATAAAGATATTGAAAATAAAATAAAACATAAAAAAAAAAAATTAAAAAATAAAATATAATAAAAATAAAATAAAAAAATATTAAAAATAAAATAATATAAAAAATTAAATTAAAAAAAAATATTAAAAATAAATTTAAATTAAAGAAATTGAAATAATATTTAATTAAAAAAAAATAAATAAAATAAACTTAAAAAAAAAAAAAAAAATGATAATAATTTCATTAAAAATGAAATGAATGAATAACATTTATAAAAAATAATCTTTAAAAAAGGAAATTATTCAACATATAAGTAAGTAAAGATTGTTTTTGCTATGGCAGCCATAGTCCACCATAGATGAAGAGTATCAGATGGTTTAACCACTGTTACCCAGTATGAGTATGCCTCTGATAGTTAATTTGACAGAGTTGTTGGTTTGAGCAGAGTCAGATTTTCTGCACCTCGAAGTGGGCAGGGGTTCAAAACACATTTTCATATGATGCACCATGTAGTATAGTCAGATAAAACCTGCCGTTGAGCGGGTCAACGTCAGGCTGCCATGCTGTATCATTTCATTGCGGAAATTCAAATCCTTTATTAAGCCCCTGTGTCCTTGAAAATTGGCACATCTCGATACATTGTCATAAAATATTAAATAAAAATGTAAATTAAATGATCTCCTAGCTCAATAAATACCTTTTATTTTGATCGAAAGTTTCCAAGCGAGAATTCTATCAGTGATGGCTGCCATAAAGGCGGAGCTTACAGGTCGTGAGTGAGTTATCTCTGGTTATTTATGTAAACTCCGCCCACATCCGCCAACTCTTCTGTCAAGAAGGTGGGAAAATGGGTGCAAATAATGGCGATTCAAGTCGACCTGGGACTGCTTCAAATTTTGTTTCAGTCTTAGACGGCACTTTTGAGAGTTTCTTGTTAAGTTTTTGTATTCCATCGATAAGAAAATTCTTCGAAATTTCCGAAAAACGTAAATTTATAAAGGTAGGCCAATTCGTTAAGACCTGAGAGTCGTTCAAATGCCGGGGACCCTGGTCTCCGGAGAATCGCTATGGATTTTAATAGGACAGATCCCCAACTACATGTAGTAGACCTAAACCAATTTTGTCTAGTCTGCGCTGCGGTTCCATCAACACAAAAAGTCTCACAGAGTCAGCAGGTACAAGTTATACAAATTTAATAAGGCCTGATTTGACCTAGTTTTTTGGACCCATGCAAAGGCTTCTCCAGCCAAAAACTGTCAAAGTCAAAATACATCGCAGAAGTTGTGAGTAGTGTCAGCTTGTTTCAGACTAATAATGGTATTTAAAGACTATCCTGTAGTCCAGCCCTAGTGATTTTAGGCAATTGAGCAGCCAATCAAACTCAAAGATGGCTGACTGTTTAAATTTCACTAACAATCGTACCCTAATCTCAGAAACATGAATTTTTAGCTAATCAGTAATATAGTTCAAAGCTCTACCTCAAAATTTAAGTCAAATCCAAGTGTATCCATAATTAAAGGGATTGTAAAGTAAACTTTGTATGTGTATCGGAGACTTGATAGCATCAATTTGCGCCATTCCAATTTCTATTCCCACGTCTACGGTTCTTGCAATTCCACAAATACTTACACGTTTATAGATGTCACTGACAGTGATCTGCAAAGATATCAATAGTAGCTTTCAGTAGAAAAATTGCGGAAAAAGTGGAAAATTGATCGATAACACAGTTATGTTCACAATTTGATCATGAAGTCTTCACTTATACTTTCTATTTTTGTCTTTTCCATAACATATTACAGTTTCACTAAAATACAAGTTGTATTTTTACTTTCTAACATGAATAACTATGGATGGATTTTAAGGCTTAAATTTTGTTTAGGTGTGAACACAATGGGCTTAGCTAGAACATTGGCGTTCCTTAGACTAAAGGTTCTCTGGATGAAAGTGTACCGGTAACTTGAAATACTAAAAGACAAACCTCAGGCTAAATGCTTATAAATCTATTTCCATTATTGTTGTTTTTCAGCTATTTTTAGATGATGCCAAAATGAAAAACTTCACATCATGTTTCAAGGGTAGGCAATTTTGAGTTTTACGCCATACTTTTTCTGTTAACCTATTTGGGTTAATAAGGACACAAAATAAAGGGGAATGTTCAGCATTTTCAATGTCAATTTGAGCCTTGAATATGTGTAAAAAGTGTCCAGAAGTACTAGAACTGCACAAAAATCGCATAATCCCTTCAATTATATTCATACTTAAACATTTAACTTTCATATTCTGTATTTGTATTTTCTATATAAGGCATAGTCTTACTAAACGATGAGTATTTTGCGATTTTTGCAGTTCTAGTACTTCTGGAGGCTATTAATGTAAATTAAAGACTCAAATCCCCTTGAAAATACTGAACATTCCCCTTTAACTTCATACCTTAGTTTCTAGTTGTTCACAATATATCGTTGAAATTTAAGCCATAATTATCATCGTTTGAAAGTAAAAAATACCACTCTAATTTTAGAGAGACTATGCCTCATATGGTATATTTGAAGGGATTAGTCAATGTCCTTTTGAAGGCTTTATATATATATTCAAGACACAAGTCGACCCTAGAAAACACTGAGCGTTCATTTTTAAATACATTAACAGTTATTTTTATTTTCAGAAAAGGCATTTTTGAAATTTTTCTTCACAAGAATAAAGAAGAATGAAAGTGGAAGATATGAAAAAGAATTTCCTTTTATTTCACCTTGTGGTAGAGAACGAAATTTTATACATTGTGATGATACACCTATAGTTTATACCCACATACTTTCACAATTTAAAGATGATAAAGATTATTTATCATACGCAGGTGCTGGAGACCTACTTACTGTCTTGTTTGAACCAGAAAAAGTCTGTATGTTACCCCAGTCAGGAAGAGTGTACCATCCAGCAAGTTTAAAAGTTGGAGGTGTTGGACTTATCAAATCTAGTTTGGCTATAGAATTCAGTAAACATTTTGAATTTGAAAATGGTGAAGAAAATCCACCAACTCAATTTACATGGAAAAACGAACGATTGAAATTAACTAACAAAATTTTACCGTTGCTTCAGAAGAATTCTATTGAAGAGTGATAATTTGGGTTATGTTTATTTCTGTCCTATGTGAATCATGTGAACCAATGGAATATTTGTATGGTTATGATCATCTTAATTTATCAAATGTGTACCAAATTGTCTCACATCTGACCCTTGATCAAGCAGGCTGATATCATGTCACTTAAACATATATTATATCATCAATGTGCTCCATTCCGGTCTACTTGCAATAAGCACACAGTTGAAGTGGAATTACTGGAACCACAGATCTATGATTGGAAATTGGAATGGTTCAAATTGATGCTATCAGTATCTCTGATAGGCAAAAAAAAAATGTTACAAAACTTTCTACAATCCCTTTAAAACCCCACTGTGTGTTACTTTACAATTATTGCACTATATATCGATGACTTCATAGGTCCCATAACGAATAGTGTTGACTTATATATATATTTATGCATTTTATGACTTATAACTTGTCAATGCAAAAGTGTAAATATAATATTTATCAACAATAAATTACTAATACAAATTACTCTACGAATCGGGCCGGACAGTTTGTTAAATGAAAAATGAGGAAATTTTGATGAAACCTGCATGCACTAGTCAGATGGTCTCCGACGCGGGTCTGAGGCAAAGTCGCTTCAATGTCCTGTACCATCACTGCAAAGACTCCACAGTCTCCTTGGTGTCCAGCAAGTTTTGAAGACACTTCACAAACAAATCACACAGACATTTCTTCTTATACAGATAAAATTAGTCTCTGCGACTTTGCTGCAACTGATGGAGATGTGGTGAAGATGTCTTGAAATGTTCGAAAACCTCGACATAGGCCTGTTATGCTAACAGCTAAATTATATAAAGAAATGGAATGTAACAAAAATTAAATATAAATTTATTTTTTCTTTGATTGTAGTTGAGGTACAGGTAATAATGGTTTATAATAATGTATAATATAATAAATAATTGTAAAATTAATACTGTAAAATAACAATCCTGCTAGCCATATCCATACAAACATATTCTGTCCTTTAAATTCTAATAAATATGCTGGTTGTAGCCATAACCCCTGAAAAATCAACCAGTACTAATAATAAGAACTATTCTGATACGAAAAATAAACACAAATTTTATTGCATTTAATATATATATAAATATCATAGTTATGAATAACTAGCAACAATATTTCAAACTTCTGACTTGATTTTGAAAGAAACAAATCCAGGGGCATGATAAATCAGTTTATTGCCTTAGGATATGCCATCATACACATATTGTATGAGAAGTTCAGGTATCGTATGTGATACGATACTATACCTATCATTGCATGAGAAACTAAGGAATTTTTATAAATCGATAAATGAAATTTTCTTGATTGATTTGACTGAAAATATTTAAAAGATGGTGTTCTCAAACTTGGATAATAATAGTGTCCACAGTATACAAACAGAATCAAATAAACCATAAAACTAAGTAATTTTCCATAAAATTACAGGTTATTATTGAAAAATGCTTAATAAATAAGGTAGTTATGACACCAGACAATGGATATAAACTCTAATTCACCAAGAGAATTTTGCTTTTTTGATCATTCGAAGATGTGGTAAGCTTATTCCTTTTAATTTTCTGTAAAAAAAAAAATATACAAACCTGGCCAAGAAACCATGAGACTATAAACACTATAGCTTGCTTCCATGATAACTGTATTGATGGTATTATTAATGGTAATAAACTAAGATACCATAAAAAATACTGAAATATTAATTTATTTATTATTGTTCAAACAGAAACATTAGTCAGACACAATTTTTAATGGCAAAGATAGTGCAAACATACAAACTCTGCAGATCCAGGGGTGAGTGGGATAACAGTTGAGGTGCAGATTCCACTTATGGGAGAGCTAACAGACACAGGCATCCAAAGGGTGGATTGTGAAGGCTTCTGACTCAAGAAAAAGTTAACAAGATTAATTTAGTGCATTCTGAAATAGTTTTGGGGCAAAAATCATATTTGAAATTTCCTGAGTTCATTTTGAGGAACAAATGATTTTTCTTGGCGACGCAAGAGGAGCTCCTGACAAATATAGTAGACAAAGGAATTCCACCCTAAAAATAGATACAGAGAGCTGGTTAACATAATCCGCTTGAAAGAAAATTTAATGGAAATATATACTCCAGAACACTAGACTTACCTGTGATGTACATATTTTATTAGTTGTAACAAATATAAAGGTGATAAGAAACCAACTAAATGGAATATCATGATAATATTTCACAGAGAAAGTCACTACTAACATCAGCTGGGGTAAAAATACTAAAAGTTTGATCCACAACTCAGAATCTTGTTCAGCTGTCAGGTATAACATATAAAAATAGGGTGAAAAATTATGACGTATGTCTTTCCTGACTATATGATATAAGTAGGATTCATATAGAAACTTCCAGCCATACCTAAAATAGACAATCAACAAAATTATAAAATTCACTGACATGAAAAAGATAGCTTGCCAGGCAAGGTAATATACGCCCACTGGCAGCTTTGTTTGAAAAAGAACATTTGGCAGAAAATAGCAACCATCAAATATTCCACCTGTAGTCATAAGCCTACATTTCATTCAGAACTTAAATTAAGTGTTGTCCAAACATTTTTTTCTCGATTTCATCAAGGGTAAAGCATTCATCAAGTTTAGTCAAAATCTGTCTCTGTTTATGAGCTAAAAACTAAAACCTATTTTGAACAAGGAGGGCAATAAGTCATATCAAATATTTTTTTGATTTTCGATAGTGTTTATCGTGTGGTAATAAACTATTTCAATAGGTTTCATTAAAATCTAATAAAAAAAAAAGAATTGTGCTTTCTAGAGTATTTACAAACTAAAATTCAACGCGTTTTAAAGAACAAGGGCAATAATTTATATTAAATATTTTTTGATTCTTTTGATTTTCAATAGGGTTCATCCTTGGGTGATAATAAACAATTTCAGTAAGTTTCGTCAACTTCTGTAAAGAATTGAGACTTGCATAGTGTTAACAAGCTAAAAATCGAACGCGTTTTACAGAACAAGGGCAATAATTCATATTAAATATTTTTCGATCTTTTCGATTTTCAATAGGGTTTATCCTTATGTGATAATAAACAATTTCAGCAAGTTTCGTCAAAATCCATAAAGAATTGTGACCTGTAGAGTGTTAACAAGCTCAAAATCAAACGCGTTTTAAAGAACAAGGGCAATAATTCATATCAAATATTTTGCGATTCTTTTGATTTTCAATAGGGTTCATCCTTGGGTGATAATAAACAATTTCAGCAAGTTTCATTAAAATCCGTAAAGAATTGTGACCTGTAGAGTGTTAACAAGCAATTGTGGACGGACGGACGGACGGACCGACGGACGGACAGACCGACGGACCGACGGACATGGGTGACGGCAATATACGCTCCACATTTCATGTGGGCGTATAACAAGGTTGACAAATCTAACGGTACTGCTTCAACTTATACCAGAATCAAATCCAAACCATGGTAGCTCTATGTCAGCCCCGCAAATCTACATCACTGACATATGGAAATAAGGATGACATGGTACCAAGAAAAATATTTCCATGTCAGCCACTTTAACCTGCATCACTGACATGTGGAAATAGGGCTCATAAATGTGAAGGTTCTGCATTGACTCATATAAGAATCAAAACAATCCATGATAGCAAGAAATTTTTTTTTCACAGAATTGACATATATGTGACTCTTTTGGCCATACCAGAATCAAAACAACCAAATGAAACACATTTGATGAAGTACTGTATAGTAATGTCAATTCAAACTGGCTACTCACCAATGATAAAATACAACTATTAAAATTGACAAAGTCAAAACACTCACAATCCCAAACACAAGTCTTTTCTTATTAGGTAACAAAAGTTTAAAGAGCTTCCTTGAGAATGTATCACTTTGGAGTATTTGAGGAGACAGACTAAAGTATATTGTTAATGCATAAGTTATTGGATAAATTTTGAAATGAACAGTAATTCCGTACAGTATGGCTGTGAGAAACACTTTTTGACTATACAATGACATCATTGTTATTAACACCAACATAGTCATCACAGATTCAGCATTACCCCGAGCAGATACAGCTATTGGTAAGGGGTTAAACAGCCACATTGAAGAGTATATTATTGCTTGCTGAGTTGAATATCGAACATGTTTCATTATACGATATATTAAATATCCTGTTATCACATCACATATTACAAATACCAGTTTACCAAATAATGGTGATAAAAATATATTAGGTGTTAAGATAAACGCTAATATTGGTGTATATCTATAAGTTGCTCTATTATATGGTGATTCTCCCTACAAAAAAATATATATAACATATCAAATTGTCCGGAATAATCAATGTTGTAGACAATGCTATTAATGGTGAATTCTAATATTGAAATCAACAGTGACATATCAAGATCCGTATGCACCATAATCAATAAAAATGTAGGAATGTTTTTTAGATCCGAAGACAGGATGTAGTTCAGTCCAGAAAAGCATCTGAATCTTGATATCATTTTCTGATATTTGTCAAACAATTGGTTGTAATGTAATGGATTCTAGTCGTGGTTGGCATTAAAAGTGGCTACAGTAAGACAAGACAAGCCTACACCAATTCATAAAAAATATTTAATCACAAACTGATGATACAAAAACAAATTCCATGTTAAACAATTATAGAGAATCATTTGAAACAATCCTCACCTGATAAACAAATTTTGCTGCATCTGTAAAAACTTGATAATCTACATCAGTAAACTTTACTATCATGTTTCTATCTTGCCATTCACCATAACCTACCAAACCTAATCTAATAAGTAAGGCAGCTAGTAGATAAACCACTATATTGTTACTGTAAAATCTTGAATACATCTTGGTTGGTATGATAACAGTAACACTGAAAAATAACAAAAATTACCTGTGCCAAACTTTGGGAATGTTCAGAATTTCCGATATTTCTAAATAGCATCAAGAAGTACTAGAACTGCGCGAAAATCATATAATAAAAAATAAAAAATTCTGAGACTAAAATCTTTTTGGTCGTACAGTTAGTGAACATAACCCTTTAATAAAGAAAAAAAGACGACACTTTCCTAACAAGAAAATGATCAAAATACATGTCTGAAAATTAATGAATTTCGAAATCATTAATTTTCTGGTCTTTTAATTTTTACCAGGCGTGGCATATAGCCGTTTGAATGACTTTTAGCTATTGACCACGCGTGGCAAATAGACACTTTCCTACTATCTGGTTTACTTATGCTGCTATTTTGCCTTCCAATTCAGGAAAAAATAAACCTACGTGTACCTACCTACAGCCTAATTCTCCATTTATTATGTATCTATATTTTTTCAAGTACAAACTATGGAATTAAAACCATTTAAGGCAGTTATTGACTAAATTAAGGAGAAATTTAGTCAAGCAACTTAACAAGAAAAGAGTTATCTTTCCTTGTCAAAGAAGCGAAAGTAGGTCTTCCGGTAAAGATTTCACCACCTGCCTTCAAAAATTAATCTGCAAGGTAATCCTGTCTGGCAAGAATAAAACCAATGATCTATATAAATAACATATAGATCAGTGGATAAAACGCAACCTGAAATTATTCCTCAAAAAAGACCTTGTCGTATGCCATGGAACACACTGTAATCTAAAGTAGATTAATGTTTTTTGTTTTTTTTTGCATTGCCATTAGTATTAGTCCGAGAAGTCCATTATTTTGATTGGCTTCCTAGTCCGAAACTTTCTGACCTCTGATAGCTAAATTGAAAAAATTATTTTTGATTTGCAGCTTTCATTTTATTTTGTCTTTCAAATTAGCCAATTAAAGGCAGGCCTTATTTTTAATTAATTTTCTCTAGAAATCCATATGGATTCCTGTATCTGCATTTTGCAGGAATCTTCAAAATCTTAGAATTACATTGTGGTCAAATAAAGTTAGCAGAATCCCTTTCCACCACCAAGTTATTTTTGATAATACCAACATTAATGTTTAAGCTTTTTCTAAATTTACTTCAGACATATTAAAGCGATACTACGTCTTAAAATGAACCAAAAAATTAAGTTCTCAAACTTGGTCAATAAGAGTATATTCATCAACAGTGTCCAAAATATACAAACAGAATCAAATAAGCCCATAAAACTATGTAATTTGCCACACAATTACAGATTATTATTGATAAATGTCTTAAATTGGATTAAAGCGATATTACCTCTTAGAATCAGACTGAACAAAAAAATTAAGTTCTCAAACTTGGTAAATAAGAGTAGGCTATGTATTCATCAACAGTGTTCTAAGTATACAAACAGAATCAAATAAACCCATGAAAATATGTAATTTTCCATACAATTACAGATTACTCTTGATAAATGCCTTAATTTGGATTAAGGCATTTATCAATAATTGTATTATAACATAGTTTTCTGGATTTTATCAGATTATTTAGGTAATCTGTTTTATAGTTATGCCACTAGGTTTGTCCCCTGAAGAATATATTCTCCTATTGACCAAGTTTGAAAATTTGATTTTTTTTTTTCATTCTAAGACATATAGTATCGCTTTAAGGCATTTATCAATTTTTGTATTTAAACATAGTTTTCTGGATTTTATCAGATTATTTAGGTAATCTGTTTTTATACGCCCACACATTAATGTGGACCAGTAAAAAACTTTGTGAAATGGTTTGTGTGTCTTTTACTTTATTGAACACTCCTTAAACCTTTGGACCCACTGCATCTTCATTAGTTTAGGCTTTTGAACGATCATCATTTTATGAAGCCAAATTGGATTCCTACCATCAGAAGAATGTTGATGAAACGTTACCAAGCAACCACCAAGGAAAATGACATCACTCAACTGACTTTTTATGTGTGTCTGTCCCTGAGGAAGGGGGCCTTTGTGCCTTTGAAACATGTTGGACTTTAGGACTATTAGTTTTTCTGTAGCAGATTATTTTTATGAATGTTTACCCATGTGTTATGCTATAGAGTATCCACATTATTTGGATCAACTAAAAATGGACCAGTAAAAAACTTTGTGAAATGGTTTGTGTGTCTTTTACTTTATTGAACACTCCTTAAACCTTTGGACCCACTGCATCTTCATTAGTTTAGGCTTTTGAACGATCATCATTTTATGAAGCCAAATTGGATTCCTACCATCAGAAGAATGTTGATGAAACGTTACCAAGCAACCACCAAGGAAAATGACATCACTCAACTGACTTTTTATGTGTGTCTGTCCCTGAGGAAGGGGGCCTTTGTGCCTTTGAAACATGTTGGACTTTAGGACTATTAGTTTTTCTGTAGCAGATTATTTTTATGAATGTTTACCCATGTGTTATGCTATAGAGTATCCACATTATTTGGATCAACTAAAAATGGACCAGTAAAAAACTTTGTGAAATGGTTTGTGTGTCTTTTACTTTATTGAACACTCCTTAAACCTTTGGACCCACTGCATCTTCATTAGTTTAGGCTTTTGAACGATCATCATTTTATGAAGCCAAATTGGATTCCTACCATCAGAAGAATGTTGATGAAACGTTACCAAGCAACCACCAAGGAAAATGACATCACTCAACTGACTTTTTATGTGTGTCTGTCCCTGAGGAAGGGGGCCTTTGTGCCTTTGAAACATGTTGGACTTTAGGACTATTAGTTTTTCTGTAGCAGATTATTTTTATGAATGTTTACCCATGTGTTATGCTATAGAGTATCCACATTATTTGGATCAACTAAAAATGGACCAGTAAAAAACTTTGTGAAATGGTTTGTGTGTCTTTTACTTTATTGAACACTCCTTAAACCTTTGGACCCACTGCATCTTCATTAGTTTAGGCTTTTGAACGATCATCATTTTATGAAGCCAAATTGGATTCCTACCATCAGAAGAATGTTGATGAAACGTTACCAAGCAACCACCAAGGAAAATGACATCACTCAACTGACTTTTTATGTGTGTCTGTCCCTGAGGAAGGGGGCCTTTTTGCCTTTGAAACATGTTGGACTTTAGGACTATTAGTTTTTCTGTAGCAGATTATTTTTATGAATGTTTACCCATGTGTTATGCTATAGAGTATCCACATTATTTGGATCAACTAAAAATGGACCAGTAAAAAACTTTGTGAAATGGTTTGTGTGTCTTTTACTTTATTGAACACTCCTTAAACCTTTGGACCCACTGCATCTTCATTAGTTTAGGCTTTTGAACGATCATCATTTTATGAAGCCAAATTGGATTCCTACCATCAGAAGAATGTTGATGAAACGTTACCAAGCAACCACCAAGGAAAATGACATCACTCAACTGACTTTTTATGTGTGTCTGTCCCTGAGGAAGGGGGCCTTTGTGCCTTTGAAACATGTTGGACTTTAGGACTATTAGTTTTTCTGTAGCAGATTATTTTTATGAATGTTTACCCATGTGTTATGCTATAGAGTATCCACATTATTTGGATCAACTAAAAATGGACCAGTAAAAAACTTTGTGAAATGGTTTGTGTGTCTTTTACTTTATTGAACACTCCTTAAACCTTTGGACCCACTGCATCTTCATTAGTTTAGGCTTTTGAACGATCATCATTTTATGAAGCCAAATTGGATTCCTACCATCAGAAGAATGTTGATGAAACGTTACCAAGCAACCACCAAGGAAAATGACATCACTCAACTGACTTTTTATGTGTGTCTGTCCCTGAGGAAGGGGGCCTTTGTGCCTTTGAAACATGTTGGACTTTAGGACTATTAGTTTTTCTGTAGCAGATTATTTTTATGAATGTTTACCCATGTGTTATGCTATAGAGTATCCACATTATTTGGATCAACTAAAAATGGACCAGTAAAAAACTTTGTGAAATGGTTTGTGTGTCTTTTACTTTATTGAACACACATTAATGTGGGCGTATATTGTAGTCGCCCCTGTCTGTCTGTCCGTCTGTCCGTCCGTCCGCCTGTCCGCCTGTCCGTCTGTCCGCCTGGCTGTCCACAATTGTTGTGGACACGATAGAGAGCTGGTTTCTTGATGGATTTTGATGAAACTTGCTGTTAGTGTTTGTTATCACCCAAGGAAGAACCCTATTGAAAATCAGACGAATCGAAAAATATTTCATGGGTTATTGCCCTTGCTTTTGAAAATATCTTGTGGACACGATAGAGAGCTGGTTTCTTGATGGATTTTGATGAAACTTGGTATGAGTGTTTGTATTGACATTGGGATAAACCCTATTGAATATCAGAAACATCGAAAAAATATTTTATGAGTTATTGCCCTTGTTCTTTAAAACGTGTTCATTTTCAGCCGTTACACTCTCAAAGTTGTGGACACGATAGAAAGCTGGTTTCTTGGTGGATTTTTATGAAACTTGCTGTGAGTTTTTGTAATCACCCAAAGATGAACCCTATTGAAAATCAGATGAATCGAAAAATATTTCCTGGGTTATTGCCCTTGCTTTTGAAAATATGTTGTGGATACGATAGAGAGCTGGTTTCTTGATGGATTTTGATGAAACTTAGTATTAGTGTTTGTATTGACCTTTGGATAAACCCTATTGAAAATCAGAAACATCGAAAAATATTTGATGAGTTATTGCCCTTGTTCTTTAAAACGCGTTAATTTTTCAGCTTTAAACAAAGTTGTGGACATGATAGAGAGCTGGTTTCTTGATCGATTTTGATGAAACTTGCTGTGAGTGTTCATAAGCACCCAAGGATGAACCCTATTGAAAATCAGACTAATCGAAAAATATTTCATGGGTTATTGCCCTTGCTTTTGAAAATATGTTGTGGACACGATAGAGAGCTGGTTTCTTGATGGATTTTGATGAAACTTGGTATGAGTGTTTGTATTAACCTTTGGGATAAACCCTATCGAATATCAGAAACATCGAAAAATATTTGATGAGTTAATGCCCTTGTTCTTTAAAACGCGTTAACTTTTCAGCCTTTAAAAAATTGTGGACAAGATAGAGAGCTGGTTTCTTGATGGATTTTGATAAAATTTGCTGTGAGTGTTCATAAACACCCAAGGATAAACCCTATTGAAAATCAGACTAATCGAAAAATATGTCATGAGTTATTGCTCTTGCTTTTGAAAATATATTGTGGACACAATAGAGAGCTGGTTTCTTGATGGATTTTGATGAAACTTGGTATGAGTGTTTGTATTGACCTTGGGATAAACCCTATTGAAAATCAGAAACATCGAAAAATATTTGATGAGTTATTGCCCTTGTTCTTTAAAACGCATTAATTTTTCAGCTTTAAACAAAGTTGTGGACACGATAGAGAGCTGGTTTCTTGATGGATTTTGATGAAACTTGCTGTGAGTGTTTATAACCACCCAAGGATGAACCCTTTTGAAAATCAGACTAATCGAAAAATATTTGATGGGTTATTACCCTTGCTTTTGAAAATATGTTGTGGACACGATAGAGAGCTGGTTTCTTGATGGATTTTGATGAAACTTGGTATGAGTGTTCATAATCACCTAAGAATGAATCCTATTGAAAATCAGATTAATCAAAAAATATTTCATGGGTTTTTCTTGCTTTGTTGTGGACTCAATAGGGAGTTGGTTTTTTGGTGGATTTCGATTAAACTTGGTGTGAATGTTTGTAATCATCCATGGATAAACCCTTTTGAAATTCAGACCGATCAAAGAAATATTTAACATAATAAGGTTATTGCTCTTGAATTTAGAGAACATGTCATTCTCAGAATCTTTCATTTACTGACAACTCTTGTCAACCCCCGGACGAATTGGCTGCCATTATAAAAGTGGGCGTATTACGATGGCCATCGCTATTTTATAGTTATGCCACTAGGTTTGTCCCCTGATGAATATATACTCATATTGACCACGTTTGAAAATTAATTTTTTTTGTTCATTCTAAGATGTAGTATCGCTCTGACAAATGTCTATTTCAATAAAGAATATAAAATATATCAAAGGGAATCCATGGATTCCCGTAAAATTGATTTACGGGTGTCCCAGCAGGAATCAGATTCCCGAATTGAAAAATAAGGTCTGAAAGGGATATATATGTTCACTATCTGTCTGACCAATTAAACCTTGGTCTCAGAACATGGAATTTTTTAGCTCAGCTAATCGTGTTCACAACTCTCCCTAGAAATTTCAGCTTTCAAATCCCTTTACAGTGTAGCCATATTTTTAGCATTTGCAAGTCCAAAATAAGACTATGCAATAATAATTTTTATATGCCCACACGTATATTGTGGTTGCCCCTGTCGGTCCGTCCGTTCACATTTACCTCATTCTCACTCACAGGTTACAATTCTTCATGGATCCTTTTGATATTTTGTATGTGTGTCAATATTATTATGAAGATGTGCACTTATTGAATTTGGTGATGATTCGATAATTTTCTTCTGAGATATTGCGTAAAACTTTGATACCAGTATCGCGTTCGTTTTTTTGCTCGTGCTCACTATACAGGCTAAAATTCTTCATGGATCCTTTTGATATTTTGTTTGTGTCAATATTATTATGAAGATGTGCACTACTGAATTTGGTGATGAATCGATAATTTTCTTCCGAGATATCTCGTTCATTTTTTTGCTCGCGCTCACTCTACAGGCTACAATTCTTCATATATTTTGTATGTGTGTCAATACCATTATGTGGATTTGCACTATTGAATTTAGTGATGATTCGATGATTTTCTTCAGAGGTATCACATAAATTTCTGTAATTGTGTTCATAAAACTCCGATATCGCGTTCGTTTTCTACAATTCTCCATGGTTTCATTTGATCTTTTGTATGTGTGTCAATATCATTATGAAGATGTGCACTGAATTAGTGATGATGCAATGATTTTTATCGCATAAAACTCTTGATATCACGTTCGTTTTGGAGTTTACATTTACCTCTTTATCAAGCTGCTGGTGGGCGTATATGCTTGCGAGACTTGCCTCAAGCCTATGTTTTTTATAGAAAACACATAAAATACTAGATAGATGTTAAATTTTCGTGCAGTTCTAGTAAACCTACTACTGGAGGCTTTTAACGTATAAATTCAAGGTTTTCTCTTGAAAATGTTGAACATTCTCCAGTGTTTTTTTTTTAAAACTTTTAGGCCACTTTTTAATGAATACGATATTGATAAGTTGTTTTTGTGTATTCCAGAGTTTTCTGTTGAAGATGGGTGTAAAGGGGTTAACATCTTTTATTGACGACAACCCAGTTCTCTTACAAGATTTCAAACTATCTGACTGTAAAGTTATTTTAGATGGTAATAACTTTATACATTTTGTTTATCAAAATTATAATGAATCACACCAATATGATGGAGACTACTATAATTATTTTAGAAAGATTGTCCAGCTATTTGACAGTTTGAAACAATGTAATGTTGAGGCAATTGTGATATTTGATGGAGGTTATGATGTGTCTGATTCAAAATTAAGAACAACATTGGATAGAGCTGAAAGACGCGTTGTGCAAGCATCTCATAATTGCAGTCTCCTCCCTATCATGGCTGGAAAGGCTTTTAGGAAAGCTCTAGACGAACTTGGTGTTTCGCATGTAACTTGTAATTTCGAAGCAGATGAAGAAATAGCAATTCTAGCAAATCAATGGAACTGTTCTGTAATCAGCAATGATAGTGACTTTTTTGTGTACAATTTAAAAGCGGGTTTTCTTCCTTTAAATTATGTTGATTTTCGTCCCAGAAAGTTAAGTGCCAAAGTCCAGTATATTTCTGCTCAAAAGTATCATTTTGATCACTATCATCATGTTTTAGACAATTTTCAACCAGAAATGATTCCTTTAATAGCAACAGTACTTGGAAACGATTTCATCAAATATGACACATTTTCTGCGTTTACTCAGAAATTCAACAGACAAAAGTACAGAATCAAATCTGCATCAAATGCTGTATCAAAAATAACAGCCATTTTGAATTATTTTGATCAGTTTAAAACATTTGAAGAAGGTCGGAGTGCGATAACAAAAGATTTTGTCACCAGTGGAGGTGTTGCCAGTTTACAACATGTGATTGATCAGTCGTTGAATAGCTATATGAAAATTTACTCTAAGAAATCAGTAGTGGCAGACGTGATTGAAAATACCTGTGATTGGAGAAAAATAAAACAGAATGACTATTTTAATCAACCTTTACCTCAGTGGTTTACTCAGGGTCTACTCAATGGAGAAATATCACCACTTGTACAAAATATGGCTATTCTCCATAGAGTGTTTCTTCCATGTCAACAAGAGCAGATTACTAAGCCATCCTCTAATAAAATATCCATGTTTATCAGACAAGTTATCTATGGTGTACTTTTTCAAGGCTCGCCAAAGATATATGAAACCAAAAATGGTAAAAAACATAAATCAAATAGAAACACTCAGGTTGAAGAAGTGGATAGAAGTCTGAAAACGATTGGCCATTTTTATATTGAACCAAGAGAGACTTTGACTCATTATGGAAAATTGCCATCTTTAGCAGAAGTTAGTAATTTGAGTGAAAACCAAAAGTGTTCCATAGTGATTCATACTTTAGGTGTTGCTGAAGGTTTTATTTCCAAATTTAGTCCAACAGATCAGCTTTTGATGTGTGTACTTAGTTATTGGGTGTCAAATTCCAATGTTTCTCTCATTCAACTTGAAGCACTTGTTCTGACTATCATATTTCTGAAAATGAAGTGCTTAGATGATAATAACGATAACCTTGGTGTTCAGCAGAAAATAGGAATAGGTAGCTTCTTTCATAATAAAGTTCAAAGCATTGATGAAGTGGTGAAGTCTTTATCCATATCAGATGTTCAAGATTTAAACAGTGAAGTTACCAAACCTTTAGAAAATGGAAAAAGATGGAACAAATCAGACCGTCTGCCTATTGAAGTCCTTCATTCATATGCTCAATACCAATCTTGTCTGTTATTTACCCTCCTGCTTAATGAACTACTACAGTCACCCTTCCAAGAACCAGTATTATGGCAAGTTTATGATGGACTTGTTGCTTATCATTTCAATAAATGTTTGGCATTGAGACATGCTGGCTGTTCAGATGGGGAGGATATATTAACAGAAATTGAAAAGCATCCAAAATTAGTAAAACTGTATAAATCTATTGCTCAAACTATTATGAATAGTGCTAAATCACGACCCAAGAAGTTGACGAAAAGTGAAAAGCGGAAAGCTAAAAGTGCCATGGACAATTTTCATAAATTTTCAGGATTTATAACAAAATTAGGATATTTATTAGTGATTTTGATAGCCATTTTTGTAGCTTACTCATTAAAAAACATCCATTGAAAATAATTAGGTCTGTGTTTTTTTTTACAGATTATGGTTGCTTAAAGCTATCATGCTGTAACACTCTACAGGTCACAATTCTTAACGAAATTTGACAAAACTTACCAATAATGTTTATTACCTCCCAAGGAAAACATGTTCAATTTTTAGCTCATAAACACTCTTGAGAGGCACAATACTTGACGGATTTTGAAGAAACTTGGTGTGAATGTTCTTAATCACCCAAGAATGAACCATATTGAAAATCAGCAAAATTGAAAAATGAAATTTCATTAAATTGTTGGCTCGTTATCACTCTAGAATACATAATCCTTGATGGATTTTGATAATATTATCACAAAAAGTTCAAAAGAAGTGTATGACTGAATGTTGAATATTTTTTCCTGTAACTGTCAAATATATTTGTTTCAAGTCAAAGCTACCAGTGGGCGTATATTATCTTGCCTGGCAAGCTATCTTTAAAAAGAAAATAATTGAGCCATCTGCCATTAGTGTGCCATATTGACTTACTATAAAACCCTTGTAAGTCACGCCCATCATTCAGTTGATATACAGCAACACTCTCAATGATAGGGTCTATGGTGTCAGTCTAATTAAAATCAGACCCTAATTTCGTTTCGTTCTGTTTTTTAAACACTACATTAGGGTCTGAGAACCATGTGCGATAGAAAGTATCTACGTGCACTCTGACCCTACCTTGATAAAAATGACCTGATAAACTAGTCTACAGCACTTAGGAATCCTAGAATGCACCTATTGTTCGTGAACAAAATCCCAGCGCGGGAGAGGGCAAAGATCTGATTGGTTAAAACCAGAGTTAACATCATTAAGGTTAGGTCAACATTAACGTGAACATTTCTTATCGCGCCTGGTTCTCAGACCCTAATGTAGTGGTTAAAAAAACGGATTTAAAAAAAATCGAACGAAACGAAATTAGGGTCTGATTTTAATTAGACTGATGAATTGATTTCATAGTGTAAAAATCTGCACAATTAAGTTTGTTCATTGAATAGTAAATTAAAAAAAAATATAGAAAACATTTTGAGATTAAATGAATTTAATGTCAAAGCATGATAATATAATCAAGTCTTGATCATCTATTATGGTGGCACAGATTCAAGTTACAAGTTTAAATTTATCTGTTCACATGATCAACATACTTTCTACACACATTTATTCACCATGATCTTGAAATTCAATATAAATTCACAAGGATAACACTGTTTATGCCTAGTGAACGGCATCAGTCAAAATAGTATCACTAACTCATTCAAACATAGCACAGACTTGATTCCACATGAAGGTTTCTTGAGAGTGTTTATACAGTCAATGTTGCTGTAAGGTCTATTTGTTCACTTCATACACATTATCCTTGCCTCTTTGCAGTCATTGTTTCGTTTCTTTGATCAATATTAATATAAAAGATAACCATATCCATATTCAGTTGACAATATAATTTGTTTTACAATGGACTGAAAAAGAAAAAGACAAAATTTGTTATAGATATTAAAAAATATATCCAGTACCATTTAAAATCTCATTTAACAAGCAGAGAAATATTTAGTGATGTAATCAGAAAAAACGACCACTGGCAACATATAGAGAAATCAATAAAAGAAATTTTTTCAAGTCATTAGTCATTGTAAACAATCTGCTTAAATTGCACTGAATGGTTACTTCTTGCCATTCACTGAACTGATTTTACTCGGTGTTCAAGTGAACTTTGACCCAAGAGCAAATGAGAATCCCAGAACCCCTTGCATGTAGTGGGTAAATCTTTCACACCTATAACTGCATAGAGCATTTGATTTGTTGAATATATAATTTCTTGTAGATATTGAGTGAAATCAGCAAAATAAAAAACACAAAGGTCTAGACCTCCATATCAAAAAGATAACAATATGAAAGATTTTGATTTTAAAAGTTTGACAAGTTCATAATTGAAGAACAAATGTAAATTTAAGCAAATACGAAATTTTATTGTAAGGCCAGACCAATTCTTTTATTGTAAAAATAAAATTCTGGACCAAAAAAAGTGTGAAAGGGAATTAAAAAAAAACCTTAAGGACCAGGAATGACCTGAATTTTCTCATTGTCAATGATTTTTTTTTTAGAATATTTACAAAATTTGTTTGGACTTTACCTATAAATTCTGAGACCGAGTCAGTTCCATCTTCTGATTTAATAGAACCAGTAATATCTTTATTTTCTATAAGTGGTAAAAATAACTGTATGAAATCTGATGTGTATGGTGGAGCTATAACATCTAATACCTTAAAAAAAAGTTTTAAATAAAATACATACACCTCAACAATCTATCTTTGGTTATCCTAATTCAAAAATATTTTTACATTTAAACTCCATTCAATATTAAATTAACAAATAATATTAAATACAGCAAACCTTACTGATACGACTTCTGTGGTTCAAGCAATTCCCATTAAACTGAATGTTTGATGACATCACAAATTGCTGAATTTGCTAGTACCTCACATGACTTTAGCAGGTGTGATATCATCAATCACTTAGTTTAATAGTAATTGCTGGAACCACAGATAGCTGTTTGAAAATGTTAATGGTGCAATTTGATGCTTTTAATCCTTAATCGACATTTAGGGGTATATTGATGCTTTTAGTATCCCCTATACACATAATAATCCATTTAAAGGTCGCAATCAAATTCATCAAACAAATATCTTTTAACAAAAAATATATCTTACCTCAGTTACAAAATATCTGATTAAAGAAACATCTGTATCTTGTGTATCTTGACATTTTCTAATATAAGTAACAACTGGAATAACACACCCACCACTAAACAAATGAACCATTCTGTCCAATAACTTTTTCTTCAACTCTAACTATAATAGAGAAAGAAAGATTCTAAATAAATTCTTATTGACTTGATAAATTAATTATATAGTTCAAAACCGTAGGAGCCCACGACTAAACAGGGGGGCAGACCGACGTATTGCTCGAATTTGACTGATTTTGAAGATTTCTTGCCCGAAAACATAATATATGCCCTCCCTGTCTCCTATGGCTATGATATGGTTTTAAAAGATCTCTTTTAAGTGTACCGGTATGTTGTAGCATCTTAGTCTGACAGCTACTCAGAAGATTTATGTGATCTTTTTAAAGGGGAACATCACATATCTCTTCAATTGACCTTATTCATGCCCCACTTTGAAACCAAGGTTCATATCGCAAATGACTTCATCCACTGATAAAATGGGAAGTCAAATGAATGAAAAGGAATACAACGTCATAAATCACCCTATCAACAGCGAAAAAACTTAAAACTTTAAATAGTTTAATTAATTCTGATTTAAACGATGTAAAATTTGATTAGTTTTGAGCTAGTGGGATTGAAGAAGGGGTGAAAGACGTCAAGTTAGTGATTTTGCTTGTTAGCGTTATGAGCCTCAATTAAATCTAAGATGGCCGACGCATGAATAAAGTCTTTAAAACCTCAAACTATCTATTTCCATATATTTTGTGTTTTCTCTATAAGCTTATGTCGTATTCTCCCTATAAGAGGCAGCATGCAGATATATCGGGTGGGCCAAAAGTAATGTCCCAACTTTTGACCTTCACTATCATCCAAGGCATTTACTCAAATGGACCAAAATTTTGCATATGATTAGTCTATAATATTATCTATCTTTGGTACGAGTTTGAGTGATATCGCATCATTAACCTTTAAATGGCATACAAAACTAAATCAGAGGTAGAAAAATTTAATGCCGGAATGTTGTCATACCATTTGTTTCCTATAAGAGGTGATCATTATGACCTCCATCTTCATTCTGTACAGCTCTCAGTCGCTTTTTCCACGAGGCAATACATTTTCTGACTTCAGCAGTTGAAATGTGATCCCAGCATGTTCGAATTTTTACCTTGAATTCTGTCTATGTGAATAAAGTGCGACCTTAATAGACCTTTTCCGAGAGTGAGTCCCAAATGTTGTTAGTTAGGGGTATTAAATCTAATTGGGCAGTTTAGGTTTTAACATCATCTAGGCCCTCTGTTTAGACATTTTGGCACCTCAAACCCAGGAACATCCCATATGACCCTTGATTGGCTGGTGACACCATGGCACCATGCACATGGAGGGATAATTTCAGAAGACTCCGGCATTAAATATTTCGACCTCTGATTTAGTTTTGTATGTCATTTAAAGGGTAATGATGCTATATCATTCAAACTCGAACCAAAGGTAGATAATATCATAAACTAATTATACGCAAAATTTCAGTCCATTTGAGTAAATGCTTTGGAAAATAGATATAATGGATACACATTGAACTGAAGGTTTACATTTCATCAATGAGCTTTGATAGCTTACTAGTATACTGATATACTGAAATCTTAAATATCTATTATCATTATGAGTTCTTACCCTGACAAGTACATCTAATTCTTCATAAGAACCTTCAAATAATCTGATTAATAAGTCTAAAGCTTTTTGATGTAATAATATATGATTTGTTGCTATCTCATCAACTAGGACTAGATGTATTGGTGTATGATCTGTATTTAGTTTAAAATAACTTGGTTCTGATACAACATTATCTACCCATTTCAACACACCCATAGACACAACTGGAAACCTGTTCATATAAAAAATAGAAAGTAGGTAAACAATTCATAAAAGAACATTAATAGTGACCTTATAATAATAGAAAATTGATAGTGATAGTGACCTTATAATAATAGAACATTGATAGTGACCTTATAATAATAGAACATTGATAGTGATCTAATAATAGTAGAACATTGATAGTGGCCTAATAATAGTAGAACATAGATAGTGGCCTAATAATAATAGAAAATTGATAATGACCTAATAATAGTAGAAAATTAATAGTGATATAATAATAGTAGAAAATTAATAGTGACCTTATAATAGTAGAAAATTAATAGTGGCCTAATACTAGTAGAACATTGATAGTGGCCTAATAATAGTAGAACATAGATAGTGGCCTAATAATAGTAGAACATTGATAGTGACCTAATAATAGTAGAACAATGATAGTGGCCTAATAATAATAGAACATAGATAGTGGCCTAATACTAGTAGAACATTGATAGTGGCCCAATAATAGTAGAACAATGATAGTGACCTAATAATAGTAGAACATTGATAGTGATCTAATAATAATAGAACATTGATAGTGACCTAATAATAGTAGAACATTAATAGTGACCTAATAATAATAGAACAATGATAGTGACCTAATAATAATAGAACAATGATAGTGACCTAATAATAGTAGAACAATGATAGTGACATAATAATAATAGAACAATGATAGTGACCTTATAATAGTAAGAAATTGATAGTGACCTAATAATAGTAGAACAATGATAGTGACCTTATAATAATAGAACAATGATAGTGACCTAATAATAGTAAGAAATTGATAGTGACCTAATAATAGTAGAACAATGATAGTGACCTAATAATAATAGAACAATGATAGTGACCTAATAATAGTAGAACAATGATAGTGACCTAATAATAGTAGAACAATGATAGTGACCTAATAATAGTAGAACAATGATAGTGACCTAATAATAGTAGAACATTGATAGTGACCTAAAAATAGTAGAAAATTGATAGTGCCTAATAATGGTAGAAAATTGATAGTGACCTAATAACAATAGAGAATTGATATTGACCTAATAATAACAGAACACAGATAGTGAACTTATAATAGTAGAAAACTGATAGTGACCTAATAATAATAGAAAATTGATATTGACTTACTAATAATAGAAAATTGATAGTGACCTAATAACAATAGAACATTGATAGTGACCTAATAATCATAGAAAATTGATAGTGACCTAATAATAGTAGAACATTGATAGCGACCTAATAATAGTAGAACATTGATAGTGACCTAATAATAGTAAGAAATTTATAGTGACCTAATAATAGTAAGAAATTTATAGTGACCTAATAATAGTAGAACATTGATAGTGACCTAAAAATAGTAGAAGATAGTGGACCACGGCCATATACGCCTAACGAAAAATTTAATCAGGATAAAACTCAAACCTTTTGATTTAGGTCCAATAACATCCATTTTAAGTTTCAACAAAATTGGTTGAAAACTAAGATAGTAATAGCATATTCAAGACTTTGGGACAAGGGCAATAACTCTGCTTCTAACGATCGAAAATAGCTCAAATTCGAACTTGATCTTCGTTTTATGAATATGTATACACATATCAAATTTCATTTGATTTCGTCAAAAACTCTAGTTTTTAGAGCGTTTACCAGCAAATGTTGATGGACGGACCGACGAACGGACGGACAGGGTGCCGACAATATACGTCCTCATAGAGAGATGAGGGTGTATAAAAATTGATAATGCCTAATAACAATAGAAAATTGATATTGACCTAATAATAATAGAACATTGATAGTGAACTTATAATAGTAGAAAACTGATAGTGACCTAATAATAGTAGAACATTGATAGTGGCCTAATAATAGTAGAAAACTGATAGTGACCTAATAATAATAGAAAATTGATATTGACTTAATAATAATAGAAAATTGATAGTGACCTAATAATAGTAGAACATTGATAGTGGCCCAATAATAGTAGAACATTGATAGTGACCTAATAATAGTAGAACAATGATAGTGACCTAATAATAGTAGAACATTGATAGTGACCTTATAATAGTAGAACATTGATAGTGACCTAATAATAATAGAACATTGATAGTGACCTAATAATAGTAGAACATTGATAGTGACCTAATAATAATAGAACAATGATAGTGACCTAATAATAATAGAACAATGATAGTGACCTAATAATAGTAGAACAATGAAAGTGACATAATAATAATAGAACAATGATAGTGACCTAATAATAGTAAGAAATTGATAGTGACCTAATAATAGTAGAACAATGATAGTGACCTAATAATAATAGAACAATGATAGTGACCTAATAATAGTAGAACAATGATAGTGACCTAATAATAGTAGAACAATGATAGTGACCTAATAATAGTAGAACAATGATAGTGACCTAATAATAGTAGAACAATGATAGTGACCTAATAATAGTAGAACATTGATAGTGACCTAAAAATAGTAGAAAATTGATAGTGCCTAATAATGGTAGAAAATTGATAGTGACCTAATAACAATAGAGAATTGATATTGACCTAATAATAACAGAACACAGATAGTGAACTTATAATAGTAGAAAACTGATAGTGACCTAATAATAATAGAAAATTGATATTGACTTACTAATAATAGAAAATTGATAGTGACCTAATAACAATAGAACATTGATAGTGACCTAATAATCATAGAAAATTGATAGTGACCTAATAATAGTAGAACATTGATAGCGACCTAATAATAGTAGAACATTGATAGTGACCTAATAATAGTAAGAAATTTATAGTGACCTAATAATAGTAAGAAATTTATAGTGACCTAATAATAGTAGAACATTGATAGTGACCTAAAAATAGTAGAAGATAGTGGACCACGGCCATATACGCCTAACGAAAAATTTAATCAGGATAAAACTCAAACCTTTTGATTTAGGTCCAATAACATCCATTTTAAGTTTCAACAAAATTGGTTTAAAACTAAGATAGTAATAGCATATTCAAGACTTTGGGGCAAGGGCAATAACTCTGCTTCTAACGATCGAAAATAGCTCAAATTCGAACTTGATCTTCGTTTTATGAATATGTATACACATATCCAATTTCATTTGATTTCGTCAAAAACTCTAGTTTTTAGAGCGTTTACGAGCAAATGTTGACGGACGGACCGACGAACGGACGGACAGGGTGCCGACAATATACGTCCTCATAGAGAGATGAGGGTGTATAAAAATTGATAATGCCTAATAACAATAGAAAATTGATATTGACCTAATAGTAATAGAACACAGATAGTGAACTTATAATAGTAGAAAACTGATAGTGACCTAATAATAGTAGAACATTGATAGTGGCCTAATAATAGTAGAACAATGATAGTGAACTTATAATAGTAGAAAACTGATAGTGACCTTATAATAGTAGAACATTGATAGTGGCCTAATAATAGTAGAAAACTGATAGTGACCTAATAATGGTAGAAAATTGATATTGACTTAATAATAATAGAAAATTGATAGTGACCTAATAATAGTAGAACATTGATAGTGGCCTAATAATAGTAGAACATAGATAGTGACCTAATAATAGTAGAACATAGATAGTGGCCTAATACTAGTAGAACATTGATAGTGGCCCAATAATAGTAGAACATTGATAGTGACCTAATAATAGTAGAACATTGATAGTGACCTAATAATAGTAGAAAATTGATAGTGACCTAA
Organism: Lottia scabra; assembly: GCA_029955415.1. Classification (NCBI taxonomy): domain Eukaryota; kingdom Metazoa; phylum Mollusca; class Gastropoda; family Lottiidae; genus Lottia; species Lottia scabra. The sequence goes on from JARJEI010000001.1 coordinate 17,975,779, forward strand.
TAATAATAGAAAATTTATAGTGACCTCATAATCGTATAACATTGATAGTGATCTCATTCTAGTCGAAAATTGATAGTGACCTAATAATAATAGAACATTGATAGTGACCTAAAAATAATAGAACATTGATAGTGACCTCATAATAGTATAACATTGATAGTGATCTAATAATAGAAGAACATTGATAGTGACCTAATAATAATAGAACATTGATAGTGACCTAATAATAATAGAACAATGATAGTGACCTAATAATAATAGAACATTGATAGTGACCTAATAATAGTAGAAAATTGATAGTGACCTAATAATAGTAGAAAATTGATAGTGACCTCATAATAATAGAACATTGATAGTGACCTCATAATAGTATAACATTGATAGTGATCTAATAATAGTAGAACATAGATAGTGACCTAATAATAGTAGAACATAGATAGTGGCCTAATACTAGTAGAACATTGATAGTGGCCCAATAATAGTAGAACATTGATAGTGACCTAATAATAGTAGAACATTGATAGTGACCTAATAATAGTAGAAAATTGATAGTGACCTAATAATAATAGAAAATTTATAGTGACCTCATAATCCTATAACATTGATAGTGATCTCATTCTAGTCGAAAATTGATAGTGACCTAATAATAATAGAACATTGATAGTGACCTAAAAATAATAGAACATTGATAGTGACCTCATAATAGTATAACATTGATAGTGATCTAATAATAGAAGAACATTGATAGTGACCTAATAATAATAGTACATTGATAGTGACCTAATAATAATAGAACAATGATAGTGACCTAATAATAATAGAACATTGATAGTGACCTAATAATAGTAGAAAATTGATAGTGACCTAATAATAGTAGAAAATTGATAGTGACCTCATAATAATAGAACATTGATAGTGACCTCATAATAGTATAACATTGATAGTGATCTAATAATAGAAGAACATTGATAGTGACCTCATTCTAGTAGAAAATTGATAGTGACCTAATAATAATAGAACATTGATAGTGACCTAATAATAGTATAACATTGATAGTGATCTAATAATAGAAGAACATTGATAGTGACCTCATACGAGTAGAAAATTGATAGTGACCTAATAATAATAGAACATTGATAGTGACCTCATAATAGTATAACATTGATAGTGATCTAATAATAGAAGAACATTGATAGTGACCTCATACGAGTAGAAAATTGATAGTGACCTAATAATAATAGAACATTGATAGTGACTTGTATTTCAAACTATTTAAAGCCACATAAGCCCAGACTTGGACATTGAGAAAAAGCCTTTTCATCGTATTTTTTTAAAGTTAGCACTTAAAAATGAATATTGAAAAAAAAAAAATTCGATTCCCTTTCGTGGTTCCAATTCTACAGCCATTTGAAGGAAATTTTGTTTGTTTACGTTTCAACACTGTGTTGATTGAGGGAGACGTCAATAACTCAAAAGCTCCGCCCACTACTAGCACGTGCTACTGGAGATTGGAGTGTGACGTCATTTAACTAACACGCCCCCCGCTTGACCTCATTAGCATTTTATTTATGGAAATCATTTTATTAGATCCCGATTTTAAATCCAGCTGCATCGAAGCCATCTGAGTACCCAAAGCCGTGAATTTTAGTTTTTTGACTTAATTAAACATCAGAGATTAAGCTAGAATACCTTTTGTCCCGAAATCCCGTAAATTTCATTTTGTAAACAAACGAATCCCGCAGTGTGCCTTTAATAAAAATATTTGATAAAAGATGTTACTATTTTTAAACATAAATGTTAGTTAATGCATTTCAATTCATGTACCAGTACATAACCTCAATGTATCAAAGCTATGAACACATAAAGCAATGATCAACTTACTTTAAACATTGAAATAAAGTACCAACATCAGCTATCAGTTCTGAGGAACCTTTATTGACAGTACATAATGCTTGTGTTTTTTCTAAAGCTTGTATAGTTGGTTTTAATTCTTCTTTATTAACTGATTTCCGACCTCCCTGTAATACAGATTATTTACAAGTTATATCATATATAATACAAGAGCATAGCTCAATTACCGTGAGGTAGAGAACCTCCCAAGATTAATCAAATTTGTTTATAAACTGCAGATATTAGAGTGTTAAAAAAATGAGGAATATGGGTACTTAGTCAGCAAAAGGCAGGGGTGAGAGGCTGTCAGTTCTGATAAGAATAAATTTTGACCAAGCAAAAATGTTGAACACAGCACTAGAACGTGACAAAATATTATTTTACAAATATTGCAGACATTTTTTCTGACATTGTCAATATTGCCTAGAACTGCTGGTAAACTTGCACTGTTATACACTTATTGTAACGTCCATGTCAATATACCGGTATAAAAGAAATTTTCCTTGGAAAATTTGTTCAGATTTCATAGGTCATTGAAAAATGTCAATATACATTTACACAATTGACAATATTTCCTTACCTTTTTTAAAATATCAACTACACTAGCAGCATAAGCTAGTAGATAAATATATTTAGATTTATGATCTGGATTAATTCTTGATGATAGTTTAAATAATGTATCTATCAATAAATCTGCAAATATACACAACATTCTATGACTTATTACATAAGTACTTAATTGAATCATACCCACTACATTTCATTTAGAATTTAAAAAGAGTCTTATTAAATCACATTCTATGGAATTTTGTCCAAATTGAAATAGATTCAAAATCAATACTAACCATTCAAAAAGACTGCTAAATTATAGATTATAGGTATTTTAAGTAAAAATGTTAGCGATAAAGAAATGAGCTTAAATTTTAATTGATATGATCCAAGTAACTTAAAACATAATGCTAGACTTCTATCAATTGTCACGTTACTGAGTGACTCTGAATGGACCACTTTTTAGCCAATGTTGATCGATTGAAAAAGTAAGTGAGGTTCTAAAAGTGGTTAGACAATACAAGCTTAAAAATGAATATCTTAATATGTACATTCTCTGGAAAACGTATCCACAAACTTTTATTTCCACGAAAATAAATAAGTTCACAGTACTTACTTAAGAAGGCTGGTACCCTGATTAAATCAACAGGAGGAGGATCTGTTTCACTGTACATTTTAAATAACTACAAAATACACATATAACTTTTTATTCAATTTTAACAATATATTTAGTTATTCAAATTTCCATGATATTATAAAAAAATGTATGCAATATATTAACGTATTGGATGTTCTCTTTCAAATTAGAAATTTATATTTTCAAATTACTTCAAAACTAGAAATTTCCTTTTTTTTCTTCTTTATCTTGGTGTTTTCATAAGTTTATACGATGAAGTATCACAAAGATACGAGTCGTATTGTTAAGTTGAATAATAAGGAATACAAACGAATTTGAAAGCTCAAATTTTGACGGTAAAATGTGAACACTATTTCTAGTTCTACTAAATATTGCCTATTCTCTGAAACTGACAAATAATAGGTGTATGGATGGTGAATGTGTCCTTTAAGATGATATATGAACTCACTTAATTGAATTTATTCATGCCTGGTTTGAAACCGAAGTTCATCAAATTACGCCATCCACTCATGAAATGAGATTTCAAATGAATGAAAAGGAATATGACGTCACTAAACATCCTACCTATCAACAGCGACTCTGCCCTTTTCTCCGAAATATGTGAAGAAACACTTCATATGAAAGTATTTTTTAATAGGGTAATTTATTCAGATATTAACAATATAAAATATAGATAGTTTCGAGCTAGTGAGAATGGAGAAGAAAGAGTTTAAGACCCCAAGGAAGTGATTTTGCTGCAGTGACAAAATGTTGCTTTTGTTTGTTTGCGTTATGAGCCTCAATATGGATCCAAGATGACCGACGAGTGACTAAGGTCTAAGTATTTAGAAGATCTTACCACAGTTATATCAGCTGGATTTAAAGCTTGTCTTGATAACATTGATGATAAAGCTTGACAGGCACGTGGATAAGCTGCAGCACCACATAGAGCCATAGTGATAGGTGTAATATCTAAACCCCTAAAATAAATCATGTTAATTTGAATGTATTTTAGCCGAAATGTGTGGTATATGTGATGATATATAATATCAATCTAATTTGTATGCAACTACTGCAGTAAGGTCTAACACCAATCTTCATGACTTTTCATTCTGTCATTTTGCTTTGCAAGATGTTTTAAAGGGTAATAGTAAGTATTTACAGAGGTTATTTTAGGTATGTTAATAGTCAATAGAAGTATGAGGACTGCAGGAAAAGAGAACAACCCTTTAAACATGGGTAATTATGGATATACATAAGTAGAAATGAGAAACAGATACATGTACAAGTTAATAACTAGAATATTCTACATACTTTTCATTAGCACATCTCTGTAACTCTTGACATAATCTTCTAATATTAAAACCACCTTTAGGCTCCTGTGCTAATATATGCATTAAAACTTGACTGTAGAGATAAGTGTGTTCTCCATGACATACCATTTTCTAAAATTTAACAATTTCAAATTCATTATAATCTATACCCATCATCATTAGTTCATCATTAGTTAAATAAGAAGGGTTCTGCCTGGGGGTTTACTTGGCCTGTAAATCAAATATTTCAATAAAAACATTATCAGAAGGAATTATGCCAGGGAAATCAGTTTATTCAAAACTGTTCACCCATATCAATGCAAAGTCATGTTAAAGGGATTGTAAAGAGGTTTTCAAAACTTTGTATGTGTATCCTGGAACCTGATAGCATCAATTTACACTATTCAAATTTCCATTCTGATATCTGTGGTTATTGCAATTCCACTAAAACTAACTCGTTTTATGACGTCACTACCAGTAAAACATGTCAGTTTTAGACTATCGCTATCGGTATTATTTTGAAGCTGTTACTTACATTGAAATACAAATAATGTGTCTATTTACATTTATTGACGAAATCAAATTAACTTGAAATTTCCAGAAATGTACATCATGATTAGAATGCTAAAATATCCAGATTTCAAATGGGTATTACAGATATACTGACACTAAGTCTGTGACATTAAATATTAAGATTAAATAAACTGTCTTCACTCCAAACAGTCATAACAAATAACATCGTAATGCAAGTATACTAACAGTAAACTCTTGAAGATTTTTTTCTATAGCATCCTCTCCACCTTCTAGAAATGAAGAAATAGACGTTCTTAACACTCTGGAGAACACTTCTATTTGATGACAAGCTGTCGACACAGAAGTTATCTCTCCTTGATAACCAGCATCAGAAATTAACTGTAAAATAAACCAAAATATTACATTTTATGATTAATTCAAGAATCAGTTATTGTGAATTTTTTCTTGTTTTTTTGGGATCCAACAATGTAAGCCCAAAATAATTTTTGGAAAGCAAATAGTCTGGTTTCTTGTAAGTTTGGTTTGGGGGCTGTGATGACTCAATGAGTTAGACTAATGCTCGCTACCTCAAGGAAGAGATGATACCTTCGGATTTTTCAGCCTGGTTTTTCCCTGTCAGTGATGCAGGTTGGAAGGGTTCACAAGGAAAAAGCGTCATTCCGATGGGACAATAAACGCTATACACATTAAAGATCCCTCAACAATTGAAAAAAAAAAGAGTATGCAAATGCCATTGTCTTGGCAAAATTTCTCTCAAGGCACATTGAATGGTGTTTGCCTTCCTCATTAGCCCAATAGGTTTAGATTTCATTTCATGATCAAATGTACTAATTCAGCTTCAACATATAACAAATAGCTAAGAAAGAAAAATAAATCAAGGCACATGTAGGCCTACTTTTGCAACCATAGATTCATTCAATCAACTATGGGATGACGGGATAACTTTGTTTATTCAAAATCAAAATCAATGCTCACATTCACACTTTGAACTCTCGAACAAAGTTTTTTCTTATTTTTATCATTAATTTATTACCTTAATAGTAAAATTCAACATAAGACAATCAGGATATTCCTCAGCTAATTTATAAAATAACAGACGCCATGTTGGATACTCTATCATTTCAGCTAACCAAGAGGGAATCTAACAACAAAAAAATTAATCAATTGAAAGCAGTCTGCCTAGGTGGCATTGTTAAACATAATCAAAACAAATTTGTTATATTTGACTGGTTAGATCTTGTACACAATACCACACTACAAATATAATTTAAAATTCTGTACATGAATATATACATGTGTATAAGAAATATAGCAAGATTAGACTAACTGAAAGATATAGGCTTAAAATTTCTCTTTTGGACTAATGTACAGTACCGTGCAATAAATATTTGTACAAAATGGCTGCGTGGTTACATTCACTCTACGACCTTACATACATGAACATCGCTTGGAAATTATTACAAAGGGGGAATACCATCATCTATTTATCAGAAACCTTGGACATGTCCAGGTGAACAATTAGCAAGTTTTAAGAAGCATGTAGAACGAAGGGGATACATAGTATACACCCGAGACGAGGAAGGCAACCTATTTCTATGTACGAATATATATTGCACGATACTGTACATAGACAGGTTCTTAAAAGGATGAATTAAGACACTAAAGAAATTTAATTTTTATTTCAAATATGGGACTGTTTTATTAGATGAGCTAACAGTCCATGTATATGTGGTCCATTTATAAAAAAAATCCACTTGCACTCATAAGATACCTGAGTAGTTCAAAATAACAGTGAACAAATCCAAGGTCAAAACATTTTCTGGTCAAATATTCCTTTTAACCTTTATTGTCAATTTTATATCAAAATATAAAATCTTCACCCACCTCTCCTTCACTGGTAAAAATAGAATCAGCTTTCTTAGGATCAAAACATTTGATAACCATTTCTTTTAAATGAGATTCTACCAAAACTTGTACCTCTTTTATGTCAACACCTGTTTAATAGAAAATACTTGGTTTCTTGCAGATACAGTAGATTTTAAGAAATTAAATTTTCTATTAAATTTGATTATACTTCTTAGAATAAACACAACATCTAAATATGTCGAATATCACAAAGAAATTGTTGAAAAAAACAAATAAAGTATTAAAAGAAATCTAAAATTTTTCAACAAATACATATATCGTTTATAGTCACTAAAACTAACACGTTTTATGATGTCACTGACAGTGATCTACCAGAAACTACTATTTATATCTATGCAAAACTGTCGGTAGTGGAATTGCAAGAACCACAAACATCGGAATGGAAATTGGAAGGCTTTTCAATTTGTTTAAATCTACGGAAAAAAGAAATTATACTAATTACCTTTCTGGTAGTGACTTACCTATTTGAATCAACCATTCAGCAAGGACATTAACAGTTTGAGCTATAGCTGTATAATTCTCTGATAATAAATCTACCACTTTCTCTGGTGACCCCCCAGCTTGTAAATACCTATATAGGAGGAAAAAGATATAGTTGCAGGGTTACATTGAATGTAAATACTATTTAAAAATGCATTGTAATATAACAGGATAATCTTACAATTATGCTTAGAAATAACTGGTGCATTATCTTTAACCAAAGTGATCTCAGGTTAAAATTTTTCTGTCATTTCAAATTTCACAAATATTTAAAATAAAATTTTCAACTGCATGCAATTTGTCTTAAAATGTCTTCATAGGCCATAGAAATATAAGGTCTGATATGTTAAAAGCTAATGCAGAACTTCAATTAAATACACTGCAGGGCCCATTAATTGATTTTAAACCAACTTGATTAAGGATTTTGAACTAATGAGCTCTTACTTTTTTAAAACATTGAATATATCTGGTTCCATGATATAATCTTTCCTTGTGAGAGATCCTAAACATTGTTCTTGTACAGTATGTTCATCGATACCATCGCCATCATCACCTGACTACAAAATAAAATAATATAATTACTGTACTGTAACATTATTGTCCTGACATCCATAAAGTTTTGATTATTGGAAAATTTTGACAATACCCCGTTGTATTGCAGAACAATACTTAATATCATTTATCTTATCTTTTTGATGTTTTACACCAACAGTTCTGTCTTCAAATCATGGGTCACTAGTATGACCACTCAACAGCAGGTTTTATCTGACTAGGGTCACTAGCATAACCTTCTAGGGTCGTAGGGATTGTCTAAGGTTGCAAGAATATTATGTGTTGGGTCTAGTTGAGCGGGTCAACGTCAGGCTGCCATGCTGTATCATTTCATTGCGGAAATTCAAATCCTTTATTAAGCCCGCGTGTCCTTGAAAATCGGCACATCTCCATACATTTTCATAAAATATTAAATAGAAATGTAAATTAAATGATTTCCTAGCTCAATTAATACCTTTTATTTTGATCGAAAGTTTCCAAGCGAGAATTCTATCAGTGATGGCTGCCATAAAGGCGGAGCTTAGCCTACATGTCGTGAGCGAGTTATCTCTGGTTATTTATGTAAACTCCGCCCACATCCGCCAACTCTTCTGTCAAGAGGTGGGAAAATTGGTGCAAAGAATGGCGATTCAAGTCGACCTGGGACTGCTTCAAATTTTGTTTCAGTCTTAAACAGCACTTTTGAGAGTTTCTTGTGAAGTTTTTGTATTCCATCGATAAGAAAATTTTCGAAATTTCCGAAAAACGTAAATTTATAAAGGTAGGCCAATTCGTTAAGACCTATGAGTCGTTCAAACGCCGGGAATCCTGGTCTCCGGAGAATCGCTATGGATTTTAATAGGACGGATCCCCAACTAGTGTTGGGTCATACAGTACAATGTAGTAAGAACTGTATACGGGGCAATAACATAAAGAACGTTTCGGACTATTTTCATTTATTGTAGGATCAAAAGGCTACAGACAGAATAAAGAAACATACCCCTAGGTCTTCATCAGACATTGTTTCATCGTGCTCATCATCTGAGTCTGCCATTTCTGATATCCCTTCTTGTATTACAGCTTTAATAAATCACTGCATTGTTTTTATGATACATTAGAAACAAAACACTGCTGGAAAAGCGAAAACTTTGTTTATTTTCCTAACTTCCGGTTTTAAAATAATAAAAATAATTACCTCCCTTTAAATAAAAAAAAATCATAGAATATTGATGTAAAAAATCACAATGTGATGTATACAAAATGTAATAGCTGTAATAGTTCTAGTATAGTAGTAAAGAAGATTATAATCACCATCAGGTGGTTCGAAAAGAATAAACATAATCTGCTGTCAGCGACAACTGCCACCACTAGGGGAGAGTGGGGAAAAATGTCCCCCTTTTGCTTTCTATATAATATTTTTTTAAGGCATAACTCGGGTCCGTTTGTTGTCCCATTTGTTTAGTAGTTAATGCAAAGATCTTATATACGACTCGTACTTTAGAGTGACTATACATTATATAGAAAAGACATGTACAGAAAATGAAAGATGAATGTTCAGGTACGGTTTAAATTGAAGGGATTGTAAGATTCTGTGCGTTTCTAGTACGTCTTGAGGCTATTTACATATATCCATGGCCCAAATTGACTCTTGAAAATTCTGAACATTCCCCTTTAATATCCCCCAGTCACTGGTTTTGGAGTTAATAAGACATTTTGCCAAATTCCCGTACTTTTTACAATTTTTTTTTTTAGTATGAAAATATAATTTAATCATTAGCTCAAATTTTTCCAAATGTGATAGTTTTTTGGTAACAAATTTTGGTGAAATTTCACGATGTGTAAACTGTTTTTGGTTAGTGTTATAAAAATCGAAATAATTTTATATCTGTGCAGAAAGAATTATGACAAATCATATTGATGGCCTGGAATTCAGTATTTTTTGAAGTAGACGTTCATACAAATTTTGTCAATATCTTCATTAGATAAACCTTTGTCACAAAATCAAAGACCTTCCAAATTAATTTGTTGAAAAAAGGAGGTCTGTGACTATTGCAGTGTGAGAAATCTGGGCCTCACGGTGCAGTAAAGCAATTTATATTTATTTAACCCTTGATCTGCCATTCTCGTTTTCGTATTTGGCATTTTGCTCTTTGGATGTCAATTGCTTTGATTTCTACCAATGTTCCCCAAAAACCTGGATTGCCCTCGACCATCCCGAGAAAAATCAATAGCATCACTGCAATGCCCCTCCGAATATATGACTAGCCCCCCTAGAACAATCAAGTCTATAGCTACGGGCCTGACTGGACATTTGCCTCACGTCTGGGTAGAGAAATTGTCTCTTTAAAGCAGTGGTTCACAACCTGGGGGCCATGGCCGCCTAAGGAGCCATGGGGTGTCAGGGGGCCATGGTGCATGAGGATCTATATAATATATTCTCAAGCCCAACTTTTATTTAACTATATTTTGCTGTGTAAGGTCTGTAGTTGCTTGTAGTCAAATGCACCTGACCTCCTGATGATGAGGCACAAGACAACAACCCTTGCGCTATATTCCCTATTTGCCCTAGTTTCGAATAGAACAGGGGGTCATGGTTCTGTGAGCTTCGTGAATTTGGGCCACAGCTTGAAAACGGTTGAGAAACACTGCTTTAAAGGAATATCTGGTCTAGCTTAAGTGAAGTTTGTCTGGAAATCGTTCTCTAGTCTTTGGACATCGACATCCGGTCTATCTAAACATCGGAATCTGGTCTGTTTGGAGAAACGGACCCCAGAACTTGGTTTGCTGATTCGGCAAAAGAAAATTTAAGCAACTGAAACAAGTGGCGATTGAGTGGGCAAGTCCTCGTCTTCCCTGAATGCATTCACAGCATTCTGAGTTGTAGCCGATTTGATATTCATATCGATAGGCTAGAGCAAAGGGGGAGGAACACGAAGAAGCTTGACGGGTAGAATCCATTTTCCCTAGTGTTAAGATGATATGAGAATAAAATTCCCATAAAAAAGTACTGGCCTAGACATGGTCATAGAGTGTAGTGTGTCCATCTGTAAAAATAAAACATTGTTTTCATCAGTCACGATTGTATTATTGTGCATTATTGTGTATATAGTATTAAGTACTATCTTCAATAATGATATATTATTTGTATTATGATGTAGGTCTACCAGTGCCTCGTCTAAGGAATTGTTACTGGGCGGCAGTTAATTGAAAAGGCGAAGTTGAAAACTAGATCGCCGGAAATGCAATCAGTGAAACAGACATCAAATAGTCTCTATGAAGTGTGGAGATATTTGATATTTATTTGAAACTAAACACGGCGAAAAAAACAACAGAAGAATTATTCCGAAACAAAATATTATTCTTATTTCTGTTATGTTATGTTAGTTATATTTAGAATTTCGATTGCTTGCGATATTTTAACAATATAGGACTGCCGACCGGGGCTGACTTTTGTGTTCACTGGGCGGCAGAATACCGCCCCTGGGCGGCAGCGCTGCCGCCTAGTCACAGTGTTAGTCGAGGCACTGAGGTCTGCTGTCTAAAAAGGGCGAACAATACAATAAATCTATCTTTTCACTATACATTATACAATAATTTTATTTAGCACAAATCAACCAGTGATTGAAATTAACACAATTGTTTTACTATCTTGTTCAGTTAGATCTCGATTACTACAAATATATAATCCAGAATCCACCATTTGTGTATTTGAAATTTTCAGTTCACTTCGAATATTTCCCGTATTTCTGTGAATCTTTTCTTTGATGCGGACATTAGTTTGATTCCGTGTTAGTTCTTCAAATGTGTATGAATGACGTCGAAACCATCTGATTCCAGTAACATTACTGTTAAACATTTCACATTCCAATTTAATAACACCGCCTCTATCAACATAACTATCACCATTCATTTCTAAATATCCTACAACAGATTACAACACAATCAATTAATTTACAAATACATGTAGTTTGTTAGTTAGAAGGGAAATTTCACTTGATTTCGAATGATGTAAAAACGAGTTTTACTAAGGTAGATTTCATACATACCAACTTCCCTGTATATTTCATATTAATCAGTGGAGAATATAGTACGTCGTTTACTCCACAAAAATATTCATCGTTCATGGGACATAGATGAAACATTTAACTCAAGAATATTGATCAACAAAACTATTTGTCACAAAAAAAGTGGTGAGACCAACCATATTGTGGCCCCGCCACTTTTTTCAGTGGTGAGGATCGATCTCGGTGTCCACAAAGCGATCTGCGCCCATGATCTAAAGCTTTGAAAAGTAAAACCAAAAACATTTTTTAAATGTGGCTAAAATTTGGCAATGTGAATCGTCGTATAGTCTCCCCTTTTTGAATCTTTAGGGGTTAATTCACCTTTTTCTATCGCAGACTGTGGCGGCACAAGCTAGAACGTTTCAGTTGTGCAGATGATATAAATTGTTCGAATAGTGTGCCTCAGGTGCAAAATTTCGTGACTTGGATGATCTCGGATGCCAAATTGTGCGTATTTTACGTCCATTACCGATAATGCCCATAATGATACATATATAGGCTATGAAAATAGAATCTCACCTTCGGTACACTTGAATATCATATATAAAAATAAAATATATGAAAGATTCATCTTAACAATTGTTATTCTCTTGTTCCCGGGTTAATTTTCTTCAACCGTATTGACATCAATGCGAGGATTATCTGCATCAAGACAACCACTGTACATTACAATCATTGAAATGAATACTCTGACATTATAAAATAGTTTACAATCTATGTACTTTAATTTGACATTTTCGCTGTAATAATTATACGTCCAACAATCATAAGTTTCACAATATTAAAGAGAGTCTGTCATGTATATATCATTCGAATCATTGTTTTATTATCAAGCCTCATCAATAAATAGGTGGACCCAGTAGTTACTGTACCCAAATAGTTTTGTAATACATGTAGTTGGAAATGAAATAGTTTTTATACGCCCTCATCTCTCTATGAGGACGTATATTGTAGTCACCCCTGTCCGTCCGTCCGTCGGTCCGTCCGTCGGTCGGTCCGTCCGTCCGTCCGTCCGTCAACATTTGCTCGTAAACTAGAGTTTTTGACGGAATCAAATGAAATTTGATATGTGTATACATATTCATAAAACGAAGATCAAGTTCGAATTTGAGCTATTTTCGATCGTTAGAAAGCAGAGTTATTGCCCTTGCCCCAACTACGTCGGTCCGACCATCAACATTTGCTTGTAAACGCTCTAAAAACTAGAGTTTTTGACGGAATCAAATGAAATTTGATATGTGTATACATATTCATAAAACGAAGATCAAGTTCGAATTTGAGCTATTTTCGATCGTTAGAAGCAGAGTTATTGCCCTTGCCTCAAATCCGTCGGTCCGTCCATCAACATTTCCTTGTAAACGCTCTAAAAACTAGAGTTTTTGACGGAATCAAATGAAATTTGATATGTGTATATATAATCAGAAAACGAAGATCAAGTTCGAATTTGAGCTATTTTCAATCGTTACAAGCAGAGTTATTGCCCTTGCCCCAAATCTTAAATATGCTATTACTCTCTTAGTTTTCAACCGATTTTGATGAAACTTAAAATGGATGTTATTGGACCTAAATCAAAAGGTTTGAGAAAGTTTTGTTTTCTCCTGATTAAATTTTTTCCTTTTTCGACTTTTTCGTTAGGCGTATATGGCCGTGGTCCACTATCTTTTGGGATGGGGGGTTTGGGGTGAATATAATTTAAAGGGATCTATGCCGCTCCTGGCCCCCTAGTTACGGGCCCGTTTGCGCCCGCGCCCCACTACTCAGCACCTTTGGATGAAGATTGACGTGTGAGGCGGAGCAAGGGAGCGAATATATAGGTTTGAAGAATGAGATGGTGGGCTTGAGTGATGAAACAGTAAGGTTTATAGAGTCTTAGTGTAGAGAAATGGCATCACCAGGTTTATTTCCTTAAAACACCATTTCTTCCATCTCAGTGGTGGCGCCAGTGGGCGTTTAGGAGCTGAGCAATATTGCTATCTTAATACAAATTAGCTACACAATCTTAATTTTTAATTGCAAATCAAATATCTAATCATTTTATGTCAAATGAACTACAAAATCTAAATATTTAAATACAAATCAACTTCATGATCTTAATACATTGTAGTTCGATACAAATCAACTACAAAATCTGAATATTTCAATACCAATGAACTACAAAATCTGAATATTTCAATACAAATCAACTACAAAATCTGAATATTTCAATACAAATCAACTACAAAATCTGAATATTTCAATACAAATCAACTACAAAATCTTATTATTTCATTACAAACCAACTACAAAATCTTAATAATCAAACTACAAATAAACCAAAGAATCTTATCATTAGGACAACTGAACTACATTATCTAATAATTTAAGTACAATTCAAGTACAAAATCTAAATATTTCAATACAAATCAACTTCATGATCTGAATAATTCAATATATTGCAACTTCATTACAAATCAAATACATAATGTTCATATTTCAAAACAAATCAACTGCATCTGGTTGTAATGTAAATTAAATTATGAAGTTCCATTACATTATGGGGTTGTAATGTCAACTACATTATGTAACTGTAATGTCAATTACATTATATGGCTGTAATGTCAATTAAGGCCCTACTTGTTTACACCCAATCTGAAACTGGATTCCGAATCAGTATTACTCATTTACAATGGTTTGCCCTGAATCTGAGTCCGGATTTTGAATCTTTGAATCTGCCTCCAATGGAAACTCTAAGCAAATACGAGTTTGTGCACAAAACTGATCTGGTTAAGGATTTCTAATAATTTTTCATATTTGATTATTATGTAGATATGTTATTAACCATCTACCAGAAGTTTCCATTTCTCATATAAATAGTTCAACATTTTAAGTTCATTTATTCTCCCCCTCTCTCTATATCGAACACAATGAAATGATGTAATAATAATGGCCAACAACATGGTCATTAATATGTACTGGAACAATACGGAAAAGAAAAAGAAAAATAATGGGCCAAGAGTTCTGTTAGCTGTTAACAAACCATAATAATCAGACACTCCTAGAACAAAATTGAACAATGTTGTTATTGTTTTCCAAAAAGTTGAATAATCCCTCAAATGTGGACCAAAAACTAGGCAAGCAAACATTCCAAAAGCAGCTGTCGTTCCTAAGATAATTAAACCAAGTCCACTTAGCATTGCCTTACTTTCATGCAATGTCTTTGAGAGAAAAGTCATATTTTTGTTAAATTTGAGTAATTTGAAAAATTTGACTATGACAATTGTGACTAAAGCTGCTAGTACATATTGAAGAGAAAAATCCCAAGATAATGGTAGGTAAAAACTTATAAAATACTGACCATCAGAGATTTTATACTGCTCTAAAACACTGGTGACAGACAAAATCCTTTGAATATAAATACCAATTGCTGCATAAGACAACATCAAAATTCCTATTTCAATAAAGCACCATATATCATTAAAATATGCTTTGACATCAATAGACAATTTCTTAATTTCAAAATAGGTATAGGCAATTACGAACAGAATAAACATAATTTCGCATACAGCCACAAACATTTCAAAACCATTCAAGTAATAATATAGAGTAGATGTATATATCTGATACATTGGTAAAATAGCATCAAAATTAGTTATTTCCACTAACAAAATTACAACTGAGAATAAATTTTCATTTGGATTGTACAGAGTAAATTCTATAAAGACAGCTCTAGTTCTAACATCAAGCCAATTCTGTTTCTCCAATTCTAATAACTTCATTTTTGCTTCTGTTATATTCAAAGGCAGTTCTAAGACAAATCCACTGCCAGGATATGTAGCCTGGTGTCCCATGATTGGTGCTAGTGATAACTCCCAGCTACTTCGGTAACTCCATTCTGTGTAGTTATCAGGACTATCTGGTTCCAGTATTTCATTGTTCCATGATTGGTTATAAAAACCTGTATCATCATAACCAACCCAATATGAGGCAGTACAGTCACTGTTATTTAATCCATATAAATTGTAATAAGGTAGATCACACGCATCTGTAAAGAAAAAAAAAAAATTAAAATCTATAGCAATCTGATTTAAATACAGCATGTAGACTTAATCAGGTCCCTGATGACAATCTGGAAGCTTAGATTCTCTTAGAAATTTTCTCACCTTCAAAACGTTCACCCTTTTCATTTTATATTTAGCTTCATGGGGCCTTATTGTCACTTGCCTGAACAAAGCATGCTTACATAATCCAATAAACCCATAAGTTTTCTGGATTTATCAGATTATTTAGGTAATCTGTTTTATAATTATGCCACTAAGGTTTGTCCCTTGATGAATATAAACTCCTATTGACCAAGTTCAAAAATTTAGATTTTTTGATCATTCTAAGAGGTTGTATACTTGTATTCCTTTAAGTTTTATTAGTACCTGGTCTCTGAGATACTTTATGCCTATGTAAAATATCTATAACAACAATTAAAGCACTGAACTTCACATTTATTTGGTTTTAAAATTAAGTGACCTCTTTTTAACTGTCAGATCGAGGTGGAGTGAAGTAACCTACAGGTTTCACAAAGGACAAGCTGGATCCTTGACAACCTACATGGTTATACTTTTTTGTTCTTTTAAGTGAACAAAGGGATTTTAAGAGGTTTTTTAGGCGATTCATGAGTATCAGGGACAACTTATATAACTTCTATATGAGATACTCAATCTTGCTGATCAATGTCTGTGGTTGGTGTTATTTCAGTAAGAGTTAGCCGCATAGGCGTACAGGGCGTTTGTTGAGCGGGGGGGCAAAACCAATTTGCCCGACAACTAATGCTAATTTGCCCGACAACGAAATGTAATTGCCCGACAAGTCGACCCCCACCCAACCCCTAATTCCAAAAACTTCTCGCCATCTGCCTAATCACATCATTTCCGAACGATTTTATTTTTTTAAATTTCCTTCATGAAAATCACTGGGGGGGCAATTGCCTCCCCTGCACCCCCGGCCCGTACGCCTATGGTTAGCCGACATAATATACTAACCTTTATTAGATCTAACCTGTCTCAGTCTTATTTTACCTAATATATAAGCAGTTCCATCAATAGTACGTAACAGTGTATCATTTTCTATGTTTTCCATCAATGTTTCTTGAGTATATATCCAAAAGTCACTTCTAGAGGCGATCTAGTAAAAATAAATCAGATTAAGATGATGATCAGTAGCAGACACCACTAGATTATGAGTATGGATTGGTAATTGTAATATGAAATGACATGAAATTGAGTTTTATATCTTCGTTTTTCTGCATCTGTTTGAGCAAATGAAAATTTTGATTTCCAACTGTAAAGATATCTTTAACGTGCACAACATGATTCTTACCTCATCAAATTTCATAGAGTCAGTGTATTTGGCAGCAATAAACATATTCTCATTGGTTTGAGTGAATAGGTAGCTGGTGTGTGTAACTTTGTGACCATGTACAGTTAGAAACACAATAACAACAAACACCACATACATAAAAATCTCTCTCCAAGCATCTCTCATGATATTATCTATACGACGTCTATGTTGTATTTTTTGAATGATGTTATTGGACATGGGTGGAATATAAAAATGCTGTGGTTCATGTTTGGTCTCTTCCCACATTGTCTGTTTTTCTATTATTCTCTTGTGCAGGTATTCTTCATTATCCTCTAAAGAAGAGAAATAACATGCATTAATTAACAAGAATCTGTAACTAGTTTTGGCTTTCACATCAAATAAGTCAGTTTTCCTAATAATGGTCATACAACACATTACATGAATACAGACAATTAGCAGAAAGGATATAGCCTAGTCCAGTTGATGAAAAGGTAGAACAAATTTTTAATAAAGGAAGGAACAAAAGATAGCTTGCCAGGCAAGGTAACATACCCCCACTTCAGGAAATTCATTTTCATGTGGGCGTATAAAAATGGTCATTTGATGAAGTTTTCTCTTAGCGGCACACTATCAAAATAATTCGAAGAAACATAAAATATGCTGTTTTGCCATGTGAATTTGCGATCAAAAGGTCCAATGCATTTACATTCCATGTGATGAGATAAAGTGTGTTGATTGATTAAGGACTGAAAATGTTTCATTAAAACTGTCTGTTTTTTTTGTTAATGCAAACAAGTCTGTCAAATGTGTTTGGCTTTACCGATTACATCTTTTGTCAATAAAAACGATTCAAAAATTGTGTAAGCGTTTTTCAATTACTGTACATATCGTAGTTTTCTGGATTTATCAGGGTATACAGGTTATCTGTTGTATAGTTATGATACCAGATAAGTCCACTGATGAATATATCGGTTGTCTCAAAAAAACAAAACATCCCCAACTTTGACGCAAAGTATCTCAGCTGCTGATGGCCCGATCTTTTTCAAAATTCTCACAGATTTACTTCCACATGTTCTTGTCAGACACTTAAAAATGTGAAAGTCATCAAATAAAAATTGTACAAGTACTGCCTCGAACAAAATAGCATGTCAAAAAATTCAATATCAGAGCAAATTACATATTTGAATTTGTGTTCCTTGTGCCATCACCAATATCAAACATTTTCCATCCTGATAAAATCTCATGGATCTCATCTAAAGGTACCACTCAAGAAGCGACCATCCTGCCTTTCAGTTCCTGTTCAGTCAGTGTGTCCCTCTAACCTAAGTGCAGTACACCTGTTTCTTAAGAGAATCTCAAATCATTACCAACAACCTGACTAAACAGGAACTGAATGGCAGGAAGGTTACTTTTCGGAGAAAATATCTAAGATGAGATCTGTGAGAGAATATCAGGATGAAACATAGCTTGCCACGCAAGGTAATATACGCCCACTGGCCCACTGGCTTTGACTTTAAACAAATATATTTGACAGTTACAAGAAAAGTGATTATAAGAACATTCACATCAAGTTTCTTCAAAATCTGTCCAGTATTGTGCCTCCTATATTGTTTATGAGCTAAAAATTGAACATGTTTTCAAGAACAAGTGTAATAATTCAAAGTAAATATTTTTCAAATTTGCTGATTTTCAATAGGGTTCATCCTAGAGTGCGTATAAACATTATCAGTAAGTTTCCTCAAAATCTGTTACGAATTGTGAACTGTGTAGTGTTTACGAGCCAAAAATCGAATGCGTTTTCAAGAACAATGGCAATAATTCATAGTCAATATTTTTTGATTTTGCTGATTTACAATAGGGTTCATCCTTGGGCGGTGATAAACATTATCAGTAAGTTTCGTCAAAATCCATTAAGAATTGTTTACGAGCCAAAAATCAAACACATTTTCAAGAACAAGGGCAATAATTCATAGTAAATATTTTCCGATTTTGCTGATTTTCAATAGGGTTCATCCTTGAGTGGTAATTAACATTACCATTAAGTTTCATGAAAATCCGTCTAGAATTGTGACCTGTAGAGTGTTTACGAGCCAAAAATCGAACACATTTTCAAGAACAAAGGCAATAATTCATAGTAAATATTTTCCGATTTTGCTGATTTTCAATAGGGTTCATCCTTGGGCGGTGATAAACATTACCATTAAATTTCGTCAAAATCTGTCAAGGATTGTGACTTGTAGAGTGTTTACGAGCCAAAAATCAAAAGCGTTTTGAAGAACAAGAGCAATAATTCATAGTAAATATTTCCGATTTTGCTGATTTTCAATAGGGTTCATCCTTGGGCGGTATTTAACATTACCACTAAGTTTCGTCAAAATCTGTCAAGAATTGTGACCTGTAGAGTGTTTACGAGCAATTGTGGACGGACGGACCGACGGACGGACCGACGGATATGGGTGACGACAATATACGCTCCACATTTCATGTGGGCGTATAAAAATGAATGATATTGGTGGTCGATGTGGTGAAAGAATAGACACAGGTCGAAATGTATAGTTTGCTCTGATATTGAATTTTTTGACATGCTATTTCGTTCATGGTAATACTTATACGATTTTTATTCGATGACTTTCACATTTTCAGGGTCTAACAAGGACATGTTGAAGTATATCTGTAAGAATTTTGAAAACGATCGGGTCATCAGCGGCTGAGATACTTTGGGTCAAAGTTGGGGACGTTTTTTATGGGACACCCGATATACTGCTATTGACTAAGTTTTAAAATTTTCTAAAAGATTATTTTTATATTTTAAGTAGTATTTCTTTAACAAATTTTGTCTACCGGTAAATCAGAAGAACACTGCAGATTCTGTGTGGACAGACAACTGTACCCACTTATATATATTTTCAACTGATGCATGCTATCAAAAATAGTTGGAAAAAAAGTATTTCACTTGCCTAGTTGATCATCTGGAACAGTAGGAGTGTAACTTGCTGGTCGTTTCAGTATTAATGTCACTATAACAGCTATCAAGATAACTTTACAAGGTTGTGTTATTAAAGCACTCTGTGAGAAGGAGGTGAAGAAGGTTATTAACCAAGAGAAACTTTTAGCATAACCATACTTTAAGCCATATAACATAACAAAATATGAACATAATAATGATGAGAAGATAGCCACAGACCAGGCTATATACAGGAACCACCATGGTAACCTGGAATAAACAACATAATAATGATGAGAAGATAGCCACAGGCCAGGCTATATACAGGAACCACCATGGTAACCTGGAATAAACAACACAATAATGATGAAAAGATAGCCACAGACCAGGCTATATACAGGAACCACCATGGTAACCTGGAATAAACAACACAGTAATGATGAGAAGATAGCTACAGGCCAGGCTATATACAGGAACCACCATGGTAACCTGGAATAAACAACATAATAATGATGAAAAGATAGCCACAGACCAGGCTATATACAGGAACCACCATGGTAACCTGGAATAAACAACATAATAATGATGAGAAGATAGCTACAGGCCAGGCTATATACAGGAACCAACATGGTAACCTGGAATAAACAACATAATAATGATGAGAAGATAGCTACAGGCCAGGCTATATACAGGAACCACAATGGTAACCTGGAATAAACAACATAATAATGATGAGAAGATAGCTACAGGCCAGGCTATATACAGGAACCAACATGGTAACCTGGAATAAACAACATAATAATGATGAGAAGATAGCTACAGGCCAGGCTATATACAGGAACCAACATGGTAACCTGGAATGAACAACATAATAATGATGAGAAGAAAGCCACAGACCAGGCTATATACAGGAACCAACATGGTAACCTGGAATAAACAACATAATAATGATGAGAAGATAGCCACAGGCCAGGCTATATACAGGAACCACCATGGTAACCTAGAATAAACAACATAATAATGATGAGAAGATAGCCACAGGCCAGGCTATATACAGGAACCACCATGGTAATCTGGAATAAACAACATAATAATGATGAGAAGAAAGTTACAGGCCAGGCTATATACAGGAACCAACATGGTAACCTGGAATAAACAACATAATAATGATGAGAAGAAAGCCAGAGACCAGGCTATATACAGGAACCACCATGGTAACCTGGAATAAACAACATAATAATGATGAGAAGATAGCTACAGGCCAGGCTATATACAGGAACCACCATGGTAACCTGGAATAAACAACATAATAATGATGAAAAGATAGCTACAGGCCAGGCTATATACAGGAACCAACATGGTAACCTTGAATAAACAACATAATAATGATGAGAAGATAGCTACAGGCCAGGCTATATACAGGAACCACCATGGTAACCTGGAATAAACAACACAATAATGATGAGAAGATAGCCACAGGCCAGGATATATACAGGAACCACCATGGTAACCTGGAATAAACAACATAATAATGATGAGAAGATAGCTACAGGCCAGGCTATATACAGGAACCACCATGGTAACCTGGAATAAACAACATAATAATAATGAGAAGATAGCCACAGGCCAGGCTATATACAGGAACCACCATGGTAACCTGGAATAAACAACATAATAATGATGAGAAGAAAGCCACAGACCAGGCTATATACAGGAACCACCATGGTAACCTGGAATAAACAACATAATAATGATGAGAAGATAGCCACAGGCCAGGCTATATACAGGAACCACCATGGTAACCTGGAATAAACAACATAATAATGATGAGAAGATAGCTACAGACCAGGCTATATACAGGAACCACCATGGTAACCTGGAATGAACAACATAATAATGATGAGAAGATAGCTACAGGCCAGGCTATATACAGGAACCAACATGGTAACCTGGAATAAACAACATAATAATGATGAGAAGATAGCTACAGGCCAGGCTATATACAGGAACCAACATGGTAATCTGGAATAAACAACATAATAATGATGAGAAGAAAGCCACAGACCAGGCTATATACAGGAACCACCATGGTAACCTGGAATAAACAACATAATAATGATGAGAAGATAGCCACAGGCCAGGCTATATACAGGAACCACCATGGTAACCTGGAATAAACAACATAATAATGATGAGAAGATAGCTACAGACCAGGCTATATACAGGAACCACCATGGTAACCTGGAATGAACAACATAATAATGATGAGAAGATAGCTACAGGCCAGGCTATATACAGGAACCAACATGGTAACCTGGAATAAACAACATAATAATGATGAGAAGATAGCTACAGGCCAGGCTATATACAGGAACCAACATGGTAATCTGGAATAAACAACATAATAAGTCAAATATAACAGTTATCAATAAATCAATATCAATTCTTCACCCTCCATCAATTTGAGCTGCTCATTTTTAGTAGATCAGGTACAAAAATGACCATGTGTTCAAACTGAACTGCCAAAAAACAAATATATCATATTTGATATCAAATGGGCGTTTATAATGAAAGCAGTTACTGATAATAACATCGCTTGCGAGGCTCATAATGCAATTGCGTCATTAATTGATAAGATGGCAACACCAAATAAAAAATAAATAGGCAATGGGACTCGACATTCATCAACTTTGTCTGAAAGCTAAATGCTAAGTTTTCAGTTAATAGATTGAAAAAGTAGGCGTTAAAAATGATTTTTTTTTTTGGTTGTTTTATGAGACTCAATAAAGATCTTTCATTTGACAATTGAATAAGGTCTTAAGGTCGATAATCTGTGTTCAATCATACTAATAATCTAACCTGTTAAAATTTGTTGATATCTTTAATCAAAAAATTCAATAAAAAAAGACTTGAACTGTCAATTTTAACACGTTTTGACTAAGTCAAGGGCAATAACTAAAAAACGTTCATTGAATTATAGTCAGATTTGAACTTGTCCAAGATCTTCAGAATACTAACGATCATACCAAATTTCATTCAAATCAGGTGAAAACTGTAGTCTCTATCGCGTTCACAAGCCATTTTTAACATATTTTGGGTGTAAAACTCAATGAATTTCTGTCGAATCAAACTGAAATTCGAACTTGTCCAAGATCTCATGAATACTAACGATCATACCAAATTTCATTCAAATCGGATGATAACAGTATTCTCTATCGCATTCACAAGTCAATATTGACGCGTTTTGACTAAGTCAAGGTCAATAACTCAAAAATCGTTCATCGAATTATTGTAAAATTCGAACTTGTCCAAGATCTCATGAATACCAACAATCCTACCAAATTTCATTCAGATGAAAACTGTAGTCTTTATCGTGTTCACAAGCCAATTGTGGACAGACCGACAAACGGACAGACAGGGGTGACGACAATATACAACAATATTATAATGTGGGTGTTTAAAAATCAATGACCAACATATAATTACAAAATATTCATACCTGAATTCTTTTTTCTTCTTTTCTTCAGATTCTTGTCCATTCTCTTCACCCATAGCTTGTTGTGTATAATACTCTTTAGATTTCTTAGTTTCACTGCCTTGTTTTCTAGGTGCCAGACGTATAAAGAGTTGTAAAATTATTAAATTGATTGGGAAAGTGACCAGGGCTGTTTCCACACCAATGATAATGTCATTCAGATTAAATGTGATGGTATCAAACATGACTTGGTCTCGTGGACTGACAGTGTCTGGTATACCTAGGAACATCAAGTTGGCCAACATGTAGGTGATAAGTAATGATAGAGCACATGTCAGTCTTTGACATCTGGTAAAGTTGCTGGTGATAGGTTTACTGAAGATGCTTGCCCACAAATGTCCATCACGGAAGTCTTGGCTGGATTTCAGATAAAACTGATACATGCTTTGTTTTGCTATTTCCCCTTCCACAATGGCCGATATTTCTGCTCTGATTTCTTTAGGTCCTCTATCAACACTTAACCAATTATCATAAATACAATGCCATGATTCACCAGTTTGTACATCTCTTACTATAACTTCTTTTAGAAACCTACAACATCAAACAGGTAAAATAATATTTCATCTTTTAGAGGGTTCTCAGATTAACTGTGTTTCCACTGACATAAAAAGCCGGCTTTAAGCTAGCTTTTTTTGTTTTTCCACTGACAAATTGCTGAATCGTTACGGTTCGGCAATTGAAGCTTTTCACGTTCGGCAATTTATTAGGGGCCAAATGAAAGCCTGCATCTTCATAATAATATTGACACATACAAAATATAAAAATAGCGATGCCCCATCGTAATACGCCCACTTTTGTAATGGCAGCCAAGTCGTCCGGGAGGTCGACAAGAACTATCAGTAAATGAAACATCTGTTGAAAACCGTGCCATCAAGAATGTTTACAAAATTGTACGATTTTTGAGTGTTTACAACTACAAGTTAACAAGGGCAATAACCCATGAAATATTTTTGAATTCTTCTAATTTTCAATAGGGTTCATCCTTGGGTGTTTATGAACACTCACAGCAAGTTTCATCAAACTCCATCAAGAAACCAGCTCTCTATCGTGTTCACAACTTTGTTAACGGATGAAAAAATAACGCGTTTTAATGAACAAGGGCAATAACTCATCAAATATTTTTCGATGTTTCTGATTTTCAATAGGGTTTATCCTAATGTCAATACAAACACTCATACCAAGTTTCATCAAAATACATCAAGAAACCAGCTCTCTATGGTGTCCACAACATATTTTCAAAAGCAAGGGCAATAACCCATGAAATATTTTTCCATTGGTCTGATTTTCAATAGGGTTCATACTTGGGTGTTTATGAACATTCACAGCAAGTTTCATTAAAATCCATCAAGAAACCAGCTTTCTATCGTGTCCACAACATATTTTCAAAAGCAAGGGCAATAACCCATGAAATATTTTTCGATTTGTCTGATTTTCAATAGGGTTCATCCTTGGGTGTTTATGAACACTCATAGCAAGTTTCATCAAACTCTATCAAGAAACCAGCTCTCTATCATGTCCACAACTTTGTTAACGGCTGAAAAATTAACGCGTTTTAAAGAACAAGGGCAATAACTCATCAAATATTTTTCGATGTTTCTGATTTTTAATAGGGTTTATCCTAATGTCAATACAAACACTCATACCAAGTTTCATCAAAATCCATCAAGAAACCAGCTCTCTATGGTGTCCACAACATATTTTCAAAAGCAAGGGCAATAACCCATGAAACATTAAACATTAATGTGTGGGCGTATAAAAAAGATCCATGAAGAATTGTAGCATGTTGAGTGAGCACGAGGTAAATGTGAACTGACGAACCGACAGGGACAACCACAATATACGCCCATACTTATGTGTGGGCGTATAAAAAACGGATGTTTGAGTGGATAAACACATACTTACCAAGAAGGAGAGCTACCAGCATTATCATGCCAAATAACAACAGATTTCAGAGATCCAAGGCATTGTGGGGTTGTCAAGAGAAACCAATCTTCACTTCCAGACATAAATTGTGGACGTTCTGCATCTATTAAAGCATGACGTGAGCTTTGATTGTGTTTGCTGCGAAGATAAATAAAGACATCTGATGTTGTGCCAGCCCCTCTCCACCAACCAGTCAACACACCAACTAGATACATATACTTATCTTCTTTATCATTATCTTCTAGTACGGTTACTCCTCTCTACAACATGTACCATATAAAAACAAATATCAACAGCAGCAAATTTTATATAATTCACTTTTGAACTCAATTGCTTTAATGCCTCTTTCAAATCAAAATGTGGAGAAACCTACTTTAAACCTACTTTATTGTGTTGTGTGGAGAAACCTACTTTATTGTGTTGTGTGAAGAAACCTACTACTCCACTGTACTATGTGGAGAAACCTACTTTATTGTGATATGTAGAGAAACTTACTCGACTATGCTGTGTGGAGAAACCTACTTTATTGTGCTGCATGTAGAAACCTACTTTATTGTGCTGCATGGAGAAACCTACTTTATTGTGCTTCGTGGAGAAACCTACTTACTTCACTGTGAGGAGAAACCTACTCCACTGTGATATGTGGAGAAACCTACTTGACTGTGCTGTGTGGAGAAACCTACTCCACTGTGATGTGTATGTGGAGAAACCTACTTTACTGTGATATGTGGAGAAACCTACTCCACTGTGATGTGTGGAGAAACCTACTTTACTGTGATTGTGGAGAAACCTACTCCAGTGTGATGTGTGGAGAAACCTACTTTACTGTGCTATGTGGAGAAACCTACTTTACTGTCCTGTGTGGAGAAACCTACTTTATTGTGCTGTGTGGAGAAACCTACTTTACTGTGATTGTGGAGAAACCTACTCCACTGTGATGTGTGGAGAAACCTACTTTACTGTGATATGTAGAGAAACCTACTTTACTGTGATATGTGAAGAAACCTACTTTACTGTGATGTGTGGAGAATCCTACTCCACTGTGATATGTGAAGAAACCTACTTTACTGTGATTGTGGAGAATCCTACTCCACTGTGATATGTGGAGAAACCTACTTTACTGTGATATGTAGAGAAACCTACTTTACTGTGATGTGTGGAGAAACCTACTTTACTGTCCTGTGTGGAGAAACCTACTTTATTGTGCTGTGTGGAGAAACCTACTTTACTGTGATTGTGGAGAAACCTACTCCACTGTGATGTGTGGAGAAACCTACTTTACTGTGCTATGTGGAGAAACCTACTTTACTGTGATATGTGGAGAAACCTACTCCACTGTGATGTGTGGAGAAACCTACTTTACTGTCCTGTGTGGAGAAACCTACTTTACTATGCTGTGTGGAGAAACCTACTTTACTGTGCTTTATGGAAAAACCTTCTTTAAAGGGATTGTACAGAGGTTGTCTAAACTTTGTATCTGCATCGGGTACACTGATAACATCAATTTGCGCCATTCCAATTTCCATTCCGAAGTCTGTGTTTCTTGCTATTCCACTTAAACTAACACTCCCACTGATCTGCATAGATATAAATTGATGCTTCAAGTAGATCAGTGGGGGTGACGTCATAAATTGCAGTAGATTAAGCTGAATTTCAAGAACCACAGACATGGGAATGGAAATTTGATTCTAACAGTGTCCCCAATACACATACAAAGGTTAGAAAATCTCTTTACAATCCTTTTAATGTCTTATATGGAAAAACTGACTTTAATGTGATATTTGAAACCAATCGTATTAAAAATTATCAAGAGCAAAAGCTTTACCTGTCTTAGGTCTTTCTCATCTTCTTTCCTAGCCCAGCACAATAAAAATATATACAGAACCCAAATCACCATGACAGTCGAAATAACAACTGGATTATCAAAGAATTTCAGGAATAACTTGGCATCACTGATAGGATTTAGTGAATTGGGTGCGATTAAAATTCCACCACTGAATGCTGTTAAATGGTTACACTGACAGTGAAGATATTCAACTGCTGAAAAATTCGTTAACTGAAAAATAAAGATAGTGTGCCTCATCAAGATATACATACAGTGGCATGCTTGTGGTGAAGGGGAAATCAGTGATAAAGGGTGACACCTTTATTTATTGTCAATGTCAATAACCATATTTTAAAGATTCTCACAAGCTTAATGAAGAGCTAAATGTGAACTGTAAAACAAACTCACATCAGAGTTGCAATATCACGTTTAGCTTGTACTTTCATATCTCTCTATTGAAATACTACCTGGTTCAACATTAGAAGACAGCAAGATTGCTTAAAAGGGGATAAGACAGCTTGCCAGGCAAGGTATATACGCCCACTGGCAGCTTTGATTTTAAACAAAAATATTTGATAGTTATAGAAGAAATCGTTCAGTCATACACCTCTTTTGAACTTTTGGAGATTATACTGAACAATATTACCAAGTTTTGTCAAAATCCATCAAGAATTATGCCTTGTAGAGTGTTTACGAGCTAAAAATTTAATGCATTTTCAGGGTTAAGGGCAATAATTCATATTAATCTTTTTTTTTTTTTTTTCAATAGGGTTCATCATTTGATGATTACAAACGCTCACAACAAGTTTCATCAAAATCCATCAAGAACTATGCCTTCAAAAGTGTTTACAAACTAAAAATTTAATGTATTTTCAAGAACCAGGGCAATATCCGATGTTAAATATTTTCCGATTTTGCTGATTTTCAACTTGGTTCATCCTTAAGTGTAAACACTATCTTATGTTAAAACCCGTCAAGAATTGTGCCTTCTAAGTATTTACGAGCAATTGTGGACGGAAGGACTGTTGACGGACAGACATGGATGGTGACAAACAATAAATATACACCCTCCATTTCATGTTGGCGAAAAGGACAAATAAAAATAGCGATGCCCCATCGTAATACGCCCACTTTTGTAATGGCAGCCAGGTCGTCCGGGAGGTCGACAAGAACTATCAGTAAATGAAACATCTGTCGAAAACCGTGCCATCAAGAATGTTTACAAAATTAAACGATTTTTTAGTGTTTACAACTACAAGTTAACAAGGGCAATAAATTCCATTGAGAAACCAGCTCTCTATTGTGTTCACAACTTTGAGAGTGTTATGGGCTATGAAACTAACACGTTTTACGGAACAAGGGCAATAACTCATAAAATATTTATCGATGTTTCTGATTTTCAATAGGGTTAATCCCAAGGTCATGACAAACACTCACACCAAGTTTCATCAAAATCCATCAAGAAACCAGCTCTCTATCGTGTTCACAAAGTATTTTCAAAAACAAGGGCAATAACCCATCAAATATTTTTCGATTTTTCTGATTTTCAATAGGCTTCTTCCTTGGATGATTATAAACACTCACAGCAAGTTTTATCAAAATCCATTAAGAAACCAGCTCTCTATTGTGTTCACAACTTTGAGAGTGTTACCGGCTATAAAATGAACACGTTTTAAAGAACAAGGGCAATAACTCATAAAATATTTATCGATGTTTCTGATTTTCAATAGGGTTAATTCCAAGTTCATGACAAACACTCACACCAAGTTTCATCAAAATCCATCCAGAAACCAGCTCTCTATCGTGTTCACAAAGTATTTTCAAAAACAAGGGCAATAACCCATTAAATATTTTTCGATTTGTCTGATTTTCAATAGGCTTCTTCCTTGGATGATTATAAACACTCACAACAATTTTTATCAAATTCCATCGAGAAACCAGCTCTCTATTGTGTTCACAACTTTGAGAGTGTTATGGGCTATAAAACTAACACGTTTTAAGGAACAAGGGCAATAACTCATAAAATATTTATCGATGTTTCTGATTTTCAATAGGGTTAATCCCAAGGTCATGACAAACACTCACACCAAGTTTCATCAAAATCCATCCAGAAACCAGCTCTCTATCGTGTTCACAAAGTATCAAATATTTTTCGATTTTTCTGATTTTCAATAGGCTTCTTCCTTGGATGATTATAAACACTCACAGCAAGTTTTATCAAAATACATTAAGAAACCAGCTCTCTATTGTGTTCACAACTTTGAGAGTGTTACGGGCTATAAAATTAACACGTTTTAAGGAACAAGGGCAATAACTCATAAACATATTTATCGATGTTTCTGATTTTCAATAGGGTTAATCCCAAGGTCATGACAAACACTCACACCAAGTTTCATCAAAATCCATCAAGAAACCAGCTCTCTGTCGTGTTCACAAAGTATTTCCAAAAACAAGGGCAATAACCCATCAAATATTTTTCGATTTTTCTGATTTTCAATAGGCTTCTTCCTTGGATGATTATAAACACTCACAGCAAGTTTTATCAAAATCCATCAAGAAACCAGCTCTCTATCGTGTTCACAACAATTGTGGACAGACAGACAGACAGACAGACAGACAGGGGCGACTACAATATACGCCCACATTTATGTGTGGGCGTATAAAAAGTTCACGAAGAAGTCAATTTTTCAGGACATATCGTATGTGTTTATTAATTATTAATTCCTGGGCAATCTAATACTTACCACACATCCTTCTCGACTCCATGTTTCATTCTCCACATCCCAAAAAGCACATTGAGAGAGAAATAACTCTACATGAATTTTAACAGCAATATCTCCATCAAAACCAGTTGCATCTACCACACTTCTGGGAATGATCTGTCCCTGACTTATTGATATACCAACATAAAAGTCTGTTGTATTACTATCAACTGTTAATTCAGGGAAGACTATAACATGAGGATCCTGAGTAAAATGTTTGAATTTGTTTAGTTCTGATGCTGGAATCGGGATTTTATATCCTTCAACTTCAAGATCTTGTAATGAGAAAATTCTTGGTTGTAGAAGTGGTAACACTTGAACAGTGAGTTCAGTATTCAAGGGTTTGATGAAGACTATTGGTACTTTGTTGGGTACTACTGGTAAGATCAGCAAACTGGAACCACTGTTGACAATTTCTAGGGTATGGAAGTTATATGCTGCTGTCAACTCTATTTCAAAGTCTTTATTTCCATATTGAGGAGTTTCTATAATAAATACATGTAGCTTAATATCTACATTTTATTGTTCTGTTCAGAAGGGATAAAACTGAAATAGGAATGTTATGTTCTCTCTCTGTTCTGGATTGAAACAATGTATAATGAAGAAACTTTGAACAGATGCATACAATTAGAAAGCGTTTTGCTTGCTATCTGCTTTTGACTGTGCAACTTGTCCATAAAAGGGCCATTCTGCATTTTTTTTAAAAGTTTCCATTATCAAAAAAATCGCAAATGCTACCCGAGAGTATTTTTAAAGTATGCTTATTGTATCTCTATATCTTCTTGATCAAATTGAATTTGGTTTTAAAGGGTTAATTACAAACAGGCAGTACTTTTAAAAAATTTAGCCTGCTTTTAGCGTTTAAAAATTAACGGCTGGATTTTTTTGGTTAAAACTTTCAGATACTTTAAAGTTTTCACAAATTTGAGCAAAAAAAAATTTTGACCTAAATAAAATTCAGACTGTCCCTTTAAGCCATCAAACAGTGAAGAGTGTAAAAAATTCAAGCCACCAGTCGTCAAACACTATTACTGATTAGCTTAAATAAGAATAATTTCATTCCTGAGACTATTATCTTAATCCCTTTATTTAGAATTATTTATTTTCAGAACCTATACTCATAGAATCTTCTTTCTAGAATTGATAGCAAGAAGAATTTCACATTGTAGGCTGTTGTCTTATTTTTTTGGTTTAAAACTCATTTCTAACTATATTAACTCCACGATAGATATAGTCTATCTCTGTATTTGTGACCTTGGCCAGTGCTTTACATAGATGTTTTTCTTCACTTTTAATACTAAGGTATAAACTTTTGAACTTTTTTCTTTTGAAAAAACAGATGTAACCAATTAATGTTTTTGGATTCCTGCCTTTAACATGAACTGAGTTACAAATACTTACTCTTTGTAGTGACTTCAATATCAAATGGTGTTGAAACATTTTTAAATTCTAAATCATCACCATTGGAATTCTTGAGTACCATACTAACTACAGGAATATCAATTTCTTGGGCTGATGGACTCCATAGAAATGGATTTTCTTTATATTCACCAATCTACAAAATTTTCAATGAGTCATATTTCATTATTAAGATTTACAGAATTGAAAACATAAACAATAATGCCAAAAACTGTGGTTGCCTATATAAGTGGTTAGATTACATGGAGTCAAAAAATAACTGAAACAAAATGTAATCTAATTTTAATTAGATTGGAGCAGGATATACTGTATGTAAAGCAATACATGAGATGAGGCCTTGGTTTTCAACTTGGGGGGACATGCTCCAGGGGACACAAACTGATCTATAGAATAGGTCTGAAAAAAATATGTTACATATGGTATTATCTTGCAACACCAGTGTCCACTGCCTGCAATGACCACAATTTAAGTTTGTATTTAAAGGAAAATGCTGTGACTATATCATGCTTTGAAATTACATGGTATCTATGACTTCTGCAGATAATCCAGGAGACATGGTCATTTCCTTACGGGACATTTGAGAAAACCAGTTGAAAACCCAGGAGGTAGTGTTTCAGAAACAAAACACACATACCTGATATCCAGCAGGAACTTGAGTTGGATTTGTCACATTTTCTATTTTAGGAATTTCAAACACACCAGATGTACCAACATCCTGTTTAAAAGCACCTTGAGTTGTGGAGATACGACCAACAATTAATGATAATTTAGATGTATTAATAACTACAGGAGGTTGATCAGGTTGTACAACATTAAATAAAGCACTGCTAATAGTATCATATATCTGAATAAACTTCTTGGTGGAATTTCTTTCCTGAAATATATTTAACAAAACTAAAATTTATCATGATGATCACAAATCAAAGATTGTTTTATATAATTTTTGTAAATAAATAAATTAAAAACACCTCTAAATGATTAAGAAGATGGACATTTAACCTTCTGCAACTCCAATGTCAATATATAAAATATATTCTCCTTGAAAATATGTTAGAAAATTGAGGTCAGATTGATATTTCACATGACGTTTAAAAATGTCCTAATGGTCAAAACCGAGGCCCTTTGTGCTACAGGCTCTGCATGGTAAAGATCCAGTTTGAAAATAACTGTAGGTTCATGTTGCTGTCCTGTGAAAATTTCCCTCATTGCACACTGCATGACATTTGCCCGTCATCAATAGCAAAGCTTCATTCCATTGCACATCTAAATATAGTAGAAGAGTCACATTTAACTGTATTAGAAGAACCCCCTCAAAATAAAGTAGAAGAGACACATTCAACTGTATTAGAAGAACCCCCTCAAAATAAAGTAGAAGAGACACATTGAACTGAATTAGAAGAACCACCTCAAAATAAATTAGAAGAGAAACATTGAACTGAATTAAAAGAACCACCTCAAAATAGAGTAGAAGAGACACATTGAACTGAATTAAAAGAATCACCTCAAATTAAAGTAGAAGAGACACATTTATCTGTATTAGAAGAACCACCTCAAAATAAAGTAGAAGAGACATTTAACTGAATTAGAAGAACCACCTCAAAATAAATTAGAAGAGAAACATTGAACTGAATTAGAAGAACCACCTGAAAATAAAGTAGAAGAGACACATTTAACTGTATTAGAAGAACCACCTGAAAATAAAGTAGAAGAGACACATTTAACAGAATTAGAAGAACCACCTCAAATTAAAGTAGAAGAGACACATTTAACTGAATTAGAAGAACCACCTCAAAATAAAGTAGAAGAGACACATTTAACAGAATTAGAAGAACCACCTCAAATTAAAGTAGAAGAGACACATTGAACTGAATTAGAAGAACCACCTAAAAATAAAGTACAAGAGACACATTTAACTGAATTAGAAGAACCACCTAAAAATAAAGTAGAAGAGTCACATTTAACTGAATTAGAAGAACCACCTCAAATTAAAGTAGAAGAGACACAATTAACTGAATTAGAAGAACCACCTGAAAATAAAGTAGAAGAGACACATTTAACAGAATTAGAAGAACCACCTCAAATTAAAGTAGAAGAGACACATTTAACTGAATTAGAAGAACCACCTCAAAATAAAGTAGAAGAGACACATTTAACAGAATTAGAAGAACCACCTCAAATTAAAGTAGAAGAGACACATTGAACTGAATTAGAAGAACCACCTAAAAATAAAGTACAAGAGACACATTTAACTGAATTAGAAGAACCACCTCAAAATAAAGTAGAAGAGACACATTGAACTGAATTAGAAGAAGCACCTCAAAATAAAGTAGAAGAGACACATTGAACTGAATTAGAAGAACCACCTCAAAATAAAGTAGAAAAGACACATTTAACAGAATTAGAAGAACCACCTCAAATTAAAGTAGAAGAGACACATTTAACTGTATTAGAAGAACCACCTCAAAATAAAGTAGAAGAGACACATTGAACTGAATTAGAAGAACCACCTCAAAATAAAGTAGAAGAGACACATTTAACTGAATTAGAAGAACCACCTCAAATTAAAGTAGAAGAGACACATTGAACTGAATTAGAAGAACCACCTCAAATTAAAGTAGAAGAGACACATTTAACTGTATTTTGAACTGAATTAGAAGAACCACCTCAAAATAAAGTAGAAAAGACACATTTAACAGAATTAGAAGAACCACCTCAAATTAAAGTAGAAGAGACACATTTAACTGTATTAGAAGAACCACCTCAAAATAAAGTAGAAGAGACACATTGAACTGAATTAGAAGAACAGGCTCAAATTAAAGTAGAAGAGACACATTTAACTGTATTAGAAGAACCACCTCAAATTAAAGTAGAAGAGACACATTGAACTGAATTAGAAGAACCACCTCAAATTAAAGTAGAAGAGACACATTCAACTGTATTAGAAGAACCACCTCAAAATAAAGTACAAGAGACACATTTAACAGAATTAGAAGAACCACCTCAAATTAAAGTAGAAGAGACACATTTAACAGAATTAGAAGAACCACCTCAAATTAAAGTAGAAGAGACACATTTAACAGAATTAGAAGAACCACCTCAAATTAAAGTAGAAGAGACACATTTAACTGAATTAGAAGAACCACCTCAAATTAAAGTAGAAGAGACACATTTAACAGAATTAGAAGAACCACCTCAAAATAAAGTAGAAGAGACACATTTAACTGAATTAGAAGAACCACCTCAAATTAAAGTAGAAGAGACACATTTAATAAACTGTATTAGAAGAGCCAACTTTAAATGGAATATTTCAGTATAAATACTTTTCCAATCTTATCTCTTATTCTTACCTTTATCACATGTTCTATGTTATGTGCATCATGGTCTGGTAGGGTAGTATTTGTGGAGTTGTTGTGGTCATGGGTTTCATTGACAGATGATAAATACTCTTTACCTCTCTCAATATTAACACTCATTAACTTAGATGTACCATCTAACAGTTTCCTTCAAAATAAACACTTATTTATTACATTTATATAGTTTGCAGTTACAAAATTTTAAGATATTAGTTCTCTTATTTTGTCACTAGACAATTATTATGGATTTCTTTTCAACACATAACACATATAATATTTCAACACAATTTACATGTGTTGTCATTATATAATAATAATATAATAATAATACTTTATTTGACAGGAAAACCAGTTTGCCAGAAGCAAATCTTCCCTGGTATCCTCCTAAACTACACATAGAGAATTGTAATTTAAACATAGAAAAATAAAATTTAGATGTAATGGTGAGAGAATAAAACATAACAAAATATATACCAACTAAGAATAATTGTAAAAATATAATAAATAAAGAAGTGGGTATTGGTAATTAACAATTACAATTAATAATCACAACATTACCAATCCTACTATCTTGTTTTAAGATATTGTCAATCATGACTTAAAACAATATGTATCGCGATACAATGGTACCTAGCCAACCCGTCTACATGTCAACTCGTTTACAAAGTAAGTTAACTCGTCTACAACATTCAATTAACTCGTCTACAACATTCAGTTAACTCGTGTACAACATTCAGTTAACTCGTCTACAACATTCAATTAACTCGTCGACAAACCTTAAGATGACTCGTCTACAGGGTGTGTAAAAAAGGAAGACCCTAAAGACCTAAGACCTAAAAAAGGAAGACCCTACCAGGTAAAAAACGAAGACCTAAAAAGGGAAGACCCCACCAGGTAAAAAACGAAGACCTAAAAAAGGAAGACCCCACCAGATAAAAAACGAAGACCTAAAAAAGGAAGACCCCACCAGGTAAAAAACGAAGACCCTGTGAAAAAATGCACGGGTGATGATCTCATCAATCTACAGGAAACTTTTTTATTCCCTTTTCGAACGCAACCAAAATGCTCACACGACACAAAGGGCATCACCTCACTGCCTTGCACGAGGTATTTTTTCATTCCACAATATAGTTAGCCCACTTTGATAAAAATTTCAGAGGTAAAAAAGGAAGACCCCACGAGGTAAAAAACGATGACCCTGTGAAAAAATCCGACAAGATATAGGAATATTGCATTGAAATTTCACTCGAAGGTTAAGCCAGTCAATACGCCAATTTCCCCAGAAAATGAGCAAAATCCATCACCCCCTCCCTTTCCTACAGGGTGAAACATAAATGGCGGGCGTGCTGAATACACGGGTGATTCCATCAATCTACAGGAAACCTTTTTATTCCCTTTTCGAACGCAGCGAAAATGCTCACACGACACCAAGGGCATCACCTCACTGCCTTGCACGAGGTATTTTTTCATTCCATAATATAGTTAACCCACTTTGATAAAAATTTCAGAGGTAAAAAAGGAAGACCCCACGAGGTAAAAAACGAAGACCCTGTGAAAAAATCCGACAAGACATAGAAATATTCCACTTTTTTATTCCCTTTTCGAACGCAACGAAAATGCTCACACGACACTAAGGGCATCACCTCACTGCCTTGCACGAGGTATTTTTTCATTCCATAATATAGTTAACCCACTTTGATAAAAATTTCAGAGGTAAAAAAGGAAGACCCCACGAGGTAAAAAACGAAGACCCTGTAAAAAAATCCGACAAGATATAGGAATATTGCATTGAAATTTCACTCGAAGGTTAAGCCAGTCAATACGCCAATTTCCACAGAAAATTAGCAAAATCCATCACCCCCTCCCTTTCCTACAGGATGAAACAATAATGGCGGGCGTGCTGAATTCACGGGTGATTCCATCAATCTACAGGAAACTTTTTTATTCCCTTTTCGAACGCAACCAAAATTCTCACACGACACCAAGGGCATCACCTCACTGCCTTGCACGAGATATTTTTTTATTCCATAATATAGTTAGCCCACTTTGATAAAAATTTCAGAGGTAAAAAAGGAAGACCCCACGAGGTAAAAAACGAAGACCCTGTGAAAAAATCCGACAAGATATAGGAATATTGCATTGAAATTTCACTCGAAGGTTAAGCCAGTCAATACGCCAATTTCCCCAGAAAATTAGCAAAATCCATCACCCCCTCCCTGTCCTACAGGGTGAAACAATAATGGCGGACGTGCTGAATTCACGGGTGATTCCATCCATATATAGGAAACATTTTTATTCCCTTTTCGAAAGCAACCAAAATGCTCACACGACACCAAGGGCATCACCTCACTGCCTTGCACGAGGTATTTTTTCATTCCACAATATAGTTAGCCCACTTTGATAAAAATTTCAGAGGTAAAAAAGGAAGACCCCACGAGGTAAAAAAACGAAGACCCTGTGAAAAAATCCGACAAGATATAGGAATATTGCATTGAAATTTCACTCGAAGGTTAAGCCAGTCAATACGCCAATTTCCCCAGAAAATGAGCAAAATCCATCACCCCCTCTCTTTCCTACAGGGTGAAATATAAATGGCGGGCGTGCTGAATTCACGGGTGATTCCATCAATCTACAGGAAACTTTTTTATTCCCTTTTCGAACGCAATGTCTTGTCGGATTTGTTCACAGGGTCTTCGTTTTTTACCTCGTGGGGTCTTCCTTTTTTACCTCTGAAATTTTTATCAAAGTGGGTTAACTATATTCTAGTTCTAGTTCTTTTATTTAGCAAAGCAAATACTTGCTATAGCCCAAAATATTTCATACAAATAAACAAAACAAAAAAGCAACCTATTTACAATCAAATTCGAATAACAAATAATAATAAAGATAGCTTGCCAGGCAAGGTGACATACGCCCACTTCAGCAAATTTGAATGTTTGAAAAAGTTGATTGCACCATCGCACTTATTAGAGCTGATATTTAGATGAATCAATTCGAATGAAAACTCTAGCCTCTATTGTGTACACAAATTAATTTTAACGTTTTTTCACTAAGTCAAGGGCAATAACTCATAAACCGACGACTAGAAATGCACGTTTCTCTGTTTTATCTGAGTTATCAAGATGAATACACATACCAAGTTAATTTCAATGTTTTTTTCACTAAGTCAAGGGCAATAACTCATAAACCAACAAATGGAATCGCTCCATTTTCGAACTCATGAAAGATATTATCAAGATGAATATACATACCAAGTTTCATTCAAATGGAATAAAAACTCTAGCTTCTATCGCATACACAAGTTAATTTTAATGTTTTTTCATTGACTCAAGGGCTATAACTCATAAACTGACGACTGGAATTGCACCATTTTTAAACTCATCCAAGATATTATCAAGATGAATACACATACCAAGTTTCATTCAAATCGGATCAAAACTTTAGCTTCTATCGCGTACACAAGTTAATTTTAACGTTTTTTCACTAAGTCAAGGGCAATAACTCATAAACCGACGACTGGAATTTCGCCATTTTCAAACTCATCCGAGATATTATCAAGATGAATACACATACCAAGTTACATTCAAATCGGATAAAAACTCTAGCTTCTATCGCGTACACAAGTTAATGTTAACGTTTTTTCACTAAGTCAAGGGCAATAACTCATAAACCGACGACTGGAATTGCGCCATTTTCGAACTCATCCGAGATATAATCAAGATGAAGACAC
The DNA here is from genome assembly GCA_029955415.1 of Lottia scabra. Lineage (NCBI taxonomy): Eukaryota > Metazoa > Mollusca > Gastropoda > Lottiidae > Lottia > Lottia scabra. Next base: position 18,014,501 of record JARJEI010000001.1, read on the forward strand.
ATACCAAGTTTCATTCAAATCGGATAAAAACTCTTGTTTCTATCGCGTACACAAGAAATTGTTGACGGACCGACGGACGGACGGACGGACAGGGGTGACGGCAATATACGTCCACATTTTCATGTGGGCGTATAAAAATGGAAAGATCTAATATCAGTATGAATAGAAAGATAACTTGTCATTCCAACAGTGAACCTCTAAGCTTAAAGGCAAAAAAAATAAATCTACCTAAGCTCAGAAGTTCAGAGTGGGAACGAGGATTCATTAATTGATTCATTTTGTGCAATGATGGGAATGACCAAAATCGGCGGTGAAAATACCTACGACGTAATGCACTATATTGAGGACCACACAGAAGAAAGTGGAATTCATCTTCTACATAAATAGAATTGCAACATAAACATAATCTTTTATCTCTAGGAATTTTATTATATCTACCTATTTCAATGTGTAATTTTAGGTTACCAACGCGAAATTTACAAATCAAAAATTTAAATTTATCGTCTAATTTTGAATTCAAATAAGATTCAGGTTCGAAAATAGTTTTAAAATTTTTATAGAATCTCAATTTACTAGATAAATTGAGTTGAGAATACCACAACTGGGTATATTGGTCCTCTACGCGTTTTCTAAATGCACATACGTTTAGGGATTTTGGATCATGTATTAAAAATGAGAAGCCGGTTTCATTAAGGAGGAATCGTATATCAGTTACCCAGTTGTGTTTGCCATTAACGTCATCCTTGCATAGAATCTCGTATATACCAGAAATAAGAGGATTATCAGAGCAAACAACCTTATTCCAGAATTTAACAATTTGAACCTTACGCTGTACATACAAAGGAAAAATACCTAGTTCACCTAAAGCAGCAACTAATGGAGAGGATTTACTTAAATGTAAAATAGAACGTATAAAATCATTTTGTATATATTCCAACGGTTTACCATCTAAAGATCCCCAAACTTCGCTGCCATATGATAAAACGGAAACTACCAGTGATTGAAACAGAAGACATTTGCTCGAAATACTTAAGTGGATGGATCTCAGCAACGATAGAAATGAACCAAGGGCCTTTCTACCCTGAGAAGCAATTCGTTTAACAGCACGAACATACTTTCCATTTTGGAAAAATATACTCAGTAACTATTTCAAGACTAACAGAATTGATATTGAATGTATGATTGTTAACTAATCGTCCTCTATGAAATATGAGTACTTTGGATTTGTTCACATTGATTTCAAGATTCCAGTTTGCACTAAATTTATCTAATAATACTTGAAGGGCAGTTGCTGTATTCGCAAAAAGAACAGTATCATCAGCAAAAACAAGGAGATAAACTAATATATTACCAATTTTAACAAAGCCGGGATCAGAACTGCAAATGAAGTCATTAATGAATATTAGAAAAAGTAAAGGCGACAACGGTTCTCCCTGCTTAACACCCGATAGACTACCAAATTGATCTGAAAGACACCCTTTATACTTAACAATAGAATTAACGTGAGTATACATAGATTTAATAATTGTGATAAATTTGCTGCTTACACCTAACGAATTTAACTTAAATAATAGTAATTTTCTGTCAACAAAATCGAATGCCTTTCTTAAATCGATAAAGGCACAAAATAACCGTTTTTTATTATTCAAAGAGTGGCTTATTATACCATTTAATAAAAATATCGCATCTACGGTGCTCCTACTCGCTCTAAAACCAAATTGACAATTATCGAGTTTCTCATTGATTTCACACCAATCAGTCAGTCGACGATTCAATATCAAAGAAAATAACTTAGCAAAAATGTTCATAACAGATATACCTCGATAGTTATCAGCATTATTAGGGTCGCCTTTTTTGGGAACCGGTACTAAAATACTATCTTGCCAACCCTTTGGGTAATACCCAGAGGCAAATATAATATTAAATAGTTTGCATAGAAGTGGTGCAAGCATATCGGAACACTCGATAAACAACTCACTACAAATATTGTCAGGACCAAAACATTTATCATATTTGAGCTTACGGATTGCCCTGAAAACTTCAGAAATAATAATTTCATTATCTAGAGAATCAATTGATATCTCATTATCTGGAACTGGTGGAACATTCCTATTAATTGCATCCCTATTACTGTCCAGAGGACTGTTTCTCAAAAAATCTTACGATAAATTTTGTCGTAACTTTGACATTTTACAAAGAATAATTCCACACTTACGACAATTTTAAATCGTAGGACTTTTTGAGAAACAGGCCCCAGGTTACTAAAGTGGTAATAGAAATCATCTACAGACAGTTTGGAATTGGTGGGATTGAATTTTTGATCCTTTAAAACCTTCCAGAATTGTTTTGGGTTTGTTTTATGGAGTGTACTGATCCGCTGACCATATTCCTTACCAAATTGAAACTTAGCTCTACGTTTGATCCGATTAAAATCACGTCGATTTTGACAGTAAACTTTCCTATTTTCATGTGAACTTGACAAATATATTTCTACTGTTATTAAATGATTGTCTTGCTAATTTACATTTTGAATCAAACCAATCATTTCGTTTCAAATTACTTGATTTTTTCAAACGATTTTTGACAAATGTACATTTTCGACCAAAACATGACACAGACACGTCATACAATATAGACGTTATGCCATTGACAAGATAATCAACATTAACAAAATTATCAACATTTTGTACTTCAGGGTTAGAATTCAAAAGATTGTTTAAATTGCTAAGTTCGTTATAAATTGTTTTTCTTACAACTAAACGCTTATTGGGGTCCCATTTTATGAAACTTTTATTAGCTTTAGATGATTGGTCAATGACAATGTTGTGAGATTGCCGTTCAATATAAATGCCGAAGCAAACAGGGCAGTGATCTATATTATGGAATGAAAAAATACCTTGTGCAAGGCAGTGAGGTGATGCCCTTGGTGTCGTGTGAGCATTTTGGTTGCTTTTGAAAAGGGAATAAAAAAGTTTCCTGTAGATTGATGGAATCACCCGTGCATTCAGCACGCCCGCCATTTATGTTTCACCCTGTAGGAAAGGAAGGGGGTGATGGATTTTGCTAATTTTCTGGGGAAATTGGCGTATTGACTGGCTTAACCTTCGAGTGAAATTTCAATGGAATATTCCTATATCTTGTCGGATTTTTTCACAGGGTCTTCGATTTTTACCTCGTGGGGTCTTCCTTTTTTACCTCTGAAATTTTTATCAAAGTGGGCTAACTATATTGTGGAATGAAAAAATACCTCGTGCAAGGCAGTGAGGTGATGCCCTTGGTGTCGTGTGAGCATTTTGGTTGCTTTCGAAAAGGGAATAAAAATGTTTCCTATATATTGATGGAATCACCCGTGAATTCAGCACGTCCGCCATTATTGTTTCACCATGTAGGAAAGGGAGGGGGTGATGGATTTTGCTCATTTTCTGTGGAAATTGGCGTATTGACTGGCTTAACCTTCGAGTGAAATTTCAATGCAATATTCCTATATCTTGTCGGATTTTTTCACAGGGTCTACGTTTTTTACCTCGTGGGGTCTTTCTTTTTTACCTCTTAAATTTTTATCAAAGTGGGTTACCGGTAACTATATTATGGAATAAAAAAATATCTCATGCAAGGCAGTGAGGTGATGCCCTTGGTGTCGTGTGAGCATTTTGGTTGCGTTCGAAAAGGGAATAAAATAGTTTCCTGTAGATTGATGGAATCACCTGTGAATTCAGCACGCCCGCCATTATTGTTTCATCCTGTAGGAAAGGGAGGGGGTGATGGATTTTGCTAATTTTCTGGGGAAATTGGCGTATTGACTGGCTTAACCTTCGAGTGAAATTTCAATGGAATATTCCTATATCTTGTCGGATTTTTTCACAGGGTCTTCGTTTTTTACCTCGTGGGGTCTTCCTTTTTTACCTCTGAAATATTTATCAAAGTGGGCTAACTATATTATGGAATAAAAAAATATCTCATGCAAGGCAGTGAGGTGATGCCCTTGGTGTCGTGTGAGCATTTTGGTTGCGTTCGAAAAGGGAATAAAAAAGTTTCCTGTAAATTGATGGAATCACCCGTGAATTCAGCACGCCCGCCATTATTGTTTCATCCTGTAGGAAAGGGAGGGGGTGATGGATTTTGCTAATTTTCTGTGGAAATTGGCGTATTGACTGGCTTAACCTTCGAGTGAAATTTCAATGGAATATTCCTATATCTTGTCGGATTTTTTCACAGGGTCTTCGTTTTTTTACCTCGTGGGGTCTTTCTTTTTTACCTCTGAAATTTTTATCAAAGTGGGTTAACTATATTATGGAATGAAAAAATACCTCGTGCAAGGCAGTGAGGTGATGCCCTTGGTGTCGTGTGAGAATTTTAAGTTGCGTTCGAAAAGGGAATAAAAAAGTTTCCTGTAGATTGATGGAATCACCCGTGAATTCAGCCCGCCCGCCATTATTGTTTCATCCTGTAGGAAAGGGAGGGGGTGATGGATTTTGCTAATTGTCTGGGGAAATTGGCGTATTGACTGGCTTAACCTTCGAGTGAAATTTCAATGGAATATTCCTATATCTTGTCGGATTTTTTCACAGGGTCTTCGTTTTTTACCTCAAGGGTCTTTCTTTTTTACCTCTGAAATTTTTATCACAGTGGGTTAACTATATTATGGAATAAAAAAATATCTCATGCAAGGCAGTGAGGTGATGCCCTTGGTGTCGTGTGAGCATTTTGGTTGCGTTCGAAAAGGGAATAAAAAAGTTTCCTGTAGATTGATGGAATCACCCGTGAATTCAGCACGCCCGCCATTATTGTTTCATCCTGTAGGAAAGGGAGGGGTGATGGATTTTGCTAATTTTCTGGGGAAATTGGCGTATTGACTGGCTTAACCTTCGAGTGAAATTTCAATGGAATATTCCTATATCTTGTCGGATTTTTTCACAGGGCCTTCGTTTTTTACCTCGTGGGGTCTTCCTTTTCTACCTCTGAAATTTTTATCAAAGTGGGCTAACTATATTATGGAATAAAAAAATATCTCATGCAAGGCAGTGAGGTGATGCCCTTGGTGTCGTGTGAGCATTTTGGTTGCGTTCGAAAAGGGAATAAAAAAGTTTCCTGTAGATTGATGGAATCACCCGTGAATTCAGCACGCCCGCCATTATTGTTTCATCCTGTAGGAAAGGGAGGGGTGATGGATTTTGCTAATTTTCTGGGGAAATTGGCGTATTGACTGGCTTAACCTTCGAGTGAAATTTCAATGGAATATTCCTATATCTTGTCGGATTTTTTCACAGGGTCTTCGTTTTTTACCTCGTGGGGTCTTCCTTTTCTACCTCTGAAATTTTTATCAAAGTGGGCTAACTATATTATGGAATAAAAAAATATCTCATGCAAGGCAGTGAGGTGATGCCCTTGGCGCCGTGTGAGCTATTTCGTTGCGTTCGGAAAGGGAATAAAAAAGTTTCCTGTAGATTGATGGGATCACCCGTGCATTCAGCACGCCCACCATTTATGTTTCACCCTGTAGGAAAGGGAGGGGTGATGGATTTTGCTAATTTTCTGGGGAAATTGACGTATTGACTGGCTTAACCTTTGAGTGAAATTTCAATGGAATATTTCTATGTTTTGTCGGATTTTTCACAGGGTCCTCGTTTTTTACCTGGTGGTGTCTTCCTTTTTTAGGTCTTCGTTTTTTACCTGGTGGGGTCTTCCTTTTTTAGGTCTTCGTTTTTTACCTGGTAGGGTCTTCCTTTTTTAGGTCTTAGGTCTTTAGGGTCTTCGTTTTTTACACACCCCTCGTCTACAATATGAAGATCATTCGTCTCAAAAAATTCAGAAGCATCATCTACATAAAAATCATTACCAAATACCAGTGTTGAAAGAAATATATTTTCATGAAATGGATGTTTTTATTTAACTTATGATTAGTAATTCTACTTTCAATTTGATAACTTCTATCTAAAGATCAATAATCTCAGCATTCAATTTACAGAGCATAATTTTAATAGTGAGCAATCAATCATCGGCACATAGCTATGATATATGATTATTGTAGACGAGTTAACTCAGTACATATTGTAGACGAAGTAATCTTGTGTAGAATTTGTGTAGACGAGTTAACAAATCAAATTATGTAGACGAGTTGACTGGTATTTGATACAATGGCCACCTTACCAGATAATGGTATAATTAATATTAATACATCCTCTTAAGAGTGGTATTACTTAACATGCAATAAATTAACTTACATTTTCCTACAATTTCCAACATTGATTAACCAATTTAGATTGGCCAACACTATTATTTACATCTTTATTATCAAGTGGGGACATTTGCACTTTTTGGGGGGACATTTGATATGTCATAGGATAAGTATTTACGAGCTAAAAATGAACGCTTTTCAAGAACAATGGCAATAAATCATAGTAAATATTAACACGAACACCAAAATCTGTCAAGAATCGTGGACGGTAGAGCGTTTACAAGCTAAATATTGTTTTCAAGAACATGGGCAATAATTTGTTGATTACTATTCAAATTTGAAACAAAAACTACAAAATGCTGGCAATCTATAACATAAATAAAGGAATTCAAAGAAATACAAATTTGAAAACCATAAAAAAAATCTGAAAGGAACAAGGAATCTAACCAAGCTATATCTTCAGCTAGAGTCTTATTTGCTGGTCCAATACTAACAAAATTACTGCTCATATGTTGAAATGATTCCGTTGCTACTTCCTAACAAATAAATTATCACACTCAGGAATATAAATATATAAAATAAGACAATTACTAAAAATTAGCTTATTTTAATTCAAATTTTAGTCATTCAAGGTAAATTGTATTCATGTTATTATATATCAATGGTCAAACTTCAAAAGTCATCAAAGGAAGTTTCCAGAAAACAATTTGCAATTATAAAATGTAAATTTTGGAGCATAAGATAATGCATGATCTGCATTTAATGCAGGGATTAGATGTTATAACACCTGTGGACCGAAGGCTAAAAGGCTTTCACAATCCCAAGGGTATCATGCAAACTAATCTCAACAGAAACCATACATTATTGTATATATACGTGTATAACAATCATCATGATTAAAGATATACTTTATATACTAAATTAAACAAATATAAGTAATCTGGCTAGCAAGACATTCCATGCAGCATGTGTTTTAATCCGGCCACCAGGAGATTCTATGCAGCATGTGCTTTAATCTGGCTAGCAATACATTCGCAATACATTCCATGCAGCATGTGCTATAATCTGGCTAGCAATACATTCCATGCAGCATTCCATGCTTTAATCTGGCTAGCAAGACATTCCATACAGCATGTGCTTTAATCTGGCTAGCAGGACATTCCATGCAGCATGTGATATAATCTGGCTAGCAGGACATTCCATGCAGCATGTGTTTTAATCCGGCCACCAGGAGATTCTATGCAGCATGTGCTTTAATCTGGCTAGCAATACATTCTATGCAGCATGTGCTATAATCTAGCTAGCAAGACATTCCATGCAGCATGTGCTATAATCTGGCTAGCAAGACATTCCATGCAGCATGTGTTTTAATCCGGCCACCAGGAGATTCTATGCAGCATGTGCTTTAATCTGGCTAGCAGGACATTCCATGCAGCATGTGCTTTAATCTGGCTAGCAGAACATTCCATGCAGCATTCCATGCTTTAATCTGGCTAGCAAGACATTCCATGCAGCATGTGCTTTAATCTGGCTAGCAATACATTCCATGCAGCATTCCATGCTTTAATCTGGCTAGCAAGACATTCCATACAGCATGTGCTTTAATCTGGCTAGCAATACATTCCATGCAGCATGAGCTTTAATATGGCCAGCAGGACATTCCATGCAGCATGTGCTATAATCTGGCTCAGGACATTCCATGCAGCATGTGATATAATCTGGCTAGCAGGACATTCCATGCAGCATGTGATATAATCTGGCTCAGGACATTCCATGCAGCATGTGATATAATCTGGCTAGCAACACATTCCATGCAGCATGTGCTATAATCTAGCTAGCAAGACATTCCATGCAGCATGTGCTATAATCTGGCTAGCAAGACATTCCATGCAGCATGTGTTTTAATCAGGCCACCAGGAGATTCTATGCAGCATGTGCTTTAATCTGGCCACCAGGACATTCCAAGCAGCATGTGCTTCAATCTGGCCACCAGGAGATTCCATGCAGCCTGTGCTATAATCAAATTCCCTTAGGATATTAACAACATAGGCTTGCGGCAAGTCTCGCAAGCGTATACGCCCACCAGCAGCTTGATAAAGAGGTAAATGTGAACACAAAAACAAACGCGAAATCAGAGTTTTATGCGATAAAAATTATCGCATCGTCATTAAATTCAATAGTGCACATATTCATAATGATATTGAAACACATACAAAATATCTAAAGGATCCATGGAGAATTGTAGCCTGTAGAGTGAGCACAAGCAAAAAAAACAAACGCGATATCTCGAAAGAAAATCATCGAATCATCACCAAATTCAATAGTGCACATCTTCATAATAATATTGACACACATACAAAATATCAAAAGGATCCATGAAGAATTGTTGCCTGTAGAGTGAGCACAAACAAAAAAAACCAACGCGATATCAGAGTTTTACGCGATATCTCGGAAGAAAATCATCGAATCATCACCAAATTCAATAGTGCACATCTTCATTATGATATTGACACACATACAAAATATCAAAAGGATCCATGAAGAATTCTAGCCTGTAGAGTGAGCACGAGCAAAAAAACGAACGCGATATCAGAGTTTTACGCGATATCTCGGAAGAAAATCATCGAATCATCACTAAATTCAATAGTGCACATCTTCATAATATTGACACACATACAAATTATCAAAAGGATCCATGAAAAATTCTAGCCTGTAGAGTGAGCACGAGCAAAAAAAACGAACGCGATATCAGAGTTTTACGCGATATCTCGGAAGAAAATCATCGATTCATCACCAAATTCAATAGTGCACATCTTCATAATAATATTGACACACATACAAAATATCAAAAGGATCCATGAAGAATTCTAGCCTGTAGAGTGAGCACGAGCAAAAAAACGAACGCGATATCAGAGTTTTACGCGATATCTCGGAAGAAAATCATCGATTCATCACCAAATTCAATAGTGCACATCTTCATAATAATATTGACACACATACAAAATATCAAAAGGATCCATGAAGAATTCTAGCCTGTAGAGTGAGCACGAGCAAAAAAACGAACGCGATATCAGAGTTTTACGCGATATCTCGGAAGAAAATCATCGAATCATCACCAAATTCAATAGTGCACATGTTCATAATAATATTGACACACATACAAAATATCAAAAGGATCCATGAAGAATTGTTGCCTGTAGAGTGAGCACGAGCAAAAAAACGAACGCGATATCAGAGTTGTACGCGATATCTCGGAAGAAAATCATCGAATCATCACCAAATTCAATAGTGCACATCTTCATAATGATATTGACACACATACAAAATATCAAAAGGATCCATGAAGAATTGTAGTCTGTAGAGTGAGCACAAGGTAAATGTGAACGGACAGACCGACGGATGGACGGACGGACGGACGGACCGACGGACGGGCGGACGGACGGACGGACCGACGGACCGACAGGGGTAACCGCAATATACGCCCATACTATCGTGTGGGCGTATAAAAAAGAAAAGTCTATGGTAACAATGGGATGAGGTCATAAGAGGTTTTAATGAAATAATAAATACCTCAGCCTCCTCAGTTATTTCTGCAGTATTATCTACTAACAAAGACAGTATCTCAGCATCTTTATCAATTTTCTCCAAGTCATCTGGTAAACCTGAATGCTCATGACTTATATCTTCAATTAGTAATGTTCTAATCTATTAAATGTAATATATTGTGAAATTATCAAAAAACAGAATACACAATAGAGTAAAATTTCATTTCAGGTTGTACAATCTTTAAGTTTCCAGTTGCCCAGAATGATCAAAAATCAAATTTCTCAAACTTGGAAAATAAGAGTATATTCATTAGGTAAATTGTCTGGTGTCATAACTATACTGTATAATCTGATAAATCCAGACAACTACCTTACATATAATAATTACTATACTATTTATTAAGCGTTTTTCAATAATAACGTTTTATTTTATGTGCTTATTGAAAAGTCAGAATTTCAATTAAGTTGGTTGTAGAATTGGGTAATAATTTTGATATTTTTTCTCTCACATCAAGCCCTCCAACCAACATTAAACTGCATCACTGACATTGTAAATAAATCGGTAACTGGTGAAACAGGCACCCGTTTCACTAAGATGCGTAAGTATAAATTTTTCGAAAGTATAAATGTAAGTTAAATTTGCGTTTCACTAAAAGGCGTAAGTTTTTACTTACGTAAATATGTTGCCTAAATTCTACGCCAACTAAAAGCAAAATTAATCTGGTTTCGGATTTCTTGTAAATCTATTAGCAGGACCTAGATCTAGATCAGAACATCTTATTTCAATACAGTTTTTTGGTTTTTAACAAATTTAATTCACTACCTTTGTTTTTTCTTCTGTAGCATTAGTGGATTTATTATCTATATTTAAAAAGTTCACTAAATTTTTCTTTATCGGCTGATTTTCTACAAAAAAAAAAATCCATTTTAATGACATATTGAATGAGTTGTTCGTAACAGAAACAACCCTCATAAAAGCAAAGCAGCATTAATATTGCTCACTGAAATTAAGAGAATATAGAAGATTTACCCATACAAATTAAAATATCAATGTAAATTAGAGATAGCCACAAAAACCATAAAGATTATCTATAATGCATAATCTGCATACATTAAATTCTTTTTTTTTAAAAAACCAATTGTGAACAGGCAAATGGACAGAGTGGTTACAATATACACTCAAACTACTTGTGGACCTATTAAAATGGTATTTTGTAAAGAATCATTTTCTCTAAAATATTTCTTTTCATGAAATCAGTCTTATCTAATGACAGAACAATATGTGTTTGTAGGATACAGATGTCAAAGACAATCTTAATGAATTGAAAATTATAAAAATATAACTTACTGTGATGGTCTTTCGTAGAATTTTCAACAAGTTCAACTACCTCTTTTAACAACAATCCAAAAAAATCAGTACCTTGTTTAAAGGGAAAAACCTAAAATTTATAAAACACAGAGCGAGCTTGAAGAAAATCTACTTACAACTCTCAGGCAAAATAAGTTTCACATCCTTTTACTTTTACATCATAGAACTGAAAGGTAGGGAATGATAACAGAAGATTTATGCTTGGCACGCATGCGTTGAATTTCGGAGACGCACTTAAATTCTGGAATCTACAAGAAGTTAATAGCGATTTAATTAGACATGAAAATACAGTTTTTTCGCTGATATGGAAATAAAATCATTAATGTTGAGTGCAATTAGATGGAATCTATCAAAACATTTGAAGCAGTATAATGATAACCATGAACCTGAACAGTTCATAAAAGCAATTATCAACAACTAATATAAGAACAGATTATAATATATAATATATTAGAAAGAAAGAAATATATATATATGATATACAAGGATAACAACTTAGGTTCCCATGAGAATCCTTTCCTTCAGCTGGTCCTTGGCTAAACTTCTTGGCATTGATTTTTCCCTAGTTATCTGTACCCATAAATTTGTAGGATGGACTTGAGTCTGATTTTCACACCCAGATCGAGAACCAAACTCTCAACCAAAACAACTAACATTTGCTCGTAACTGTGTTTGTAAACAAGTGGTTGCCTAGCAAGATACGCCCACTTCCCTGATAAATTTTTAGTAAATCAAGGGTGCTTGCCATTTTGTGTCAAATCGTACCGAAAATCTTATTTGTCAAAATATAATATGCCGTCTCTATCGCATTAACAAGTCAATTTTGACTCATTTTGACCAAGTCAAAGGCCATAACTCAAAGAACGTTCATCGACAAATCATCAAATTTGAACTTGTCCAAGATCTCATGAAAACAAATGTTGACACAAAATTTCATTCAAATCAGGAGCCTTAATTAAAATCCTGATTTTTAAGAAATACAGTAATCTGATTGGATAATAAAGCTATACTTATTCAAAATCGATTTTAGTGATTGTCCAATCAGTTGACTGAAACACTAAAATCATTGTAAGTTACGTTTTCGAGAATAAGACCCCAGAAGTCTCTATCGCATTCACAAGCCAATTGTGGACGGACAGGGGTGGAGACAATATACGACCAGATTATAATGTGGCTGTATAAAAACAACGCTCTTAACTGACATATTAATATGATAATTGTACATATTTTGTCATAGTATTTCAAGAAAAAAGTTATTTTTCAAAACAGTACATATTTTGTCATAGTATTTCAAGAAAAAAGTTATTTTTCAAAACAGAAGTCTCAAGAAAACATAGAGAGCTAACAAAACAGAAAGTTGACAAACCTGAACTTGTATATTAGAATAAGCAGGTACATCATAGGAATCAGTTATTATTACTGTCATAGTTATATAATAATTATTATTAACATCACCTAATGGTAAAAATATCTCTTTATTTACACCATCATATACTTCTATTGAATTTGACTCTACAAAATAATATATAAATCTTCATATTAATAAGTCTCGTGGCTTGAGCCTTTTGCGGTATGGTTCTGTTGAAGTCAGCAGGCCACTCAAAGTTAATGTAACTCTATGATCACATTGAGTTCAGAATCAAATCTTTTCTTTCATGTCACAAATATTCGAAATATGACTGTCAATTGCATGACATCTGTCTAAGAATGAATTTGGGTCTATGGAAATGTACAGTTTGAAACTTATTCATTTGAAATAAATAGCCTTACCTTCTAGAAATTTCAAGTAAATTGACCCACATTTGGTCCAAAAATTCCTCTCAGTCTAATCTAAGACCCTCAAAACTATTTGAGGTTAATATTTCAAAAGCAATAGACAAAACTCGATGTGGCCTTAGAGTAGTAATGTTAAAAATTTAAAATGCCATACAGTGTACTCTAACATGCATTGGGACCATAAAAATGTGTCGGATTGCGGAGAGTGACAGAATGAATGTCAAGATCTGTCAGTATGTTACTATTTATAGCTCAGTGACCCAGATAAGATGTTATCATTACAATACATCAGGGCTAGAAATGTTTGTGTTTTTTCGTAGTAATTCAATCTCTTATATTAAAGGGGACCAGTCTTCATTTTTATTGGTTGATTTGGGTCTTGAATATACTTAAGTATCCTTCAGAAGCACTAGAAATGTACGAAAATTGCATATTTCCTTCAAATATATCTCAAACTAAAAAATTCACTTTTATTTTTTTTTTTTCATTGCTGTACGCGACTGGTCTCCAGCCTGTGTGAAAATTGTGTGTCTTGTTGACCAAGTCTACAATTCAAAATACGGTATGCTTGTGTGGGCCTGTGCAGTAGTCTGGATGACCTGACCCGCGCTGTTGCACCACGGGAATAACTTATTTGTTATCAAGATGGCGGGACGCTCAATGTGTAGTAGGGCATTGGGACTTTCAAACACGGATAATTAAGGATACACATGGATTTGAAGGCTCAAATTTCAACGGTAAGCTCTGTAGACTATTTCTAATTAGCTAAGCTAAAGATTTCACATCTTTGCGACCGTCGGATGATTGTCCGAAACAAATGCCGAACGTAGCTCTTTAAGAATGAACGTAATCCTTGATCGATATCAAAATTATCATTTACTTTCCTTCCTCTTTCTCTGCGAATCATTTAGGTCCTTCGAAATTTATTCATTAAATTTTATCTAGCATAGGAGCTTTAAGATTAAAATTCAAAAAAATTGAATATGCCTGAATTTTCATAGACTAAAATTAACAATAAATATCCCGTTAGTCTACCGAAAATGTTTTCAAGCTAAATTTAACTGACTTTAAAGGGATATGTTCACTAACCTTTTGACCAAAACACAATTTGTCTCAGAACATGGAATTCTTCAGATAATCAACCCATGTATCCAAAATTGTCAGCGTTTGAAAGTCAAAAATACGACTCATCGTTTAGTAAGACTATGCCTTATAACTGTTAAGATACAGATATAATTGAAGGGATTTTTGTGCAGTTCCAGCAAATCTGAAGGCTATTTACATAAATTCAAGGCCCAAATCGATCCTCGAATTGCTGAACATTCCCCTTTAAACTGAAACATAATTTCAAAACTATGACATTATTCATGCTATAGGTTAAATTGTTATGATCTTTGTGGTAAATTTTACCTTTGCCTGGCATTGTCCCTAATGGTGATGACAGTATATATTTTAATGGTTGATCAACATCTGTGTAGCCTTGACAAGTGAGAGTAAACTCTGTAAATAGTAGACTACCATTCTGAGGTCCAATATAACAGTTACCATTACTTGGTGGTATATTTAGCTCTAATAATCTTCCTACAGTTTCACCATCATAACCTGTAGAAAATAAACCCAACATAGATTAGCTTTAAGAGGTGTTCACCATCTGTTTGACCAATCAAACCTTAGTCTCCATTTAAAATACATGAATTCACTATGGGATTTTTCAATGCTTAAAAACACATCACTGACAATTGTAGCATCAATTTGCACCATGTTCTATTTTATTAATCAGATGTCTGTGGTTCCAGTACCTTCACAAAAATTTATTGTCACACCTGTGAAACAAGCCTAGTTTGCAGTTACAACATAAAACACTTTATTCAAGTAGAATCTCTCCCTCAGCTAATAGTTAAATAATAAAAATCTGATCCTTGAATGACATTTAGAAGTAGATAGAACATTAAATAAGAACACTATTAAGGATATACTACTCCTCTTTAATTTAAGCAACGTTTCAATTCACATACAGGAATCTTTATCAAGCAATAAAATAAATAATAATAATTAAAATAATAATTATTTTATTGCTTGATAAAGATTCCTGTATGTGAATTGAAACGTTGCTTAAATTAAAGAGGAGTAGTATATCCATAATAGTGTTTCTTATTTAATGAAAATCTGTACAAGAAAAACAATTCCGTTAATCAAAAATCTCGTCCAGAGCATGACAAAAATCGGGTGCAACAATCATATAGTAGAAGTGGACTTCCCATACGAGAAGTACCATCAGGTGTTTCGAAAAGAGAAAGCATGATCTGCTTTACACCCGCCACTACTTTATAGGTCAAAATCATGAGGTGCAACAAGATCAATTCATGCTTGACTAAACAGATCTGCCGAAATGCAAGAAGCAGACAAGATTTGACAAGGAGTTCTCCGTAACGACCATAATATTTCCTACAAGAAAATATGAGCCAACCATGTCGGCATGTTGAGATATTAGACAAGGTGTGTAATAACTTGACAATATCAGTAGTTATCTTACCTGGAGTCTCAACATAATATTTCTCTCCATAATTAAAAGCATCTGGTTTAAATGTTATGATATTTGAGTGTATCATCTGTGGGTCATATACCATGGATTCAACATCAGTTTGGCTTAAATATCCCCTGGTTTGACTCTCTATCTTCCAATCAAATTGTATTGAATTCTGGCTATCTATGACTTCAATGGTGATGTTTACTCTTGGATTCATCTTGATACCAAGACATTCAGGTGTACATCTAAATATATTAGTCAATATCAATAGAAGACATTTGCACTAGATGTTTCAGTTTTGTGGATTCCCATTCTCTTGTCTTTGTTCTTCACCAATGCATGTTGTGTTTAAAAAATATAGCTTGCCAGGCAAGGTAAGATATGCCCACTGATAGCTTTGATTGTAAGTGCGAGTGTTTGTTTGTTGCCCATTCACATTGAGTTGAAAGAAAGAACTGTGAATATAAACTGAATTAACTCTTATGAACACACTGTCAAGACAGTTAGACACGATATGTCTGTGAAAAATTATCCAATCATCACGAGAATCAACAGGGATCATCTTCATAATGACATTGACCCACAAAATCAAAATCAAAAGAATCTGTAAAGAATTGAAACCTGTAGAGTGAGCACGAGATGCACAATATAACTTATAGAGTGAAACGTCAAGTCAGACACGATATTTCAGTGAAAAATTATCCAATCATCTTAATAATAACATTGACCCACAAAATAAAAATCAAAAGAATCTGTAAAGAATTGTAGCCTTTAGAGTGAGCACGAATCAAATGTGAACGGACAGACCGACAGGGTGATTACAATATACACCCATCTTTTGTGTGGGCATATAAAAATTCTGTTAAACTTGTACAGTGGGCACACCTTGGAACTTACATATGGGTTTCCTTATTTTCAATAATATAAATACTAATATTTTATATGAATAGAAAAAAGAGATGTTTGAATATGACTGCAGTTTGTTTCATGTGTATATATGGTATATATAAGAGAATTACGAATGAGTGTCCAATCAAAAAGTTCAAAACGTAAGATGTTATATTTATTTCATGGATATTTTGTGTTGCAAAAACCACAGCAAATTTAAAACATTTTAATTTGGCATAATAAAGGGGGTGCACTCTTACAATATATGCTAGTAAGATAACAGATTGCTAAAACTGATGAAAAATATAACTTCTATTCATGAGTGCACCCCATAGTAAGTAGTATTAAATTTTAAACAATGAATTCTGAATCCTTAAACAAATAATGAAGAGAAATATTGCTAAACAAAAACCAGGTAAGTATAACAGAAGGGTACAACTGTTGTCTGATAAGCTTAGGTTGCCAAGCTTATAAAGTGACTGTACATGACATCAGTCTGTACCATTGACCCTCATCTGTTAAGGTGGTTGTAAGATTAACGATGAACTGTGTTAAAGGGTAAGAGCGTGACCCTAACCCTTGAAAGTGCTGCAAACGTGATTTGCAACAGTAAATGAGGGACGTGATCCCAGCATTTACTTTCTATCATTAAGAAAATTCTAAACTTGTTGGATCCAACGAAACTTAAATATAGTAACAAGAACAGGATAAACATGTCTACATAAATCTTAATAAGATAAGATAATAAAATATTTTGGAATCTATTAAATAAAGCCAAAAAGAATGTGACAAAGTACACATTGTGATGCCAAAATATAGTGTAGGGGTTAATAATTGCTCAAGGTATATTGGGCATTCTTAATGCTTTCTTTAGAAGTATGAATGTAACGTGTATAGGCTGAAGACTTCCAGCGACCAAGGGTTTGAATCATGTGATCATGGATTCCTGCTTTAGCTGCAGAAGTAGCAGCACCAATACGAAAAGAATGCCCACTGTACTTTGAGCTATCAATTCCTATTTTATAAAGAATTGATCTAAAGTAGAACAAAAATTGTTCCCTGGATACAGGAGTACTGTTTTCCACAATAAATAAAGCCTTACCAAGGTAAAGCCTTTTCCTGTTAAACTTGTACAGTGGGCACACCTTGGAACTTACATATGGGTTTCCTTATTTTCAATAATATAAATACTAATATTTTATATGAATAGAAAAAAGAGATGTTTGAATATGACTGCAGTTTGTTTCATGTGTATATATGGTATATATAAGAGAATTACGAATGAGTGTCCAACCAAAAAGTTCAAAACGTAAGATGTTATATTTATTTCATGGATATTTATTATTGGTTTGAAATCTTAATAATACACAATAAGAATAAGATAGCTTGCCAGGCAAAGGTAACATACGCCCACTTCAGCAAATTTGATTATTCCAAGTTGATTGCTCCATCATCTCACATATCTGAGCTGTTATTTAGATGAATCAAATCGAATGAAAACTCTAGCCTCTATCACGTACACAAGTTAATTTTCACTATTAGTCAAGTGCGATTCTCGAATTTATCTCTGTGTATTATTAAGATGAATACACATACCAAGTTTCATTCAAATCAAATGAAAACTCTAGCCTCTATCACATACTCAGGTTAAATTTAACGTTTTTTCAATAAGTCAAGGGCAATAACTCATAAACTTACGACTGGAATTGCACCATTTTCAAACTCATCCGAGATATTATCAAGATGAATACACATACCAAGTTTCATTCAAATCGGATAAAAACTCTAGCCTTTATCACATACACAAGTTAAATTTAATGTTTTTTTCACTAAGTCAAGGGCAATAACTCATAAACTGATGAGTTATTATCAATATACATACCAAGTTTTATTCAAATCGGATAAAAACTCTGGTCTCTATCGCGTACACAAGTACACAAGTCAATTTTAACGTTTTTTCATTAAATCAAGGGTTATAACTCATAAACAGACAATTGGAATAGCGCCAATTTCGAACTGAGATGAGATATTATCAGGATAAATACATAAAAGGGATTAAAACTCTAAAACTTTAAGTTCACTTTTGTGTGTTACCACTAGGCAAATTGTTGAACTGTGAAATGGTTTGTGAACAAAAAGTTACCTTTCATTTTATCAGTAGAAACGCTGGTCTTTGTGTTCTTTCTAGTTAATTAGTGTTTTGTCAATAATGTTTGAATTACTGATCAAGGCTAATATCAGACGGGAACCAGCAAAACACATTTGGTAATATATAAAGTTTTCTTAACAAAATTCTCAGCGGGAACATTGTTTTATAACTAACAGACCATTGCACAAATGACATTAAAAAATTGTCAACTTACATTATATAAAACAATACGTCTGGCATTTGAAAATCTGGCAATATATAACTAGCTACGGTTTTATTAGCTAAATTACTGCCTGGTTTATCAACAGTGAGATAAATAATGATGTGATCTGTTTGTTTCCATACACCACCAGGTATCACTATTTCTGTAAAAAAAACAGTATATGCATTGGTAACCCTAGACAAAACATTTTAGACGGCACACATTAAATAACAATTTTATAATTAAACTAGACCTGTTCGACACAGATCTGTCAGCTTCCGAGTAGTTTTCGTTTGATATTATTTATTTTGCGTAAAAGATAAGCATGATTTAAGGATGGAATACAGATTATTTCCCTTTTTTGGCGAAGCCATTCTTTGTCAAATTTGAAATTCTCTGAATACAGTCATATTTTTCAGAATATAATAAAATATTTGCTTCAGAAACATGACATTTAATTTTCCTGACACTGGTAATAGGGGCCATGGTGACTGGCCATTTTGACCAAATTTAACTTTATGGCCATTTGATTAGGGGCCATTTTGGATAGGGGCCTAATTGACTATAACCCGTTTAGCTAAACATTGCTCTTTTTATTAACTTACATCCAACTTTCTTACTTGTAAATTGTCATTATCAATGATTGTCATTCATTAAACCCTTTGTTTTTGGACAAACTAGTAAAATAATCCAATACACAAACCAGTATCCAATTAAAATTGAACCAACTATAACTGATTAGCTCTTTGTTTGAAATAGAGAAATTACAGGTAATAGGGGCCATGGTGACTGGCCATTTTGACCACATTTAACTTTATGGCCATTTGATTAGGGGCCATTTTGACTAGGGGCCATTTTGGATAGGGGCCTAATTGACTATAACCTGTTTAGGGTAATTTATAAAAAAAAATTAATCAGAGACAATTTTGACTTTCATTTTTCAGGATGGAATACAGATTATTTTCCTTTTTTGGCGCAGCCTTTTTTTTGTCAAATTTGAAATTCTCTGAATACAGTCATTATATTTTTCAGAATATAACAAAATATTTGCTTCAGAAACATGAGATTTAATTTTCCTGACACAGGTAATAGGGGCCATGGTGACTGGCCATTTTCATCATCATCATCATCATCGGTTTTTTGATTTTCGTGCAGGTGCAGGAGCAATACATCAAGTAATGGTCTCCCTTCCAGGTAGCTGGCTAGCTGCACGCATGGCAAATTTCACATCCCGTCTCCATTGGTCTTTGTCTTGAGGGTTGTTTGAGGATAGCTTCCACTCTTTGCGGTCCCTGTCCGTCAGTTTTTTCCATGATAACTTTGGTCTACCGGTCCCCCGTCTACCATTTACTTGCATTGAAAAGGCACACTTGATTGCACTGTTGGATCGCTCCACGTGACCATACCAACGAAGTCTTTTCTCCCTTAAGGACCAAATTTAACTTTTATGGCCATTTTGGATAGGGGCCCAATTGACTATAACCTGTTTAGGGTAATTTATAAAAAAAAATTAATCAGAGACAATTTTGACTTTCATTTTTCAGGATGGAATACAGATTATTTTCCTTTTTTGGCGCAGCCTTTTTTTTGTCAAATTTGAAATTCTCTGAATACAGTCATTATATTTTTCAGAATATAACAAAATATTTGCTTCAGAAACATGAGATTTAATTTTCCTGACACAGGTAATAGGGGCCATGGTGACTGGCCATTTTGACCATTTTGACTAGGGGCCCAATTGACTATAACCTGTTTAGGGTAATTTATAAAAAAAATTAATCAGAGACCATTTTGACCAATGAATTGGTTGAAATCAAAGAGTAAATTTCTGGGGCCATTTTGACCAAAAAAGGGGCCATGGTGACTGGCCATTTTGACCAAATTTAACTTTTATGTCCATTTTGACTAGGGGCCCAATTGACTTTAACCCGTATAGCAAAACATTGCTCTTTTTATTAACTTACAATATCCAACTTTCTTACTTGTAAAAAGTCATTATCAATGATTGTCATTCATCAAACCCTTTGTTTTTGGACAAACTAGTAAAATAATCCAATACACAAACCAATATCCACACTTTGTCACATACATCACAAGTTATGGCAAGTTGTCTTGGTCTGACAACAGCATTGCATCCTTAGAAATGTTGCCATGTTGTAGAATTCGAAATGTAATGGTTTGAGCATGTACTTAAGGCATTTATATGCTATAATAATGCTTACAAATAGATTACTTAATCTTGGATTAAGAATATCACAGGAATCAATTTCAATGATGATTAGTGTATTAGGGGGGGGGGGGGGGGGGAACACTTGAAATTTGGGTGGAAATCACTTGGATTAAAAAGGGGTGGCCGGGAAACCTAGATGAAAGTTTGCTTGTAATAAAGTTAGTAATTGTATTCCATAAAATAGTGCCGTAACTCCACAAGATAGATAGAACAATTGCGAATCATTTGAATTAACCAATCATTCTGTTGAAGATCTTGTTATGCCTATAGAGAAAGTATATCAATCAAACCAAAAACCAAGCGATTGCAAAGTAAAATTTCTGGATAGACTAACTACGCACAGTCATATCTAACCGTCTAAATATCCAGCTTGAAAACCAAAATAATGCCTTTCATTGAACCTTTAACTCAATAGTTCTTATTTCAGTCAAACCTAGAATTTCACTATATCACTATAACCAATAAATGCCCTTCCCTGAAGATCTTCAGTGGCCACGCCCACAGTCAGCCTGATTGGTTGAGAATCTCTAATGACAGTTCTTATTTTGTGTTCAACCCAAAATTTATTACCCTCAACTTCATGTCAAGCAAGTGACTTACTGACTTGTTATATAATCCTTTTAACACCGTATAACCTTGTCATAATCTTGCCAAATGGAGTATATTTTATTTTAAAAAAATGTTGAATTTTGTTAATGCATAATGACTTATACATTGTTTTAAAGCTACGAATTTGTACATTATAAAACTGTTCGAATTTTTTCTGTAACTTGAATAGAAAAAATTATGAATATTAAAATCGTGAATCTTCAAATTGAATAATTTGCAGAAAATTTAAAATTGTTCATTTTCAAAACCCCATAAAATCAAAAGTTATTTACCAAAATTAAAAAGGGTGGTATCAAATGAAAGCGCATCCAAAGAAGATGTTTTTGCCAAAAGATAAAGGTTGCAGAAGGTCAAGGTCAAAAGTAATCAGCCTACGTATTCCAGTCTATAACAAAAAACTTTGATTGGAGGTTGTGCAAAGACAAATTCGAAATTCCAAAAAGGGCTTCTAGAGGGCTTAGATATTTTTCAAATGTATAATTTAAAACAAATTTGAAAAAAATCGGATTAAAAATGTGAGACAAGTAGTATTTTTTAGATATTTTGTTTTTTTTAAGATGGCGGCTGAGCGGTTAGGAATTTGCATATACGGCAAGTGTACAAAATGAATATATTAATGGTGCAAATATCATGAAATAACAAATTTTCAAGTTATTGCAAAAAATAATCCGAAAACTCTAATTTTCGTGATTTTCGACATTTTTTGGAAATTTCAGAATGTTTCGGAAAAATTTGGGAATTTTTTTTTTGGAAATCTTAATCGATAATTTGGGTTCTACCCACCTACCAATTTTCATGCAAATCAAATAAAAATTAAAAAAGTTTGAATTTTGACCAAAATTCGGAACAAAAAGTTATCAACAAAATTTTCGAATTTCAAATTTCTGAAACCGATGTCTGCTTAGAAGTTCTCTCAGAATTGCACAAAAAAAAATTCACGAAAATCAAACAAATATTAAACAATTTATGGCCGATTTCCAAAATTTAAGGAGTTTTCCGCTACACCGCTTCCGGTCGGAATTTTATGTATGGAAATATATTCATTAGGTAATTCCGCGGTTTCAAATTTTTTACCCAATGTCAAAAATCTTCTAAGTATAACAGTTTTTGCTGGGTACTCTGAGAACATTTACAAAAAAAAAAAAAAATAAAAATATCTAAAAAATTAATGGTAACAATACAGTTTCGAGCGCAACTCGAAAGCTGTAAAAAAAAAGAAATATCTGAAATTTCATTATCATTGATATTATTAAAAAAAGATCATTCATTCATATGATGGATGGTATTCAGAATACAGGGAAAATTAAAGATGCTCAAGTGTACTCATTTAGGCTGCATTAACACTGTGCAGATAAATACTATAGCTATAATTCTGAATTTTTCAAGATATCATTTTCACAAAAATATTTTGGGGCACATTATTTTATTTAAACAGGAATTTGAAAAAAATCAGAATTGAAATTTAAAAATGTTTTGATAGCTTGTAGATTCTATAGACATTAAAATTATGCAAATACCATAAAACTAGACCGGAACATCCTGTCCCTCGATTAGTGAATTGCCTCATTTTGCGTTTTTCATAAAAACATACCATTTCAAGATGGCGACTGATTCATTACATCAGGGTAAAATTTTTATCATTTTTATACTTTTGTGTTTACTTACTGCAAAAAGAATTTTTCGAATATCTTCTAAATTCCGAAAGTTGAAATTTCAACTTTAAGAGCAAATGACATTTTAAAACCATATTTTTGTTCGCCTTCAAAATGTCTATCTACTTACTGTATAGAGGTTAAAGGGCGATAACTCCTCAAAACTAATGAAGGAGGCCTAAATCTTGAAAAAGCCTTAATTTTAATCTAGAGTAAACTAAACTTTCTTAAACCTTTCGATTTAGGTCCAATAACATCCATTTTAAGTTTTATCAAAATTGGTTGAAAACTAAGAGAGTAAGAGCATATTCAAGATTTGGGGCAAGGGCAATAACTCTGCTTCTAATGATTGAAAGTAGCTCAAATTCGAACTTGATCTTCGTTTTATGAATATGTATACACATACCAAATTTCATTTGATTTCATCAAGTGCGTTTACGAGCAAATGTTAACAGACGGACGGACGGGGGTGCTGACAATATACTTCCTAATAGAGAGATGAGGGCGTAGAAAATGGAGCTTCAGGGTATTATAGAATTTGCATAACTGGGGTGTCTATGGAATATCCAATCGATTGCTAACAAAACATGGGAAGCCGATTTTTTAATTTTGTTACACAACTTTATTTATTTTCGGTTAAATATGTTCAGTACTATCAAAAACTTTCAAAACTCATCTCGTGACCTGACCTCTGGTGACCTTGTGACCTGAAAAAAATTTGTATGCACGGATACTATCATTTAGATTTTCCGATGTTTACTCCGGTTTTATATCCATTTGAAAATTGCAGTTTTTAACTTTAAAGAGCTCTGACACGTGACCTCATTCATATACGTCACAAATTCTTTCAAGTCTTATTATGCTAAATCTGCTCTTTCAAAGGATATACAACACAATATTTTTTAATGAAGATAGCACCTTTAGATATTTGAAAATTTTATATTCCATTTGCTTGTAAAATATTAAATTCAAACTTAATCGGCCGTTTTCGTAAATCATAATCTGTCTCGGTAATGAATGGTGTTTTTCGTTGTGTCTTCATGCACGAGACTCTTTACCTTACCCTTCATAGCTAGAAAATATTTGGGGGAATATTCTGACACTCGCTCCTGCATTTGATGCTGAATCGTGATTATTTGTTATAACTTTTATAAGGCCAGACCAATTTTATTTCTTGTTTTACGGATTTTTTCTGGAAAAAAGTGTAAAGGCAGGAGGAAAAAAAATAAAAAAAAAAATACCAAAATTGCCTGAAGGGTAGGAGAAAAAAAAGGAAATCCAACAAATAAGATTATTTATCTGCTACATGGTTCAACAGTTCATCTTTTTCCTGCTGTGGTTGAAACCTTTTGCTCATGACAAGGTTTTCGGTTCGATCCCTTTAAGATTTTCAAGAATACAGGGCTGCAATAAACCATGATCTGTTAACTTCTGATGCTGTGAAGTAATATACCATATAAAGTACTATCCTAACAAATTTCTTCCCAAGACCATTAACATTATGGGCTGTGAATCCAATATTCATTTCTCTCAATAGACTAAGAATGTCATTAAACATCATAATATGGTCTTTTACTAAGAACTAGGCCTAATATTTTTGTGACCTTTTGAGGGAGGTAAACAATCATATTTTATGGTAGGCTTACTGGTTATCATGCATGTGTAATCTACCGATGATGTCGGGTTTCTACCGCTTTTACTACCACTCAACGGCAGGTTTTATCTGACTACCCCTTTTACATAACGTCTACCGATCTACCGGCCGGCGGGAGGAAAAAATCTACCGATTTTTTTTTTTTTTTTTCCAAGGACAGGACCTACCGTTTTTCAATGTCCCAATTCTTTAACATAAATCAATAAAAAATTAATCATTATATAATGTTGATGACCCATAACACGTGTTAATCTCATCATGTAACAAGATTATCATTGTCTTCTTAATCAATTCCCTAATTCAGATGATAATTTGATCCATTTTCACACGACAATTGGCATTTTAAGCACACCATAACACGTGACACATGTTTATAACAACATCCGGGTAGGGTATTTCTACTTTCACTTTTATATTGGAAATTTACAGTAGCCTATTTGTACCAAAAAACGAAATTTTGAAGCCTTTTGAAGCTTTCGTATTGTTATGATAACATTCAATCATCAATGTGACGTCCGTAGATACTGTTATGCAAGTCTTTTTCATTATCGGTAGATTATTATGCGAGACTAGAAGTACAAATTTAATGTATCTGTAACTTCGTTTCATAAAATCGGTTTATTTTTTAATGTAGCCTGTAAACAATCAGCTCATGACTGCTTTTACAGGCCTACTGGTACTTAGGTATATGCCTTATCATGTCGGCTAATAATTTTGCGAATTTTCATCGCTGAAATGATCGTCATTCATTCTGACTCTGTGCAAGTTAAAATAGGATTGAACAGTTTTAGAAAATATGAATTACACTTGGGAATGTAGCTGTCAGTTCCTGCAGGATAAATATAACAGAGCAAGCGTCATTCTGGAATCTCAGATTTTTTTTTTCGTCGGGGATGGAGGTTGTTTTTTTTTTTCATCGGAGCCGATTTTGGTTTTTTTTTTTTGTGATTTCTAGAAAATTCAAGTCGGCGGATCCGTAAAACAAGAGATTAAGTTGGTCTCGCCTAAATATAAATTAAATAAAATAAATATCTTAGCTCGACTGTAGTCTACTCCATCCATTGATTCAAAGAAGACTGTTTTGATTTGGGCGATACGTATATCACTAATGTACTTGTTTACATTGTAAGTGTGTGCAGTTTTTTTTTACATATAAATTAATGTAACATAATGTTGTCCGTTTCTGGTTGTCATTTCTAAATTGAGTTTGGGCTCTTGCATACATGTGTCCTATCTTACATGTTAGAACTTATTTACAAATCTTAGAGAGTTTTTTATATTCACTTTCTCCTGATGTATAACAAACTGTGATAATATCTTTTTAAGACTTTTCACTACCAAATTCAAAATTGTGTGTTTTAAAATTTGGTTCCATCTGCACTTCGAATGTAAAACAAGTTTTCTACTGTAAATCTGACAACGTGGATTGAAAAATGCCACTTTCATCCATGGACGAAACTGGATGTGTACAACCTTGGTCAATGTCAATTTTTTTTTATTTATTCCACATTTCATGCATTGTACAATGCAACTTCAGATTTATCAGTCTTAATGAAAGAAACAAGAAGAGAGAATAAAAATTGATATATAAATTATATATACTTACTGGACTCATTTAAAACAGGGTTAAATTTATCCTCATAATAGATCAGGTTAGTAAAATTACAAGGGGTTTGTTCATATCTGTATTTACATGACCATTGATATCTATAAAAAATCAAAAAATAGCGATGGCCATCATAATACTCCCACTATTATAATGGCAGCCAATTCGTCCGGGGTGTTGACAAAAGTTTTCAGTAAATGAAAGATTCTGAGAGTGACATTTTCTTATTACAGGAGCAGCTGTTTTCATATAAGATTTATCCAAACGTCATCAGAAACACTCACACCAACAAAACCTATCAAGAAACCAGCTCTCTATCGTGTTCACAACTTATTTTTAAAAGCCAAGGCAAAACCTATGAAATATTTCTCGATCTGTCTGATTTTCAATAGGGTTTATTCTTGGGTGATTATGAACACTCATACCAAGTTTCATCAAAATCCATAAGGAAACCAGCTCTCTATCGTGTCCACAACATATTTTCAAAAGCAAGGTCAATAACCCATTAAATATTTTAAAATTTGTCAGATTTTCAATAGGGTTCATCCTTGGGTGATTATGAACACTCACATCAAGTTACATCAAAATCCAACAAGATATCAGCTCCCTAATGCGCCGCAATTTTGAAAATAATACAGTAAGGGATTAAAGAACAAGGGCATTAACTCATAAAATATTTTAATGATGATGCTATTTATGATCCCAAGGTGATTATTATAATCACTCTCACAAAGTTTTATCAAAATCAATCAAGAGACTAGCCTTCTATTGTGTCCACAATATATCATCAAAAACAAGGGCAATAACCCATTGCAGGCTTCAAAATTTAACGCGAACGAAACAATCGTTCGCGTGTAAAACCCAATTAGACAGAATGAAAAATCGGTTGCATGAACTCTTGCTGTGTAACCATAACAGTATAACTACCTCAAATCGATTATTAATCGGCATGTTTCCAAATCACTCCACATAAACATTGTTTTATGATAGCATTAAATTAATTATTATTCTCATCCAACAGGGGAACAAGAACGGGATCATCGCGTCAACCAATATTACAAAAGTTTTTATTTATTATCTTCATTCCCAGGCTAATGTTAGGCCATACAAGAATATCTTCAATACATTCTGTTTTCCTTTTATTATAAATTAGTAGCGATTTCGATGTTTTCCCAATTCACAAAATTCACCCCCAATTCACCCTCTCCTGATATTTCTCCCCCTGACATTTCAAATTCACCCCTTGGGATGCATATGGACCCAGAAGCACTGAGCTAAATTATTCAAGGTTCGAGACTAAAATTTTATTGGTCAAAGGGATGATGAACATATTCCTTTAAAGGTATTGTAAAGAGGTTTTCTAAATATTGTATGCATATCGGGGACATTGATGGCATCAATTTGCTCCATTCCAATGTCTGTGGTGCTGGCAATTTCACTAAAACTAAGTTTTATGACATCACTACCAATGATCTGCATAGATATCAATTATAGTAGCTTCCAGTAGATCACTAGTAGAGACGTCATACAACATGTTAGTTTTAGTCGAATTGCAACAACCACAGACGTCGGAATGGCGCAAATTGATGCTCTCAATGTCCCTGATACACATTCAAAGATTAGAAAAATTCAATATTTACAATCTCTTTAAAGGCAATAACATGAAATAAGCTAGTCATGAAACTTTTTGGAAGTTTATCAAAACAGAAGTATCATAAATTTGAAATGTTTTATAAACTTACGTTAAATTTACGTTTGAAAATACATTAGGATCCATACTATATCCGCCATCAAGTGTAACTTGGGTTCTTCCAGACCAAAAATACGCGTTTCTTTCACCATTGATCGTAACAAAAACATATAATTTAGTGGCGTTTGGATAAGGTGTTTTGAAATATCCCTGAAATGAACAATATTTCTATAACAGTACTTTGAAAACAAAGGCTTTCCAGTTTATCATAGGCCTCTTTATACCAATAGAAAAAGAAATATTTTCACCTAATATAAATAAAGCTATTGTATAGCATAGATTTTAATATCAAAGAGCACGAGGAAACTCATTCCAAATTGTATATCCCTATATACTGTTTATAGGCCTATTATTAAAAAACAAAAAAAAATAGCGATGCCCCATCGTAATACGCCCACTTTTGTAATGGCAGCCAAGTCGTCCGGGAGGTCGACAAGAACTATCAGTAAATGAAACATCTGTCGAAAACCGTGCCATCAAGAATGTTTACAAAATTGAACGATTTTTGAGTGTTTACAACTACAAGTTAACAAGGGCAATAACCCATGAAATAGTTTTCAATTCGTCTGATTTTCAATAGGGTTCATCCTTGGGTGATTACAAACACTCACAGCAAGTTTCATAAAAATCCACCAAGAAACCAGCTCTCTATCGTGTCCAAAACTTTGAGAGAGTAACGGGCTGAAAAATTAACGTGTTTTAAAGAACAAGGGCAATAACTCATAAATATTTTTTCGAGGTTTCTGATATTCAATAGGGTTTATCCTAATGTCAATACAAACACTCATACCAAGTTTCATCAAAATCCATCAAGACACCAGCTCTCTATGGTGTCCACAACATATTTTCAAAAGCAAGGGCAATAACCCAGGAAATATTTGTCGATTCGTCTGATTTTCAATAGGGTTCATCCTTGGGTGATTACAAACACTCACATCAAGTTTCATAAAAATCCATCAAGAAACCAGCTCTCTAACGTGACCACAACTTTGTTAAAGGCTGAAAAATTAACGCGTTTTAAAGAACAAGGGCAATAACTCATCAAATATTATTTCGATGTTTCTGATTTTCAACAGGGTTTATCCTAATGTCAATACAAACACTCATACCAAGTTTCATCAAAATCCAACAAGAAACGAGCTCTCTATGGTGCCCACAAGATATTTTCAAAAGCAAGGGCAATAACCCATGAAATATTTTTCGATTCGTCTGATTTTCAATAGGGTTCATCCTTGGGTGATGACAAACACTCACAGCAAGTTTCATCAAAATCCATCAAGAAACGAGCTCTCTATGGTGTTCACAAGATATTTTCAAAAGCAAGGGCAATAACCCATGAAATATTTTTCGATTCGTCTGATTTTCAATAGGCTTCTTCCTTGGATGATTATAAACACTCACAGCAAGTTTTATCAAAATCCATCAAGAAACCAGCTCTCTATTATTTGAAAG
Source organism: Lottia scabra (assembly GCA_029955415.1). Classification (NCBI taxonomy): domain Eukaryota; kingdom Metazoa; phylum Mollusca; class Gastropoda; family Lottiidae; genus Lottia; species Lottia scabra. The sequence goes on from JARJEI010000001.1 coordinate 18,044,085, forward strand.
CGTTACGGGCTATAAAATTAACACGTTTTAAAGAACAGGGGCAATAACTCATAAAATATTTACCGATGTTTCTGATTTTCAATAGGGTTAATCCCAAGGTCATGACAAACACTCACACCAAGTTTCATCAAAATCCATCAAGAAACCAGCTCTCTATCGTGTTCACAAAGTATTTTCAAAAACAAGGGCAATAACCCATCAAATATTTTTTGATTTGTCTGATTTTCAATAGGCTTCTTCCTTGGATGATTATAAACACTCACAGCAAGTTTTATCAAAATCCATCAAGAAACCAGCTCTCTATTGTGTTCACAACTTTGAAAGCATTACGGGCTATAAAATTAACAAGTTTTAAAGAACAGGGGCAATAACTCATAAAATATTTACCGATGTTTCTGATTTTCAATAGGGTTAATCCCAAGGTCATGACAAACACTCACACCAAGTTTCATCAAAATCCATCAAGAAACCAGCTCTCTATCGTGTTCACAAAGTATTTTCAAAAACAAGGGCAATAACCCATCAAATATTTTTTGATTTGTCTGATTTTCAATAGGCTTCTTCCTTGGATGATTATAACCACTCACAGCAAGTTTTATCAAAATCCATCAAGAAACCAGCTCTCTATTGTGTTCACAACTTTGAAAGCGTTACGGGCTATAAAATTAACACGTTTTATAAGAACAGGGGCAATAACTCATAAAATATTTACCGATGTTTCTGATTTTCAATAGGGTTAATCCCAAGGTCATGACAAACACTCACACCAAGTTTCATCAAGAAACCAGCTCTCTATCGTGTTCACAAAGTATTTTCAAAAACAAGGGCAATAACCCATCAAATATTTTTCGATTTGTCTGATTTTCAATAGGCTTCTTCCTTGGATGATTATAAACACTCACAGCAAGCAAGTTTTATCAAAATCCATCAAGAAACCAGCTCTCTATCGTGTTCACAACAATTGTGGACGGACGGACGGACGGACATGGGCGACTACAATATACGCCCACATTTATGTGTGGGCGTATAAAAAGCATACTAAGTTTCATCAAAATCAGATGAAAAATGTAGTTTCTAGAGTCTAGAGCGCTCACGAACTAAATTTGACCAAATCAAGGGAAATAACTCAAAAACCATTCATCGGAAATACGTCAAATTCTTGACCAAGATCTTATAAATCTAAAAATCATAGCAAGTTTCATTAAAATCAGATGAAAACTGTAGTCTCTATATTGCTCACAAGAAATGTTGACAGACGGACAGACAGACAGACAGACAGACAGGGGTAACAACAATATATGACCACATATTCATTTCATAAAACTTTTTTGACAAAACGTTGGGTATTAAAGGATGGTATTTGATGTCAATTTTATTATTTAATTCACATATTCATTTGGGCGTATAAAAATTATACTTACACAGTAAAAGAATTTGTCTTGACCACTACCATGATATGTTCTCAATACATCAACACAAACTCGATAGTTCTGGGGAAATACATACGGAGCAGGAATAAAAAAATATCTGGATTCATCAATTCCTATCCGACCAGTTTCATTATATACTAGTGTATAGTCTGCATCCAATAAACAACCTATATCACGATCTCTAGTAGATCTATACAATGTCCAGTTGGTGCTCACATTGCTTAATGATTCCATTTTCATCTCAAGAACTAGACTCAAATACTTGTAAACAGGAACAAAAACCTCGTTAGGAGATGATGATACTGGACTGGTTTTAGTAATCATCACACTTTCAAAACAAGAATCACACAATATACTAGAATCATTACCTTTGAATTGAAGTTGTTTTTCTTGGTGCACAATCCCAATATACAGTTTACTTTTAAGTGTCACTTGTTCTTGTGTGTTGTGAATAACAGAAAGAGGACAAGCAAAATTCACTGTTTCTGGGTTTCCAACATGCAAGTCAATTAGTGATTGATGGATGTGAGACTGTTCCAAGATGATTCCTCTAGGATTGTTTAAATTATCACCTGGAGAATGAATGCTGGTAAACATTTTATTCAAATCTAAATCTGTCTTATTTCTTAACACCACAATAAAATCTCTGAAGAAGTTATCTCTTGTAGATATTTGATAAAACTCAAAACCCATTTCAACTATAAAAGATATTAACAGTTAATCAATCCATTGCTGCAATTAATTATCATCAGTTATTCACCTTGAGAATATGTACCCTTCACAATGTTTCATGATTCAGGTATTTTATCTCATAAAGCGACAATCCTGCCTTTCAGTTCCTATTCAGCCAGTTTGTTCCACTGGTGTCAATTATGACTCCGGGCTGTATGGGATTCTCTTAAGGAACAGGTGAACTGCACTTGGGTAAGAAGGACACACTGACTGGACAAAAACTGAAAGGCAGGATGGTCGCTTCTCGAGTGGTACCTTTAGATGAAATCCTTGAGAGTTTATCAGGATGGAAAATGTTTGATATTGGTGGTTGATGTGGTGAAGGCACAATATTTACATTTTATAGTCACGCGCTACAGTGAACCCTTGTGACAATTTTGCATTCATTTACCGATGAACGCAAAATTCTAGAGTGATCTCCCGTGACGTCGCTAAACAAAATCTTCCCTGACAACGTAAATTGCGGCTTATGAATACACACCATCATTATTTTAAGAATAGACAAATGATGGATCAAAAATCGGCCTGGGTACTCTAAGAAATCGAAAAATAAGATATTTTGAACTTATTTGATATGAAATAAAGTCTCTTTTTGGACAAACAATGAATATAAATATCGTAAATGTCGACTATTTGAGTGATCTGCCTTGACGATCTCCCTTTTTGACGTCATCCAAGTTTTGACGTCATATTAATTGACAGGAGTTCTGTTGCCGATTTCGTTCCCAATTTTCTTACAATTTTAACTACATTGTAGCCATTAAAGCTATAATTTTACCACTAAAATATGGTAAAAGATAAATGAACTCTACCGAATGTAAATATAAGGATTGAATGCAGATTTTTTTGCGTTCATTGGGTGATGAACGCCGAATTTTCACGTGTTAAACCTGACATGAATGGCTTCGCCATTCATTCGATTTAACACGTGAAAATTCTGCGTTCATCACCCAATGAACGCAAAAAAATCTGCATTCAATCCTTAAATGAACACAAATTCAAATATGTAATTTGCCCTGATATTGAATTTTTTGACATGCTATTTTGTTTGAGGAAGTACTTGTACAATTTTTATTTGATTATTCTCATATTTTCGGGGTCTGACAAGGACATGTTGAAGTAAATCTGTGAGAATTTTGAAAGAGATTGGTTTATCAGCAACTGAGATACTACCCATCAACAATGGGGACGTTTTTTCTGAGACACTCAATATATAATGTAAGCTTTGTATCATTATAGAATTATTGTCATGTGAAAAACATGTATGACAAAATTTCAGTAAACATTAACAATGAATAAAATAAAAACAAACCCATTTCACAGTTTCCTCCAAAGAATGGTTCCATACATTCACATCTATAGCTTACTGGTGTTTCAATACATCTGCCACCAAATAAACAAGGAAAATTGTTGCAGTATTTGATATTAGAACACTGCATCCATGTTTCATCCAACACAATATTTTGACACTTTCCAATGTTGTTCCATTTATACATCAATTGTCCCTGACAAGCTCTCTTATCATAATAACATAGATTTCTCTGGTCACATTTATAAGTCTGTGTTACAGGATCGTAATAACCTATACTGTGAGGGCCATACACCCTGCTGCATAATTCATACTCCATCTTTGCTGAAATGTAAATTCAATAGTCTAAGATATGTTCACAATAGCCAACCATATTTCTACTGTGTTTAAGTAAGCTTCAAATTAATAAGAAGTTGTCTAGTCCAGTGAGGTTCTCAATTCAGTGATTTAATAATAATAATAGTTTATTCTTGTATAGCGCATTACATGCCAACATAAAATATTGCATAAAATCTCAATGCGCTTAAACAAAACAAAGGATAAGACATTCTAAAAACTCTCAAAAGAGACAATAAGTGTATACTTAATTAAAATATTGCATAGAAAGTCTAGTTTTAATGGACCTTTTAAAAGAATTAACATTTGTTTCAAAACGTATCTCTGGGGGTAAAGAGTTCCAGAGAGTTGGGGCATATTGGCAAAATATTTTATTTCCATAGAATTTATTATGGGCATGTTTAGGAGGGTACATTAAAGATGGTGCATGTGAGAATCTCGTTGACCTGAGTGAGCTTTACTTCTGAAGTCTAGCTGTGATGTCTGGGCGAAGTCTCCGAGATCGACTGCGTTGCAGCAATTGATTGTTTGACTAATCGTCTGGATCACTCTCGATTTGGAATATATTAGTAACATTTCAAAGACTGATAAACAATTGTTAATAATAATTGGAAAATCATTTGAGAATAGCACATTGTAATCACTTCATCAAGCAGCCTTGTGTAATACTGAAAACCCATAAACATATAATTGTGGTGTGAGAAATAGTCCACATATCGAAATCCAGACCTGGATGTTAACAAATATCATTGCTCTTATACACAGCTTCAGAAAGATAAAATGAAAATAACAACACCTATTCACCTGATTGATTTCGAGCTGGACAACCAAGAAAATCTATCAAAGCCTCTTTCAAATCATCATCATTATTAGATTTATATTCTCCAGATAAGAAATGTAGAGTTAATTTTTCTGTTTCAATTGGTGTTCTTAGAGTAGAAATGGTTGAAGCTTCAGACACTGTGCTTAGAAAGATCTACAAAATTAACACATTTTGAAATATTACAGAAAAAAAAAAAAGACCATGTGCTGGATAAGTTTTCTGAATATTTAGTGTCAAGTTGAAGAAATATTTGAGTTTTAACCAATCATAAATTTTCACGTATGTTCAGTCTGGATAACCAAAAAAAGACTTAGTTGACCTTGATTGATAGGCCACTTGTTGGAATTTTGACAATAAATCAGATATTTGCGTGTTTATTGGGGACATATGACACAAAATGGTATTTAAGAACATCTCCTTCTTTCTATTCATAAAAGTGTTAGCATTCCAATAAAATATTATATAGGCTATATATTTATGAATATTTGATGTATTGAGCACTATTTTAACAGTAACAAGTGGTTGCCTAGCAATATACGCCCACTTACACTACATAAATTGTCAATATATCAAGGAATGTTACTATCTTAATTTTTGTTGGATGGTGTTCAGATTTGAATTCATCCAATATCTTGTTAATATAAAGCATCTAATTTCATAACTAATAAAACTCTGTAAACATTTGTCGAATCGATCAGGAATTCAAACTTGTCCAAGATTTTATGGATATTATCCTACACACAAAAGTTTATTAAATTCCTACCACAACTGTGGTCTCTATCATGTTCACAAGTCATTTTTAACATATTTTAGGTGTAAAACTCCGTAAATATTTGTTGAATCGATCCGGAATTCAAACTTGTCCAAGATCTTATGGATAAAATCCTACACACAAAATGTTATTCAAATCCAACCAAAACTGTGGTCTCTATTGCGTTCACAAGCCATTTTTACACATTTTGGGTGTTAAACTCTGTGAATTTTAGTCAAATCAAACCCAAATTCGAACTTGTCCGAGATCTTATGAATATAATCCTACATACAAAATTTTATTCAAATCCAACCAAAACTGTGGTCTCTATCGCGTTCACAAGCTATTTTTAACATATTTTGGGTGTAAAACTCCGTGAATTGTAGTCAAATCAAACCCAAATTCGAACTTGTCAGAGATCTTATGAATATAATCCTACATACAAAATTTTATTCAAATCCAACCAAAACTGTGGACTCTTATCGCATTCACAAGCCATTTTTAACGTATTTTGGGTGTAAAACTCCATGAATTTTTGTCGAATCGAACCCAAATTCGAAATTGTCCGAGATCTTTTGAATATAATCCTACACATAAAATTGTATTCAAATTCAAGCAAAACTGTGGTCTCTATTGCGTTCACAAGCCATTTTTAACATATTTTGGGTGTAAAACTCCGTGAATTTTTGTTGAATCGAACCCAAATTCGAACTTGTCCGAGATCTTATGAATATAATCCTACATACAAAATTTTATTCAAATCCAACCAAAACTGTGGTCTCTATCGCGTTCACAAGCCATTTTTAACATATTTTGGGTGTAAAACTCCGTGAGTTTTAGTCGAATCAAACCCAAATTCGAACTTGTCCGAGATCTTATGAATATAATCCTACATACAAAATTTTATTCAAATCCAACCAAAACTGTGGTCTCTATTGCGTTCACAAGCCAATTGTGGACAGACGGACGGACCGACGGACAGGGGCGACGGCAATATACGACCACATTTCAATGTGGGCGTATAAAAATATTGTATTATTATTATTGTATTTATGAATACATGTAGACTGCTTTGGCTTCTGGTCCTGTGCAGTGCATTTACAAATAAATATAAAACTTTAACTGAGTATGACATAAGGTTTATGAGCAAGTTCAGCTAACCCATTTACTTACCCTAAGTTAACCATTGCTTTGTTAATCAAGCATCTGATACTTATTTTAAAGATCATTGCTTACAAAAGCAAAAAATGAAATGAATGGAGTTTTACGTCCTGCTTTTCTGCACCTATATGGGCTAATTGAGGACGGGCAAACGACATACAGTGTGCAATGAGGGAAATTTTGCCAGGACAGCAGCATTAGCCTGCTCTTATTTTCAATTTCCAACTGACGATGGATCTTTAACATGCACATCCAATAACACATGGGACCTCGGTTTATTGTCCCATACAAACAACTAGACGCTTTTTCCATGTCAGCCCCTCCGACCGGCATCAATGACAGAGGGAAACCGGTTTGAAAAATTCGAAGGTATCATCTCGACCCATGCCGGGATTGAACCTTGGACCTCCAGGTTAGCGAGCAAGCGTCTAACTCACTGAGCCACCGCGGCTCCCAGGAAAAAGCAAGAAACATTATATCACTAACTTGTTTTATATCTTGACTTTCACCATTATAGACATAAATATATTGTGAGGTATTTGAACTGTCAATGTAAGAGATGTGAAATGGTACCATATACAGACTCTTTACAGAATGTATTACAACAGGAATAGTGAACTCAATCTGAAAACATATTTACACAGAGAGTTTGATAGTTTGATATAAAAGCACTCACAAAGACAATGCTCAAACTCAAAGTATTGAGCATTGATAGAATTGTTTATTTCCAATAGATCTTTTTTCTGTAAATCATCAAAATATTTGTATGTGTTTAATTGTATCTCCTTTTTGTGTGAACAAATGAATTTTTAGTAGCAAATATCAGTGTCATGTATATATCAGGTGTGACAAAAAAAAAACGCCATTAAGTTTGACAATAAGTATCTCAGCTGTTGGGAACCAATCTCTTTCATATTTTCAGGATTTGACAAGGACATGTTGAAGTATATCTGTAAGAATTTTGAAAGAGATCGGTTAATCAGCATCTTAGATACTTTCCTTCAAACTTGGGGATGTTCTTTGTGAGACACCCGATGTATGCATTAAGCATTGGAATTGCATTGAGATTTGTAGTTTTTGAGACAACTAATTTATTTGCCTTATACGTCCCTACTCCAGTTTGACAAGAAATACTTGTTCTCAAGTTTGGATTGTTTGTTAAAGAACATTTTGAAATACATAAAGTTTGAGATCAGTTTATTTTATGAAAATGTTTGAGTGTGTAAAGCTCTTAGTTCTGTTTTGGACATTTTAATATTCAAATAATTGGCAAATTAAAAGAACAAGTCAGAATAAGAGTTTAGGCCTGGAAAAATAAGATCAACTGAATATATGAGTGTTTGACATGTTTAAACAAAATAGTCCCACTTTCAGATAACTATTTCACATCACAAAATAGTCCCACTTTCAGATAACTATTTCACTTCAAAAAATAGTCCCACTTTCAGATAACTATTTCACATCACAAAATAGTCCCACTTTCAGATAACTATTTCACTTCACAAAATAGTCCCACTTTCAGATAACTATTTCACTTCACAAAATAGTCCCACTTTCAGATAACTATTTCACTTCACAAAATAGTCCCACTTTCAGATAACTATTTCACATCACAAAATAGTCCCACTTTCAGATAACTATTTCACATCACAAAATAAAATATTTTGTTCTGTCCATGCACAATCAACTATTGGCTCAAGTGATACAGGTAGCTGAACTGAAACTTTATTGGCTAACAAAATATTTTGATGACTGTATCTCCTTTGGCTAAAAAGAAAATGAAACTTTACCTCTTTTGTAGAACTACTGGTTGGTAGAGAAACAGGAAATCCTTCTATTCTATCATTTGTTTTTATATTCTTCAAAAAATTCCTTTTACTTAAACTTTCTTCACAAACTGTTAAAAGTAATGATATTATGTAATCATGAGGCGTTTCTAATTCACTTTGGTTCAATGCAGATCTAGAAGTTGTGTCATTTTTTTTTATAAGTGGGTTGCTAACTCATTCACTTTTATTCCTAAGTAAAAATGTTTAAAATATAGAATTTCTGTTGAATAATAGGATATACATTCATATTTTTTATATCTCGAGAGGATCCCACTTTTGAAAACTTGTCCATCTTCATTTTTTATTTCAGGGTAAAAACCACCTAGGAGTTCTAATTAAATAACTTAAACTCTGTGTAATACTAGACATCCACCATTAAAACAAGCCCTCGGCAATTGAAAAATTGGGACTTTCTTCTTCATCACTGTCAGGAGCCTTGACATGTATATTCAACACATTTGGCTAAGTCTTATCTTGATATATATGTATAAATTAAGCTAATTCTACAGCTAAACCAACATGCTAAAACTGAAAACTTATGAAAAACAAAATGTAACATACTTTTATTAGCTTGTTTACAAATGTAACACATTGGGTATTGTGCTAGAGTAAAAGTCCATTTCCAACCCAAATATTGCCACATGACCACTGCTTTACCTGGTGAATCAACACCAGTTCCAAATATTTGAAAATCCATTTTGGTTTTATCAATCCAATGGTAATCTATTGGATCATTGATTACTTTCATGCCTATAAAATAAAAGATAGCTTGCCAGGTAAGGTAATATACACCCACTGACAGCTTTGTTTCAAAAAAACATTTGGCAGAAAACAGCAACCATCAAATATTCAACCAGAAGTCATAGGCCTACATTTAGTTCAGAACTTGAATAAAGTGTCATCAAGTTTAGTCAAATTCCTACTGTCTTGTACAGTGTTTATGAGCTAAAAACTGAATGTATTTCGAAGAAGAGCTAAAAATCAGATATGTTTTAAAGATCAAGGCATATTTCCTTCAAATATATCTTAAATTAGACATTTCTCCTTCTATTTCTATAGTTGACTATTCTATATATTGCATAGTATCGCTAATGTGTAGTAGGGCATTATAACTTTCAAATGCTAATAATCATGGATGCACATGGATTTGAAGACTCAAATTTCAATGGTGAGTTGTGATAACCAGTACTAAATTGCTGAGCGAAAAAATCCCCCTTTCTAAGACTTGGAAAAATCGACCGATGAAAATGAAGCCTGTGCCACTTTAAATAGGGTTCATCCTTGGGTGATAATAAACAATTTCAGTAAGTTTCGTCAAAATCCATAAATAATTGTGACTTGCAGAGTGTTAACGAGCTAAAAATCGAAAGCATTTTCAAGATCAAGGGCAATAATTCATATAAAATATTTTATGATTCTTTTGCTTTTAAATAAGGTTCATCCTTGGGTGATAATAATCAATTTTAGTAAGTTTCTTCAAAATCTGTAAAGAATTGTGACTTGTAGGGTGTGTACGAGCTAAAAATCGAACATGTTTTGAAGAACAAGGGCAATAATTCATATTAAATATTTTACGATTCTTTTGACTTTAAATAGGGTTCATCCTTGGGTGATAATAAACAATTTCAGCCAGTTTCTTAAAAATCCGTAAATAACTGTGGCTTGTAGAGTGTTAACGAGCTAAAAATTGAACGTGTTTTCAAGAACAAGGGCAATAATTCATATTAAATATTTTACGATTCTTTTGATTTTCCATAGGGTTCATCCTTGGTGATAATAAACAATTTTAGAAAGTTTCGTCAAAATCCGTAAAGAATTGTGACTTGTAGAGTGTTAACGATCAATTGTGGATGGACGGACCGACAGACGGACATGGGTGACAGAAATATACGCTCCAAATTTCATGTGGGCGTATAAAAAGAATATAATAGAAGAATAATTAAAAATCAGTAAAAATACAAGCTTTTAATATTTCAGTTTGTGTAAAAAGAAAAACAAAAGTATAGGACAGCAACTGCATGATATATTGTCACAAAGAAATTTGAACAGCCAACCATATTGATAGTTAACATTCTATATATGACCCGACATCAAAATCTTATATCTCTATGTATATGCCAATCAAAATAGAGTTACAAGGAACTAGAGCAATCGTATTAACAGCAGCTGTTACACAATAACCTTGAATTCATCTTTCAAATAAATCAGACTACTTTCATTATTGACATCTGACTACCGTATATTTCTGTGTATAGTGCGCTATTTTTTTCCCCTGAAAAGTACCTGTCAAACAAGGGGTGAGCATTATACATGGTGACTAAAAAATATTGAATTTTTCACCAGTGATTCCCAAGTCAATATTATCTGGCAGCCATTTTGTAATTGATCGCTGATGTAGGAATGTAGGAATTTTTCCTGATTTAGATGGGGTAAGGAAGGGATGCACATTATACATGGGTGCGCATTATATTCGGAAATATACGGTAGTCTCTGACAACCAGACTTCTGTCTATGTACACTGTTTTCTAAGTAGGTATCTAACATCAGCTGATAAAATATATTTTGTAATGCGGATATAACTTCCATACATTAATTATAGAAAGTTTTCTTCCAATTGAATATAAGGTTATTGTCACACAATGGCCACTGTAGATACAGCTGGGAACTAGAATTTCTGATGATGTTGATGATATCAAATGGTAATGTGTTTTTTATGCTGGGAATTGAACCTGAACAGACTCAGCACACAAAAAGATGGCCTTAATGATCACATAGTTTCTCCTGAAAGAGCTGCATCATTTGTTTCAGGATAAAAACACCCTCACTTACCAATGAGCCAATGATCACATAGTCTGGTGTAATTATATCTTCTCTCTGCTTGTTTAACTAAGAAATATTGTTCTCTGAAGTTATGTATAGATGCTAAATAACCTTCAAATAGGCTACATACATTATCTTGAGCATCGTTTATTAATCTCTTTTCATGAAAGAATTGATAGCAGCCATCTTCTGTTGTCTCCCAATCATCTAAACATCTATCATCTATTAATAGAAATATACATGCCATGTTGGATTACCACTGTTTCATATAATACTGAGGATTAAGGCCAACCAAAAAAATATGTTTACATTGTTTTTTTACACAGATATGCTATCTAATAATACAAGGTCCTCAATAGACGTTATTCATGTGTCTGCCAACGCTAACAAACAGAAGCAACTTCTTGTCAATGCAGCAAAATCACCACCTTGCGGTCTTTAAGGCCTCCTTTTCCAATCCCACTAGCTCAAAAATAATAAAATTTTACATCATTAAAATTGGAATTAATTAGGCTATTTAAAAATACTTTCAGTGTTTCTTCAGGTATTTTTGAGAAAAAAGCTAAAAAGGCTGTTTTGACATTTGACATTGCATTTTATTAAAAGGGATTGTAAAGAGGATTTCTAACTTTCTTATGTGTACAAGAGACACTACTGACTTCCATTTGATATATTCAAAATTCACACTGGGTGCCTGTGGTTCCTGTTATTCCAGAATGATTTCACCGGATACGACACAGGCCCCGCTGCAACGAAGCTTCAGACCACAAATAAAATAACAATGTGTTAAATCCACTTGAATGTACCAAATAGAAGTTTGAAGTGTCTCTCATACACATAAAAAGGCTAGAAATTTTCTTTACAACCCCTTTAATGAATCTATTCTGAAAAATCATCAAAAGTTATATTCCACAAGGTGTCATTTAACTTGCAAAGTGCACTGAGATAGTTCACTGAACTTAGCTCCTCTATGCTCTGTTGATAGTGTATTTGTATATCAAGACTAGGATAAAAATGTCATTCATAAAGTTGAGAATCATTATTATTTCATCCTCTTGATCAAACCCAATGAAATATCTATCAAATTATATTCCTACCATCTAAATGAAAACATTTTTTTCCATCTAAACCAAGAAAATAGCCGTCGTTACAAGTACAGTAATAACTACCAATAGTATCAATACAATCATGTTGACAATCATTGGTAGCCTCATCATTACATTCATTATACAAATCTACAATATACAACAATTATACAATAAATATACATACACAATTATTATACAAATCTACAATATAAAACAATTATACAATAAATATACATACACAATTATTATACAAATCTACAATATAAAACAATTATACAATAAATATACATACACAATTATTATACAAATCTACAATATAAAACAATTATACAATAAATATACATACACAATTATTATACAAATCTACAATATAAAACAATTACAAAACATTCATAAAACAAATCTACTATATACACCAAGTTTGTCAAATCTGTCAAGGGCAATAACTCATTATGTATTTTTTGATTTTGCTGATTTTCAAAAGATAATTATAAGCACTCACACCAAGTTTCATAAATTGAACAAGAATTGTGCTTTCAGAGTGTTTATATTACATGCTAAAAGTTGAACAAATTTTTCAAGAATAAAGTCAATAACTCATTTATATTTTTCGATTTTGCTGATTTTTAATAGGGATAATCCTTAATTCTGTTAAGAAATTTGCCTTCTCGAGTGTTTACAAGCCAAAAATCAAACGCGTTTTGAAAGGCAATAATTCCATTTTACATAGGGTTTATCCTTGGGTGATAAACAATTTCAGCAAGTTTCATCTAAATCCATCAAGAATTTTGCCTTGTATAGTGTTTACAAGCTAAATATTGAAAGCGCTTCAAAGAATAAGGGTAATGACTTAGTACATATTTTCCGATTTTCTCTTTTTAATATGGTTCATCCTTGAATGACAATAAAAAGTTTTACTAAGTTTAATGCAAATCAGAGAAAAACTGTGCCTTCATGGTACCAGGGCAAAAACTCAAACATTCGACGAAAATCTAATCCAAAATTGGATTAAAACAGTAGAAATTCACATCCAGTAAATTATACTGAACAATAGTGGATGACCTTATGGGGGTTGTACCATTTGTTCTAGAAAGAGCGAAAATAAAAAAAAAACAATAGTGGTTGCAAATCTCTCGTAACTTTAATAGAAGTTCGGGCAACCTCAGATACTTCAACAGACGTAAACCTGGCTCCACCACTGATTTAAAGTGCTCTGTCACAAATAAGAGCAAGAAAAAATAATATTTCTAAACATAAATATTTCTTAACAAACCTGTATCATGATGACCTTGAGTTCCATAATTAACCTGTATCATGATGACCTTGAGTACCATAACTAACCTGTATCATGATGACCTTGTGTACCATAACTAACCTGTATCATGATGACCTTGAGTACCATAACTAACCTGTATTATGATGACCTTGAGTACCATAACCAACCTGTATTATGATGACCTTGAGTACCATAACTAACCTGTATCATGATGACCTTGAGTACCATAACTAACCTGTATCATGATGACCTTGAGTACCATTACTAACCTGTATTATGATGACCTTGAGTACCACAACTAACCTGTATTATGATGACCTTGAGTACCACAACGAACCTGTATCATAATGACCTTGAGTACCATAACTAGCCTGTATCATGATGACCTTGAGTACCATAACTAACCTGTATCATGATGACCTCGAGTACCATAACTAACCTGTATCATGATGACCTCGAGTACCATAATTAACCTGTATCAAGATGACCTCGAGTACCATAACTCACCTGTATCATGATGACCTCGAATACCATAACTAACCTGTATCATGATGACCTTGAGTACCATAACTAACCTGTATCATGATGACCTTGAGTACCATAACTAACCTGTATTATGATGACCTCAAGTACCATAACTAACCTGTATCATGATGACCTCGAGTACCATAACTAGCCTGTATCATGATGACCTTGAGTACCATAACTAACCTGTATCATAATGACCTTGAGTACCATAACTAACCTGTATCATGATGACCTTGAGTACCATAACTAACCTGTATCATGATGACCTCGAGTACCATAACTAACCTGTATCATGATGACTTTGAGTACCATAACTAACCTGTATTATGATGACCTTGAGCACCATAACTAACCTGTATTATGATGACCTTGAGTACCATAACTAACCTGTATTATGATGACCTTGAGTACCAGAACCAACCTGTATTATGATGACCTTGAGTACCATAACTAACCTGTATCATGATGACCTCGAGTACCATAACTAACCTGTATCATGATGACCTCGAGTACCATAACTAACCTGTATCATGATGACCTTGAGTACCATAACTAACCTGTATCATGATGACCTTGAGTACCATAACTAACCTGTATCATGATGACCTTGAGTACCATAACTAACCTGTATCATGATGACCTTGAGTACCATAACTAACCTGTATCATGATGACCTTGAGTACCATAACTAACCTGTATCATGATGACCTTGAGTACCATAACTAACCTGTATCATGATGACCTGGAGTACCATAACTAACCTGTATCATGATGACCTTGAGTACCATAACTAACTTGTATCATAATGACATTGAGTACCATAACTAACCTGTATCATAATGACCTCGAGTACCATAACTAACTTGTATCATAATGACCTTGAGTACCATAACTAACCTGTATCATAATGACCTCGAGTACCATAACTAACCTGTATCATAATGACCTTGAGTACCATAACTAACATGTATCATGATGACCTTGAGTACCATAACTAACCTGTATCATGATGACCTCGAGTACCATAACTAACCTGTATCATAATGACCTTGAGTACCATAACTAACCTGTATCATGATGACCTTGAGTACCAATATAATCAAAGGTAAATGTTTCACAAACCGAATCTTTACTCCATATCATATCTATTTGGTAACAATACAGTGGATATTCTAAATATATAATATCTCTATTCTTATCAGATTCTAATTTTGATGTGATCTGAAAAAAAAGTGATTCAGGTTTAAGCCAGTGCATAGTCAATCTAATCAAAATAAGATTACATTTTGTTTCGGTTATTTTTGAACAAGGTTTATAAGGCGAGCGTCTACTGGTGACGAAATAAGCTATTCATAGCATGTGCCACCCTTCCGCCAATTGGAACAACGTTTATCACAAAATCTTCCCACAATGCATATCAATGCACAGACTCACAATCTTAAATCTTGGCTGAAATTTTCGTCACACGAAGACGCTCGCCTTATAAACCTTGTTAGATTACACTGAGTCAACAATAAAAAAAATAACCAAAACGAAATGTAATCTCATTTCAATTAGATTGGTGCATAGTTTACTGTATATTGTGTATAGTGCGCACTTTTTTACCCTGAAAAGTACCCATCAAACAAGGGGTGCGCATTATACACAGTGACTAAAAAAGCAACATTATATATCTGGCCCTATACATATCAAAGATCCCATCCAAATATTACTTCAAAGGAACAGGTCGGGGATAGATTTGTTAACTTTGTTTTTTCTTTCTTACCTTGCGACCATTGTTTGTAGATTTATAATAACTATATGTAGATATTAACTGACATCTCAATGAGAAACTCAAATATGAACATTTTCCTTCAATAACAATACCCGTTACTCTTACTTCGCTGTGGAAATTTACCTATAAATACATTTACATTTTTCTTTACAAACATGTCATCATTTGCTTGGTTATGTTTAAATGGTGGTTGTGAATAAGGATCTTGATTGTAGTGATTGGACACCGGTTGAAAATTTCAATCAATTATTGATTGACATCAGTTAGACCTTACTGAACGACTAAGTGATTATATTCAGTTGATTTGTAGGTGAAGGAAACTTCTGACAAATTGAAATGTGTGTTTTAATATAACTTTACCAATGATCGATTATTTCCGAATCACAAAGATTGTCGCAATCAGTAAGATACAATTGATTAACAACTGAACATTTGCAATAATCATCCCATCACTTCAAGGTGTAAAAGTCTGATGACTTTGAATAAGTCATCTTCACCCATAATTACAGTCAAACTAGCTGGTAATGGGTATAGATGAATGCCAAGATGACAAGAGGTATGACTAAGGACCAACTGGGAGACAGAATACTTATGGGAACCAAATTGTTATCTTATAGTTGATGGCTCTTCTTTTTCTTTTTTGCAGTATTAATAGAAAAATTTAAAACAGTATTAATCAAAGTACCAATATTAAAACTCTTGATTACCTTACATTTCGTAAAGCCATCAGGTCATTACTCACCATTATAAATACAGGCAAATTAGGATCTGATTGGTCAGGTTGCCATGGTGACCAATAAGCATTACCAATCTCATTCCTATTTAAACTTTGAAATCTTCTCACAGCTCTACTGGGACCTGCTCCATATCTCATATAATACGTTGAAAATCTTCTAGTTTTAGACAAACTTATTTGATGTTCTCTTATAGCATGTAAACTTGATAGTAAGTACCTCTCTATGGAATCTGAAAATAAGTATCAAATCAATCTACCGGGTAATTAAAATTAAAATGACATTTCGTTTCGGTTATTTTTTTAATGTAGACTCCATGTAATCTAACCACTTTATAAAGCGAGCATCTTCTGGTGACGAAAATTTCAGCCAATCAAAAACTACCTTCAAGATCGCAGGTCTATGCATTAATTTGCATTGTGGGAAGATTTTGTGATAAACGTTGTTCTGATTGGCGGAGAGGTGGCACATGCTATAAATAGCTTATTCGTCACCAGAAGATGCTCGCCTTATAAAAGTGGTTAGATTACATGAAGTTGACAATCAAAAAATAACCGAAACGAAATGTAATCTAATTTAAATTAGATAGGTATCAAATGAAATGATGGAGTTTTACGTCCTGCTTTTCTGCACCTGTATGGGCTAATTGAGGACAGGTAAATGCCATGCAGTGTTCAATGAGGGAAATTGGCCAGGACAGCGTCATAAGCCTACTCTTATTTTTAATTGTCGAAGGATCTTTAACATGCACAGTCTGTAGCACTAGGGGCCACGGTTTATTGTCCCATCTGAACAACTAGATATATGGTTTTTCCATTTCAGCACCTCCGGCCTGCATCACTGACAGGATTAAAATGGGTTGAAAAATCTTAAGGTATCATCTCGACCCATGCCGGGATTGAACCCTGCACCTTCAGGTTAGCAAGCAAGCGTCTACCTCACTAACTCACTGAGCCCACAGGTGGATTAGCCTGGATAATCACTTACTAACCTATACTTATATTGTTGCATTGTATTTGACCAGGGATAGATCAGTTGTCTGAAGATATCTACTTGTCAAACTTTAATTGAGACATAGATCAGTTGTCTGAAGATCTCTACTTGTCAAACTTTAATTGAGACATAGATCAGTTGTCTGAAGATCTCTACTTGTCAAACTTTAATTGAGACATAGATCAGTTGTCTGAAGATCTCTACTTGTCAAACTTTAATTGGGACATAGATCAGTTGTCTGAAGATCTCTACTTTTCAAACTTTAATTGAGACATAGATCAGTTGTCTGAAGATCTCTACTTGTCAAACTTTAATTGGGACATAGATCAGTTGTCTGAAGATCTCTACTTGTCAAACTTTAATTGAGACATAGATCAGTTGTCTGAAGATCTCTACTTGTCAAACTTTAATTGAGACATAGATCAGTTGTCTGAAGATCTCTACTTGTCAAACTTTAATTGAGACATAGATCAGTTGTCTGAAGATCTCTACTTGTCAAACTTTAATTGAGACATAGATCAGTTGTCTGAAGATCTCTACTTATCAAACTTTAATTGAGACATAGATCAGTTGTCTGAAGATCTCTACTTATCAAACTTTAATTGAGACATAGATCAGTTGTCTGAAGATCTCTACTTGTCAAACTTTAATTGATACATAGATCAGTTGTCTGAAGATCTCTACTTGTCAAACTTTAATTGAGACATAGATCAGTTGTCTGAAGATCTCTACTTTTCAAACTTTAATTGATACATAGATCAGTTGTCTGAAGATCTCTACTTTTCAAACTTTAATTGATACATAGATCAGTTGTCTGAAGATCTCTACTTATCAAACTTTAAGTGATACATAGATCAGTTGTCTGAAGATCTCTACTTGTCAAACTTTACTTGATACATAGATCAGTTGTCTGAAGATCTCTACTTGTCAAACTTTAATTGATACATAGATCAGTTGTCTGAAGATCTCTACTTGTCAAACTTTACTTGATACATAGATCAGTTGTCTGAAGATCTCTACTTGTCAAACTTTACTTGATACATAGATCAGTTGTCTGAAGATCTCTACTTATCAAACTTTAATTGATACATAGATCAGTTGTCTGAAGATCTCTACTTGTCAAACTTTACTTGAGACATAGATCAGTTGTCTTAAGATCTCTACTTGTCAGACTTCAATTGAGACATAGATCAGTTGTCTGAAGATCTCTACTTGTCAAACTTTAATTGAGACATAGATCAGTTGTCTGAAGATCTCTACTTGTCAAACTTTAATTGGGACATAGATCAGTTGTCTGAAGATCTCTACTTGTCAAAAATTCAATTGGGAGAGGCTGAAATAGATCAGTTGTATGATGATCACTATATGTCAGACTTCAAATGATACACAAGCTGGATTAGAAGAATTCTACTTGTCAAACTTTAATTATAGCCTTACCAACCTATTCATCCAGCCACTGAAAAGTTTTAAGAGGGTTATATCAGAAAATAAAATTTTACTTAATTTGATCTATCTATTTCTTGGGACAAAAGCTGAAATAGATCAGTTGTCAGAAAATCACACAGCCAAGATCGAATGATATACTAACACTTATCAATATGTTATCATTTCCAATTCATGCTTACCATCATTCTGTCTGCAGATAAATTTTTGTGAATATTGTGAACATGGTAAATCAACCCATTCCATGTTTGATGAACGTATATAAGCACACTGCCCACTGGTCATTGAAGGATAAAGAGCTGGCAGAAGGATTCGCCAAAAATCTATAACAACATCACTACCATATACAGTGGTGTCAAATTTATTCAAATTATGTATATCTATCAATCCTGGAAAACAATGTATATTAATAGTACATATTTAATGAATGAAACTGCTGGAAAACAATATATATTGATAGTACATATTTAATGAATGAAAATGCTGGAAAACAATGTTTATTGATAGTACATATTTAATGAATGAAACTACTGGAAAACAATGTATATTAATAGTACATATTTAATGAATAAAATTGCTGGAAAACAATGTTTATTGATAGTAGATATTTAATGAATGAAACTGCTGGAAAACAATGTTTATTGATAGTACATATTTAATGAAGGAAACTGCTGGAAAACAATGTATATTAATAGTACATATTTAATGAATGAAACTGCTGGAAAACAATGTATATTGATAGTACCGGTACATATTTAATGAATGAAACTGCTGGAAAACAATATATATTAATAGTACATATTTAATGAATGAAACTGCTGGAAAACAATGTTTATTGATAGAACAGATTTAATGAATGAAACTGCTGGAAAACAATGTATATTAATAGTACATATTTAATGAATGAAACTGCTGGAAAACAATGTTTATTGATAGTACATATTTAATGAATGAAACTGCTGGAAAACAATGTATATTAATAGTACATAATTATGTAATGAATGAAACTGCTGGAAAACAATGTATATTGATAGTACATATTTAATGAATGAAACTGCTGGAAAACAATGTTTATTGATAGTACATATTTAATGAATGAAACTGCTGGAAAACAATGTATATTAATAGTACATATTTAATGAATGAAACTAATGAATGAAACTGCTGGAAAACAATGTATATTAATAGTACATATTTAATGAATGAAACTGCTGGAAAACAATGTATATTAATAGTACATATTCAATGAATGAAACTGCTGGAAAACAATGTATATTAATAGTACATATTTAATGAATGAAACTGCTGGAAAACAATGTATATTGATAGTACATAATTATGTAATGAATGAAACTGCTGGAAAACAATGTATATTGATAGTACATATTCAATGAATAAAATTGCTGGAAAACAATGTATATTGATAGTACATATTTAATGAATGAAACTGCTGGAAAACAATGTTTATTGATAATACATATTTAATGAATGAAACTGCTGGAAAACAATGTATATTAATAGTACATATTTAATGAATGAAACTGCTGGAAAACAATGTATATTAACAGTACATATTTAATGAATGAAACTGCTGGAAAACAATGTTTATTGATTGTACATATTTAATGAATGAAACTGCTATTGTCAAATTTCGCTCCTTCTTTGCAATATCAGAATTGTTTATTGCATTTAGAATGGACATAAATATAACAATACATATATATGTGTATCATTTTTCTTTTGACACTTTTACCATCATAGTCAATTATTTCTTAGTTAATAAAATTCTATAATTTTTTAAGATTTGATAGCGTTGTTTATATTAAAACTTTGACAGAATGATTACCATTACCAGAAGGAAATATTCAATATTTGGCAATACACTTCTTTCAGAACTTGTTTTATTGAAAGTAAATAATTTTGTCCATATCAGTCCAAGGATGCACCCTTACAAAAAATTAAACAATTTCATCGAGTTTCGTCAAAATCCATAAAGATTTCCAAATTGTAAGATTAACAAGCCAAAATTAAATGCGTTTCAATGAACAGGGACAAAATAAAACATTCTTTGATTTTTCTGATTTTTCTAATTTTCAAAAGGGCTCATCTTTGGGTAATAAAAGAAAATGTCATGAAGTTTTATCAAAATTAATCAAGAATTGTGTCTTTTAATAGGGTTTATCTTTGATAGTAATAAACAATTTCAATAAGTTACTTAAAATTTGGTGATGAATTGTGCCATTTGGAGCGCTTACCAGCTAAAAATTTGAATAAAATTCTCAGAACAAGGACAATAACCCATGAAATATTTTTTGATTTGTCTGATTTTCAATAGGGTTCATCTTAGGGTGATTACAAACACTCACAAGTTTAATCAAAATTCATCAAGAAACCAGATCTCTATCGTGTCCACAACATATTTTCAAAAGCAAGGGCAATAACTCATTAAATATTTTTCGATTAGTCATCCTTGATTATTACGAACACTCACAGCAAGTTTCATAAAAATCAAACAAGAAACCAGCTCTCTATCGTGTCCACAACTTTGAGGGTTTTACGGGCTGAAAAATTAACGTGTTTTAAAGTCTGAATTTCAATAGGGTTTATCCATGGATGAATACAAACATTCACATTAAATTTCATCATTAAATTTCATCAAAATCCATCAAGAAACCAACTCCCTATTGAGTCCACAACATATTTTCAAAACAAGGCAATAACCCATGAAATATTTTTCAATTAGTCTGATTTTCAATAGAGTTCATTCTTGGGTGATTATGAACACTCACGGCAAGTTTCATCAAAATCCATCAAGAAACCAGCTCTCTATTATGTCCACAACAATTGTGGACGGACAGACGGACGGACAGACGGACGAGGGCGACGACTATATACGCCCACATTAATGTGTGGGCGTATAAAAAGAATGTTTTACATACCTAGTGGCCAAAATTCATTATCCTGAGTTACTAATGCAGTCATATCTCTAAATTCAGCCAAGTCTGAGGTCAGTGCTAGATATCCCTTTTCTTGTTCACATTTACTTACTGCTTGGTGAAAGGTTACATTTCCTGAATGAACTACGAAAGAATCTTTTGCCTTCCTTTTTGGAGTGTCTAAAAAATGATATCAAAAGTTAAATTCAGGATACATGTATCTGACAGATATTTAAGAGGAACAGTGTTCAGAACATTTGCCAATTTGTTTTAATTTAATTTAGAAATCTCTAAATAACGTTTTCATTATAAGACTTATAGGCTTTTTGTAAGTAACTGACAGAAAGTCGGTGTTTCCCGGTATGTTATAATTTACGTAATGTATACGTCATTTACTATAAATAGCAAATAACATCATTTTTATCTAATCAATTCATTCTGTAACATGTGACTCTGGATCAACATAAAAAAGTTAAGATAGTGGACCACGGCCAAATACGCCTAACGAAAAAGTCTTTAATTTAATCAGGATCAAACTCAAACCTTTCGATTTAGGTCCAATAACATCCATTTTAAGTTTCAACAAAATTGGTTGAAAACTTAGATAGTAATAGCATATTCAAGACTTTGGGGCAAGGGCAATAACTCTGCTACTAACGGTCGAAAAAAGCTCAAATTCGAACATAATCTTTGTTTTCTAAATATGTCTATACATATCGAATTTCATTTGATTCCATCAAAAATTCTAGTTTTTAGAGCGCTTACAAGCAATTGATGTTTATAGAAGCACTTACTGTAGAGAGGTTAAAGGGCGAAAACTCCTCAAAACTGATGAAAGAGGCCTAAATTTTGAAAAAGCTTTAATTTTAATCAGAAAAAAATTAATTTTTCTCAAACTTTTCGATTTGGGTCCAATAACATCCATTTTAAGTTTCATCAAAATCGGTTGAAAACTAAGAGAGTAATAGCCTATTTAAGATTTGGGGCAAGGGCAATAACTCTGCTTGTAACGTTCGAAAATAGCTCAAATTCGAACTTGATCTTCGTTTTATGAATATGTATACACACATCAAATTTCATTGGATTCCGTCAAAAATTCTAGTTTTTAGAGCGTTTACAAGCAAATGTTGATGGACAGGCCGACGGATTGGGGGCAAGGGCAATAACTCTGCTTGTAACGTTCGAAAATAGCTCAAATTCGAACTTGATCTTCGTTTTATGAATATGTATACACACATCAAATTTCATTGGATTCCGTCAAAAATTCTAGTTTTTAGAGCGTTTACAAGCAAATGTTGATGGACAGACCGACGGATTTGGGGCAAGGGCAATAACTCTGCTTCTAACGATCGAAAATAGCTCAAATTCGAACTTGATCTTCGTTTTATGAATATGTATACACATATCAAATTTCATTTGATTCCGTCAAAAACTCTAGTTTTTAGAGCGTTTACGAGCAAATGTTGACGGACGGACCGACGGACGGACGGACAGGGGTGCCGACAATATACGTCCTCATAGAGAGATGAGGGCGTATAAAAATGGTGTGCGTGCCCAAACGTGCATGCTTTGAAAAATGGTGACCAAGCCAATTATTAGCCCACCCAAAGTTTCCACTATTTGAGTGAGTAGATTTGCTAATATTCTTATATATTATGTATCATTTTAATGTTAATTTGCATTGTATATCATGTTGGCCTAGACCCAAACATTAGATTCAATAACTATCAGAAATCATCATTTATATTTACAGTTGACTATTTCTACGATATTATGCTACTACTTACTACTGTACAACTTTAATAAAACCTTATTTGAAAATAAATATTGAAGATTTGGAAGCTTGTAGTATAGTTTGAAACTTTTTATGAAATGAGAGTTATCGTCAAGTATCGATACAGGACCTCGCAATACAATACCCTTAGAACTAAGAATATTGTAATAATGGGATAATTGGTTATTGCTGTTTTATCTATTTCTATGAAAATATGAAATTATCAGACATCTTACCCTCACAAAAGAAGAAAGCTGTACCATCATATACTTTATATAAATTGTATCCACTCAATTGATATGTATCACCATTTATTCTGAAATACATTATACTCCAATATAATATGCTGTAATTATTTTTTTTGTGTGGAATCAATATTTTTGATCGCAGAAAAATCTAATATGGGACAAATAAAGAAACCAAGTACTAACGATCCGAACCGCAAAACGAAACTCGAAATACAAAAAGACATTTTGACATACATAGGTAACAGCTTATAAACTTTTCACATGAGGAATTGTATCAATCATACATGAGTAAGTATATCATAATGAAAAGTGGTATCAGGTGTCTAGAAGAGTAAGCATACCCTCTATACAAAATAATGCAACTAATTATCCCATTTCAAGTTTCGTGTTATGGTTGGGATCGTTCTTACTTGGGTGTTATCAATGATGACAAATTTAGATGATTTTCTGAAATTAATAAGATATGTAAAAAACTTATATATTTTAAAATGCATGTAGACAAGTTGGTTACTGAAAGATTTGATGGCATGTGGCTTTTGTTCTGCTTCTAGAACCATTTCATGTTGTTATAAACAATATATATTACAACTTACATTCCAGCCCAGTATGTTTGACGAGGCATACATGTTTTATAGTTTGGAAATATTTGTTCATTCATAACTTCTTGCTGAAAATACACATTCATTGTTACAGAAGCTGAGTAAACTGCATTTCCAGACAGAAAGTACAAATTCCATAAGCTCTGTCAGACCCTTTCTTGGTCAGAAAGTACATATATATAAGTTTAGTGAGGCCCTGACCTGGTCAGAAAGTACAAACAAATATAAGTTTAGTCAGGCCCTGTCCTTGTCAGAAAGTTCATATATATAAGTTTAGTCAGGCCCTGTCCTGATCAGAAAGTTCATATATACAAGTTTAGTCAGGATCTGTCCTGATCAGAAAGTACATATAAATATAAGTTTAGTCAGGCCCTGTCCTTGTCAGAAAGTTCATATATACAAGTTTAGTCAGGATCTGTCCTGATCAGAAAGTACATATAAATATAAGTTTAGTCAGGCCCTGTCCTTGTCAGAAAGTTCATATATACAAGTTTAGTCAGGATCTGTCCTGATCAGAAAGTACATATATATAAGTTTAGTGAGGCCCTGACCTGGTCAGAAAGTACATACAAATATAAGTTTAGTCAGGCCCTGTCCTTGTCAGAAAGTTCATATATATAAGTTTAGTCAGGCCCTGTCCTGATCAGAAAGTACATATAAATATAAGTTTAGTCAGGCCCTGTCCTTGTCAGAAAGTTCATATATACAAGTTTAGTCAGGATCTGTCCTGATCAGAAAGTACATATAAATATAAGTTTAGTCAGGCCCTGTCCTTGTCAGAAAGTTCATATGAATGTAAGTTTAGTCAGGCCCTGTCTTGATTAGAAAGTACATCTATATAAGTTTAGTCAGGATCTGTCCTGATCAGAAAGCACATATATATAAGTTAAATCATTCACCAGAATGTGCATATTGTAACAAGTTCTGACAGGTACTTATAAAGAAATACTATAACTGCACACAAATTGCATAATCCTTTAAATTATACCCCTACCTTTATCTTTCATTTTATGCATAATTCTGTTTTCTATATAAGGCATATAGTCTCACTAATTTACAAGTCTATATTTTTACTTTTAAATGCTGATAATTATGAATGCGTAGGGCTTTAAAGGCTTAAATTAAATTCAAAGGGAGAGAATTGTGAACACTATTACAAATAAGATAATCTAATCCAGGTTTTAAGACTAATGTTTCATTGGTCAAACAGACCGTGAACATATATCACTTTAACGTAAAAGACAAATTTAGAGCCTTCAAAATCCATGTGTATCCATATTTATCAGCATTTAAAAATAAATGAGACTATGCCATATATAGAGAACATATATGTCCATAGAAATTGATTATGCAAGTTCCATTTTGAGGTACACAGTATGTATTTCTGCTACAATAAAAGACCACAGCCATTAGTGTTGAAACGGTTAGTGATTTTTACGACCCGGGTACCCGTCGGCAATAACCGGTTATTTTCCGGTTAACCCCGGTTTATTTATTAAGCTTAAAAACAAGAATAAAGAACCGCATTTGTAGCTGTGACACAGCGTAAACTAAATCTCAAATAGTACAAATGAGTTCCAAAGTCGCCGAACGAAGAGTTGACCTACATTGAATCAGTTCCAACTCTCCGAATTGTCGTAGTCAGATAAAAACCAACAACCCATCGAAGCAAAATCAGATTACACCTAAACTGGCCAAACAAAATAACCCCACTGTCTTTCATTGGCAAGGTATCAAATAAGCGTCCAAACACGAACATGGTCAGGTACATTTAGCACCATTGAACTTGGAATGGACGGCAGTATGATAACATAGTCAAGATCATCAAGGTTACTAACACTCAGAGAAGACAATGAACGTCTGGATAATCAAGTTAAACAAAAAACCAAACGGGCGGTGTTTGATACAATTAGGTCAAAATTATTTGTTCCACTCGTGAAGTAATTTTAATTCTATAATGACTATAATTACTGGTGTAAACAGAACAAGATCATCTTTTATATGATATATTATAATAAATAAGTCTAATCACACTGTGATACTTATATTTAAACTATAATGTAAGGATTTGAAACTTTGATATACCCCGATGCAGACGATATTGACAGGCACTAAATTTAATAGACACCGCCGGATGTGACCATCTCACAAAAATGATAAAAGAGAAAGTAGAAGCTTAATGAAAGTGAGAAATTCATTGGCTGATATAAATAGACATCTCTTATTGTCCAATAAGATAATAGCATGTTTTGTTGATGGATTTTTACGAGTATCTGTTCATAAATATTTTCAATAATATGTTCTATTTTTTACGGCGTTATCGTTCTTTGATAAACATCGGAGATCGTGAAGATGAAAAATACAACTATTTGATGAGCTAGATGGTTAAATACTAATATTCAGTTGAGAATACGGCGGATTTATGTTATAAGATAGCTTGCCAGGCAAGGTAATATACGCCCACTGGCAGCTTTGTTTGAAAAAGAACATTTGGCAGAAAATAGCAACCATCAAATATTCAACCTGTAGTCATAGGCCTACATTTCATTCAGAACTTAAATTAAGTGTTGTCCAAACATTTTTTTCTCGATTTCATCAAGGGTTAAGCATTCATCAAGTTTAGTCAAAATCCGTCTCTGTTTATGAGCTAAAAACTAAAACCTATTTTGAACAAGAAGGGCAATAAGTCATATCAAATATTTTTTTGATTTTCGATAGGGTTTATCATGTGATAATAAACTATTTCAATAGGTTTCATTAAAATCCAATAGAAAAAGAATTGTGCCTTCTAGAGTATTTACAAACTAAAAATCAACGCGTTTTAAAGAACAAGGGCAATAATTTATATTAAATATTTTTCGATTCTTTTGATTTTTTGATTTTCGATAGGGTTTATCATGTGATAATAAACTATTTCAATAGGTTTCATTAAAATCCAATAGAAAAGAATTGTGCCTTCTAGAGTATTTACAAACTAAAAATCAACGCGTTTTAAAGAACAAGGGCAATAATTTATATTAAATATTTTTCGATTCTTTTGATTTTCAATAGGGTTCATCCTTGGGTGATAATAAACAATTTCAGTAAGTTTCATCAAAATCCATAAAGAATTGTGACTTGTAGAGTGTTAACAAGCTAAAAATCGAACGCGTTTTAAAGAACAAGGGCAATAATTCATATTAAATATTTTTCGATTCGTTTGATTTTCAATAGGGTTCATCCTTTTTTTTTTTTTTTTTTTTTTTCAATAATTCATGTTAAATATTTTTCGATTCTTTTGATTTTCAATAGGGTTCATCCTTGAGTGATAATAAAGAATTTCAGCAAGTTTAATCAAAATCAGTAAAGAATTGTGACCTGTAGAGTGTTAACAAGCTCAAAAAACGCGTTTTAAAGAACAAGGGCAATAATTCATATCAAATATTTTGCGATTCTTTTGATTTTAAATAGGGTTCATCCTTGGGTGATAATAAACAATTTCAGCAAGTTTCGTTAAAATCCGTAAAGAATTGTGACCTGTAGAGTGTTAACAAGCAATTGTGGACGGACGGACGGACGGACCGACGGACCTGGGTGACGGCAATATACGCTCCACATTTCATGTGGGCGTATAAAAATGACGTTTTTTTACACGCATGTCTTTATCAAAATTATCATGTTATAAATTGACGGTTAACCGATCATCTGAAATCAGACCCGGTTACCCGTGAAATCATACCCGATATAGGTTAACTGATTAACCGTTTCAACACTAACAGCCATATACGCCCACCATGGCAAGCGGATGGTAAAACGTAAAAGTAAACTAAATTTCTCAAACCTTTCAATTTAGGGTCAATAACATCCATTTTAAGTTTCATCAAAATCGGTTTAATACTAAGAGAGAAATAACTCAAATTCGAATTTGATTTTCATTTATGAATATGTATACATACCGAATATCATTTGATTCCATCAAAAGCAAATGTTGACGAACGGACTGACAGGGGTGACGACAATATATGTCCAAATAGAGAGATGTGGGCGTATAAAAATTTCAGAGTAAAAAATGTCAAGAAAACACATACCCCTGCAGAGTTAGCTATATCAACATTTAAAATTGCCAAACTAGCACTCATTTTAGAACATTCATCTGAAGCCTCTTCAAATGTAAACAATTTCTGACGATCAGAAAAAAAGTAACAAGTATCACCATAGCTATTCCACAATGTAAAGCAATTTCCATTTGGTCCTGAAAAAGCTCATGGTTGAAAGAAATCAAGAGATATATTGGGTGTTCTAATAAAACGTCCCCAAGTTTGATAGGAAGTATCTAAACCGATTCTCACAGATGTACTTCAAAATATCCTTGTCCCACCCAATATTACTATCTATATTGTATATCTTACTACGTCTTAGAATGAACAAAAAAATTAAGTTCTCAAACTTGGTCAATAAGAATATATATTCATCAACAGTGTCCACAGTATAAACCCATAAAACTTTTAGTCCAGTTTGCTATGTTCTTGATATATTTTCGTTCAGAATGCTTGGAGATTAGGAAAACTATACATTTTTGGAAAGATTAGGACCTACTAAATCTGAAAAACAATGTTTACATTTTTTCCAAGCTTTCTATGGCGGCCATCTTTGATTTTCAAAATGGCGACTGTTTTTTTTTCGAAAATCCGCCAATATCTCAGCTTCTAAGCGTCCCAGACGCATGATTTTGGTGTCTAAACATACATTTTCGAGGTCAAGGAATCCATTGGAACAACTTATAAGGCGCTAAGCATAATACATCTCCTTATTGCTGAATAACACATTTTCATGAACATGAAATTGGTAAAATCAACCAATTGTTTGTGTTCTCAGAGTATCCCGAAGGTGGCCATATAACAATACTAATACAATTATATGAACGTATATTGTCTCGTACATTAGCCTAGCACACGGCTTGGGCAAGGGGCTTCCCCAGAAAATCTAAAAATAGACGTGATCTCAGCATCAGTGCACTGCAGAGAAATACAGCAAGCGTGCACGTTTGCCTCAAGTATTTGAGCATGAAGTTGACTGTTCTCATCTTCAACAACTGGGCAATCATGAAATAGTCAGGTGAGGATGCATCTGTGGCATCTGTAGTTGGTCCTGATACTACTATTATTTTTATTAGTATATTATAGGCCAAGTTTCTTGTGCGTATATGAAGCATATCAAACCACGTTTGTTGTTCTTTCAGCCTGCCAACAATGACAGATCCCCTGACTTGCCGGTGGTCCGCCACCTCAGACATCTGACTATAAACTGTACATTGTGTGCCAAAAACCTGCTGGACCTTTGGTTCTGAATCTAAGACTACCATCATATAACAACCTTCTAGAGAAGGTGAAGAAGAGAGCGAGGCTACATGATCCAGAGTGTGTACCGATACAGAAAAAGCTTGAAGACTGTACACAAGAAACCCTGTAAAGAGACAAGGCTGTTTGGCATCGTGGCTGTTATGCAAAGATGACCAATACTGTGCAGATGGAGCGTGCTATAGGGCGACAGCACTCCTCCATGTCAACTGGGTCCCACACTCCAAAGCTTAGAGGTTGCATGTCAAGAAGCGCTGATGACGTCGGCAATGTTCCTGAACCTGCTGGCCCATTTACAAGATCATCAACCTAACCTCTGAAGAAGACCTTGTGTTTTTTCTGCCAAGAAGATAGTGACAGGCAACTCTTCAATGTGAGAACTGCAAATGCTGGCCAATCTTTGAAGAACGCAGTTAGTGCATCTTCAGATCCAGAACTAAAAACCAGATACAGTACTCGTATTGCTGATGAGGATGCCCATGCTATGGACCTAAAAATATCACAAAGGTTGCTGGACCAAACATGTGTTTCATGTATTGCGGAAAGAAACCCATGAACCTCCCAAAGCCAAACAGACTACCACACAGATGCCCAGCTTTATTGAATTGCTGAACATAGTGGATTGCCAGACCAAAGAAGGGGATTACTTATCCATGCAAGATGTCGAAAGCACCTACGTCGGAATGCTAGGTGGAGCTGAGGCCCTAGAAAGACATTCACCTGCTTTCACCAGGCAATGGTTGAAAGAGCAGCTTGTAAAAGCAGTCCGCCAGAAGAACATTCGTAAGCCAGCAGTGTTGTATTGCCCAGAAGCGTGTGACGGTGACATGGTCCATACGGCGATATCAAGCTCAAATGATGAGACTGACAACATGAAGACTAAATACAAGGCAGCCAAGTTCACTCGCCAATGAATTAAGGGATTCAAGTCGAATCAACATGGTCAAGGCTCCATAGATGTGACCAGTACATTGGTTGATGTGCCCACGGAACTGTATTGCTTGATTCGATGGGTTATGACTGGGCCAGCAGACAAGCTTGAGACCGAGGTTCGCACAAATATTGTTAACCAGGCTGCACTAACACTGAGCCAGGATTTGATGTTTGGGTTCAAATCTAAGAGGCAAGTTACATACAAGCCAAGTAACGAGGGTGTTGGATTCCGTTCTCAGCAAGGCAGGGAAAACCCTCACGCTGTAGGCCTGGCCCTAACCGTTCACGACGACACACGAAACAAACAGTTGCTGGATTTTCTGAATGCCCAAGGCTAGAGAGCCGACGCCCCTGGAGAGCCAATCACCCCACCTCTGTGTATTGATGACACCAAGTCGAAGAGTCTCTTGGTCACCCCATACCATACACCCATGCTACAATGTCAGAAGCCGGAGCCCATCTCATCCGACAACCATGCGGGGGAGTTTTGGTGTGGCAGAGAGTTATCGCCTTTAACACCTAGGATGGGTTGTTGCATCAACGCTTTCCAGGAGGAAGGATGCTGATCCCAGTCAAATTCCAGACTGGGCTGGCTACAACTCCTCGCTATCAACAAGCAAGCCGTTGACGAAGGTCGGTGCGTTGCCCCTACTCCCAGAAGTGGCACACGAGTGGTCGACTCTACTGACTGTGGTGAAGCAGGCCGTTCAGTTGAAGGAGCTGGCCGTTGGAGAAGACCACATCACACTCATAACCTGTGACATGGCACTGTATGAGAAGGTTTATCAACTGGTGGATGCTAGGCCAAACCAAAGGAACTTGATAACATTGATCACATTGATGTTCTTGATCATGGCGATGTTTGTAACATTAAACATACCATTTTCAAGTCAATATTTTCTAGTTACTGTAATTTGTTTCGATTTTGTTGTATTGTGGCATAGTCCATTACATTCCTTGACCTCGAAAAAGTATATTTAGACACAAAAATCATGCATCATGCCTAGGAGCCGAGATATAACTGGAATTCAGAAAAAAACAGTCGCCATTTTGAAAATCCAAGATGGCGGCCAGAGAATGTTTGGAAAAAATGTAAACATTGTTTTTCAGGTTTAGTAGGTCGTAACCTTTCCAAAGATAGCTTGCCAGGCAAGGTAACATACGCCCACTTCAGCAAATTTCAATATTTGAAAAAGTTGATTGCACCATCGCACTTATTTGAGCTGATATTTAGATGAATCAATTCGAATGAAAACTCTAGCCTCTATCATGTACACAAGTTAATTTTAACGTTTTTTCACTAAGTCAAGGGCAATAACTCATAAACCGACGTCTAGAAACGTACAATTCTCGAATTTATCTGAGTTATTATCAAGATGAAGATACATACCAAGTTTCATTCAAATCGGATAAAAACTTTAGCCTCTATGGTGTAAACAAGTTAATTTAAACGTTTTTTCACTAAGTCAAGGGCAATAACTCATAAACAGACAACTGGAATTGTGCCATTTTCAAACTCATTTGAGATATTATCAAGATGAATAAACATACTAAGTTTCATTCAAATCGGATAATAACTCTGGTCTCTATTGCGTACACAAGTCAATTTTAACGTTGTTACACTAAGTCAAGGGCAATAACTCATAAACCGACGACTGGAATTGCGCCATTTTCAAACTCATCCGAGATATTATCAAGATGAATACACATACCAAGTTTCATTTAAATCAGATAAAAACTCTAGCTTCTAGCGCGTACACAAGTTAATTTTAACGTTTTTTCACTAAGTCAAGGGCAATAACTCATAAACCGACTACTTGAATTGCGCCATTTTCGAACTCATCCGAGATATTATCAAGATGAATACATATACCAAGTTTCATTCGAATCGGATAAAAACTCTGGCTTCTATCGCGTACACAAGTAATTGTTGACGGACCGACGGACGGACAGGGGTGACGGCAATATACGTCCACATTTTCATGTGAGTCCAATACAAAATAAAAAAACACTGTCATATTAAACCATTTAAAATCCAACGTTTCGCTCTCATAAAATAGAGCTTCCTCAGGGAGGACTAAAATACAAAATAAAGAGATAAATTAAGATGAAGTCATAAAAATTATGACGTCATCAAGCTAATGACATCAGAGGTCCTACCCAACAACACTCCTAACAAAAATTCTAGCTATAATTAAAGTAAAAGTAAAAGCCAAAATAATTTAAAGGGAGTATTGATCTAAAAAAGATTTTTTACTTTGAAAAGTTTTTGAGATTATCAGGATTTTGTTCATTTAAGCCATTGGGCCATACAGTATTAAGTCTATGAATCCAAAATGATTCAGCCATATCTAATCTAATTTTGTTCTCATGGTAAATTTTCTGGAGAATAGTCCATGTAAAAGAATGACCTGGCATATTAAAATGTGGCGACACTCTAGGTGCTTTTCCCTCTTTCTTTAATTTAATATTAGAACGGTGTTTGTTAAGTCTTACACTAAATGATGTTATAGTTTGTCCTACATATTGAATTCCACATTCTGAACAAGTTAAACAATAAATTACAAAATTGGATGAACAATTAACAGAGTCTTTTATGTAAAATACTTTTGAGTCTTTGCTTGTCACGGTATTAGTAATGTTGATGGTGTCACACGCTTTACAAGGAGGTCTTCGTCTTAAACATGGTGTACATCCCCAAGTTTCTGTATTAGTTATACTGTCATTCCGTAATTTATTAGCTCGAAGGATGTCACCAATAGTTTTGTTTCTTCTTTCAGCCATGATGATCTTACTATCTTTCAATACTTTCTTCATTCTTTCACTGGTGTCTAATAATGTACTATCTTTAGCCATATTTCTGATGTTAGGTTGTCGAGGATCATAAGTTGTAACCCAAGGAATAATTTTCTTGTCATTGTCGTTTTTGTTGGTCTTGTACTGGAGGAGTTCATTGCGGGTTTTGAGTTGAACTTTTTTGAAGGCCTTCTGGATAGTTTTTTTTGCTGTAACCACAAGATTTTAAGTAAGATGAAAATTTTTTAAGATTGGCTTCAGTCCACTCTGGTTTACTACAAATCCTTTTAATACGAAGAGCACCACTATATGGTATAGAGCTGAAAATGTGTTTAGGGTGACAACTAGTAGGTGGCAGGTAGTGATGGGTGTCTGTAGATTTAGAAAATAGATCTGTTTCTAAATGGCCGTCTTCTTTAATTACGTTGACATCAAGAAAGGAAACACAGTTTTCACTAATATTCATGGTGAACTTGATTGTTGGATGTTGATTATTAAGCAGGGTCAGAAAGTCTGTACAATCTTTAGAAGACATAGAAGATATTCCCCAAATATCATCAATGAATCGAAAATTAATGTTAGGTTTATTAGGTAAAGGATTCCAAAACTTTTTTATCCAAAATGACATGAAAATGTTAGCGTACGTCACAGCAAAAGGCGATCCCATAGCAGTGCCAGAAATTTGTTTATAGAATAAACCATTAAAAGTGAAAACATTATTATCAAGTGTGAATTTGGCGAGTAGTAAAATAGCTGAAACTTCATTATCATCTAATAGATCCGTGACTGACATTGCTTCTTTAAGGGCTTCAATTCCTTCTGATATAGGAATGTTAGGTGAGAGTGGTTGTAACAACAATATATAATTGGAATTACGGAAGCACAGGCCGAGGTGAAAATTCAGCTCAATCCACAACAAAAATTTGTTTAATTACAATGATCATTATAAATCTTAGAATATCAGATAAAATCAAAAGGAATGGAATGTTAGGATACAAACTTATGACATCAAATGTTAATAATTGTTGAAAAGGAATGGGATCTAAATTAAATGTTTCAATCTTCTGAAGAAATTCAGTAGTATCTTTCACCATTTCATTGCAATAAGCATCTGCTACTAATTTCAGCTTCCAATCAAGCCAAAGGGAGTTAGTCCTAAATGAAGAACACTTTAAATTTTCTACTATATGTAAGGAAAAGAGAGTATTTCCAAGATGTTTAAATCTTAAAGTCCCCCCACCAGATGTTCATAATCTACCTTTGAAGAGTACATGGAATTCTATTTTACATCAAGCTTCCCTACAACTCAATGACTTGGCAGTCCAATTTTATAGTGAGAAAGGATGTGAAATTAAGAATAAATTCAACAGTGCTGTTTCAACTCTTAAAGAAAAATTATCTCCTAAAGATTTTGATAAAGAAATTAGTAAGATTAATATTGGTAGCACTAAACTACGACCTTCAGTGGCTGAGAAACATAGACAGAAATTGGATAAGATTTTACAAACTCAAAATTTCATTACGGGTGAACCTTTTACTGACGCCCCTACTTCTGATCATTTGACTGGTAATCTTAAAAAGAAGAAGAAAACTCGCCGCTTTAGACGTCGTAAAAAGAAGACAGATAGACCAGATATTGAAACCAATAATTTTATATTTAATGTTAGTTCTAAGATTCTTACTGAAGGAGAAACCAAGCTGCTGAATAAAGGATTATGATTCTGTCCTATTCCACCTAAATACAACCACATAAAAGAACTAGAACATCTGCGAGCATTTCAAAGACGTCTTAGAATTAAAGAATTTTTCTTAGAAGACTCCTTAGAACAAACTCTACCTCCTTCTCTATACATAAAAAGTAATTGGAAACCACCCTTAGGAAGAGATGAAGCGTTAGAATTATATTGTACAAATCAGTATAGACAAGTGAAGAATCACAAGGAATACAAGGTTAGAAATAATCTTTCTTCTGAAGAAAAAGAAGCTCTTCATTCACTTAAAGCAGATACAGAAATTATCATTGGTAAAGCCGATAAAGGAGGAGGTATTGTCGTTTGGAACAGAGATGATTACGTAAAAGAATGTATGAAACATCTGGATAACCAACTAGTTTATGAGAAAATACCGTATGATCTCTCAGAGGAAATTCATAACGACTTGAATAATTTGGTGAGTAATTTAAAAATACCTGAAGTAGAAAAAAAATCCATATTGAATAGGCCTATCAAAAAACCTGCAGAATTTTATATCCTTGGTCAAGATGAATGATGAAGCTAAAGTTCCTCCTGGTCGTCCTATCTGTAGTCAAGTTTCTGCACCTACTAAACAAGCCTCCCTTTGGCTTGATTGGAAGCTGAAATTAGTAGCAGATGCTTATTGCAATGAAATGGTGAAAGATACTACTGAATTTCTTCAGAAGATTGAAACATTTAATTTAGATCCCATTCCTTTTCAACAATTATTAACATTTGATGTCATAAGTTTGTATCCTAACATTCCTATATCAGAAGGAATTGAAGCTCTAAAAGAAGCAATGTCAGTCACGGATCTATTAGATGATAATGAAGTTTCAGCTATTTTACAACTCGCCAAATTCACACTTGATAATAATGTTTTCACTTTTAATGGTTTATTCTATAAACAAATTTCTGGCACTGCTATGGGATCGCCTTTTGCTGTGACGTACGCTAACATTTTCATGTCATTTTGGATAAAAAAGTTTTGGAATCCTTTACCTAATAAACCTAACATTAATTTTCGATTCATTGATGATATTTGGGGAATATCTTCTATGTCTTCTAAAGATTGTACAGACTTTCTGACCCTGCTTAATAATCAACATCCAACAATCAAGTTCACCATGAATATTAGTGAAAACTGTGTTTCCTTTCTTGATGTCAACGTAATTAAAGAAGACGGCCATTTAGAAACAGATCTATTTTCTAAATCTACAGACACCCATCACTACCTGCCACCTACTAGTTGTCACCCTAAACACATTTTCAGTTCTATACCATATAGTGGTGCTCTTCGTATTAAAAGGATTTGTAGTAAACCAGAGTGGACTGAAGCCAATCTTAAAAAATTTTCATCTTACTTAAAATCTTGTGGTTACAGCAAAAAAAACTATCCAGAAGGCCTTCAAAAAAGTTCAACTCAAAACCCGCAATGAACTCCTCCAGTACAAGACCAACAAAAACGACAATGACAAGAAAATTATTCCTTGGGTTACAACTTATGATCCTCGACAACCTAACATCAGAAATATGGCTAAAGATAGTACATTATTAGACACCAGTGAAAGAATGAAGAAAGTATTGAAAGATAGTAAGATCATCATGGCTGAAAGAAGAAACAAAACTATTGGTGACATCCTTCGAGCTAATAAATTACGGAATGACAGTATAACTAATACAGAAACTTGGGGATGTACACCATGTTTAAGACGAAGACCTCCTTGTAAAGCGTGTGACACCATCAACATTACTAATACCGTGACAAGCAAAGACTCAAAAGTATTTTACATAAAAGACTCTGTTAATTGTTCATCCAATTTTGTAATTTATTGTTTAACTTGTTCAGAATGTGGAATTCAATATGTAGGACAAACTATAACATCATTTAGTGTAAGACTTAACAAACACCGTTCTAATATTAAATTAAAGAAAGAGGGAAAAGCACCTAGAGTGTCGCCACATTTTAATATGCCAGGTCATTCTTTTACATGGACTATTCTCCAGAAAATTTACCATGAGAACAAAATTAGATTAGATATGGCTGAATCATTTTGGATTCATAGACTTAATACTGTATGGCCCAATGGCTTAAATGAACAAAATCCTGATAATCTCAAAAACTTTTCAAAGTAAAAAATCTTTTTTAGATCAATACTCCCTTTAAATTATTTTGGCTTTTACTTTTACTTTAATTATAGCTAGAATTTTTGTTAGGAGTGTTGTTGGGTAGGACCTCTGATGTCATTAGCTTGATGACGTCATAATTTTTATGACTTCATCTTAATTTATCTCTTTATTTTGTATTTTAGTCCTCCCTGAGGAAGCTCTATTTTATTAGAGCGAAACGTTGGATTTTAAATGGTTTAATATGACAGTGTTTTTTATTTTGTATTGGACTCACTTTGTATCCTGTCATTAGAATCCAGTTTATCCAGTAAACTGTGATCACCATTATCTTCTTCATGACTGGTTTGGATGTTCAACTATTATTATTAGTTTGATTTTGCACATTTTCATGTGGGCGTATAAAAATGTACAGTTTTAATAATCTCCAAACATTCTGAACGAAAATACATAACGAACTGGACTATTTGCAATTTTCCATACAATTACAGATTATTATTGATAAATGTCTTTAATAGAATTAAGGCATTTATCAATGATTGTATTTAAACATAGTTTTCTGGATTTATCAGATTATTTAGGTCATCTGTTTTATAGTTATGCCACTAAGTTTGTCCCCTGATGAATATATACTTCTATTGACCAAGTTTGAAAATTTAATTTTGTTGTTCATTTTAAGACGTAGTATCGCTTTAGATATATCTATTAATTGTGGGACTTTGCTTCCGCAAAGTCCCAGTTTGTTTTCGAAATGTCTATTCTTTTTTTTTTTTTTTTTTCGATTTTTCCACAGGGCACACAGCTAAGGATTCAACTGCTTTAGAAACATTTCTACCTATGTTGACCTTCTCCTGTGGCGACCTCGTTAATAAATATAAATTGAAACAGTTTTGCAAAAGCGCAATTTGCACATTGCAACTTTAGCAAAAACAGGTTTTTCGACTCTGGAAGCTACATTTTTGGGCCGATTTTGCTCGGGTTTTCATTTTTGGAATCTGTGACTAAATTCCAATGCCATAAGAGTTAAAAAAAATATCAAATTTCGAAAATTCGTAGCATACTTTTTTGGCCGATTTTCGAAATTTTCGGATTTTTTTCAGTTTTTTTCGGATTAATCTGAAATTGTAATAAAAGATGCATGTTACTAATGTTAACAATTTGACGTATTCAAAATTTGTGCGTCACTTCCGGTTAAAGTGGAAAATCGATTTTCACTTCCGGTTGAATAACTTCCGGTGAAATTGAAATATTTCAACGAAATTATGTTTATCGTAATTAATCGTAATTCTACAGACGATTTTAAAAAAAAAATTAGTCCAAAAAAAATACTTTGGCCGCCATGTTGATTTGTAATATTTTTATAAAACGAAAAATGGGGCCTTGGTGGTAAGTGTGGTGTATTAGCTGTTTGTATTTCTGGAAACTATAGTCGATTCCGACCAGAAACTAGGAGGCCGAATTTTGAATTTCGATTTTCCTTTTATACAACTTCCGGTTGAATTTTTTTAGTTTTTGAAGGCTAATATCTCGTGACCTTGACCTTTGATGAACTTGACCTTAAGTAGGTCAAAGGTCATCGACCTTGGCTACCTGATGATACTTTAATATTTGACCTCCGATATCAACTTCCGGTTTTATAGGTGTCCAAAAATAGCCAAATTCGCAACTTTGTACTGCTCCTACAGGTGACCTAATTAACCTAGAGGGTTCATTTTAGCATATTCTGAATGGGCTTCATGAGCTCTTTCGAACGATATATCACAATGTATTGTAATGCAAAAATAGTTTTTTCTTAAATTTTGCTATTTTGAAAACCTTTACCCGGTTTTTTGAATTTTTTTACTGTAATATATGCATAGTTTATGATCTATTAAGTTTAGAGGCTTGAAAATTTGAACATAAGTGAACATTACCCATACCAATGTATCCATCAAAAAAAAATTGACATGGGCGTGGCACATCCGGGTTAAATTTTGATTTTGTTTACATTTTGTTGTCTGAAAAAAATCCATATAGACTACATTTTTTTTTAAAAATGCTTCTGCACACACCAACCCCATTACTTTAGCTATATTATATCATAATCTCAGCTATTTTGGCTGTATAGTTCAAAAAAGGGAACAAGGTTTATTAATTTCAAAATTTCCGATTATTGATTTTGACCTTTTTTGACATTTATGATTGTATATCTCGTTAAACAATACATGCAAAGGCTTGCTAATTTAGTCATACTAAGATATTATTAATATAAATAAAGTCACATCAAAAAATCTAACGTGGGCGTGGCACATCCGGGTAAAATTCTGTTTTTGTCAAAATTTTGTTTATCAAAAAAAAAAGGTCAAGTTTAATTTTTTTTTGAAAAATGACCTTGCATTCAGTTACAGCATTGCTTTATTAAGCGTATGTTAAAGGTTCATAGATTTCGGCTTTGTAGTTCCAAAAACGGAACAGGGTTAAAAAAAATTAAAAAATTTCGTTTTTGACCTTGACCTTTGTTGACCTTGACCTTTTTAGGATCTAAGGTCATTGACTTTGGCTGTTCATTTATACTTTCATATTTGATGTCTAGCGTCAACTTCCGTTGTTATTATAGTATGCATTACCAAATTTTAAAGACTTGTTTCTCGTGAATTTGACCTTGAGTGACCTTGACCTTCAGTAGGATGAAGGTCATTGATAAAGGATTTTAGCTGGTACGTTCAAATGTTAGGTCTGGTGACTAATTCCGGTTTCACAATCTTTCAAAAAAACAAAAAAGTTTAAAAGTTGTCGACTTTTTTGGCGCTTCGGATTTACGTTCAAGGCCTATTTATTTTTCTAAATTAGCAATTTGCACATTTGCAAAGTCCCACTCTGTGCCACGTGTGGCTCTAGTTGCAGTGCGTTCGATAATCGAACGCACTGCATTGTTTTGCAAACGGCTATTTTTTTTTTTTTTTTTCGAATTTTACACTCGCTATTTTAGTAAGAAGGCAACATGCCACATACAGATTTGTTCAATTCCCTACGATAAATTGTTGACCATGAACTTTTAAATATAAATTGGTGCCATTTTGACAAACCGGAAATGAGGTAGAACAAAAAACACAATTTTGTTTTTTTCAATCTTACAGCTCTATTTTTGATCCGATTTTTATCAAACTGTTTTCAACTGTTTTCTATAACTGTGCACTACTAAATAAAAGTTTTAAACTTCTCCAATTTTGACTTTTAGTTGACTATTTTCTTAATTTTAATTTTTGCGTTTTTTTCAACTTCTACAATTTTATTTTGTTCGATCTTCAAATTTGCAGGTGTATAGACATTTTGATTCTAAACAAAATGCAGTTTTCAAAATTTTGATACCACTTCCGGTTTTTACGTAATAAGCTTGTAAATTTAAAATCCCAACTTCCGGAAATTTGAAGATATTTCAAATTTGTTTTTTTCATTGTGTTATAATTTGTTATAACAACAATTTGAAATAAAAAAATCCGACCCGGAAGCAACAGATCATCCGCCATTTTGATATGAGTAACTTTTATAAAATTAAAAATGGGGCCTCAGGGTTATGGGCGGAATCCGTAACTTCAGTATTTTTGGAAACTACAGTCGATTGCTTAAAAAGTCTAGGCGCCGAATTTTGGATTTTGATTTTAATTTTTTTATTATTTTCGTTTTGATTTTTTATGCAATTACTAAAACTTTCAAGGCTCATATCTTTTGACCTTGACCTTTGGTGGCCTTGGTACCTGAACAAAAGTTATTGCCCTTGATGAAATCTATCCAATGATGTATTCATGTTTGTGATCCGATGTATACTTCCGGTTTTATAGGCAATTGAAATTTGTGATTTTTGACTTTAAACAATCCTGTCACGTGACCTAGCGTAAATACGTCAACAATGATTAAGCAATCATATTATGCGTAATTTGCTCTTTCCAATGATGTACGACAATATACACTTAAATAAAAATTGCACGATTTAAAATTTGAACATTTTGTGCAAATTTCCATTGTAACTGTGCGTGTTTTTTTCAAATTTTATTTCAATCGATCTGAAAATTTACAGATGGAAAGATATTTCGATTGCAATCCAAAATCTGTTTTCGAAAAATTGATACCACTTCCGGTTTTTACGTAATTGGGTTGTAAATTTGAAATTTCAACTTCCGGAATTTTGAATATATTTGAAATTTGTTTTTTGCAATATTTAACATTATGGTATATCAACAATTTGAAATAAAAAAATTTAACCCGGAAGTTTCAAATCGGCCGCCATATTGATATGACTAACTTTTGTAAAACTCAAAATGGGGCCTCAGGGTTATGAGCGGAATTCGTAACTTTGATATTTTTGGAAACTACAGTCGATTGCATTCATAGCATTGTTAATCGATTTTTGATCTTCTGTTTTGCCTTTCTTGCATTTCTGTTTTATTTTTTTCAGTAATTACAAAAACTTTGAAGACTCACACCTCCTGACCTTGACCTTTGGTGACATTGTGACCTGAACAAAAGTTTTTGCCCTCGATGAGATCTATCCGACTATGTATTCATATTTGTTGTCCGATGTATACTTCCGGTTTTGTAAGCAATTCAAATTTGCGATTTTTTACTTTACAAGTAACATCCAAGGTTTCGCTAGTTGTGGTAGCTTTCTCTGTCTAGAAATAATACCAATACAGACCCTTTTAAAAACAGTTTTTAAGTAATTCCAAAACTGTTACGCACTGCTCAGAACCATGCAAAACCTATGGATCTAGTTGTGGGACTTTGCTACCGCAAAGTCCCAGTTTTTTTTTCGAAATGTTTCCATTTTTTTTTTTCGTTTTTTACACAGGGCACACAGCCTAAACCGCAACAGCTGTAGCAATCTTTTTACAACTTCTGAGGTCCATTTTTGGCGAGGTACTTAATGAATATAAATTGAAACATTTTTGCAACAGTGCAAGTTGCACTTTGCAACATGAGCAAAAACGGGTTTTTTGACCCTGGAAGCCACATCTTTGGGCCGATTTTGCTCGGGTTTTCATTTCTGGAATCTGTGACTAAATTCCAATGTGATATGAGTTAAAAAATTTCAAATTTCGAAAATTCGTAGCATACATTTTTTGGCCGATTTTCGAAATTTTTGAACCATTTTTCAGTTTTTTTCGGATTAATGTGAAATTTTGATAAAAGATGCATGTCACTAATGTAAACAATTTGACGTATTCAAAATTTTTGCGTCACTTCCGGTTAAAGTGGAAAACCGATTTTCACTTCCGGTTGAATAACTTCCGGTGATATTTATGAATTTCAACGAAATTTTGTTCAGCGGTAGCCAAAGTAATTCTACAGCCGATTTTAAAATAAAATTCAACCCGGAAGTAGAACTTTGGCCGCCATTTTGATTTTCCTGAAACATTCCGATTTTTATTCAGCCAATTTGGCTGAACCGAATTTCAAAATTTTGGTGTCAAATGAAAGAACATAAAAATTAAAAGAGATCGCAGGAAGCCGATTTTTGAATTTCGATTTTGCTTTTTTGCAATTTGCGATTGAATTTTTTCAATATTTGAAGGCTTATATCTCGTGACCTTGACCGTTGGTGACCTTGACCTTTAGTAGGTCAAAGGTCATCGACCTTGGCTACCTGATGATACTTTAATATTTGACCTCCGATATCAACTTCCAGTTTTATAGCTGTCCAAAAATAGCCAATTTCGCAACTTTGTGCTGCTTCTACAGGTGACCTAATTAACCTAGAGAGTTCATTTTCGCATATTCTGAATGGGCTTTATGAGCTCTTTTGAACGATATATCACAATGTATCAAAATGCAAAATTAGTTTTGATTTTTTTTTACTTTAATATATGCACAGTTTATGACCTATTAAGTTTAGAGGCTTGAAAATTGAAACATAAGTAAACATATCCCATATAAATGTATACATCGAAAATAAATTGACATGGGCGTGGCACATCCGGGTTAAATTTTAATTTTGTTAGTATTTTGTTGTCTGGAAAAATCCATATAGACTACATTTTTTTGAAAAATGCTTTTGCACACACCAACCTCATTACTTTAACTCAATTATATCAAAATTTCAGCTATTTCGGCTGTATAGTTCAAAAAAAGGAACAAGGTTTATTAATTTCAAAATTTCAGATTACAGATTTTGACCATTTTTGACATTTATGATTGTATATCTCGTTAACCAATAGATGTAAAGGCTTGATAATTTAGCCATAGTAAGATATTATTAATATAAATAAAGTCACATCAAAAAATCTGACGTGGGCGTGGCACATCCGGGTAAAATTTTGTTTCTGTCAAAATTTGGTTTATCAAAAAAAAGTAAAGTTTAAATTTTTTTCAAAAAAAGACCTTGCATACAGTTATAACATTACTTTATTCAGCTTATGTTAAATGTTCATAGATTTCGGCTTTGTAGTTCAAAAAAGGGAACAAGGTTAAAAAAATATTTTTTTCCGTTTTTTACCTTGACCTTTGTTGATTTTGACCTTTCTAGAATCAAAGGTCATTGACTTTGGATGTTTATTTATACTTTCATATTTGATTTCTATCGTCAACTTCCGGTAATATTACTGTGTGCATTTCCAATTTTTAAAGACTTGTCTCTCGTGAATTTGACCGTGGGTGACCTTGACCTTCAGTAGGTTGAAGGTTACTGATAAAGGTTTTCGGCTGGTATGTTCAAATGTTAGGTCTGGTGATTACTTCCGGTTTCACAACCTTTCTAAAAAATCAAAAATTTTAAAAGTTGTCGACTTCTTTGATTCTTCGGATCTACGTTCAGGGTCCATTTTTTTAAAATTCCCCTTAGCAATTAGCACATTTGCAAAGTCCCACTCTGTGCCACGTGTGGCTCTAGTTACATCTTATTGTCATGTACTTGATCACTGAATTATTTTCTGTCAATATCAGAGCAAATTACCTATTTCAATGTGTCTTCACCATTTCAACAACCAATATCAAATTTGATTCTGTCCAGGATCTCATCTAAAGGTATCGTCTCATAAGATGCAACCATCCTTTCTTGGTGAACAGAAGTTGAAATAGTTAATTTGCTCTGATATTGAGTTTTGTGATCTGCTATTGGATAACATCATGTTGAAGTATATCTGTTAAAAGTTTTGAAAAAGATCAGTTAACCTACAGCTGAGATACTTCAAGTCAATCTTGGGGATGTTTCTATTGAGTCACCCATTATAGACATGAAGTGTATATAATATTTAATAACAAATATTTAAATAAATAAAAATTGAAACAGAATTTTAAAGATAAATTTCTATTCATAAAACTTCAAAAGACCTTATTTTTTAAAACAAATTATGTAAATTATGGCATCCATTGATAAAATAAGACGTCTAATGA
This sequence comes from Lottia scabra, assembly GCA_029955415.1. Classification (NCBI taxonomy): domain Eukaryota; kingdom Metazoa; phylum Mollusca; class Gastropoda; family Lottiidae; genus Lottia; species Lottia scabra. Next base: position 18,088,959 of record JARJEI010000001.1, read on the forward strand.
ATGAATATCACCATAGAAATATAAGGTAGGGAAGGCCAAGAGACAGTAAATAAACAGTTTATGCGTGGCACGCATGCGCTGAATTTAAGAGATTCCCACAACTCCCGGTGCCTAACGGACATCACTTCAACTGGCTGACGACTGCGCCTCAACTCAGTGTTAAAGGGGAGTATTGATGTTTACACAGTACGAATGTGGGAGAAAGGCTAAGATAGTGTTTTATTTTGAAGATGGATGGACTAGTGTGAGATACCATGTTTAAACTTTAAAGCAATTTCATTACATTAATCTGTTGCTATCATGATAAGACATTCTCGTCATTAATTTTGATTGGTCGAATGATTATAAATACAACAATTGTGGACAGACAGGCAGACAGACAGACAGACAGGCGGACAGACAGGGGCAACGGCTATATACACCCACATTAATGTGTGGGCGTATAAAAATTGCTTTGTTTTAATGGTACCTTTAGGTCTGCTACAAATGTAATAACCAGTGCTTTTAATAACGTGTTCCCAATATACTATATTTTCATCATATGCACCAACAACATCTAAAATATTACCACTTCCAGAATATACATTCTGATATCTACAATAACCAAATATATTTTCTTATATTAAGATTGGACACAAAGATCAGATTATAAACAAGATAATAAGTATCCAGGGAAAAACAGATCAACAGAATGATTGGAAAAATGAGAATTTTTAGTGCAACGTAGTTCAATTTAGCAATAAATCCACGATTACAATACTTAATTGTTTGAACTTAACAAAAAAGCAACCAAACATTGAAATTTAGCTTAAATAGCTTAAATATGACTCACGGTTTATGATCTTCATATTTAACCCCATTTAGCCAATATGTATTATTGTCTATAGTGGAGGTATAGAAACCATAAAACCATTGTTCTTTATTCTTAACATCATAAGAGTTCCTATCCACTATATTATACGGAAATCTCTAAAATCACAATAGACAGCTAACCAGTCAAGGTAAAATACGCCCACTGATGACTCTGTTTATTAATGAGCCAATATTTAGACCACCAAGGTCGAAATCTGTCAAGAATTGTGACCTATAGAGGATTCCATTATTGTGATTGTCAACGGTCAAGGTTTATCCCTGTATAATAAACATTATCAGCAAGTTTCATCAAAATCCATCAAGAATTGTGCCCTTTAGTGTGTTTATGAGCCTAAAATAGAACATGTTTTGAAGAGAAAAATAATTTATAGTTCATTCTTGGTTGATAATGCACAATTTCACTGTGCCCTGTAGAGTGTTTACAAGCGAAAAATCGAATGTAACTCGAGGAACACGTGCAATAATTCATAAATGTTTTTTTAGCTAGTTTCATCAAAATTTGTGAAGAAATTTGAGCAGTAGAGTGCTTACGAATAAAAAAATGCCAAATATTAATAATTTTTCTGATTTTCACTAAGGAACATGCTTGGGTGAAAATAAACAATTCTAGTAATTTTCTTCAAGGACTGTGACCTGTAGAATTGTATAAGCCAAATATCAATTGCATTTTAGAAAACAAGAGCAATAATTCATATCAAATATTTAATTATTTTTATTACTGATAATATCTACGACTAACCTCATCATAGATAACTTTATAATCTGTAAGAGTTTTACATCTACCTCAATATGACTGATAATATCTACTACTAACCTCATCATAGATAACTTTATAATCTGTAAGAGTTTTACATCTACCTCAATATGACTGATAATATCTACTAACCTCATCATAGATAACTTTATAATCTGTAAGAGTTTTACATCTACCACAATATGACTGATAATATCTACTACTAACCTCATCATAGATAACTTTATAATCTGTAAGAGTTTTACATCTACCACAATATGACTGATAATATCTACTACTAACCTCATCATAGATAACTATATAATCTGTAAGAGTTTTACATCCACCACAATATGACTGATAATATCTACTAACCTCATCATAGATAACTTTATAATCTGTAAGAGTTTTACATCTACCACAATATTACTGATAATATCTACTAACCTCATCATAGATAACTTTATAATCTGTAAGAGTTTTACATCCACCACAATATTACTGATAATATCTACTAACCTCATCATAGATATCTTTATAATCTGTAAGAGTTTTACATCTACCTCAATATTACTGATAATATCTACTACTAACCTCATCTTATATAACTTTATAATCTGTAAGATGTTTTACATCTACCTCAATATGACTGATAATATCTACTACTAACCTCATCTTATATAACTTTATAATCTGTAAGATGTTTTACATCTACCACAATATGACTGATAATATCTACTACTAACCTCATTATAGATAACTTTATAATTTGTAAGAGTTTTACATCTACCTCAATATTACTGATAATATCTACTACTAACCTCATCTTATATAACTTTATAATCTGTAAGATGTTTTACATCTACCTCAATATGACTGATAATATCTACTACTAACCTCATCTTATATAACTTTATAATCTGTAAGAGTTTTACATCTTCCACAATATTACTGATAATATCTACTACTAACCTCATCATAGATAACTTTATAATTTGTAAGAGTTTTACATCTACCTCAATATAACTGATAATATCTACTACTAACCTCATCATAGATAACTTTATAATTTGTAAGAGTTTTACATCTACCTCAATATTACTGATAATATCTACTACTAACCTCATCTTATATAACTTTATAATCTGTAAGATGTTTTACATCTACCTCAATATAACTGATAATATCTACTACTAACCTCATCATAGATAACTTTATAATTTGTAAGAGTTTTACATCTACCTCAATATTACTGATAATATCTACTACTAACCTCATCTTATATAACTTTATAATTTGTAAGAGTTTTACATCCACCACAATATGACTGATAATATCTACTAACCTCATCATAGATAACTATATAATCTGTAAGAGTTTTACATCTACCACAATATTACTGATAATATCTACTACTAACCTCATCATAGATAACTTTATAATTTGTAAGAGTTTTACATCTACCTCAATATAACTGATAATATCTACTACTAACCTCATCATAGATAACTTTATAATCTGTAAGAGTTTTACATCTACCACAATATGACTGATAATATCTACTACTAACCTCATCATAGATAATTTTATAATTTGTAAGAGTTTTACCACTACCACAGTGTGTTTCATAATCACTCCAATATAATGGTTTATGTTCTTCTAGTAAATAACATTTCTCATCTGCTGGTGAATATCTCCACCCAGGCTCACAAAGTTGTACTGAAAACAGGCCAAAATGACAACACACATTTGTAGAATTGGAATATAGTTCAAAACAAAATATGAACTTTTTTAGCTACATGTGGAATCCATGAGCAGAGCATGCTTTTTGTCTGTTAATTGTAGGCCAAACAAAAGTATGTAATGCTTAGTTTTTGTACGTATTTTTGTTTATTTTTTTATCTATGTGTATCTAATTATATACTGATGCAAAACCAGAACTTGTGAAAAAAAAATACTGCATACGAAAACGTATTAATCTACTGATTTTGCTTGGTTTTCCTTCATTGTATTTCTTGTATAATAGGACAATTCATAGCAATTCTTTCATTAATTTGAAATTTATATGGTAAGTACAAACAAGTGGTTGCCTTGCAAGATACCCCCACTTCCCTGAAAATGTTTAGTAAATCAAGTGTGCTTCCCAATCAGTGTCACATTGTACCAAAATATAACCTTTTCGAAATATTGTTTATATCTTTTGATCACAAAATTTCATAAAATTCTGACTGTCACCTAACATTCAACGAAAAATTGTCAAATTAAAACTTGACCAAGACCCTTCATAATTATCAACTATAACACTGACTGAATCAGATGAAAACTGTAGTCTCTATCATGTTCACAGATCAATTATATAATCAGATCATTAAGAAATTTAACCTTGGCCAAAATCTCTCTAGTATAAATGATCACGCTAAATTTTCATTCATATCCGTCTCGCTAATATAATAAAAATAACAAACTACATCATTAATGTGGGTGTATAAAAAGTGGTGATATAATTTCAAGTGGAATTAGCCAAAAATAACAAATGCATAACGTTAGCTATATTGATACTAACTGTCTTGACCTAAAAAATATATACCAAAAGACAAAGATTTGCCATTTTGTGAAAAATTATTTGCTCACAATTTGTGTGAAATATCCTTGACCTGTGCTATATAGGTGTGTTGGTTGAAAATTATTAACTGTAACATTCAATAAAATTTCTGGAAAAATTTGATGAAACCTACACAATTTTCATTTGCTAAAATTTACTTACAATTTCTACATGTCTTTCCATCTTTAGCCAATACTGAGGAAGAAAGAAAACAGTAACATGTATATCCACCTGACCCATCAAACTGACATCCTTCTGAACACTGATGTATTTCAGGAAATTGACAAACATCCATAAAAGATCCTGTAATACCTAGAATGTAGAAATGTAATATAAACCCATTGGATTCATTATGTATGAAATAATTCAGTTAAACCTAGATCGAGACAAAACTTAGTTCAGAACCCATTTTTATCTGACGAATCGTAAAATTCAATCTTCCAAATAGGCAATGAATCGTTTATTTTTTGCACGTAAGTATTATCTTCAACTAACGAGGAGTTAAAAATCCAAAGTCCCGGACCATGCTTATATTTAACAAAAATAAGATCTAGAAAAATAGATGAATGATCCGAAAAAAATGTAGGTCTGATGTCTGATTCATTTACAAAGTCTTGTAGTTCTTCAGAGATAAACCAATAATCTAGCCTACTTTGTATTACCGGGTTATTTTTTCGCCATGTGAATTTTTTTATATCCTTATGTAGTTGCCTAAAAACATCAAAAAGCTGTAGCTGGTTTATAATATTAATAATTTCTTGTTTGCCTTTGAGTTTTTGTTTATAATTTCCCCCATACCTGTCAAGTTCTTTATTCAAAATATTATTAAAATCCCCTCCCAAAATGAAAATACAATTTTCAAAATCATTCGGTAGTGTAGTCAGAGCATCTAAAATTTTACTGTAATAATTTTGTTGATCTCTATCAGATATTGGACTGTAGATATTTACTAAAAATCAACGTAAAATTCAAAATTTCTGTAATTAGTAACACGTAGTAACCAGCATCATCAACAATTTGTTTTTTAATTGTGACACAGTCATTATTATTAATCAATATTGCAGTTCCAGAGGAATTAGTTCGTCCATGTGAAAAGTAAATGGGTGATCCCCATTCATCAACCCATTTAACCTCATCTTCAAAACAACTATGCGTTTCTTGTAAAAATATTAATTTCTCTTGTTGAGTTTTAAGCCAGCGAAAGATTTTATCTCGTTTAGTACTATCTCTCAGACCCCTTATGCCTATATTTTACTACTCTTCTAATGCAGGATATGCCAAAATTGAGATGATCTAAAGCTCTAAATTTTATAATTTTCAACATAACACCTTTTGTTCAACAGTTTACTTTTCACCTTAATATTGTTTTGATATATTTTGGTTTTGATACAGACTCCTGTAGAATATCCAGAAATCTTTGTTGAAATCAGGGAAATATTTATGCAAGCTTATGCCATATCATTAAAACTATGTAACAGTAAATAAGTTTTGAATAAAGAAAACTGTTTTAACTTACCACAATCACTGTGAGAAAGACTTTGTTTCATCAAATAAATATAAACACACGCATATCTCTCAATATAGTTACCAGGTATAAATTCCATATGAACATGAATATTATCTTTACGTAGTGGAATATGTTCAAACTTGTACGTTTTTTTAACACTAGCTTGAATTTCACTTTTATTAAACCCTTCAAAGTACTGAAAAGACAGAATTAAAAAAATACAGCCACTTCTTTATTGTCTTTGCCTGGGATGAAAGGAAAAACATTTTATTGTTTTTTTTATGTACATCAACAACAGCTTCTATTTACGAAATTCCTTTCTGTTGCAAAATTTGAGAAAGATAGCTTGCCAGGCAAAGTAACATATGCCCACTGGCAGCTTTGATAAAATTAGAACATTTGACAGAATTGCAACCATTACTAGTATGAAATATTCAACCTTTAGTAATAAACTTCTTTTAGAGTTTGTTTAGATTAAATTGTAATTTGTTAGTGTTGAAACGGTTAGTGATTTTTAAGACCTAGGTACCCGTCGGCAATAACCGGTTATTTTCCGGTTAACCCCGAATAATTTCTTAAGCTTTAAAACAAGAATGAAGAACCGCATTTGTAGCTGTAAATTAAATCTCAGTTAGTACAAATGAGTTCCGAAGTCGCCGAAGAAGAGTTGACCTACTTTGAATCAGTACCACTCGGAATTGTCGGTAAATAAATACCAACAACCCATCGAAGCAGACATCAGATTCCACCAAAACTGGCCAGACAAAATAACCCCACTGTCATTCATTGGCAAGGTATCAAATAAGCTCCAAAAACGAACATGGTCGGGTACATTTAGCACCATCGAACTTGGACCGCAGTATGATAACATAGTCAAGATCATCAAGGTTATTAGCACCCAGAGAAGACGATGAACGTCTGGATAATCAAGTTAAACAAAAAACCAAACGGGCGGTGTTGATACAATTAGGCCAAAATTATTTGTTCCACTCGTGAAGTAATTTTAATTCTATATAAGGACTGTAATTACTTGTATAAACGGAAAAAGATCATCTTTTATATGATATATAATAATAACGTAGTCTAATCACACTTTGATACCTATATTTAAGATATAATGTAAGGATTTGAAACTTTGATATACCCCGATGCGGACGATATTGTCAGGCACTAAATTTAATAGACACCACCGGATGTTTTGACACACTCACGAGAATGTTAAAAGTGAAAGTAGAAAGTTAATGAACGTGAGAAATGCATTGGCTGATATAAATAGATATCTCTAATTGTCCAATCAGAAAATAGCATGCTTTGTTGATGGATTTTTACGAGTGTCTGTTCATAAATATTTTCAACAAGATGTTCTATTTTTTTACGGCTTTATCGTTCTTTGATAAACATCGGAGAACGTGAAGATGAAAAAACAACTATTTTAGATGGTTCAGTTGATAATACGGCGGATTTATGTTATAAAATGGCGTTTTTTAAAACGCATTTCTTTGTTAAAATGATCATGTTACAACATCTGAAATCAGACCCGGTTACCCGTGAAATTGTACCCGATATCGGTTAACTGATTAACCGTTTCAACACTATTATTTGTACAACTAACGAAATTTTTTTCATTTATTCAGTTTCAATAGAGTTCATCCTTTGGTAATAATGAACAATATCACTTTCTTTTGTCAAAAACCATTGAGAAACTTGCTGTGTAGAGCATTTACAAGATTAATAGTGAATGCATTTTGAAGAACAAGGGCAATAACTCGATATGTATATATATATATTTTTTTTGATAAGGTTCATTCTTGGGTGATAATAAACCATTTAAACAAGCTTCATCATGATCCATCAAGAATTTTGCTTTGTAGAGTGTTAACAATTCAAATTAAGTAAATATTGAACATGTTATGAGACAAAAGAGCGATAACTCATATCAAATATTTTGTGATTTTACTTAATCTAAACAGGGTGATATCAAGTGCTTATTAGTCAGTAAGTTTTGTCATAAATTGTGACCTGTATAGTTTTTACGAGTCAAAAATCTAACGCGTTTTCAAAAAAAAGGGCAATAACTCATATTCAATATTTGTTTTTCTTTCTGATTTTTCAAAAGGGTTCAATCTTTGTTAATAATAAACACTATCAGCAAGTTTCATCCAAATCCATCAAGGATTGTGACGTGTATAGTCATTACGCGCAATTACGGACAAACGGGTTGACAGACTGGGGTAGTATACGCTCCACATTTTATTTGATATATAAAATGAAGATTTACAATCACAGTTGGCACTATTTTCTGGGGATTTGAAAACATTCTAATTTCTTATTCCTTTTGTTAATTTTTTTTATTACAGAAATTGTCATGCTTGAAATTCCATATTTATCAATCCTTAGAAATCTTGGGCGTTTGTAAATTATATGTACATAATTTATTGTTTGTGACTGTTATCCTCTAAGATTTAACAAATGAAATGAAATCAGTTGCTCGATTTAGTATTACCGGAGCCTTGGCAAGAGAAATATTTTATCCAAAGATAGCTTGCTAAGCAAGGTAATATACAAGCTTTATGAGCTAAAAATTCAAGAACAAGGGCACTCACAAAAACTCATCTAAATCTGTCAAGAATAATGCCTTCTAAAGTGTTTTCTTTAGCATCAAACAATTGAATTGTGGGAGGATGGACAGATCTAAGGACAGAATCCCTATAAACCCCTATATCATGTGGGCATATAAAAATCTCACCTGAACAAAATCACCACCATAATTAATGTTTATAAATGCGTCTCCATCTCTATATCCCAATCTTACTCGTTCTACTTCAAAATCAAAGAATGATCCCATGGATTCTATTCTCACACCAACAATGACAGTATTTGGAGGGAAGTCAAATACATGCCATAAATAAGCTTGAGAGTGGGTGAGAATCTCATACCCTGTTTTGATACAATAACCAACTTGAGTACTAGATGATCCTGTGTGAGGTCGATGTGAAAAGTCTATAAGAGTATAGTTCAAGGCACACATGAAATTTTCAACACCTGAAAGATGAAAAGTAGGTTGTCATTTTAAATATTTGTTAAAGGGGAATGTTCTTTAACTCAGTTGCCACGGCGTTGGACGACCGTAACCTTGTCACAGACACCGAAATGTTTTTGATAATCTAATCAAAAATAGTGTTCACAGCTTACCATAGAAATTTTATCCTTCAAATATATGTGAATCCAAAATTATCCTTGTTTGAAATTGAGCACGTTGAATGAACCAATTTTCCGGTAAATTTGTAAACAAAAGAAGATACAAGATATTTTATCTATTATCTATGAGGTCTTATAGAAGCGATTTTTCGTAAAGTTTTATTACATCTGAAGGCTTGTTACATAGGTTTATGGCTCAAATCAACCCCCAAAATGCTGAACATTCCCCGCAATACCTAAGTTAGATGTACAAGCTATGTAACAATAATATATTAAGTCCTATCTTTTAAACCTAGCCTTGAAACTCTTAATTTAGACAAAATACAGGATGCCACACTGTTCCATCAAAATCTACAATAGAATACTTGCTTAAGGGTTGACAGGCAATATAAGAAATGATAATACTCAAGGGCAATAATTCAAAACCTTTCATCGAATTTCAAGTTTCATTACAATCAATTAAATTGCAGCTCAAGTCGCTCAAGACCAATTTTTGTCAAGAACTTTCTTACTAGAAAATACTGGTAAATTGGTCTCATTATATTTTATATCAACACGAAAATAGAAATCTTCAGGATACACAGCACAACTGGCTCTGGATAATTTAAATCTGATCAATAGTGTATTTGTTTCTTTATCTTCTAATTCAGTAGAAGATATGGTACAACTGGTTCCACTGAAATGATAAAAATAACAACAATCAGTCATAGAGAGGCACCAGGTGAATGAGACTATCTTACTTTGCTATCAACATCTATTCACAGTAATTATCATAGGAGAGTTAGAATTCCAAAAGTATTAATCAGTATCATAATAGTACTTCAGGCCTGAATGACTTCTTGCACTAATAAGGAAGTTGCATTGAATTGTTTGTGCGATAGCATCTGTTTGTACATGTATGTCAGTAAATCAGTAATCAAACAGGAGTTTTTCTGCTTTTGCTCATTTAACAGTTAAGCAGACTGCCTATATGGCCATGTCGTAATGATCAGAATTGTTGATCAGTACCATAATAGTTAAATTAAATAACGGAACACAATTTTATGGTATACTACTCCTTAGTTTTATTACACACAACATTTCAATAATCTACATTGTCATCTTCAGGTGAAGTTGTTGAAGCGTTGTGTGTAATAAAACTAAGGAGTAGTATACCATAAAAATTGTGTTCTGTTATTTAATGTGATCTCTACCCCTAAATGTTGCTTAAGGACTATTACAATCTTCAGGCCTGAATGACTTTTTGTGCTCTTTCCTTAAAGATGGTGTCTTTCATTTTTGTTTCAAATTTTTGTTGTGTGTAAAACTCTTATATAAATCGATTGGCCAGTTATCCTAACGACTTCCGAGTACAAGATTAATCTGTAATTAGCTAATTACCGAGGGAATCCCCATTTTTACATTTCGATCGGCTCGATTTTCAATGTGCAATTTGATTGGCTATTACTAGTGCGCATGCGCATGAGAAAAGTTGATCATAACAAGAATATTATGGTCACTTACAACAATGGCGGCACAAAGAATACACCGTTGTGAAATACAAAAAAGACTTAGAGAGGAAAAAGAAATGGGAACAAGAGCACATATGTTTACCACAAACAAAAACAAGGGCAATAACCAAAAAATTTTTTTTCGATTTGTCTAATTTTCCATATGGTTCATTTTTGGTTGATTATGAACACGCACACTAAGTTCCATCAAAATCCATCAGAAAACAGACAACAGGGGTAACTACTATATACCCCCACAATAATGAATATATAGGTGTATTCAAAACCATGATATCACTTGGAAATGGAGTGCAACAGTTGCTTTTAATCTTTTTATTTCAATTAATATGCCTACCTACAGCTGCCAATTATACGTCTATTACTGTCTTTAGTAACAATATAGTATTCTATTATTTCACCTGCAGATAATGCTACAGACATCTGTATATTATAGCTAGTACTTTTTCCTCTTATTAATCCACAGTCAGTATTATGATCAATTTCAACATTTGATGCAGGACTTTTTACTTTACCTATAAAATTCAATGAGTATACATGGAATATATGTATATAACAAGTAAGGCCAGCCTTAAAAATATCTTTGTTGCAGATTTCAAGGGATAAAATCTTTTACCAGGCAGGAAAGAAATAATTTTTTTTAATCAAATTAGGCACCAGGAAATTTCTTTAAATTTTTTTCGTCACAACTGGATTCACCAGGCAGGAGATTTTTTTTTTTTTTTTCATTTCTATGTGCAGATGATCTCCTTGAAAGCATTGTTTGAAAGGTTTTAATAAGAAAGAATCAATGATTCAGGGGTACTTGCTCTGTTCTATTTATTCTTGTACTGCAAGAACTGACAGCTATATTCCCAAGTGTAATTCATATTTTCTAAAACTTAACAATCCTATCCTGATTTATTAACTTGCACAGAATGAATGACGATTATTTTAGCGATTTAAACTCACGAAGTTTTTAGCCGACATGAAAAGGCATATTTATACTAACTACAGGTAGGCCTGTAAAGGCAGTCATGAGCTGAATGTTTAGAGGCTACAATAAAAAATAAACCGATTTTATGAAAGAAGTTACAGATGCATTAAATTTGTACTCCCAGTCTCGCATAATAATCTACCAAAGACTTGCTAAACGATGTTGACAAACGTCATATTGATGATTGAATGTTATCATAGCAATATGAAAACTTAAAAAAGGCTTCAAAATATCGTAGTGTGGTAAAGATTAGGCTTCTGTAAAATTTCGATAATAAAAGTGAAAGTAGAAATACCCGGATGTTGTTATAAACATAATTATGTCACGTATTATGGTGTGCCTAAAATGTCAATTGTCGTGTGAAAATAGATAAAATTATCATCTTAATTAATTAATTATTAATAAGACAATGATAATCTCGTTACATGATGAGATTAACACGTGTTATGAGCAATTAGAATTTGATAATGATTGATTTTTTATTGATTTATGGTAAAGAATTTGGACATTGAAAAACAGTAGGTCCCGTAAAAATTATGCTTTCGAAAAAATGAAAAAGCGGTAGATTTTTACCTCCCGCCGGTAGATCAGGAGATGGCAAGCTAAAGCGATAGAAACCCGACATTATGGGGAAATTACACATATTTGTGGTCATAATGAGGTAAACGACGGAGTTCGAATGTCAATTTCGGTAAAATAATGAGATAAACGATGGAGTTCGAATGGCATTTCCGGTAAAATAATGAGATAAACGATGAGGTCCGAATTATTCGGTAAAGAAATGGTCATAATGAGAGATAGACGACATAGTTTGAATTGAATTGAGCGTGGTAAACAATGGTCATTGATTAGAATAAAATAATATGAAATGGTCGTAATTTGGCAGTAGCTATACACGCTGGATTTATAGCCTATACGGAAAAAGGTGGACTTTTTTTACGTTCTCATGCAGGGGATACGCACGCATAATATTTTTTTGGGTGAAAAATCCCACACGGCACTTTTTACGTTATTTCAAAACGACCCGGCCGGGAAATCCGCAACGTAGATAATTTTAAGGCTGGCCTAAGTTAATCATTGGAATTTGGTCCAAGTAATATGGTCACAAGGTATTTTTGTCACAGTAATACAGGCAAATGATATTTTGGTCACATTTATATAGTATTTTGGTCACATGAAATGAAAATTGCGGTGCCGATTAATTTCTTTATTCTACAGGGCTGTATCAACGATAAAAATTTCAGGTATCAGATCATGCCCTACATGAAAAATAGCGATGGCCATCGTAATACGCCCACTTTTATAATGGCAGCCAATTCGTCCGGGGTGTTGACAAGAGTTGTCAGTAAATGAAAGATTCTGAGAATGACATTTTCTCTAAAATCAAGGGCAATAATCTTATAATATGTTAAATATTTTTTTGATCTGTCTGATTTTCAAAAGGTTTTATCCATGGATGATTACAAACATTCACACCAAGTTTAATCGAAATCCATCAAAAAAAACAACTCCCTATTGAGTCCACAACATATTTTCAAAAGCAAGGGCAATAACCCATGAAATATTTTTTGATTACCGGTAATCTGATTTTCAATAGGGTTCATTCTTGGGTGATTATAAACACTTATACCAAGTTTCATCAAAATCCATCAAGAAACTAGCTCTCTATCGTGTCAACAACATATTTTCAAAAGCAAGGGCAATAACCCATGAAATATTTTTCGATTAGTCTGATTTTCAATAGGGTTCATCCTTGGGTGTTTATGAACACTCACAGCAAGTTTCATCAAAATCCATCAAGAAACCAGCTCTCTATGGTGTCCACAATAATTGTGGATGGACAGACGGACAGACAGGGGCGACTACAATATACGCCCACATTAATGTGTGATAAATAATGAAACTTGACATCAAATACCATCCTTTAATACCCAACGTTTAATACCCAACGTTTAATGTGTGGGCGTATAAAAATTGAAATTTTTGTAGAAGCATCAGATACTTCTTTTAACACTAACCATATTGAAGAAAAGTTCAAGTAAATCGGTTCATAAATAAGCCCTACAGACTCGAAGCAAAATTATTGCACATTATGAAATACCGGTAGCCAAATTCCGGTTTTGCAAAAATTTACTGTTTTATATTTTTTTTATAATTTTCTTCGAGTGAAACTAGCTGATCAAACCAGAACTTCTATACCATTTTCAGTTTTCCCTACAGACGATAACCAAAATTTGGAAAAAAAAAAAAAAAAATTATAACGAAAACAAAGCGTGTGACAAATGCCATACAATTAATCTAAATCAGTTTTAATTCATCATAATCTTCAAATAGATTTAGTTATGGTAATAAAATATTCTTTTAGACAAGTCTGTTTTACACTTTTGATCATTTAATTACCGTACTTATTTTTTCCTCATTAATCATTAAAAACATCAGTGTTTGAGAAAAAATTCGTGGATGAAAGGCAAAGGTTAATCTACTTGACAGTAATTAACTGTTTAAATTAATGGGAATTAACAAGGATTATCGGAAAATGACTTGATTGTTGATTGCAGGAAGGCACGTGTTCAAGAAAAGGGTGACCGCTGGCTACGTTAAGGTGGTATTGAATAGAGATAAATTTGGTTGAAAATTGCATGGGATGTAATTTTGGTGGCTGTTCATGAAATGGTGGTGCTCAATACAGGTGACCGTTGGATCAAGTTTGACGGTACTAACGTAACTTTTTGGGGGGGAAGGGGGGGGGCAAGTAGATTTTGGATGTTACTTGCTCAAAATGACAATGGCTTAAAAAGTTAATGTTGAGCCCTGAATGATAAATAAAACAAAAACTTTTAAACAATGCTAATAACTCACAATTGACGATATAAGGATTATGGACAGGAAGTTTAACATTGTCAGGGTTACCAATAATAATACTTTCAAATGAATACTTTTCTTCATCATTCATCGCTCTTTTCATTCTCACAGAATTTTCATAAGAATCTGAAAATAAATATATAAACATTGCACTGCCAGCTTTGTTTCAAAAAGAACATTACAACCTTGAAATATTCAACCATACATTTCATTCAGAATGTGTTTACAATATTATAAAAAGATTTATTAACAAAAACTCAAGTGATTTTCTAAACTTTGTATGTGTATCAAGGACACTGAGGGTGCGTCTTTTCACAGCCGAAGACCACCGAAGACTACCGATGTCCACCGACGACTACCGACGACCACCGAAGACCCAAATTTTAAATCTAATTCATTTTTAACAGCTCTTATGGGCAATTGTTTCATCATGTGAAGTCAAATTATGCCACCTAACAAGCTGTGGCAAGTGGAAAACTGGGTTCGGTTCAACAACACCAACCAAAGACATTTTGATGTACCCGTCTGCATTGCTGGAGCAGACTGTCGTTTCGTGTCGTCTGGCATATATGCAAGACAAATAAATACAAATAAGGGGGTACAATCAGACCATTTATTCACAAATAAATATGATAAGAATAACGAAACAAAGAATATATACATCACAAATAACAATAAATAAGAGACATTAACGAGGACGGGTTCTCACATTCACGGGGCGTTTTCTTTGGCAAGGTTTTTTTGCTACATCTCGAGCTTTAGTCGGTACCTGGTATTTTCCATCTGATGAGATTATAGTTTCAGGTGGATTTTTTCTTTTCTGAGTAAGACGTTTTGTAGTGTGGAAACACATTAGAAAGATATCTTGGACATAAATTATTACGTATCTTATACATAAATACAGCAGAATTTATCTTATGTCGAATAGTATAATCAATGATATTCATAGAACTAAGTTTATTTTTATCATTAATTGAGTTACAGTTCCTAGAATTCAAAATTAATTTATGAGCCCGTATGATGCGTATCTCCGTGATTTACGTGATGAAAAATTGACCATAAGAACTGTTAAAAATGATTTAGATAATAAATTGAGGTCTTCGGTGGTATTCTGTGGTCATCGGTAGTCTTCGGTAGTCTTCGGTTGTGAAAAGACGCACCGGGACACTGATAGCTCATCAATTTGCAATTCCACTAAAACTAATGTGTTTTACGACAGATGCATAGATCTGCATAGATATCAATAGTAGCTTCCGGTAGATAACTGTCAGTAGTGTCAGTAACGTCATAAAAGGTGCTAGTTTTAGTGGAATTGCAAGAACCACAATCATCAGAACGGAAATTGGAATGGCGCAAATTGATGCTATCAGTGTTCCCAATACACATACAAAAACAGACCTCGAAATTAGACGCGAACAAAACGATCGTTTGCAGCGTTTGCATGTTGGTTACGCAAAATCTAAATGAGCGAAACGAAATATCTGTTACGTGAACTCTTGCTCTGTAATGATAATAGTAGAACTACCTCAAATCGATTTTTAATCGGCGGGATGAAAAAAACAATTCTATTTTTAAAAAGCTCCCACTGAAAATAAACATTCCACATTTGTTTAGCATGATAGCATTAAATTAATTATTATTCTCATCTAACAGGGTCATTGTGTCAACGAATATTTAGGGGTGGGCGGTATTCCAGTATTACCGAAAATACGGTTCTTAAAAAAATCGTGACTCATCTGAAAAACCAGTATACCGTGAATACCGTGAATTCTCAAAATACTACGATACTGTCAAGATATTGTTGAAAAGATGTGTTCTTTATGCTTATCTTAAAATCAGCTGGTCATATTTTGATTTTTATCATGCCCATGTGCCACACAAGTTCATTGTAAAAGCCCGTACACACCAAAAACGTCACGCGGAACGCGACGTCGAAAAATAACGCGTGTTCAACGCCCCAGATCAAATCCAGATCTTAATAAATTGTTATACATACAGCATAGGTACTTTTTCTTTCAGAATAAAGTGATATCTTACCAATAAAACACAGGAAAATTATGCAAATATTGCTTAACCTCTTCAACATCTTGATTCCATTTTACTTGTCACATGACGTTGAATGAAATTGGCGGGGAAAAAAGTCCAGCGTACCTTGCGCCTTTCAGATAGTCTGCAACAACCAGTCTTATTTCGTTGCGACTTTGCACGAAGTGAACTGGATGAAAGAGGCTATATACACCCCGATTTGGCTAAATCATAAATCATAAGTGCAAGTTAGCACGCCACGTGTTTGAGCCACTGTTCAGAGCTAGGGCTGGGCGATATACCGGTATCGCGATAAATACCGGTATAGGAATTTATATCGTTAGTAATATCGCCTCAAATAAAAATACCGAAATATCGCCATATCGTGATATATGTAATTATCATGATATATCGTCAAATTTTGGTCAAGATAAAGTCATTTTAACAGTTTTAACACATAACTTAATAGTTTTAGATATTTGAAAAAGATGTTTTTGCATGCTTTTGAAGATTTGGTTGTTTTTGACAGATATTTACTGTTTTTCTTACATTTAAGATTTTTTGATAGAACAAAACATGAACGTTTTGTTTCAAAAACCAGTAAAAACCCTTCTTAAAAATATCGCGATATATACCCATATCGTGATATATTAATGATGAATATCGTGATATCCACTTTAACCAATATCGCCCAGCCCTATTCAGAGCCATGCTCTTCAACACAGCGTTTCACGCTGTATATGTTAATCCCGTCATGAGAGAAAAACACGACGTTTTAACGCGGCGTTTAACGTTGTGTTGAACGCGCGTTTTTGGTGTGAACGGGCCTTAATGTGAAAATCCTGTTAATTTTAGGCCTGCTTGTATAGTCTTTAACATACCAGACTATAACAAAAAGCATAGTACTGTAAGACTATGCGTTATATAGTAAACACATATACAGAAAATAAAGGATTAATGTAAAAGAAGGAATATAATTGAAGAAATTATATGATTTTCGTGCAGTTCTAGTACTTCTGGAGACAATTTAGAAGTATTTAAATCCTGAATCGACCATCGAAAATGCTGAACATTACCCTTTAAAACCTGATAGCTGTCAGTCAACTCTATAGAGAAATGATATTTCAGTGGAAATGTGACTTTTTTCACACAAAATCACCCTTTACCCCTTCTTTTGGTAATAGAATATTCTGTCTCATGCAAAAATAGAAAGGTATATAACTCTGAAAATGCAAATGTTCCAAAAATACTGTGTATTATTTAAAATACCGAGGTATTTGAAATTGGCAATACCACCTACCCCTATTAACCGATACATGTGTGCGGACCATTCAATCAAAACTCTTCTAGACTCAATCCAAATATTCAAATTATATGGTCTTCTGGCCTAAAACTCCGGTATAGTACAGTAGGCCTACACTGATTACAGTACACTGATCACATGGACAAAAGTAGTCCAGCCCTGGACTCTGATTTACTACAATACAGAGTCCAGCTTCACTCAGTATAAAAGTCAATAGCAGTAACAATTCAAGTCAGCCAATCACAGCACATAGGCTACATTATAAATAGCAGCCAATCAAATTTAACAATACCAATATGGCGCTACGGAGGAAAAAATGTCAAATCAACATTAACTGCAGATCGATATAAAATTACATAAACAATTACATTATAGGCCCAGAGCAATAATAATTAACACATTGGATTTTGGGCTGATCGGTCTTCCATAATTTGGCATAACTCGGTTCCTTCAATAACAATTTAAATCAGTTTTTTGGTTTATCATGTAACAAATAGATAAATCCAGATCTTAATAAATGGTTATACATACAGCATAGGTACTTTTTCTTTCAGAATAAAGTGATATCTTACCAATAAAACACAGGAAAATGATGCAAATATTGCTTAACCTCTTCAACATCTTGATTCCATTTTACTTGTCACATGACGTTGAATGAAATTGGCGGGAAAAAAAGTCCAGCGTACCTTGCGCCTTTCAGATAGTCTCCGACAACCAGTCTTATTTCGTTGCGACTTTGCACGAAGTGAACTGGATGAAAGAGGCTATATACACCCCGATTTGGCTAAATCATAAATCATAGACCTGGAAGGGTAAATCTTAGTTGCGGAGCTCGTTTAATTGCTCCCTCTGGTTCTGTTACCAGACCCGTTATTCCCTTCCCACTCCACCCCAACCTCGAGTATTTACAATTGTTTTTTGCAAAATGTCTTTCTCCCTCAAATTCTATACTAGTGTACAGATAAAAAGAAGGCAAACAAAATTTTACAACTTTTCATTAGCTGTATTTTTTTTTTAAGAACTACGAGAAAAGATTGTTTTAAAAGTTTCAAATCTCCAGAAGTGGAAGGCGAAGTGGAATATTTAATAAATTAATAATATATTAAGTAAAACATATTTATTTTACATACACTTTAGGATGCACCTGCTGGCCACAAATGCCAATTAAGTCCATTTCAATTTGTCGAAATTTTTAAATAAAATCTTTCAGCATGCTGCATTTCGGATAGGATAGGCCTCAGATGCAAGGAAATTACCCACAAACCGTCGTCAAGAGGCGAGCGCTTTCAACGAGAATCTGTCGGCTAGTTTCCAAAATATGTTTTGTCGTCTATAATTTTGCATCTTTAAAAGCGGCCGGCATATATAACTCGGTACCTTCAATTACCATTCAGATCATTTATTTGATTTATCCAGGCCCGTAGCCAGCCAAGTACTTCTTGGGGGGAAAAACGTCCAAATCCAAGGGGGGCAGTTTAGTTACACCCTCCCCCCCCCCCCCCCACACCACCACTTTTCTTTCCCTCCTTGAAAATGTGTGAATTTTTAAACTTTGCAGTGGTGCCCACTGATTACTAACTTTATTGCTTCAAGGTTGTCCATAAGAAGCCTGGATATATGATTTTCTAAAGTCTGGGGACCCCCTCTAGAAAATTCAGAACAGTGTGGACTTTCTGAAACGTTATTCTCGGATGAATTAAAGGACTTGTTTTGTAGGATATGCAGGACAACAAGAAGAAATTTTGGGATCTAAACGCCCATAAACACTTTTTTCTGACATTTTCTGACTAATTGGAGGTTTATTTGTATAGGGACTTCAGGTCCACCAGAAGAAGTTTTGGGAATTGTACGCCTGAAAACGCAAATTCCTGACATATTCCACCGAAATTATGGTTCAAGATTTATTGTATATATAGAAATTGTAGAAATATTGTGAGAAATAGACGCCCACAAATGCAATTTCCTGACCAACTTAAAATTATTTTGTGTAGGAACTGCGAGACCACGAGAAGAAAATTTGAGGTTGAAAATTATTTGTACAGAGTGTTTGAGGGATCTAGCCTAGAAAATTTTGAGAACTAAACGCCTGTAAACGCAATTTCCTTAAATTTTCTGTCGAATATAAGGTATATTGTATCGGGATTTCAGGGCTATCAGTAGAAAACTTGATGATTGGAAATGCAACTTCCTGACACATTCCACCAAAATTAAAGTTCAAGATCATAAATAGCCTAGAAATTTTGATAAGTAGATGCCCACAATTGCAATATCCTAACAAACTTAATTTTATTTAGGTAAGGACTGCAAGACCATAACAATTTCTTTTAGAATTAGACGCCTGGAAAACGCAAATTCCTGACATTGCCCACTGAATTTAAGGTTTGAGATTATTTGTGTAGGATCTGCGATATCTCGTCTAGAAAATTTTGAGAGTTATATTCCTGGAAACACAATTTTCTGACATTTTCCAGCTAATTTAAGATCCAAATTATTTGTCTCTTAGAAAATTTTGAGAATATTAGGCCCGTAAACGCTCTTTGCTAACATTTAACGTCGAATTTAAAGGGACAGTCTGAATTTTGTTTTAGTAATCACCCAAGGATGAACCTTATTTAAAATCAACTAAATCGAAAAATATTTATTATGAATTTAATTGCCCTTGTTATTGAAAACGCGTTCAAATTAGGGAAGGACACATAGAATTTGGAGCGTATATTGTCGTGACCCCGGCCAGTCCGTCGGTCTGTCGGTCACAATTTTTGATGGATTTTGATGAAACTTGCTGTGAGTGTTCGTAATCACCTAAGGATGAACCTTATTTAAAATCAACTAAATCGAAAAATATTTATTATGAATTATTGCCCTTGTTCTTGAAAACGCGTTCAAGGAAGGGCACATAAAATTTAGAGCGTATAGGCCTATTGCCGTCACCCCGGCCAGTCCGTCGGTCTGTCGGTCACAACTTTTGATGGATTTTGATGAAACTTGCTGTGTGTTAGTAATCACCCAAGGATGAACCCTATTCAAAATCAACTAAATCGAATTATTGCCCGAATTTTAATGATGTTTTGCCCGTTTTTTTGGACATAATTTTTTTTTTGTCTCCTACAGCTATGATTATTATCATCATTATATATTTTTTATTTATTCAGTTATATTATTTATGACACCAGGTACTACTGATGAATGTATCGGGTGTCTAAAAAAACGTTACCAATTTTGACGGGAAGTATCTCGGCTTCTGATGATCTGATTTCTTTCAAAATTCTCACAGATTTATTTCAACATGTCCTTGTCAAACCCTGAAAATATGAAAGTCATCGAATAAAACTTGAACAAGTACTGCCTCGAACAAAATAGCATGTCAAATAATTCAATATCAGAGCAAATTACATATTTGAATTTGTGTTCATTGTGTCTTCACCACATCGACCAACAATATCAACCATTTTCCATAAATTTGCATGGATCTCATCTAAAGGTACCACTCGAGAAGCAACCATCTTGCCTTTCAGTTTCTGATCAGTCAGTGTGTCCCTCTAACACAAAACATAGAACTAAAAGGTAGGGAATGCCAAGAAGGACAAATAAATAGTTTATGCTTGGCACGCATGCGCTGAATATGAGGGTTATCGCATAACTTCCGCTTTCTGCAAAATGGCACCTAATTGCCTAACAGACATTAATTCAACTGGCTACCGACTGCACCTAAACTCGGCGTTAAATGTATTGATGTTTACACAGTACGAATGTGAGAGAAAGGCTAAGATAGTGTTTTATTTGGAAGATGGACTAGTTTGAGATTTGACATGTTAAAAATTTGAAACAATTTCTTAAACATTTTACGACCATATTGCGTATTGTTTGCTGGCTTATTGTTTGCTGGCCAAGTGTCTGCTACCTTCAGCCCGGTAAAACTCACTGCATGGTAGGTCTAAATTTAAGCCATGGCATAACAGGTTTTCATGCTTAAATTTAATAATTACATTATTTCTACAGTAACATAGGCCTATAACATTTAGAAATATATATACTTATCATTACATATCAAATCATAAAATTACAGTTGTAAAAATCTTGTTAAATTAGATTTTCTGTGATAATTTTCAAATTAACTTCTTTTGTTATTGTTTACCATAACTATTTTTACGCTGCACCAGAAGTTAAAAAAAGACCCCCAAGTAGAAATTCGGTCAACCATAAATTTAAACGGAAGTTCAATATTTATTTGTCCTTCTTGGCATTCCCTGCCTATAGTTCTATGCACAAAAGTAGTACAGCTGTTCCTTAAGAGAATCTCATACTGCCCGGGGTTATTACCAGTACCAGTGGAACAAACTGAACAGGAACGGAAAGGCAGGATGGTCATACATTTAGATGAGATCGGTGAGAGCATTTCAGGATGGGAATTAATAATATTTCTGGTACATGTGAAAGCACAATGAACACAGGTTGAAATATGTAATTTGCTCTGATATTGAATTTTTTGACATGCTATTTTGTTAGGGGCAGAGCTCATTTTTATTGATGACTCTCATATTTTCAGGGTCTGACAAAGACATGTTGGAGTAAATCTGTGATAATTTTGAAAGAAATCAGCTGAGATACTTACTTTCCACCTTTGGGACGTTTTTTCTGGGACACCAGATATATTGTTATAGGATACTGTAACATTAATGTATGGGTGAAAAGGAAGGTGAAAAGTAACATTAATTAAAAAAATCTGTACAAGCAAAACAATTCTGTTAATTAAAATCTTGTTCAGAGCATGACAAAATCGGGTGTAATAATTATATAGCAATAATTATATAGCAGTGGACATCCCATATGAGTGCCATCAGGTGTTTTGAAAAGAGTAAGCATGGTCTGTTTTCCGCACGACACCGTCACTACTATAAAGGTAAAAATTATGAGGTGCAACAAGATCAATTTGTGTCTGACTAAACAAATCCGCCAAAATGCAAGAAGCAGATTTGTCATATTTGACCAGGAGTTCTCCGTAACGACCATAACATTTTCTACACAATTTCAAGTTTATGAAGTGAAAAGGAATGGGTGAAAAGTAACAAGAGAAGCTCTCAGTATTATACAAAGTTGATCATGGTATATTTGTGATTGTCAACAAAGATAACATTATTTTCAGTTTATATACATTAAGTAAGCATTTTACAATACATTATAAATTTAACTTCATAATATCCATGATAAATGACAATAACTTATGGAAATGAGAAATGGATTTGAGATCTAATTCATTATCATAATGGTAATGACTCAGGACTTTAAATTACATGTTAGTTACTACAACCGTATATGTTTTTGTCCAAATTGGAAAAAAAATAAATCAGATGTCATGTTTTGCTACTTAATCACTGCAGAGCCAGAGATTGCAACAACTCTGAAGACCTTATCATAGTAGTCCACCAATATAAATGAAATTATATAAAACCCCATACATAGAGTTCTAAATTATTGAAATTGCTACTTTAGCCTTCTCACAAGCTCCTTTGGCCTATATTATCTGATCTGCTCTTTGTACACAGGATTTGCTCAAATAAAGGTAATCTAAAGCCTTGAAAGTATTTAACTATATTTGCCAAATATGTCAGCTTTAGTTCTTAAGATGTTAGTAATGGTAGCATTTGTAAACAAAGCCAAATTTCCATTTCATTTGTACAAATGCATCTGTTTGTCGGGCTGACTTTGCTTCTATAAAATGTCTCAATTTAATTCTATAATGATCCATATTTCTAAGTATTTCCACTTTGCTGTATGATATGATTGAAATGTCCCTGAAAATAAAAAAAATAGAAACAAAAACTTAACGTAAAAATGTAAAAGAAACAACAATTTAAAGTAAAAATATATGTAGGGCGTAGGGCCTATAGAAAAATGTACAGTATAGTCTAACATGGTACTAATCAATTTTTTATTCATTTGATTTTTTAGTAAATGAATATTACTAATATTTTTCACAGCTCTCCCTTGGAATTTTAACCTTTTTAATTTGAACAAATATTTTGTTATAATTGAAGGGATTATTTTCTGAGTTATTACTTTTGTGCTTTTGAAGGATAATTACATACTCAAGACTCAAATCAACCCTCGAAAATATTGAATGTTACCCTTCAAACAGACAAATTGAAGAGTTACAAAATATATTGTCCCTATAATAATACAATAATATTGTAAACTTACAGACAATCCAGCCTGACATTGTAGACAGATGGTTGTTTGGTTAATATATGTTTTAGATGACATGAGATCATTACGTTCAGATTTCGAGATTATTGGTGACATTTCTACATCATCTGCATTAATCTGAAGAACAAGAAGAGCGGAATTCAAATGAGAAATAAACAGTTGGATAACTATATACATATAATATACATGTAATAGTTATCTATGAAATATAGATCTTCATCCATTAGGATTTAGAAATCAAAATCTTAAAATGAAATAAAAATACTAAAATAACAAGTGAACGTATTGCATTAACCCTGTGCCAGTGTTTTCTGTTAAATAGTAACTTGCCACCTATCAACCACTAATTATATAATTAAGTGGATTAGGTACCGGTACCAAGTTTACTACCCAAGTAGTAGAATAGCACCAGGATAGGCTACTCACCTGGTGATACTGCTCAATGTATAAATCTTTATCAATTCCTTTACATATTTTTTTCTGAAATGAACAAACAATCTCTTTATCACTTTAAAACAAGTAAGAAAAAGAAGGCAAAGATATTTTAAGATCAACAGTAGGCCTACTCAGTCAGTAGCCCACCATTGTCAGGCTGATATTCTAATTCTCATGAAAATAATGGCCAGAATTAAAAAACAACTTTTTTAACTTGCACAGACAATTATTACCGGTATCAATAAATTGAATAGGGCCTAATCTAATAGAATACTAGTCAACTCGGAGACAGTTAACTCGGAGACAAAGTGGGTTGACTCGGAGACACATTCGAGTCAACCCGGAGACAACGTATTATTGAAATAAAGATGATATCTTATGACATTGTTCTGTTTCCCTTATTGTAAATTACTAGAGGTTTAGATTTTATACTGATCTAAACGATCGAAACTTTATTTAAACAATTTAATAAACCAATCTTCACAATTTTATCCAAAATTTTACCGCTTACATCAACTTGATACCAGTTACAGTGTATTTATAGTCCTTGCATAACCAAATTATAAAGAACTTTCAATTTCTCGAGTTGTATATTGTCTCCGAGTGGACTCTGCTGTTATTGTCTCCAAGTTGGATTTTGTCTCCGAGTTAACCGACAAAATATTGTCTCGAGTTGACATGTCTCCGAGCTGACCGAACACCATCTAATAGATAGGGCAGGCTAATATTATAAAGTAAACAAAAATTCACGAGTTAAGACATTGATCCTACCATATCTTGATTATTATTGTTCATCTCAAAAGAAGTAGATATTTTTCTCTTTCTAGAAATCATGATGTCATAGCTTTATTTTTTAAAATTTATCCAAATAACTCAATTATTTTCTCAAATCATTTAAATTCAAATGTAGGCTACTTTTACTTTCTATTGTTTACATTCAAATTAGAAGCGGAAATAGAAGTAGACTTGCTTTTCAGGTAATTGAACTAAATAGTACTTAAATGTGTAAAATATGACAATCGGGACTACATGCAGGTGCTCGGAGGCTCGTAATGGTGTTTGGAAATGAGAAAGAACAATTTCTCCAACTATTTATTAAATGTATAAAACACCACTATAATAATTCAGTTGAATAATTGAAAATCAATGATTTTAAGAATGTTTATTTTTTTTATTATCCAAAAAGATGATCCATTTAGTGTTTCATAGTAATCATTTTAAATATTCCTTTCGGTTCTAAATGTAAACAAATAAGTTAGAACTTGCCATGGCAGCGTTTACAAATATTGTAAAGTGATACTGTTAGGGAAGAACGTGGATATTGTACCATGGCATGATTTTGCTGAGACTGTATAGGCCTGATCTATTGTTCCGCCTTGGTAAAATAATTTTTATCATTTATTTTCATGCGATAGATGAATCGAACAGTTCATCGTCTAAAGATCCGACAACAAATTGACACAATGTATTGTAATTGCACCACAGATACCATATTAATCGCAATTCAGCATTTATTCAGTTTTGTCTTCGAACCTTGGCTTTGATGCTTACCCATATTTTCATTTATTCATAATATATATTTATAAAAAAAAATCCGATGATTCGACTATATATAGCCGCATAATGGAAAAAAAATAAATACCTCAAGTCACAAATAAGCCTATTCAAAATCTGGTTGTCAATTGTATGTCATGTGTCTTAGAATGCCTTTGGGTCCATGAAAATATAAGTTTTGAAATTTTTTTATATGAAATAAATACCAGTGTCATTTGTACTGATGACATATATTATGATCGACGCAAATATACGATCGATAAAATTTGCTTCGTGTGCCCATTAGTGAGTGGAGATGATTTTCGAAAGGAACGAATGAGTTTTCCTGTCATTTGACTTAGGGATGGGCGGTATTCCGGTATTACCGAAAATACCAGTTCTAAAAAAATACCGGTAGTAATACCGTGGCTCATCTGAAAACCGGTATACCGTGAATACCGTGAATTCTCAATAAAAATACCACGATACTGATTATCTGACAGTCACTGTCAAGATATTGTTGAAAATATGTGTTCTTTATGCTTATCTTAAAATCAGCTGGTCTTATTTTGATTTTTATCATGCCTGTCTGCCACACAAATTCATTGTGGTGTGAAAATCCTGTTAATTTAGTACCTGCTTGGATAGTCTTAAACATACCAGATTATAAAAAAATATAGCACCGGTACTGTTGACAGCAGTTTGGATCATCAAAACATTGTATATATAAATAATAAAAAAAAAACGGGATAGCTGTCAGTAAACTCTATTGACAGTTGATATTTCTATGGAAATGTGACTTTTTTCACACAAAATCATCCCTTACACCTTCTTTTGACAATTGATTATTCCCTATGCACAAATAGAAAGGTCAGAGAGCTCTGTTGGCATATAACTTTGAAAATGTGAATGTTCCAAAAATACCGTGACTATACCCAGTATTATATAAAATACCGAGGTATTTGCAATTGGCAATACCGCCCACCCCTAATTGACTATAAATTTTGAAATAGTTTGCTGCAGGGGAAAAATTTTGCAACATTGATGTTCTTGGATGGCAAATTGTGCCTTCCTCAACCAAGCTTCACCATTTGTGAGGGGGACACAGGGTATCGATCATCAAGACAAGTTGTTGCTGTATCGTAATTTGCCCAGAAATATTAAATAATATTAAAAGTTTATTCTTGAATGAAAAAATCACCATTCAAAAGTAGCCTATGTATCGACGAAGAAACATTGGCAAAACTTACATCCTTTCAGACCGGTGTAAAACTGTGTATAATTGTGTACAGTTCTTTGATGAAGTACGTACTAGTGTAGCCTAGTATTGTGAAGAAGAAAATTTAAAAATGCATGTTAATTATCTAAAAATGATTTTGAATCAATTGAAATATAAGTACCGGTATAAATAAAACAGAACTTCCTGGCAAAAATAGTACATGATAATGATGAACAATTTTGCCAAATATTTCACATCAGTAAAATCATAATATTACATGATATTTGTAATTGGTTATCATTTTTATCAACTCAAAGACAATCTTAAAACTATTTTGAAGGTTAATCTTTCAAGTCATAAAAAATAGACAAATATTATTCAGAACTCGATGTGGCTAGAGAGTATTTTCCTGCTATAATAATTACTCTTCTAATTTTGCCTACATAATAATTACTCTACTAAGTTTGCCTGCATTATGATTACTCTACTAGGTTATTTGGTTATGAAATTTGATAATCGCTAATTGAAATTAAAAATTTGTAGTGTCTATAATTGCTTATTTGAATTATTTGACCCAGCGCTATATATAACTAACCAAGTGCTGAAATGAGTTTAAACTTTTAACAGATATCAGCTATGAATTTTTAAACCCAAAGTATGCAATAAAAAGGATTTATGTCTTTTCAAAATTGCAAAAATAATATGTTCACAATGACTGACTCAAATTTTAGCTCATACCAAAAAGAAACATTACTTTTCAGGAAAGTTGAAAGCAGAAGATGGAGAATCAACACAGGAGCCCTATAATGGCTATGAGTGGGTCTAGAGTCCATCCTGCTGATGAAATGAGTATATCTGCTATCAGTTATGGTGGTCCTGGAATGTCTAGAATGATGTACTCGGAACCAGAACCTAGACAACTAAGATCCACAACTCTTGAAGATGCCAAATGGTCTGATATGAGAAAGAAAGCTGGTTTTAGAAGATATCCCAAAGAAAAAATAATAGCAACACCACAAGATAAGGTAATGTTAGGTCATTGCTTAAAGGGGAAGTCATAGTCTTACTAAACTACGAATCGTATTTTCGACTTTCGCATGCTGATAATTATGGATACACAGGGATTTGAAGGCTTAAATTTCAAGGGAGAGTTTGGAACATTATTACACATAAGATGAGCTTAAAAAATTCCAGATTCTGAGACTAAAAGTTTTTTGGTCAAAAGGTTATTGAACATATCCCTTTAAAGGGGAACAGTTGTCATATCTAGGTTGAATATTTGAATAGCCTTCAGAAGTACTAGGACTGCATTAACTATTTAAATATACCTCATATAGAAAAAGAAAGTCAAATGTCTAGTTTATATATATGTCTTTTCTATATAGTCTTAAAGAAATACAACCTTTTAGAATGAACAAAAAATCTAAATTTTCATCTGGGGACTTACCTGGTCAGTGGTGACATAATTATACTACATATTACCTAAATAATCTGATTAATCCACAAAACTATATTTTATACAATAATTGAAAAACGCTTAATCAAATTTTAAGCATTTTTCAATTATAACCTGTTATTGTATGAAAATTAAGTTTTATTGGTTTATTGGATTATGTTAGGATACTTTGAAAACCGTTGATGAATATATACTCTTATTGACCAAGTTTGAGAACTTAATTTTTTTTGTTCATTCTAAGGGGTGGTATGGTTTTAATATGTATTAAAGTAGGATTTTAAACTTTTATTGCTGATTATAATGGATTCACACGGAATTGAAGGCTCTCTGATTTTTATTTTAGATTGATATGCTGAGAATCTTTGTGCGTGAAAATTTTCATCAAAAGGAATGTATGAAGTTTGTACCCAAACAAAACCAAAAAGTCAATAAAGTTAGAGATCTGAAGTAAGTCATATTAAACGATTTATTTCTTAGATTCTTTTCTGGTGGATATAAAAAACACTTCACAGAAATTGGACAAAATACACATTAACAGAGACAATATGTGTTCAAAATGTATTTTCTTTCAGAGAAAACTTTTTAGCCAAAATATTTTACGTTTTTTGTTGAAATTTCTTCGAATATGTTTCTATTCAACTTACAAAAATTATATTTATATCAATGCAAAGACTAACAGAACTATTTTGAGGCTCATATTCAATTTTTCATAAAAATATTAAAAGAAAAATAAAAAAAATGTTTACTTCATTGCTTGTTTTTTTTTTTACAGATGTCATTGTGGTGAAATATTACGTTTTCATGCTGCAATCAAAACTGATAAATTTGATAAACAAACACCAATCTCAGCTTCTTTTGTAGTGCCTGAGGGTAAGTATAGGAATTTAACCTTTTGATTTAGAGAGCTCAGAATTTTATACTACTCTTCATCTGTGAAGTATGAATTTAATTTATTTGAATTTTATTTTTTCAATGTGTTTCATTGGTTAGAAATTGTTTTGTTTAGAAATAGAACCGGTGATAAGCTGAAGAAAAAAAATCAAAAACAGATTGATAATTCCCATATTCACAAGCAAACTGTTTAAATAATCAGTTCATGACAGACACTCAAAGTGCTAAAAGCTAGTGACAGCTAATCAAAACGCTGATTGCTAATGAAGTTTTCTAGCAATTCATTTTTATACGCCCACACGATAGTATGGGCGTATATTGCGGTTACCCCTGTCGGTCCGTCCGTCCGTCGGTCCGTCCGTCCGTCGGTCCGTCCGTTCACATTTACCTTGTGCTCACTCTACAGACTACAATTCTTCATGGATCCTTTTCATATTTTGTATGTGTGTCAATATCATTATGAAGATGTGCACTATTGAATTTGGTGATGATTCGATGATTTTCTTCCGAGATATCGCGTAAAACTCTGATATCGCGTTCGTTTTTTTGCTCGTGCTCACTCTACAGACTACAATTCTTCATGGATCCTTTTGATATTTTGTATGTGTGTCAATATCATTATGAAGATGTGCACTATTGAATTTGGTGATGATTCGATGATTTTCTTCCGAGATATCGCGTAAAACTCTGATATCGCGTTCGTTTTGTTGCTCGTGCTCACTCTACAGGCAACAATTCTTAATGGATCCTTTTGATATTTTGTATGTGTGTCAATATTATTATGAAGATGTGCACTATTGAATTTGGTGATGATTCGATGATTTTCTTCCGAGATATCGCGTAAAACTCTGATATCGCGTTCGTTTTTTTGCTCGTGCTCACTCTACAGGCAACAATTCTTAATGGATCCTTTTGATATTTTGTATGAGTGTCAATATTATTATGAAGATGTGCACTATTGAATTTGGTGATGATTCAATAATTTTCTTCCGAGATATCGCGTAAAACTCTGATATCGCGTTCGTTTTTTTGCTTGTGCTCACTCTACAGGCTAGAATTCTTCATGGATCCTTTTGATATTTTGTATGTGTGTCAATATTATTATGAAGATGTGCACTATTGAATTTGGTGATGATTCGATGATTTTCTTCCGAGATATCGCGTAAAACTGTGATATCGCGTTCGTTTTTTTGCTCGTGCTCACTCTACAGGCTAGAATTCTTCATGGATCCTTTTGATATTTTGTATGTGAGTCAATATTATTATGAAGATGTGCACTATTGAATTTGGTGATGATTCGTTGATTTTCTTTCGAGATATCGCGTTTGTTTTTTTGCTCGTGCTCACTCTACAGGCTACAATTCTCCATGGATCCTTTAGATATTTTGTATGTGTTTCAATATCATGAATATGTGCACTATTGAATTTAATGACGATGCGATAATTTTTATTGCTTAAAACCCTGATATCGCGTTTGTTTTGGTGTTCACATTTACCTCTTTATCAAGCTGCTGGTGGGCGTATACGCTTGCGAGACTTGCCGCAAGCCTATGTTAAAACATATTTTTAGCTGCTCGTCCTTTGATCGAATGATCGGGATAGATAAACATTACTAAGTGTTATTTCTGCATGTTGCAACACCAACCACATTTTTAACCGCCTACATCTCTCTATGTGGATGTATATTGTCGGCACCCCTGTCCATCTGTCCATCCATCAACATTTGCTTGTAAACACTCTAAAAACTAGATTTTTTGATGGAATCAAATGAAATTCAGTATGTGTATACATATTCAGAGTTATTGACCTTGCCCCAAAATCCTAAATATGCTATGACTCTCTTAGTTTTCAACCGATCTTGATGAAATTTAAAATGGATGTTATTGGACCTATTGACTTGAGAAAGTTAAGTTTACTTCTGAATAAATTTAAGGCTTTTTTACCATCTGCATGCTGTGGTGGGCGTATATGGCTGTGGTCCACTATCTTTTAATTGGGGCTGAAACGATGGGGACAATCATAGATATGCATATGAGAATGTACAGACTAAATATTTAAGGGTGTTAATTGGGCTATTTCACGTTATGAAAAAATGGAATAAGTATATGAAATAATGATTTCTTGAGACTTGTTGTGCATTTGTTGATGATTTGGGGTCCTTCTCGATAGTTTAAGGTTGATTTCATTTCAATCAGATTTTTTTTAATGAGTTGACAGCCCTCTCAAACATGTCATAAAAATTGGACATTTCAAATCTTTGATACAAGTTTAAAAAAATGTGAATGGATCAATCTACATCAAACTTGGCATAAATGTAGACAATTACATTGTCGAGAAACGTACAGAGCGATTTTCCAAAAAAAATTATTATTTTGGTGGTTACCATGGAAATACGAAAATTTACGAAAATTTTCACGTAGGTACAGCAAACATTTTTCAGGTGCCAAACTGATTAGAATTTTCGAAAAAACTCTCTGTACGTTTCATCCTTATTGAATAAGCTTTCAATCAAGACCAAGATCGTAATTTTCCAATAAAAAATGGCTGAGAAATCTTGTACTAACCGGGACACATTTTGCTACTTTTTCCTAATTTTTTAGCAAAAACTAACGAAATACCTTATTTCTTTTCGGTTTCTTTCATTCTATATAGTTTACAAATAAAGTAATAATAATTATCTACAATCTGAGCCCAAAAATAATAAGTAATTCGCAAAAATTCCATCTCGTGTTTTTTTTCTCGAACGCTAGCCCAATCAATACCCTTAAGATAGTGTCACTTCTGCCATTTCATTTTATTTTATTTTTTTGAAAAGGGATACTGATTGTCATAATATAATTATTTTGTGTTGATTGTCTTACAACCTGTATTTATAGGACTAAAATCAATTGTAAATAAAGAATACTCTCCACCACCATCTGATATACCTCATGATATAACCTGGGTCCCAGAAGATGACTTACAAATATCTACCACAGCCAGTTACGGAAAAATAAGTTTTGAAGTAGAACAAATAGGTGGACAGAAACCAGCTAAGGTAAGTTTTAGAACAAAATGTTGTATCCACTACCTACTGTGGTGTGAGTGTTGCTAAATGCTTAACCCTTCTGAAACATCCAATGCCACTATGTGGTTGTACTTTTTACTTGATGTTCTTTTTGCATCATCAGTTTCAAATGGGTCTTTTATAAAGTATGGAGTAATTTTCTTGTATTTTGAGAAAAACAGCTGATGAACCTGCTGAGTCTGTAAAATCGTATGTCACTCTGTGATTAAATGGAGTATGTATATTTTCACGAAACGGTGTTCAATGCATCTGGATGTGATCCATTATATTTAACCATATTGTGTACATTTCAAGTGGACATAGTTATTTAGTCATTAGGTTAGAGGATTTGTTTTTTTAAAATAAGTCTGTTGAAATGAAACCTGGACTATTTATTATGTATATAATTACAGTATGTACGAGTCAGTGATGATGATAGTGTAATTAAAGTTCTAGACATGATGAGAGATCATTGGAGAATCATGGATCCCAAACCACCCAATCTAGTAATATCTGTAGTAGGTGGAGCCAAAAACTTTCGACTTGATGGCAGAATGAGAGATACATTTTCCACTGGTTTGATAAAAGTAAGTTTTTAGCTAAATCTTCCCAAATTGTTTAAGAATATACCTCATAACACACAGCATGGCATTAAGAACTTAAATATATATTGATGGAATTCAGTTCAAACATATTTTACTTGTGAGAATATGGGTATGCTTACTCTTCTAGACACCTGATACCACTTTTCATTATGATATACTTACTCATGTACGATTGATATAATTCCTCATGTGAAAAGTTCTTGGGCTGTTACCTATGTTTCGTCTAAATGTCCTTTTTGGAGTTTTGTTTTGCGGTTCGGATCGTCAGTACTTGGTTTCTTTATTGGTACATGATTATTTAGTAAGACTCACATTATCACCATATTTTTACCAATTTGCTTTTTATACGCCCACATGAAAATGTGGACGTATATTGCCGTCGCCCCTGTCCGTCCGTCCGTCGGTACGTCCGTCCGTCCGTCAGTCTGTCAACAATTTCTTGTGTACGCGATAGAAACCAGAGTTTTTATCCGATTCGAATGAAACTGGGTATGTGTATTCATCTTGATAATATCTCGGATGAGTTCGAAAAAGGCGCAATTCCAGTCGTCGGTTTTTGAGTTATTGCCCTTGACTTAGTGGAAAAACATTAAAATTAACTTGTGTACGCAATAGAAGCTAGAGTTTTTATCCGATTTGAATGAAACTTGGTATGTGTATTCATCTTGATAATATCTCGGATAAGTTCGAAAATGGCGCAATTCCAGTCGTCAGTTTTCGAGCTATTGCCCTTGACTTAGTGAAAAAACGTTAAAATTAACTTGTGTACGCGATAGAAGCTAGAGTTTTTATCCGATTTGAATGAAACTTGGTATGTGTATTCATCTTGATAATATCTCGGATGAGTTCAAAAATGGTGCAAATCCAGTCGTAGGTTTATGAGTTATTGCCCTTGACTTCGTAAAAAAACATTAAAATTAACTTGTGTACGCGATAGAAACAAGAGTTTTTATCCGATTTGAATGAAACTTGGTATGTGTATTCATCTTGATAATATCTCGGATGAATTCGAAAATGGCGCAATTTCAGTTGTCGGTTTATGAGTTATTGCCCTGGACTTAGTGAAAAAATGTTAAAATTAACTTGTGTACGTGATAGAAGCTAGAGTTTTTATCCGATTTGAATGAAACTTGGATGAGTTAAAAAATGGCGCAATTCCAGTCATCGGTTTATGATTTATTATGAAAGGCTAGAGTTTTCATTCGGATTGATTCATCTAAATATCAGCTCAAATAAGTGCGATGGTGCAATCAACTTTTTCAAATATTTAAAAAATCTGGACCTTCTATTCATACGCATTATTGTAACAAACACACACTCTGGTCTGCAATGTCTGATTTATATCTCAAAGATTTAGCCTATTTATCAATATTTCAGGCTGCTAAAACAACCTCAGCATGGTTAATAACCTCCGGGTTTAATATGGGTGTAATGAAAGCTGTGGGTCAGGCAGTACATGAAGGTCAAACATTTCTCTGGGATGATGAAAGAATGACTCATCTATTGCGGTGTATTGGTATTGCACCCTGGGGATATGTTCGTGGAAGACATGTTTTAGAGAGCGAGGACACACAGGTACAGCCATATTTTTATACACCCATTTGAAAATTTAATTTATATTGCCTGTGCCCCTGTTTGTTTAATCACATACTATTAAGCTATGATATAAACCCCCTTGAATGAAAGTTCATAATGGCAAGTTTAACGAACATATTTTGAGTTATAGTATGTATGGATTGAGATCAACAAGTTGCATCCATGATGAAAACACATCAAAATTAACATGGTTTTATAATGGAAGCTAGAGATTGCATTTGTTTTTGCTACATTTATTGACAAGATCATGGCCAAGTCAATGCAACTTTATTTTCTAACTGCTGGGCATATATTACTTTGCCTAGTAAGTTACCCTCATAATGGTGTGAGATAATTGCACCTGAATGAAAACTTTTTTACAATCTTTTTAAGAACCAAACCTTTTTTTCAACCCGATTTTCCACTCTCAGTGTAGAAGGTTGGTGGGGCTGCCATGGAAAAAGCATCTTGTCTTTGGGATGTGACTAAACAAAGGCCCTGTGTTCTACAGGCTGTGAATGCTAAAAATTCTCAACAATTGGAATAAAAAAAATTAAAATTTCCCTCATTGTACACTGCAATGCTTGTTTAACTGGTTGCATCTATATTTGTATTTGTTTGTAGGGAAGTTTCAATGCCTCCTATAGATCATCTAATGTCATCCTCCATGGTAAACCTGTACCATTAAATCCTGATCACACACATTTTATATTTGTTGATGATGGCTATAGAAATAGATATGGTGGTGTGGCAGATTTTAGAGCCAAGTTTGAAAAACAGGTTTCAATGGAAAAACGTTGTAAGTATTTCTCTTTTATCTTGATTTCTTCTATAAATAGAAGTTCTTGGAAAAATGGGTTGAGATATCACATAAAGTATCCTTCCCAGATAGATATAGGATTGGTAGTTTTCAAAATTAAGTCATGAAAAGATTTTAGATCTTCTGTAAAAAATATTATTAGAATATTACGAAATTGTACAATTCTGCATCAAATAGTGTGTGAAACAATTTTTTTATACCCCCACATCTCTCTATGTGGACGTATATTGTCAGCATCCCAGTCCATCTGTCCGTCCATCAACACTTGCTTGTAAACGCTCTAAAAACTAGAGTTTTTGATAGAATGAAATGAAATTTGGTATGTGTATACATATTCATAAAATGAAAATCAGGTTCGAATTTGAGCTATTTGCGACTGTTTGAAGCAGAGTTATTGCCCTTGCCCCAAAATCTTGAATATGCTATTACTATCTTAGTTTTCAAACAATTTTGATGAAATTTAAAATGGATGTTATTGGACCTAATCGAAAGGTTTGAGAAAGTTTAGTTCTGTTCTGATTAAATTTAAGGCTTTTTCGTTTTACCATCCGCATGCTGTGGTGGGCGTATATGGCTGTGGTCCACTATCTTATAATTTCCTATCAAAA
Organism: Lottia scabra; assembly: GCA_029955415.1. Lineage (NCBI taxonomy): Eukaryota > Metazoa > Mollusca > Gastropoda > Lottiidae > Lottia > Lottia scabra. The sequence continues at coordinate 18,124,938 of JARJEI010000001.1, forward strand.
CAATCATCATATTAAACTCTATTTAGCAATTGCAATTCTGGATTATCCATACCCTTAAAAAAAATCTTTAAGTCATTAAAACTTTGAGAGCTTTATGTAATGATACATATGAATAAATGTTTTCATTGAAAACAGTTGATACCTTATCTAACAAACATGAGATTCTGTAGCACAGAGGACATCATTGGCTTGGTAACGTTGAGCATATGGTGTGGTGATCGTGGTGTGAAAGTCTGAAGTAATTCCAAGTTATTGGACTGTAAAACTTCAGACAAGATTAGAACTCAAAACCACAAAAACAAACCCACTTACTTTAAAGGGCAATTGTAATGGAATTTGAGTATAAAAAGATATTGTAAATAAGATATTTTCTGGAACAGATGAACATAATGATTGTTTGGCACTAAAGTGTAACAAGTTTCATGTCTGTAACTAACCTTTGGGTTATATTTTTTTCTAAACATGTTTAAATAATGTTTTATATCTAAATAGTTACATTACTATTATAATTTTCTTCAATGAACCAGTTACGCAAACTGGCGTTTATTTTTCGATGAAAGCTAATTTGTCATGTGACACTATGACGTTGTCAAAGCACAGCAATGAAGCAATTTATAGCAGCTGATCATTCCATGAAAACAGTGAAAATTTTATTTTTAACCCTATGATATCTACACCATTGCCCTTAAGAATGAGTTTTGCTCAATTTTCCCTCCCAATATGAAATTGCTTGGTTTAATTTTTAAATACAAACATATTTAATATGGTGTATTTCTGAATTAAAACATGTTTAATGGTGCATTTCTAAAAAAAAACATGTTTAATGGTGTATGTCTATATATAAACATGTTTAATGGTATACAGTGAAAACTGCTCATGCGCCCACCTTCATTAAGCGCCCGCCTGCTATATGCGACCACAACAAAGTCCCCCTACGATTTTTCAACTTGATTGTCGACTGCTAAGCGACCGCCTTCATTACGCGACCAGCAACCACTGATTTACACTCCCATGAGATCATAAACACTCAATTAAGCGACCATGACACTTCTCACGTAGGCGATATTAAACGAGATTATAGATAATCGGCAATTTTACTAATCTTCAATGTTAATTAATTATAGCAGTTTAAGGATATAATATTTCTATTTCTTCATTTCTCCAAAATGTGGAAGCCTACACGCAAAGTTCTAACATTATTGTTTACAAATAAACGAACGTGAATCTGCGAGATTTGTGCGTTCGATTTGTTGTTCCAGACACATCTTATATGATTTCAATGAAGGAGCACGACAAGGATAAAGCACGGTGAGGCGCTTGCCTGTAATCATCAAATTACAATAGAATTTAACACCTATTGATTGTAAAAGGCAAACATTAATTGATCTTACTCAATTATCTATGACACCTTTGATTTTACCGATAATAGTTGTCCCAATAACTCAAGCGATCATGACCACGTGAGAACGGTAATGGCCGATGATAGTAAAGTTTTTTTATAGTGGATCTTGACCAAATTTACGGCAAACATCGGCCGATGTGCCGTTTTCAGGGTTGGACGATTTTCAGGTAAAAAATTCATTGAATCATAGTGTTTTAATCGGGACTGTATTCACTGTATATACATGTACATGGACATGCACTGAAATTAAAATATTCTGCTATTTAATTTTATCCTACTCTTTTAAGAGACCACCTGCAGTAAGCGACCGTTTTGAGCAATTCCCTTCCGCGGTCTCTTAATACAGGTTTTACTGTATCTCTAAATATAAACATGTTTTAATGGTGTATTTCTGAATTAAAAACATGTTTAATGGTGTATGTCTATATATAAACATGTTTAATGGTGTATGTCTATATAAAAACATGTTTAATGGTGCATGTCTATATATAAACATGTTTAATGGTGTATGTCTATATATAAACATGTTTAATGGTATGTATTTAAGCTGGAGGATTAGGTATACCAGTAGTATTAGTGGTAGTGGAAGGAGGAACTGATGCTATTCTGGATGCTAAGAGATCATTAGAAGAAGGTACTCCAGTTGTTGTCTGTGCTGGTACTGGAAGAGCTGCTGATATTTTTGCCTATGCTTATAAACATGTCACGAGGAAAGGGTGAGTAAAATGATGAAGTTGATTTGTTAAACAAGTTTCAAATGATTTCTTAAAGGAATCCGTTCAACCAATCAACCTGGAATTTTTAGCTAAAGTAATCAGTAATATTGTTAATAATAACAGCTCAATTCAAGCCTTCAAATCCTTGTGTCTCCATAATTATCAGTGTTTGAAAGTGAAAAAAACCCCAGACTTTTAGTTTGATGAGACTATGCCTTATAAAGAAAACACATATTTGTGTGGGTATAATGCTATTTTTGTACAGTTCTAGAACTTTTTAAGTCTATTTACATATATTCAAGGCCCAAATCGGCCCTTGAAAATACTGAATATTCCCCTTAAGCAAACTGAGTTTCTTGATCAAAAGAACCCATTGGACTTCTTATTGTATTTGTAACAATTGACTACCAAACAAGTCAGATTAATAATGTCTAAGTACCCAGGGTAAATAACATAATAACTTGGTGGATGTACCATTAATTGTCTAAATATTTGTTTTACCAGCTGATAAAAACCTATTTCTACTAGAATTTCACTCTTTCGAAGCGAAATCTGGGAATGTTTTGTTCTTATCTGATTCAACTGAATCTACAGTGGGAGGTTTTAGTTTTGTCAAGAAACTTAAAATGAAAAGTCATTTGCTGCACAGAAATTTCACAAATGTTTTTATGGGAATGTTCCCTATGCCATTTTCACCACTGTGCTCAATTTGTGCTTACAGTCCAATTAATAATAAAACTGTTTTCAGTGATAGAAGAGTTCTGAAGAAGAAGTATCAAAAGAAGTTACGAGCATTTATACTGGAATTTTATGGTAGTTCTTGGAAGACATCTGAAAAACAAGATGCAGAGAGTGAAAAATATGTAGACATTGTAGTGACATCTTGTATTAATAATGAAGATTTGGTATGTATTTATTACATTTAACTACTGTTGACTACTTTAACATTCTTTTGTTTCATGTGTGCCTGTCCCTGAGGATCGGGGCCTTTGTGCTCTAATTGGATCAACTAAAAAAAGGCCATTAAAAACAGATGTGTGAATAAAAATTCAAATATGTCTAAAAAATTGATCTACCTGACTTTATTGTTTTAACGACATGGTTAGACCCTTATGTAGTGGATAAAAAAAACCAGAATTTAAAAAGCCGATTGAAACAAAATTTGGGTCTACTTTTAATTAGACTGTTGAAAACATTACCTGTATGAATTTTGAAACATATGTAGTAAATATTAAATGAAGTAGTTTATCTATATATATGTTTCTATTTTCTTGTATGGTTCATTATGTCTCTTATATAGATATATTTGTACGAAATAATTCTTTATATTTTAGATTTACGTTTTCCATATGAATAAACATGAAGATTTAGATTTAGCTATTTTATCTGTGTTGTTAAAAGGTATGAATTATATTATATCACAAATTCCCAAAAAGCGAAAAAACAATTTAAAGTATTATTTTTCTGTTATTGACGTTTCGGCTAAAAGTTGTTTCTGAAGAAGACAGTCAGCTGAAACATCAAATACCAGGACAATAATATAGTATGAATTATATCTGATACTTTATAACTAGTTTCTTTCTTATTATTTTAACTGAGCATGCCGATTTAGACCAGTGCAGTCATAAAGTCATACCTATACTCATCTAATAGTGCGTTCAGTGTGTTTACTTTTCTCACAAAGTGTCGACGATTCCAATTATTTTGATATTTAAACTACTTCAACTTTCCTTTAAGCCGAAAGAGAACGGCATCTTTTGAAACAAATATAAATCGGTATTGGCGGGTATTGGGAACAGGACTGCGCACACACGGAAAATGTTATATCCGGCTTTGTAAAGCCAGGAGCGTTCAGACGGCAAAACTAAGTCGGCTTAACTTTCCAAGCCAGGTTGTAAGCCACCTCTGAAGTAGGTGCAAGTTAAGGCAGCTTAAATTCAACCGGTCGCGTTCAGGCGACAGAAAAAACCAGGCTCGAAGAACGGTTTGAACTGGCTTAACTTAAGTCTTCTGAACGAAGAAAGAACTTAAAATTCTTCTTAAGCCATTTTAAACCCCTTCCAAATCTATTCAAAGCAACCTGTTTTTTAATTGTATATGTGGTTGTGGTTTTTGTTGTTGTTATTTTTCTGTGTTCAATCCCAAATTGTTCTTCTTTTTAGCGAAAAGAGATAGAAATCAAGGTAACAGATTAGAGCAACTACAATTAGCCCTGACATGGAATAGAGCAGATATAGCTCAAAGAGAAATATTTCGCGAAGATGTCAATTGGGCAAAAGGTAACTAAACTTAAATTGATGTTTTAGGGGGGTTATTGAAGTGTTTTTTCTATAATTACTTTATGAATTATTACCTCTTATTTATCTCTTTATATTCACTCATAATTCCAGTCCATCTGGCTGTATATGGGTATGGATAATCCGGAAAAGATCAATGCCAAGAGGTTTAGCCAAGGATCAACTTGGAGAAAGAATCCTCATGGGAACCTAAGTTGTTATCCTTAGATGTTTCTTTCATCAAAGTGACTTTGTCTGGTCTCACATTGAGCCCATGGCAACCAACATAGATAACATGAACAATATTAAGACAAAAGTGAAAAACAAATGTGTATGAAATGGACAGATTATGATTCTGTTATCAAGTACATTACAGTACAGTACAGTACATTAAAACATGATGTACAGTTTACCGTGGTTTTACAAAGTTTTACACAATATTACATATATAATATAGCTTTAACTGTAGTCTAGATGTATACAATATAGAATAATGTATGTTGATATATTATGATTGTAGGAAGTCTAGATGACGTTATGACTAAAGCTCTATTAGAAGATAAAGTCGACTTTATAAAATTATTATTAAGTCAAGGAGTAGTGATGAAAGAATATCTGGTAGTTAAAAGATTAGAGGAGTTGTATAGTAAGGTAGGAAACATTCTATGATATCCTTGTACATATTAGGTATTGCTGCTGAAGACTAGATGCTAACACTATAGTAATAATGGTGTTTTTTTGTGAATAGTGTGATGATCTTTTTGGTTGTTCAGCCATTTCTTATGAAATATCCTTAGATGGCTGATGAGGCTTATCTGGGTATGGAATCCTTTCCCACAAATCGGACATATTATAAGGTTTGGGACAGTGTCATGTGCCAGACTTCCCCATAGAGAGTGAGAGTCTTTAATACAATAATATGGCTTGCAGTGTATTTGTTGCATCTGGTCATGATGGTATCTTAAAAGGAAACTCTCTATTAGAATGGTCAACATCTAAATTCTCAAACTTGGTCAATATTTCATCAGTGGTTTTGAATAAAATGTATAAAAAACAAACCAAAACGTCCATCAAACTAAGCAATTATCTATGTTTTGAGAATTTTGAGATCATTCTGAGAGGTAGTATTCCTTTAATTCCAATCAAAAGCAAACCATTTCTATTTGCAGATTTCTAAAAATACACATTTATTTAAACTGCTGCAACGAGCAACTGATGGTAAAGAACAATTTACATTGAAAGATATAGGAAAATATTTGAAAGGATTACTGGATAAATTTGATGATGATAAATATACTGAAAAACCCCAAGAGGATCTCCTCAAACGTCTACAGATGTATCATAGAAAAAAGCATCAGGGTAGTCAAATATTTATAGACGATAAACCAAATTCTGATAGTGCTGCTCAATTCACTTGTCCTTATAAACATCTTCTTATATGGTCAGTGCTGATGAATAGGTAAGCAAATGGCTTTCAGGTGACATTTATCTTGCCTCTAATCCAACACTATTAGACTTGAAAGGTAACAGTCAGCATATTTGGGGTTGATTATGATTAAAGACAAAGCCATGTTTGCAAATAGTTTTCAGAAATGAACAAAATCAAATAATCCTTTCCGTTATATCTCAAACTAGAATATTTGTCTTTCTATTTCTATATATATGTATATTTAAATTATGGTAAAGTAAATATTAAATTTATGAGTAAGGCACTTATAAATTTTAAAGTCTGGGAATAATTCAGGAAGACTTGCTTTATGTTCTTCTTGACACAAGAAATCTGTCATGCACATAAGTGCAAATTTTTCCCCTTTCCATTTGAATTGAATTAAAGGGATTGTAAAGTGTATTTCTAAACTTTGTATGTGTATCTGGGACACTGATAACAACAATTTCCATTCCGATGTCTGTGGTTCTTGCAATTCCACTAAAACTAACACGTTTTATGACGTCACTGACAGTGATCTACTGGAAGTTACTATTGATATCTGTGCAGATCACTGTCAGTGATGTCATAAAACGCTAGTTTTAGTGGAATGGCGCAAATTGATGCTATCAATGTCCCCGAGACACATACAGTTAAGAAATACGCTTTACAATCACTTTAAGTCATTTGTCAATTGAAGTTTAGTCACAGAGAAATATCCGCTTTTGTAATTGTTTCTGCTTGTAAATACCTGATAGTAACTGTTGTATTGAAACTTCTTTCTAAAGCTAGAGGAGTTTGCATTAAACCTTTTTTTACATATTAATTTTTCAGATTTCAAATGGCCATATTTTTCTGGGAAATGGGACAGGAACCAATCACAAGTGCTATAGCAGCTACCAGATTGTGTGGTATTATGGTTAAAAAATTACCCAAATATGATAATGATTTAAGAAAAGATTTTGAAAAAGGAAAAGAGTAAGTAAAACTTATTAAGTCAGGGAGAATGCCTTTATAATTCTTCAACCTTTCACTGCAGTTTACAAATAAGTACAACAAAGACATACTCACTTTTACTGGCTTTGTGAATTCAATAGAATAAATTGTATTTATGTATTGCGATCATGTGTTTCTTATACAGATTATTTGAATAATGAATTGTATTTATATTATGATCATGTGTTTTCTGTTACAGAATATTTGAATAATAAATTGTATTTATGTATTGGGATCATGTGTTTCTTATACAGATTATTTGAATAATGAATCGTATTTATATTATGATCATGTGTTTTCTGTTACAGAATATTTGAATAATGAATTGTATTTATATTATGATCATGTGTTTTCTGTTACAGAATATTTGAATAATGAATTGTATTTATATTATGATCATGTGTTTCTTATACAGATTATTTGAATAATGAATCGTATTTATATTATGATCATGTGTTTTCTGTTACAGAATATTTGAATAATAAATTGTATTTATGTATTGCGATCATGTGTTTCTTATACAGATTATTTGAATAATGAATTGTAGTTATATTATGATCATGTGTTTTCTGTTACAGATTATTTGGATAATGAATTGTATTTATATTATGATCATGTGTTTTCTGTTACAGAATATTTGAATAATGAATTGTATTTATATTATGATCATGTGTTTTCTGTTACAGAATATATTTGAATAATGAATTGTATTTATATTATGATCATGTGTTTCTTATACAGATTATTTGAATAATGAATTGTATTTATATTGTGATCATGTGTTTTCTGTTACAGAATATTTGAATAATGAATTGTATTTATATTATGATCATGTGTTTCTTATACAGAATATTTGAATAATGAATTGTATTTATATTATGATCATGTGTTTTCTGTTACAGAATATTTGAATAATGAATTGTATTTATATTATGATCATGTGTTTCTTATACAGATTATTTGAATAATGAATTGTATTTATATTATGATCATGTGTTTTCTGTTACAGAATATTTGAATAATGAATTGTATTTATATTATGATCATGTGTTTCTTATACAGATTATTTGAATAATGAATTGTATTTATATTATGATCATGTGTTTTCTGTTACAGAATATTTGAATAATGAATTGTAGTTATATTATGATCATGTGTTTTCTGTTACAGAATATTTGAATAATGGATTGTATTTATATTATGATCATGTGTTTTCTGTTACAGAATATTTGAATAATGAATTGTATTTATATTATGATCATGTGTTTCTTATACAGATTATTTGAATAATGAATTGTATTTATATTATGATCATGTGTTTTCTGTTACAGAATATTTGAATAATGAATTGTATTTATATTATGATTATGTGTTTTCTGTTACAGAATATTTGAATAATGAATTGTATTTACATTATGATCATGTGTTTTCTGTTACAGAATATTTGAATAATGAATTGTATTTATATTATGATCATGTGTTTTCTGTTACAGAATATTTGAATAATGAATTGTATTTATGTATTGGGATCATGTGTTTCTTATACAGATTATTTGAATAATGAATTGTATTTATATTATGATCATGTGTTTTCTGTTACAGAATATTTGAATAATAAATTGTATTTATGTATTGGGATCATGTGTTTCTTATACAGATTATTTGAATAATGAATCGTATTTATATTATGATCATGTGTTTTCTGTTACAGAATATTTGAATAATAAATTGTATTTATGTATTGCGATCATGTGTTTCTTATACAGATTATTTGAATAATGAATTGTAGTTATATTATGATCATGTGTTTTCTGTTACAGATTATTTGGATAATGAATTGTATTTATATTATGATCATGTGTTTTCTGTTACAGAATATTTGAATAATGAATTGTATTTATATTATGATCATGTGTTTTCTGTTACAGAATATATTTGAATAATGAATTGTATTTATATTGTGATCATGTGTTTTCTGTTACAGAATATTTGAATAATGAATTGTATTTATATTATGATCATGTGTTTCTTATACAGATTATTTGAATAATGAATTGTATTTATATTATGATCATGTGTTTTCTGTTACAGAATATTTGAATAATGAATTGTAGTTATATTATGATCATGTGTTTTCTGTTACAGAATATTTGAATAATGGATTGTATTTATATTATGATCATGTGTTTTCTGTTACAGAATATTTGAATAATGAATTGTATTTATATTATGATCATGTGTTTCTTATACAGATTATTTGAATAATGAATTGTATTTATATTATGATCATGTGTTTTCTGTTACAGAATATTTGAATAATGAATTGTATTTACATTATGATCATGTGTTTTCTGTTACAGAATATTTGAATAATGAATTGTATTTATATTATGATCATGTGTTTTCTGTTACAGAATATTTGAATAATGAATTGTATTTACATTATGATCATGTGTTTTCTGTTACAGAATATTTGAATAATGAATTGTATTTATATTATGATCATGTGTTTTCTGTTACAGAATATTTGAATAATGAATTGTATTTATGTATTGGGATCATGTGTTTCTTATACAGATTATTTGAATAATGAATTGTATTTATATTATGATCATGTGTTTTCTGTTACAGAATATTTGAATAATAAATTGTATTTATGTATTGGGATCATGTGTTTCTTATACAGATTATTTGAATAATGAATCGTATTTATATTATGATCATGTGTTTTCTGTTACAGAATATTTGAATAATAAATTGTTTTTATGTATTGCGATCATGTGTTTCTTATACAGATTATTTGAATAATGAATTGTAGTTATATTATGATCATGTGTTTTCTGTTACAGAATATTTGAATAATGAATTGTATTTATATTATGATCATGTGTTTCTTATACAGATTATTTGAATAATGAATTGTATTTATATTATGATCATGTGTTTTCTGTTACAGAATATTTGAATAATGAATTGTATTTATATTATGATCATGTGTTTTCTGTTACAGAATATTTGAATAATGAATTGTATTTATATTATGATCATGTGTTTTCTGTTACAGAATATTTGAATAATGAATTGTAGTTATATTATGATCATGTGTTTTCTGTTACAGAATATTTGAATAATGGATTGTATTTATATTATGATCATGTGTTTTCTGTTACAGAATATTTGAATAATGAATTGTATTTATATTATGATCATGTGTTTCTTATACAGATTATTTGGATAATGAATTGTATTTATATTATGATCATGTGTTTTCTGTTACAGAATATTTGAATAATGAATTGTATTTATATTATGATCATGTGTTTCTTATACAGATTATTTGAATAATGAATTGTATTTATATTATGATCATGTGTTTTCTGTTACAGAATATTTGAATAATGAATTGTATTTATATTATGATCATGTGTTTTCTGTTACAGAATATTTGAATAATGAATTGTATTTATATTATGATCATGTGTTTTCTGTTACAGAATATTTGAATAATGAATTGTATTTATATTATGATCATGTGTTTCTTATACAGATTATTTGAATAATGAATTGTATTTATATTATGATCATGTGTTTTCTGTTACAGAATATTTGAATAATGAATTGTATTTATATTATGATCATGTGTTTTCTGTTACAGATTATTTGAATAATGAATTGTATTTATATTATGATCATGTGTTTTCTGTTACAGAATATTTGAATAATGAATTGTATTTATGTATTGCGATCATGTGTTTCTTATACAGATTATTTGAATAATGAATTGTAGTTATATTATGATCATGTGTTTTCTGTTACAGATTATTTGAATAATGAATTGTATTTATATTGTGATCATGTGTTTTCTGTTACAGATTATTTGAATAATGAATTGTATTTATATTGTGATCATGTGTTTTCTGTTACAGAATATTTGAATAATGAATTGTATTTATATTATGATCATGTGTTTTCTGTTACAGAATATTTGAATAATGAATTGTATTTACATTATGATCATGTGTTTTCTGTTACAGAATATTTGAATAATGAATTGTATTTATATTATGATCATGTGTTTTCTGTTACAGAATATTTGAATAATGAATTGTATTTATGTATTGGGATCATGTGTTTCTTATACAGATTATTTGAATAATGAATTGTATTTATATTATGATCATGTGTTTTCTGTTACAGAATATTTGAATAATAAATTGTATTTATGTATTGGGATCATGTGTTTCTTATACAGATTATTTGAATAATGAATTGTATTTATATTATGATCATGTGTTTTCTGTTACAGAATATTTGAATAATAAATTGTATTTATGTATTGCGATCATGTGTTTCTTATACAGATTATTTGAATAATGAATTGTAGTTATATTATGATCATGTGTTTTCTGTTACAGATTATTTGAATAATGAATTGTATTTATATTGTGATCATGTGTTTTCTGTTACAGATTATTTGAATAATGAATTGTATTTATATTGTGATCATGTGTTTTCTGTTACAGAATATTTGAATAATGAATTGTATTTATATTATGATCATGTGTTTTCTGTTACAGAATATTTGAATAATGAATTGTATTTATATTATGATCATGTGTTTTCTGTTACAGAATATTTGAATAATGAATTGTATTTACATTATGATCATGTGTTTTCTGTTACAGAATATTTGAATAATGAATTGTATTTATATTATGATCATGTGTTTTCTGTTACAGAATATTTGAATAATGAATTGTATTTATGTATTGGGATCATGTGTTTCTTATACAGATTATTTGAATAATGAATTGTATTTATATTATGATCATGTGTTTTCTGTTACAGAATATTTGAATAATAAATTGTATTTATGTATTGGGATCATGTGTTTCTTATACAGATTATTTGAATAATGAATTGTATTTATATTATGATCATGTGTTTTCTGTTACAGAATATTTGAATAATAAATTGTATTTATGTATTGCGATCATGTGTTTCTTATACAGATTATTTGAATAATGAATTGTAGTTATATTATGATCATGTGTTTTCTGTTACAGATTATTTGAATAATGAATTGTATTTATATTGTGATCATGTGTTTTCTGTTACAGATTATTTGAATAATGAATTGTATTTATATTATGATCATGTGTTTTCTGTTACAGAATATTTGAATAATAAATTGTATTTATATTATGATCATGTGTTTCTTATACAGAATATTTGAATAATGAATTGTATTTATATTATGATCATGTGTTTTCTGTTACAGAATATTTGAATAATGAATTGTATTTATATTATGATCATGTGTTTCTTATACAGATTATTTGAATAATGAATTGTATTTATATTATGATCATGTGTTTTCTGTTACAGAATATTTGAATAATGAATTGTATTTATATTATGATCATGTGTTTTCTGTTACAGAATATTTGAATAATGAATTGTATTTATATTATGATCATGTGTTTTCTGTTACAGAATATTTGAATAATGAATTGTATTTATATTATGATCATGTGTTTCTTATACAGATTATTTGAATAATGAATTGTATTTATATTATGATCATGTGTTTTCTGTTACAGAATATTTGAATAATGAATTGTATTTATATTATGATCATGTGTTTCTTATACAGATTATTTGAATAATGAATTGTATTTATATTATGATCATGTGTTTTCTGTTACAGAATATTTGAATAATAAATTGTATTTATGTATTGCGATCATGTGTTTCTTATACAGATTATTTGAATAATGAATTGTAGTTATATTATGATCATGTGTTTTCTGTTACAGATTATTTGAATAATGAATTGTATTTATATTGTGATCATGTGTTTTCTGTTACAGATTATTTGAATAATGAATTGTATTTATATTATGATCATGTGTTTTCTGTTACAGAATATTTGAATAATGAATTGTATTTATATTATGATCATGTGTTTTCTGTTACAGAATATTTGAATAATGAATTGTATTTATATTATGATCATGTGTTTTCTGTTACAGAATATTTGAATAATGAATTGTATTTACATTATGATCATGTGTTTTCTGTTACAGAATATTTGAATAATGAATTGTATTTATATTATGATCATGTGTTTTCTGTTACAGAATATTTGAATAATGAATTGTATTTATGTATGGGGATCATGTGTTTCTTATACAGATTATTTGAATAATGAATTGTATTTATATTATGATGATGTGTTTTCTGTTACAGAATATTTGAATAATAAATTGTATTTATGTATTGGGATCATGTGTTTCTTATACAGAGTATTTGAATAATGAATTGTATTTATATTATGATCATGTGTTTTCTGTTACAGAATATTTGAATAATAAATTGTATTTATGTATTGCGATCATGTGTTTCTTATACAGATTATTTGAATAATGAATTGTAGTTATATTATGATCATGTGTTTTCTGTTACAGATTATTTGAATAATGAATTGTATTTATATTGTGATCATGTGTTTTCTGTTACAGATTATTTGAATAATGAATTGTATTTATATTATGATCATGTGTTTTCTGTTACAGAATATTTGAATAATAAATTGTATTTATATTGTGATCATGTGTTTCTTATACAGATTATTTGGATAATGAATTGTATTTATATTATGATCATGTGTTTTCTGTTACAGAATATTTGAATAATGAATTGTATTTATATTATGATCATGTGTTTTCTGTTACAGAATATATTTGAATAATGAATTGTATTTATATTGTGATCATGTGTTTTCTGTTACAGAATATTTGAATAATGAATTGTATTTATATTATGATCATGTGTTTCTTATACAGATTATTTGAATAATGAATTGTATTTATATTATGATCATGTGTTTTATGTTACAGAATATTTGAATAATGAATTGTATTTATATTATGATCATGTGTTTCTTATACAGATTATTTGAATAATGAATTGTATTTATATTATGATCATGTGTTTTCTGTTACAGAATATTTGAATAATGAATTGTATTTATATTATGATCATGTGTTTCTTATACAGATTATTTGAATAATGAATTGTATTTATATTATGATCATGTGTTTTCTGTTACAGAATATTTGAATAATGAATTGTATTTATATTATGATCATGTGTTTTCTGTTACAGAATATTTGAATAATGAATTGTATTTATATTATGATCATGTGTTTTCTGTTACAGAATATTTGAATAATGAATTGTATTTATATTATGATCATGTGTTTCTTATACAGATTATTTGAATAATGAATTGTATTTATATTATGATCATGTGTTTTCTGTTACAGAATATTTGAATAATGAATTGTATTTATATTATGATCATGTGTTTCTTATACAGATTATTTGAATAATGAATTGTATTTATATTATGATCATGTGTTTTCTGTTACAGAATATTTGAATAATAAATTGTATTTATGTATTGCGATCATGTGTTTCTTATACAGATTATTTGAATAATGAATTGTAGTTATATTATGATCATGTGTTTTCTGTTACAGATTATTTGAATAATGAATTGTATTTATATTGTGATCATGTGTTTTCTGTTACAGATTATTTGAATAATGAATTGTATTTATATTATGATCATGTGTTTTCTGTTACAGAATATTTGAATAATGAATTGTATTTATATTATGATCATGTGTTTTCTGTTACAGAATATTTGAATAATGAATTGTATTTATATTATGATCATGTGTTTTCTGTTACAGAATATTTGAATAATGAATTGTATTTACATTATGATCATGTGTTTTCTGTTACAGAATATTTGAATAATGAATTGTATTTATATTATGATCATGTGTTTTCTGTTACAGAATATTTGAATAATGAATTGTATTTATATTGTGATCATGTGTTTCTTATACAGATTATTTGGATAATGAATTGTATTTATATTATGATGATGTGTTTTCTGTTACAGAATATTTGAATAATAAATTGTATTTATGTATTGGGATCATGTGTTTCTTATACAGAGTATTTGAATAATGAATTGTATTTATATTATGATCATGTGTTTTCTGTTACAGAATATTTGAATAATAAATTGTATTTATGTATTGCGATCATGTGTTTCTTATACAGATTATTTGAATAATGAATTGTAGTTATATTATGATCATGTGTTTTCTGTTACAGATTATTTGAATAATGAATTGTATTTATATTGTGATCATGTGTTTTCTGTTACAGATTATTTGAATAATGAATTGTATTTATATTATGATCATGTGTTTTCTGTTACAGAATATTTGAATAATAAATTGTATTTATATTGTGATCATGTGTTTCTTATACAGATTATTTGGATAATGAATTGTATTTATATTATGATCATGTGTTTTCTGTTACAGAATATTTGAATAATGAATTGTATTTATATTATGATCATGTGTTTTCTGTTACAGAATATATTTGAATAATGAATTGTATTTATATTGTGATCATGTGTTTTCTGTTACAGAATATTTGAATAATGAATTGTATTTATATTATGATCATGTGTTTCTTATACAGATTATTTGAATAATGAATTGTATTTATATTATGATCATGTGTTTTATGTTACAGAATATTTGAATAATGAATTGTATTTATATTATGATCATGTGTTTCTTATACAGATTATTTGAATAATGAATTGTATTTATATTATGATCATGTGTTTTCTGTTACAGAATATTTGAATAATGAATTGTATTTATATTATGATCATGTGTTTTCTGTTACAGAATATTTGAATAATGAATTGTATTTATATTATGATCATGTGTTTTCTGTTACAGAATATTTGAATAATGAATTGTAGTTATATTATGATCATGTGTTTTCTGTTACAGAATATTTGAATAATGGATTGTATTTATATTATGATCATGTGTTTTCTGTTACAGAATATTTGAATAATGAATTGTATTTATATTATGATCATGTGTTTCTTATACAGATTATTTGGATAATGAATTGTATTTATATTATGATCATGTGTTTTCTGTTACAGAATATTTGAATAATGAATTGTATTTATATTATGATCATGTGTTTCTTATACAGATTATTTGAATAATGAATTGTATTTATATTATGATCATGTGTTTTCTGTTACAGAATATTTGAATAATGAATTGTATTTATATTATGATCATGTGTTTTCTGTTACAGAATATTTGAATAATGAATTGTATTTATATTATGATCATGTGTTTTCTGTTACAGAATATTTGAATAATGAATTGTATTTATATTATGATCATGTGTTTTCTGTTACAGATTATTTGAATAATGAATTGTAGTTATATTATGATCATGTGTTTTCTGTTACAGAATATTTGAATAATGAATTGTATTTACATTATGATCATGTGTTTTCTGTTACAGAATATTTGAATAATGAATTGTATTTATATTATGATCATGTGTTTCTTATACAGATTATTTGAATAATGAATTGTATTTATATTATGATCATGAGTTTTCTGTTACAGAATATTTGAATAATGAATTGTATTTATATTATGATCATGTGTTTCTTATACATATTATTTGAATAATGAATTGTATTTATATTATGATCATGTGTTTCTTATACAGATTATTTGAATAATGAATCGTATTTATATTATGATCATGTGTTTTCTGTTACAGAATATTTGAATAATGAATTGTATTTATATTATGATCATGTGTTTTCTGTTACAGAATATTTGAATAATGAATTGTATTTATATTATGATCATGTGTTTTCTGTTACAGAATATTTGAATAATGAATTGTAGTTATATTATGATCATGTGTTTTCTGTTACAGAATATTTGAATAATGGATTGTATTTATATTATGATCATGTGTTTTCTGTTACAGAATATTTGAATAATGAATTGTATTTATATTATGATCATGTGTTTCTTATACAGATTATTTGGATAATGAATTGTATTTATATTATGATCATGTGTTTTCTGTTACAGAATATTTGAATAATGAATTGTATTTATATTATGATCATGTGTTTCTTATACAGATTATTTGAATAATGAATTGTATTTATATTATGATCATGTGTTTTCTGTTACAGAATATTTGAATAATGAATTGTATTTATATTATGATCATGTGTTTTCTGTTACAGAATATTTGAATAATGAATTGTATTTATATTATGATCATGTGTTTTCTGTTACAGAATATTT
The DNA here is from genome assembly GCA_029955415.1 of Lottia scabra. Lineage (NCBI taxonomy): Eukaryota > Metazoa > Mollusca > Gastropoda > Lottiidae > Lottia > Lottia scabra. The sequence goes on from JARJEI010000001.1 coordinate 18,142,001, forward strand.
GAATAATGAATTGTATTTATATTATGATCATGTGTTTCTTATACAGATTATTTGAATAATGAATTGTATTTATATTATGATCATGTGTTTTCTGTTACAGAATATTTGAATAATGAATTGTATTTATATTATGATCATGTGTTTTCTGTTACAGATTATTTGAATAATGAATTGTATTTATATTATGATCATGTGTTTTCTGTTACAGAATATTTGAATAATGAATTGTATTTATGTATTGCGATCATGTGTTTCTTATACAGATTATTTGAATAATGAATTGTAGTTATATTAAGATCATGTGTTTTCTGTTACAGATTATTTGAATAATGAATTGTATTTATATTGTGATCATGTGTTTTCTGTTACAGATTATTTGAATAATGAATTGTATTTATATTGTGATCATGTGTTTTCTGTTACAGAATATTTGAATAATGAATTGTATTTATATTATGATCATGTGTTTTCTGTTACAGAATATTTGAATAATGAATTGTATTTACATTATGATCATGTGTTTTCTGTTACAGAATATTTGAATAATGAATTGTATTTATATTATGATCATGTGTTTTCTGTTACAGAATATTTGAATAATGAATTGTATTTATGTATTGGGATCATGTGTTTCTTATACAGATTATTTGAATAATGAATTGTATTTATATTATGATCATGTGTTTTCTGTTACAGAATATTTGAATAATAAATTGTATTTATGTATTGGGATCATGTGTTTCTTATACAGATTATTTGAATAATGAATTGTATTTATATTATGATCATGTGTTTTCTGTTACAGAATATTTGAATAATAAATTGTATTTATGTATTGCGATCATGTGTTTCTTATACAGATTATTTGAATAATGAATTGTAGTTATATTATGATCATGTGTTTTCTGTTACAGATTATTTGAATAATGAATTGTATTTATATTGTGATCATGTGTTTTCTGTTACAGATTATTTGAATAATGAATTGTATTTATATTATGATCATGTGTTTTCTGTTACAGAATATTTGAATAATAAATTGTATTTATATTATGATCATGTGTTTCTTATACAGAATATTTGAATAATGAATTGTATTTATATTATGATCATGTGTTTTCTGTTACAGAATATTTGAATAATGAATTGTATTTATATTATGATCATGTGTTTTCTGTTACAGAATATTTGAATAATAAATTGTATTTATGTATTGGGATCATGTGTTTCTTATACAGATTATTTGAATAATGAATTGTATTTATATTATGATCATGTGTTTTCTGTTACAGAATATTTGAATAATAAATTGTATTTATGTATTGCGATCATGTGTTTCTTATACAGATTATTTGAATAATGAATTGTAGTTATATTATGATCATGTGTTTTCTGTTACAGATTATTTGAATAATGAATTGTATTTATATTGTGATCATGTGTTTTCTGTTACAGATTATTTGAATAATGAATTGTATTTATATTATGATCATGTGTTTTCTGTTACAGAATATTTGAATAATAAATTGTATTTATATTATGATCATGTGTTTCTTATACAGAATATTTGAATAATGAATTGTATTTATATTATGATCATGTGTTTTCTGTTACAGAATATTTGAATAATGAATTGTATTTATATTATGATCATGTGTTTCTTATACAGATTATTTGAATAATGAATTGTATTTATATTATGATCATGTGTTTTCTGTTACAGAATATTTGAATAATGAATTGTATTTATATTATGATCATGTGTTTTCTGTTACAGAATATTTGAATAATGAATTGTATTTATATTATGATCATGTGTTTTCTGTTACAGAATATTTGAATAATGAATTGTATTTATATTATGATCATGTGTTTCTTATACAGATTATTTGAATAATGAATTGTATTTATATTATGATCATGTGTTTTCTGTTACAGAATATTTGAATAATGAATTGTATTTATATTATGATCATGTGTTTCTTATACAGATTATTTGAATAATGAATTGTATTTATATTATGATCATGTGTTTTCTGTTACAGAATATTTGAATAATAAATTGTATTTATGTATTGCGATCATGTGTTTCTTATACAGATTATTTGAATAATGAATTGTAGTTATATTATGATCATGTGTTTTCTGTTACAGATTATTTGAATAATGAATTGTATTTATATTGTGATCATGTGTTTTCTGTTACAGATTATTTGAATAATGAATTGTATTTATATTATGATCATGTGTTTTCTGTTACAGAATATTTGAATAATGAATTGTATTTATATTATGATCATGTGTTTTCTGTTACAGAATATTTGAATAATGAATTGTATTTATATTATGATCATGTGTTTTCTGTTACAGAATATTTGAATAATGAATTGTATTTACATTATGATCATGTGTTTTCTGTTACAGAATATTTGAATAATGAATTGTATTTATATTATGATCATGTGTTTTCTGTTACAGAATATTTGAATAATGAATTGTATTTATGTATGGGGATCATGTGTTTCTTATACAGATTATTTGAATAATGAATTGTATTTATATTATGATGATGTGTTTTCTGTTACAGAATATTTGAATAATAAATTGTATTTATGTATTGGGATCATGTGTTTCTTATACAGAGTATTTGAATAATGAATTGTATTTATATTATGATCATGTGTTTTCTGTTACAGAATATTTGAATAATAAATTGTATTTATGTATTGCGATCATGTGTTTCTTATACAGATTATTTGAATAATGAATTGTAGTTATATTATGATCATGTGTTTTCTGTTACAGATTATTTGAATAATGAATTGTATTTATATTGTGATCATGTGTTTTCTGTTACAGATTATTTGAATAATGAATTGTATTTATATTATGATCATGTGTTTTCTGTTACAGAATATTTGAATAATAAATTGTATTTATATTGTGATCATGTGTTTCTTATACAGATTATTTGGATAATGAATTGTATTTATATTATGATCATGTGTTTTCTGTTACAGAATATTTGAATAATGAATTGTATTTATATTATGATCATGTGTTTTCTGTTACAGAATATATTTGAATAATGAATTGTATTTATATTGTGATCATGTGTTTTCTGTTACAGAATATTTGAATAATGAATTGTATTTATATTATGATCATGTGTTTCTTATACAGATTATTTGAATAATGAATTGTATTTATATTATGATCATGTGTTTTATGTTACAGAATATTTGAATAATGAATTGTATTTATATTATGATCATGTGTTTCTTATACAGATTATTTGAATAATGAATTGTATTTATATTATGATCATGTGTTTTCTGTTACAGAATATTTGAATAATGAATTGTATTTATATTATGATCATGTGTTTCTTATACAGATTATTTGAATAATGAATTGTATTTATATTATGATCATGTGTTTTCTGTTACAGAATATTTGAATAATGAATTGTATTTATATTATGATCATGTGTTTTCTGTTACAGAATATTTGAATAATGAATTGTATTTATATTATGATCATGTGTTTTCTGTTACAGAATATTTGAATAATGAATTGTATTTATATTATGATCATGTGTTTCTTATACAGATTATTTGAATAATGAATTGTATTTATATTATGATCATGTGTTTTCTGTTACAGAATATTTGAATAATGAATTGTATTTATATTATGATCATGTGTTTCTTATACAGATTATTTGAATAATGAATTGTATTTATATTATGATCATGTGTTTTCTGTTACAGAATATTTGAATAATAAATTGTATTTATGTATTGCGATCATGTGTTTCTTATACAGATTATTTGAATAATGAATTGTAGTTATATTATGATCATGTGTTTTCTGTTACAGATTATTTGAATAATGAATTGTATTTATATTGTGATCATGTGTTTTCTGTTACAGATTATTTGAATAATGAATTGTATTTATATTATGATCATGTGTTTTCTGTTACAGAATATTTGAATAATGAATTGTATTTATATTATGATCATGTGTTTTCTGTTACAGAATATTTGAATAATGAATTGTATTTATATTATGATCATGTGTTTTCTGTTACAGAATATTTGAATAATGAATTGTATTTACATTATGATCATGTGTTTTCTGTTACAGAATATTTGAATAATGAATTGTATTTATATTATGATCATGTGTTTTCTGTTACAGAATATTTGAATAATGAATTGTATTTATGTATGGGGATCATGTGTTTCTTATACAGATTATTTGAATAATGAATTGTATTTATATTATGATGATGTGTTTTCTGTTACAGAATATTTGAATAATAAATTGTATTTATGTATTGGGATCATGTGTTTCTTATACAGAGTATTTGAATAATGAATTGTATTTATATTATGATCATGTGTTTTCTGTTACAGAATATTTGAATAATAAATTGTATTTATGTATTGCGATCATGTGTTTCTTATACAGATTATTTGAATAATGAATTGTAGTTATATTATGATCATGTGTTTTCTGTTACAGATTATTTGAATAATGAATTGTATTTATATTGTGATCATGTGTTTTCTGTTACAGATTATTTGAATAATGAATTGTATTTATATTATGATCATGTGTTTTCTGTTACAGAATATTTGAATAATAAATTGTATTTATATTGTGATCATGTGTTTCTTATACAGATTATTTGGATAATGAATTGTATTTATATTATGATCATGTGTTTTCTGTTACAGAATATTTGAATAATGAATTGTATTTATATTATGATCATGTGTTTTCTGTTACAGAATATATTTGAATAATGAATTGTATTTATATTGTGATCATGTGTTTTCTGTTACAGAATATTTGAATAATGAATTGTATTTATATTATGATCATGTGTTTCTTATACAGATTATTTGAATAATGAATTGTATTTATATTATGATCATGTGTTTTATGTTACAGAATATTTGAATAATGAATTGTATTTATATTATGATCATGTGTTTCTTATACAGATTATTTGAATAATGAATTGTATTTATATTATGATCATGTGTTTTCTGTTACAGAATATTTGAATAATGAATTGTATTTATATTATGATCATGTGTTTTCTGTTACAGAATATTTGAATAATGAATTGTATTTATATTATGATCATGTGTTTTCTGTTACAGAATATTTGAATAATGAATTGTAGTTATATTATGATCATGTGTTTTCTGTTACAGAATATTTGAATAATGGATTGTATTTATATTATGATCATGTGTTTTCTGTTACAGAATATTTGAATAATGAATTGTATTTATATTATGATCATGTGTTTCTTATACAGATTATTTGGATAATGAATTGTATTTATATTATGATCATGTGTTTTCTGTTACAGAATATTTGAATAATGAATTGTATTTATATTATGATCATGTGTTTCTTATACAGATTATTTGAATAATGAATTGTATTTATATTATGATCATGTGTTTTCTGTTACAGAATATTTGAATAATGAATTGTATTTATATTATGATCATGTGTTTTCTGTTACAGAATATTTGAATAATGAATTGTATTTATATTATGATCATGTGTTTTCTGTTACAGAATATTTGAATAATGAATTGTATTTATATTATGATCATGTGTTTTCTGTTACAGATTATTTGAATAATGAATTGTAGTTATATTATGATCATGTGTTTTCTGTTACAGAATATTTGAATAATGAATTGTATTTACATTATGATCATGTGTTTTCTGTTACAGAATATTTGAATAATGAATTGTATTTATATTATGATCATGTGTTTCTTATACAGATTATTTGAATAATGAATTGTATTTATATTATGATCATGAGTTTTCTGTTACAGAATATTTGAATAATGAATTGTATTTATATTATGATCATGTGTTTCTTATACATATTATTTGAATAATGAATTGTATTTATATTATGATCATGTGTTTCTTATACAGATTATTTGAATAATGAATTGTATTTATATTATGATCATGTGTTTTCTGTTACAGAATATTTGAATAATGAATTGTATTTATATTATGATCATGTGTTTTCTGTTACAGATTATTTGAAGAATTAGCTATTAAAGTATTAGATGAATGCCATTCTGTTGATCCTGATAAATCTATGATGTTAGTAGAGAGGAAATCACCAATGTGGAGTAAAATGACTTGTTTACAAATAGCAGCTTCTGCTCAAGATCAGGTACTTTTTTTTAGCACATCTGAAACAGTTCAAACACTAGCCTACACACAGGCAATCCACTTGATGGTTTTGAGGTAGTTAGGTTTTTCACTGTAATATCTTAGTAAAGAACACCGTTAAATAGTTATTATAGGATGTGAAGACCTGTTTTTTTCTGGCCATTTTTCACTCCTAAAAGTAGGGCTGCAACGATACACAGGGTCATGATACGATACATAATCGTGTTAAAAGCTTACGATTCGACAGTATCACAATACATCACCAATTTTATATAATTCAATAGAAAAAACTACAAAAAATAAAATAATATTAAATATTCAATTTGACAAAAAACGATAACACAAACTCAATATTTTGAACACAAATTCAATGTTAGTTCTTTTCATAAAACGAATTTGAATGTAAGTCATCATATTTTTCGTAACCCTGATCACAAATTATCGACTATGCCTATGTGGATTATTATACACAATTATGTTTGACTTGATGTATCGTGATACGTAGTCATAAAAATACCAAATATCGAAATTTGAAAATGAATATTGATGCACCGATGTATTGGTGAATCGTTGCAGCCCTACCTAAAAGTCTACCAAGTTCAAGTTTGAAGTATCTAACTTCATCAAAAGTAATTTATGGGTCACATAATAGCTCACAAGACATAATGCTTCACTTGCCATGTGGTTTAGATTCAATAATGAATTTTTATATTTTCAGGCCTTTTTATCTTCAGTAGGCTGTCAATATTCTATAGGTAATACATGGAAACATGGTATATTATCGTCATGGAGACGGGTATGTTTATAAGAATATTTTAATGCAAAACAATTATTGATACAATTATAATTCATCATACATTTGTGCATATTGATGAAAGATACAATTTGAGAGCTGTCAAATCATTAACTTCAATGTTTCTACAGGTTGAAAACACTATACTATGCTATAGCTCATATTTATAGCTCTTTTGCTTTTCTCATTTTGCTTTGAAGAATTTATCTACATATACATACAGGGTAATGGACCTTAACCCTCAAATGATAAAACTGCGAAGATACTGCTCACAACTGAACACTGAATGTTGTAATGTTTTTCTTTCCCAGGTATTGTTAGGTGTATTTTTACCAATGGTTATATTTAGTAAATTTATGGAACTGTCTCATATGGGAGAGAAGAAAATTCACTGGTTTCAGAAATTATTAATCTTCTATACAGCACCCATAACAAAATTTACACTATATACGGTTAGTGAACTTTGTCTCCTTGATGTTTGTTTAACTGATTCTTAGTGAGTTAGACACTTGCTTGAAGGTCCAAAGTTCAATTCTGGCATGAGTCTAGGCTATACCTTGTCAATGATGCAGATCAGAAGAGCTGACAACTTAATGAAAAACCGACTAATCATTTGGATGAGAGAATAAACTAGGGCCCGTGTGCTACAGGTTGTGCATGTTAAAGATCCTTTGACAGAGAGCTCATGTGGCATTGCATTCAGCACAGCGATTTCCAGTCCTCCATTTCATCAAGAGCATCTTGTTGCTTGAACTGCAGACGTGGGTTGAATATTGGAATGATGTAAATTGATGTTTCTAGTGACCTTGATACATAATACACATACAGAAAAACCTCTTTACAATCTATTCAATGATTTCACAGAAGTTCTAAATAATGTTTGTTCTTTTTCAGTTTCAATATCTAATATTTTTATGTGTATATTCTTACATGGTACTGGTTGATTTTATGCCAACACCGTCTGTCAGTGAATGGATGTGTTTTATTTGGATTGTAACATTTCTTATAGGTGAAATACATTCTGTAAGTATGTTATTAATAATTACAAAGTTTTACAGTTTTTTTACAAAATAGAATTCAGGAACTGCAGTGACTAACTAACCTGAAAGTCCAGGGTTAAATCTTGGCATGAAGGTTGAGGTAATACCATCAACTTTAAAGGAGTCTGTGAGGCTGTGCATCATACAGATCCATTGGCATTTGGAAATCTTGCTAGTTGCTGGAATATTCTTCAGGAATCTCATATTCCTTTAGCAACAGAAATTTAGATTTATCACATTATATCCATTGCTGACATAAAACGATATTCTTCCATGTAAAATACAAAGTTTTCAGGTGCTGATATGAGTGAAATAGAAGGGGAAATTTGGTTGAAGGAATATGATATGTAGAGAAGAATTCTCTTCTAATGAAGAATATTATGACAAGAATTTAGTATCATGGGAGCAACAGAAAGATGTGATAATGTCGTATTCTTTGCTAAATGGATATCAGATGTCCTACATGTATGTCTTGCGGTGAATTAAAAGCAATAGTTAACAAAATCAGAAATTTACCTCTTACTGCTTTTTTTTTTCTTCCAGTTTCTAGCGTTTCCATCCCCAACTATCTATGGTAAGATCAGAGACTGGTATGGATTTTTAAATCGTTTAGACTTGGCTAATTTAATACTGTCAATAATAGCCTTTATAATTCGCTGGGATCCTCGCTATGTGTTTATAGCTAAAACTATTTACTGTGTTAGTGCTGTGGTTTTCTATCTTCGTATAATGAGAGTATATACAGCCAATAGTTCTCTTGGACCAAAATTATTCATGATTTTAAAAATGGTAAGTAGAATTGATTGAAATCTGGTTTTTCCTACACTCATTATTGTTTCAAAACTAATAATAATCTTATAGAGTTTAGGAAAGACAAATCTCATGTCTTCTCATGTTCAGTTTGGTTTTCGATTGGTTTGTGAAAGTCTGCTGACTTTGAATAAGTCATCTTCACATATAATTACAGTATAGACTGCGCCCATTAAACATTACTCAACAGTTGGAAATTGCAAAAAAGATTTGGCTAATGTCACTGTAATGGCAATATTTCCCTCATTCCACATTGTATGGCCTCTGTGTTAGCCCCATGAGATGCAGAAACATTTTTTTTTTTTACTAATTCTAAATGCCAAAATCCTTCCAAATCAAGTTTGTACTGTTGATGTTTTCTGGATAAGAAAATCATATTTTGTATTTCAAGAATGCATGCAAAAATCTTACTATCTAGTGCAAAAGGTATTTTAGAATATCTAGAAATATGTTTTGTAAGACTTGTTGTAATATGACTTGTAACTTATTTTTGTGTTATTTTCCTTCAGTTTGAAGAATTGCTAACATTCTGCCTGGTATTAGGTGTATTTTTATTAGCGTATGGTGTTGCTAGTCAAGGTCTGATGTATTATACCAGAAAAAATACAACATTTGATGTGGTTATAGATGTCTTTTATTATCCTTACTGGCAACTATATGGTGAAATTTTCCTTGATGAAATACAAAGTAAGGAGTAATTTTTAAGATGTAAGAAATGAAGATTGTGACTATTTTTCTTCCTCTCAAGTTATGACATCCTATTTAACTGGTTAACAAAATATTCACTATGTGAAATGAATAGTAATTATCTGTATATAGGATTTTAGTTATAAATACTGTGATACACTACTTAAAGGAATACAACCTAGATTGAACAAAAAATCTAAATTTTCAAATTTGGTCAATATGAGTTTTTATTCATCAAGGGACTTACCTGGTTGCATAACGTTACAACAGATAACCTAAATAATATGATAAATTCAGAAAACTATGTTATAAATTCAGAAAACTATGTTTATATACAATAATTGAAAAACCCTTAAATCAATTATAACCTGTTATTATATGGACATTTACATAGTTTCATGAGTTTTTTGCATACTTTTTGTATACTTTGGACATCATTGATGAATATATATTCTTATTGACCAAGTTTGAGAACTTAATATTTTTGTTCATTTTAAGAGGTGGTATCGTTTTAATTGAGGTTCAAACTACAAATGAAAAAGATGACATGTTGTCACTGCAGTGAAATCACAATCTGGATATCTGTAATGCATCCTTTTCCAACCCCACCTAATTAAAAATTTTCATAATGAAAATCGGAATTGATTACTGTTATCTATATGTATAGGATAAAACATGGCCGAGGGTTTTTATGATATTTAAAACCCGCATCCCGAGGGACATAATCACAAGGGGCTTGCACCGAGGGATTTACCGAGGGAAAGGGTTTTAAATATCATAAAAACCCGAGGGGAAGTGTTTTATCTGACTTATAAACCGATTTTGAACCTTAATTTCATTTGTATCCAAAAAATAATTTTCAATCCACAATGTAAATAAGCCATGTCGCAAAACGAGTATAGCGGGAACACAACTCACACGTGCATGTGAGTGTAGTTAATCACGTGGTCTGTCAGTGAGTTGAATTTAGAAAGGACGCCTTGGGTGGCGAAGACGAAATTTTCCAATACAGGGTTGGAGAGACCTTATGTGGTGAAAACATTGAGAAGAGATTATTGTTTCAGATAAGTAAAATGTTTTATTAATGTTTTGATTATATTATTAAGTCACTAACTATACGACCAATAAAATTTTAGTCTCAGAATCTGGAATTATTTAGCTATTTTAATCCATAATAATGTTCACAACTTTCCCTCGCAATATAAGCCTTCAAATCCCTGTGTATTAATAAATATCAGCGTTTGAATGTCAAAAATACGACTCGCCGTTTAGTAATACTATGCCTTATTCAAGGTCCTAATCGATCCTCGAAAATGGTGAACATTCACCTTTTCACCTCGACACTTGGAAATCGAAAAAACTAGGCTATACCACTGTCCTGACAAATGTCCCTCATTGCACACTGCATGACTCTGCCAGGACTCGTTTGCCCAAACAGACGCGAAAAAGTAGGACGACAATTCATTTGCAAAAGAAAACAGTGCGTTTGAAAAAAGCATTTCAATAATTAGACTAAATTTAAATATCCAGCTAAACATTGTTTGATTTAAATGTCCAGTTTTTATAATTATCACGATATTTGTTTTACAGGACATCACCATCGGTCAAAAGGAGAGGGTTTCTCAGCTCTTACTGAACAAAAGTTGCTCGAACATCCATCAACACGGTAATCACTGAAGAAGATAACATGTAGTTCCTGTGCAAACTGTAATAACTTCTGCACCGCTTGGTGTCTGTTTTGTGTCAAAAGTCTGTCATATATAATTTTTGTTTTTTTATTAAATACACTTAATATGTTTTTGTTGTAATTTTGGAGCGATTTAACCAGCCAGCTCCTTTGGGGTATATTTTGGTAAAATATCAAGATTTTATACAGAATATCCCCGGGATTTTATATAAAATCACGGGGATATTATATAAAATCCCGGGAAAATTCTGTATAAAGTCTGCCCAGGGATTTTATGAGATTTAAAATCCCGCTAGAACAATGGGATGACGTCACTAGAGGTTTATAATTAATGATACTCTGAGATGAAGTGAAGAAAAACCTTTCTAAGAAAAGAGCAGTTTTCAACCAATTTGTTGATTCATTGATTTAGTGTTCAGTAACTTCACATGAACCATCTTTTTAGTAGATGAGACTCACATTCGATGTTTCCAAATAATAATGTCTATTGTGTGCCTGAAATAATAATATATCGGGTGGGCCTAAAAAAGTGGCAACACACTTTATTATGATATTATGAAAAATGTATGGGAGCTATAATTTTGATATTACACACCCATCACAATATTGTAATTTGACATCTTCACTAGAAATTTCAGACCAAAAGACCAAATAGTGTTAATTTGCCAGCAATTTTAAAATTAGAGGTCAAAAAGAAAAATATCGAAGAATGTCAAATGTTATCTAAACTTTGTTTCACTTGAAAAGGTGATCAATGTGTCCACCGTCTTGATTGCAGACAGCCCTCAATCGTTTTTTCCATGAAGAAATACACTTTCTGATCTCTGCCTGTGGGATTTCGTTCTATTTTTCACGAATTCGATCTTTTAGTTCATTTTCCGTGAACACCTTTGTTCGATCCGCATAGACTTTTTCTGAGAGAGAGTCCCACACAGTGAAGTCCATGGGATTGCAATCAGGGGACTGCGGGGGCCACTCATCTTTTTTAATGAACTTTGGGGTCGCGTCATTTGGGTAACTTTGTGTTGCATTGCTGGTATGGGAAGTTGCACCATCCTGCTGAAACACATAGTCATTGTTCGGATAGATAACATTTGACATTCTTCGATATTTTTCTTTTTGACCTCTAATTTTAAAATTGCTGGCAAATTAACACTATTTGGTCTTTTGGTCTGAAATTTCTAGTGAAGATGTCAAATTACTATATTGTGATGGGTGTGTAATATCAAAATTATAGCTCCCATACATTTTCCATAATATCATATTAAAGTGTGTTGCCACTTTTTTAGGCCCACCCGATATAAACATATTTAGTTGAACTCCAAAAATAATGCAAAGTGTCTAGTAGCAGAGTGGCATCAGGTGTTCTGAAAAGAAGAACATGCCCCACCAACAAGTGAAACCTTGAAAAAAAATCACTTTTATTCATTGAAAATAAGAAACTGCATCATTTATACAAAAATTTTGATTTATTTTAACAGCTGATGATGCTTGTACTCAAAACAACAATATGACAACAATGGATCTCGAGTCATTTGATAATACATGTCGTACTAAAAATACTTTAGTACCAATATTATTAGCTGGTTATTTATTAGTTGGTAATGTTCTTCTACTTAATCTACTTATTGCCATCTTTAGGTAAGTTTATTCTTAGTTATTTATGAGTTTGATTTTTACATTATATTTCAATCATCAGGGAGTATGACTTGCTCGCTAACTTGAGTGTCTCGAGTTCAATCCCGGCATGGGTCAAGATAAAACTTTTGGAATTTTCAACTCAGTTTCCACTCTTTCGTGATGCATCAGAGGGGCTGACAGGGAAATAGCGTCTTTCTAGTCTTTTAGAGGGGACAATGAAACAGGGTTTGAAATCGAAAAAGTAAGAGTAGCCAAATGCCACTGTCCTGACACAATTTCCCTCATTGCACACTACATGATGTTTGCTTGAATATTAGCCCAATAAGATGTGGACACTCATGAGGTGAGGCGAAACTCCATTTCATTTCCATCATGTATTTGATACAATAGAGAAGATTTATAGTTCATACTGTATATATAAGATAGATTAATTTCTTATTTATAATGTTTAATGTTCAGTCATATATTTGATTTAGTAGATGTATTTACTAGTAGTACTTTTAGGGGGGGGGGGGGGGGCAAACGTCCAATCAAAGGGGGCAGTTAAGATACATCATGGAAAACCTTATGAAATGTTACGCCATTATGCTAGTGCCTTCTGTAGAGTTATTTCTACCTTTATTGGTGCAATCAGAAACCTGGAAACATGATTTAGGGACCTCCTCTAGAGAATTTACTGAATTTCCTGATGAATTTAAGATTAACTTTATTATAACTGTGGGCCTAACACAAAGCAAACATGAGAAATAGGTGCGAAAAGTACTGATATTTCCAGTGAATTTAAGGTTCAAGATTATTTCAGTCATGTATTTGAAACAGTAGATGTATTTACTAGTTGTAAAGTTTTATTTCAGTCATGTATATGAAACAGTAGATATATTTACTAGTTGTAAAGTTTTATTTCAGTCATGTATTTGAAACAGTAGATGTATTTACTAGTTGTAAAGTTATTTCAGTCATGTATTTGAAACAGTAGATGTATTTATTAGTTGTAAAGTTTTATTTCAGTCATGTATTTGAAACAGTACATGTATTTACTAGTTGTAAAGTTTTATTTCAGTCATGTATTTGAAACAGTGGATGTATTTACTAGTTGTAAAGTTTTATTTCAGTCATGTATTTGAAACAGTGGATGTATTTACTAGTTGTAAAGTTTTATTTCAGTCATGTATTTGAAACATTAGATGTATTTACTAGTTGTAAAGTTTTATTTCAGTCATGTATTTGAAACAGTAGATATATTTACTAGTTGTTAAGTTTTATTTCAGTCATGTATTTGAAACAGTAGATGTATTTATTAGTTCTAAAGTTTTATTTCAGTCATGTATTTGAAACAGTAGATGTACTTTCTTGTTATAATGTTTATTTTCAGTCATGTATTCGTTAAAGTAGATGTATTTACTAGTAATGTTTTATTTTCAGTCATGTATTTGATACAGTAGAGAAGAAATCATTAGAAATATGGAAATATCAGATGTATTTTCTGGTATCTGAATATGATGTAAAGTCTGTGATCATGCCACCGTTTAGTGTTATAGTACATTTATATCTACTAATTAAATGGATATTTCGTAAAACATGTTGTGCCAAACATTCAGAAGGTAAGTGTGTTTCATTATGAGGACAAAATTCTAACTTGGGGGTTAAAATTACAATATAAATTACCTCAAAGTGTGAACTACAATATTGACCTCCTTCGTGTTTTTCTTTTGAAGTATAGTTTAAAAAAAAAAAGCTTAAAGAGTGTTATAGAAAACTGATGAAAATATTTTAAACTAGAGATTAGACAAATTAAAGGGCCATTCTGCTTTTTTTGAAAAAAGTTTTCAATATCAAAAAATCGCAAATGCTACCTGAGAGTATTTTTAAAGTATGCTTATTGTATCTCTATATCTTCTTGATCAAACTTTAAAAATTAACGGCTGGATTTTTTTAGTTAAAACTTTCAGATACATTAAAGGGCACATAGATATAGATTTTGGTGTAATGTTTTCACAAATTTGAGCAAAAAAAATTTGGACCTAAAAAAATTCAGACTGTCCCTTTAATGAAACTGTGTAAATGCCTCTGTAAATAATATTTCTCTTGATATATATCTTACTATACTAAAATTGTTGGTGCAATATTAAGAACATTATCTAGCTATGAATGTAAAGATCAAGATTGAGAGACAGTAATTTGGACTGTTAACATTTCCAACATCTTATTCAAAGGTCGCTTAATAAAGGTGGTCACATAAGCAAGATTCACTGTAATTATAAGTTTTGACCATTCATAAATATCCATGTATGATCTATTTATTATCGATTTTTCTTGATCGTTCACTCATTAGAATTCTGATGGTAATTCTCATCTTATTTTGGTAATTATGATTTAATTATTGATAATTGAGATAAACTGGTATTTTTTCAAGTCATTTGAACACTGCTACTTTCTATTTCTATAAGAAATTTCATTTTCATAAATGAAAATAAGGAAACCCATCTTGAGTATAGAAAATGTTTTTATTAAATAAATATGCATGAATTATATTTTTACAGGAGTTCAATTTCAACCCCACCATTTAATGTATCTACAATTATTTGAAAAAGAAATGATGGCTAACTATTTACGACGTAAGAAAGCTAATGAAATGAATAATATCGATACAAAGTTTTCAGCTCTTCAAAAGAGGTAAGTAAATTATTCTATTAAACTCTTATATCAGCATTCTATGTAATTTAGTTTGAACTTAAGTATCCCATGTAATTTAGTATACATTGGTTATACTTCAGGTGATTTATGTGTAACGTTCCATTAAATGTAACTTAAGTATCCCATGTAATTTAGTGTAATATTTCATGTGATAGCATCAATTTGTCCCTTAAAGCATCGTATATAATTTTACCATAAGTAGCTAATAATTCCACATTGAGCATTTTTTTAATTTATTGGGCATGGTTTTAGTCGAAGACTAAATCTTAAATTTCAAAACAATTCTAATAACATAAAACTGACTATTTCTAGGGTTGATGATTTAACTAAATTAATAGAAGATGAAGTGGTAGCTGGTGATGAATCAGAAGAAGAAATAACAGGACTAGAAACACAAGAAACACTTGTAGTATCTGAACCAGAAACCAAATCTAACTGGCCCAATACAGAAGATGTTATTGAACTAGGAAAGAGAGAGCACCAGTTAAATGAACTAATTGATATTGCCTCAAAAAGTGATGAACCAAAATCACAGAAATTTGAGGTAAGACCATTATCTATTTTGAGTTGTCCTGATTGTTCTTTAAATTTGGTATATGCACATTTGACAAATGGAAAAATTTTATATAAGAAATATCTTTATATACCTTTCTGTGTTCACTTTTGACGTAGTTTAAACAGATGACTTCAGTGGTGCCAAAATTTATTTCGGATAAGATAGGATCGAAAATGTTTTGGACAAAACTAAGGCTTATGGTAAATGTGTCTTCAATACATATGCTTTATGTTGACTTCTGCCAGAACTTTTGCTGGGTTTCTTATTTGATTAAGGCTCAAGAGAAAGTAGAGGTACATTTGCTGACTCTAATAATAGATGTGAATTATTAGAATTATGCACTTTGCTGTTCTGGAAAATATTACAAATCTGTTTTTTGCATCTTTTTTGACTGTTTAGTCGGGCACAAATTGACCTGGGGTCTTATGCTCAAAAACTTAACATACAATGATTTTAGTGTTCTAGTCGTCTGATTGGACAATCACTAAAACTGATTTTAAATATAGCTTTATAATCCAATCAGATTTCTATATTCCTTAAAATCTGGATTTTATCAAAGTTAAGTTTTCGAGAATAAGGCCCCATGATTGTCTTTCATGATGTTGACCTATATAGTAGTGGCGTGTTGCTTGCAAAGAAGAACATTCTTACTATTTTCTAAACACTTCTATACAATTTCAACTCTCAATTTTGTCATTCTTTGGATGAGATTCATTTGATATAGTTCTTACAATTCCAGAAACAAAATTGACATATTAAAGGGCCATTCTGCTTTTTGAAAAAATTTTCCATTATCAAAACATCGCAAATATTACATGAAAGTAATTCGAAAGTATGCTCATTATACCTATGTATCTTCTTGATCAAACTGAATTTGTTTTTAGTGGGTTAATTACAAACAGGTAGTACTTATTGCTAATTAAGCAGTTTGACCTAGTTTTTATACGCCCACACATTAATGTGGGCGTATATTGTAGTCGCCCCTGTCTGTCTGTCTGTCTGTCTGTCTGTCTGTCTGTCTGTCTGTCTGTCTGTCTGTCTGTCTGTCTGTCTGTCTGTCTGTCTGTCTGTCCGCCTGTCTGTCCACAATTGTTGTGGACACGATAGAGAGCTGGTTTCTTGATGGATTTTGATGAAACTTGCTGTGAGTGTTTGTTATCACCCAAGGATGAACCCTATTGAAAATCAGACGAATCGAAAAATATTTCATGGGTTATTGTCCTTGCTTTTGAAAATATCTTGTGGACACCATAGAGAGCTCGTTTCTTGATGGATTTTGATGAAACTTGGTATGAGTATTTGTATTGACATTAGGATAAACCCTATTGAAAATCAGAAACATCGAACAAATATTTGATGAGTTATTGCCCTTGTTCTTTAAAACGCGTTAATTTTTCAGCCTTTAACAAAGTTGTGGACACGTTAGAGAGCTGGTTTCTTGGTGGATTTTTATGAAACTTGCTGTGAGTGTTTGTTATCACCCAAGGATGAACCCTATTGAAAATCAGACGAATCGAAAAATATTTCATGGGTTATTGCCCTTGCTTTTGAAAATATCTTGTGGATACATAGAGAGCTGGTTTCTTGATGGATTTTGATGAAACTTGCTGTGAGTGTTTGTTATCACCCAAGGATGAACTCTATTGAAAATCAGACAAATCGAAAAATATTTAATGGGTTATTGCCCTTGCTTTTGAAAATATCTTGTGGACACCATAGAGAGCTTGTTTCTTGATGGATTTTGATGAAACTTGGTATGAGTGTTTGTATTAACATTAGGATAAACCCTATTGAAAATCAGAAACATCGAAAAAATATTTGATGAGTTATTGCCCTTGTTCTTTAAAACGCGTTAATTTTTCAGCCTTTAACAAAGTTGTGGACACGTTAGAGAGCTGGTTTCTTGGTGGATTTTTATGAAACTTGCTGTGAGTGTTTGTAATCACCCAAGGATGAACCCTATTGAAAATCAGACGAATTGAAAACTATTTCATGGGTTATTGCCCTTGTTAACTTTTAGTTGTAAACACTCAAAAATCGTTCAATTTTGTAAACATTCTTGATGGCACGGTTTTCGACAGATGTTTCATTTACTGATAGTTCTTGCCGACCTCCCGGACAACTTGGCTGCCATTACAAAAGTGGGCGTATTACGATGGGGCATCGCTATTTTTGTGTTTGGCTTAATAATGGCTCGATATTTATAATACATAGTCAAGACATTTCGCTACAATTAAGCGTTTATTTTACTCAAATCCGTTCAGTAGTTTTCTTACAGCGTCCAAAAAACATAACACACTTAAAAAACTTTAAATATTTAAGCATGTTTTTAGTGTTAATTAACGGATGGATTTTTTTAGTTAAAACTTCCAGATACATTAAAAGACACATAGTTAGAGATTTTGGTGTATAGTTTTCACAAATTTGAGCAAAAAAATTTTTGGACCTAAAATAAATTCAGACTGTCCCTTTAAGCGTTTCTGGCATTGTAAGAACTGCAAATGCCAAACATGAAATCAAAATGGTGCAAATGCTAGGAAACCTTTTCAGTATACCAATTGAATAAATGCTCATGATTTATACTTCTATTTAAAGGATGTGGCTATGGGAGAAGTTAAAAAGAAACATAAAAAGAAGAAGAAGAAGAAAGACAAAGAAAAAAGAAAACATCAAAATAAAGATGAGGAAAATTTGAGAGAAGATATTTTATGGGAGGAAAAACCCTTCTCAGAAAGATCAAAAGGAGCAGACTTTTTATCTTTAAATGTGTCACCTGATTCTCCTACTCAAATGGTAGTGTCTCCTCGCAGTCCTCAATATATAACAAAACGTTCCTCATTCTCCCCTACAGGTTATCCTGCCTCTCAGCTTGATGACAGTGATTCAGATGAAGATATACCTCGAGATAAACTTGGTCGTAGATTATCATCTAAAATAAAATCTAGGGCCAGCTTTTTAATGAATGACTCTTCAGATGAAGATGATTTAGGTAGTCGTGGACGCAGACTTCGTAAAATACATAAAAATCAGAAACGTAAAGATAAGATGTACGAATCTAAGATTATGGATGTTGAAGATCGTCTTGAAGAAATGACCAAATCAAATCATCAAGCTTTTGAGCAAATCAAATCATTATTAGAGAAAGATTCACAGAAACAAGCGTGATTTCTATACTGCTCCCTTTGTTTTAAGATTTTAAATGGTAATTTTTATGGACCAATCTTCAAAATTATAAAGTCATTAGATTTTGTATAATTTCTTAGAAAAAAAACCCCATAAAATATCTATAATACTTGTATGACTAAAACTCACATTGTAAAATAACATACACAAGACCAATTTCTTTTCTAGTTTTACAGATTTTTTCTGGACAAATACTTGAAGGTGAAATTGTAGATTGTTTTGTTCACACCGTAGTTGATTTTGGTGTTTCTTGGAAATTCAGATAGGAGGATCTATAAAAAACAAAAAAAATTAGCCTCATAGTAAAAAAATAATAAATATTTGAATGGAAATTGCTGATATTAAACTGTGATATTTTTACTATGTATATATATCATTGTATGTGTATTTTAAAGATATTCTCAATGGAAACTTTATTCAGATTTTACAACTGTTTTATTGATTTATTGTACTGTTTTATGTTATTTATATAATTTTATGCTCCTTTCATTCTCAAATATAACTGTTGTAAAAATAAACGGAGGGTATCGTATAATAACTTTTAAGTTGCAATGTAATTTTTAGATAAACCTCAGTAGTAGATTAAAAGATATCAAAATTATCTTACTTAGGTTAAAAGTTAAGTCTTTTAAGTCATTCATTTTATGATAGAAAAATGGCAGCCTGGGCTTTCATTTGATTTATTTCCAAGTCAAGCTGATTGATATGTTTCTGCTTCTTAAGAATGCCCTTTGTACATATTTCTTATTTAATAAGAAAATTATTCTTTATTCATTTTAAGTATTGATCACAATCGACAATCCTCGGCATACCGTTTGTATTGATCATTGTCTGAATATGTCTATCTGTTAAGATATTGAAACACTTGTCGGTGTTTTATAATAGTTAATAATGTTAAGCGCGTTACTCATTTCTTGTTTTAATCAAATACTAACTCTTGAAATGAACATAAAATTTATTATTTATTACATCTAGATATATTCATCAGTGAACTTTCTTGGTGTCATAAATAACAACAGAATTTCTCTATAATCCGATACATCCACAAAAATAAGTAACTATCCATAAAACTATCTGTTATTGAAAAAGACTTACAAATTATGAAGTGTTTTTCAATAGTTTTATCTATTTGTCTATTATTCTGTTGTATAGTTATGACACAAGGTATATTAACTAATGAATATATATTCTTATTGGCCAAGTTTGAGAATTGAGATATTGTGTTCCTTTAAAATGTTGTTGGTGAGTACTGTTACTATTTTTACACCATGTATGTATTATTTAAAGTTTATCAGAATTGGCTATATAATTCTTTTTCGGTTGATAGACCTAATTTTGACCGATTTATATCTCAGGTTTTATCAATGACTGATAAAAAGGTACTTTATTGAATAATATTGAATTATTTACCATTTATTATTTAAGAGATTGTAAAGAGGTTAAAACAAAATTTTATGTATCAGGAACACTAACATCACCAATTTACACTATTCAAATTTTCAATCAGACCAAAGACATCTGATTGAAACTTGGAATGGTACAAATTAATGCTTTTCTTTTTCTACAGAAAACTTCTTTACATTCACTGGAAATATCCGTCCAAGTTGTTATATATTTATATTTTAAAAATTGTTTTAATATTGACCAGTATTCTTTCCTTATTTTTTATAATATTTTTATACATCTTCTTGAAAAAAAAAAATGTTTATTGAAATAAAACGACATTTTATCTGATCATAAATATTTTGTGATTTGACAATGGTTAGAGTTACTGCACTTGACATCTGCAAATAACTTTTTACAATTCTTGGTCACACATCCATTTTATCATGTTAGATCTTTTGAAAAATATTATTATTTTATACTTGATTTGATTTGGATTTATATTGAAGTGATCTGTTCGAAATATATACATTGACTACTTGTTCATTTTTAGTGCAAAATATTTTTTTTAGCATTTTGTAAAATTTTACTTAATGCTGATGCTATGAACTGAGTGATAATTTTACCTCATGTGGGTATTTATTACCTTGCCAGACAAACTTTATGTCATACAATTTCGTCCCTTTTACACTGCTGAATATTTATAATTGTTGTAGAATTTTTGTCATAATATTGAAATATCTTTCCTTAGGAAAGTAATTATAATCAGATAACTATCTATAATTATAAAAATAATCATAATCAGATAACTATCCAGTGATTAGGATTGAATGAATTGAATTGATTAGGAAAGAAATTATAATCAGATAACTATCCAGTGATTAGGAAAGGAATTATAATCAGATAACTACCGTATTTAATGATTAGAATTAGGACTAATTATAATCAGATTACCATTTAATGATCAGAAAAATAAATGTAATCAGATAACTATCCAGTCCCGGCGGAACATAATCAGATAACTATCCAGTGATAAGGAAAGAAATTGTAATTCGATAACTATCCTGAGATAAGGAACTTTATTGTAATCATAACTTTCCAGTGATGACTATCTTTGATCAGAAAAATATTTGTAATCATATACTATTCCATGGAAAAAAATTATAATATGTGATACTACATTTGTGTAATATTATAAAACTATATATTATTGAGTAATATAGTTGTTATCAGATCAATAAATATAAGACAAAAATTGTTGTCAATGAAAACAATTGATATTTTATATGCTGTGATAAATGTTTTATAAAAGTTTATTTTTATCGCCAGTTTTATTGCTCACAGTAATTGTTTTGTTTTACACTTATATATATCCTTGGTTATTTATAGATTTATTACAATGGTAATAAATATTTTACACATGTAAATGTTGTTCAATTTCAAACCACGCAAGATTTTGGTGGCAGGGCCGTAGGCTAAAGCCCCCAAGATTTTTGCCATGAAGCAAACATTAACACGACCTCATTTTTATCGTCTGTAAGATAACGTAAATGCTGCCCGGAATGGTCTTAGAGGCAAGGACATTAGTCCTAATTTTCAAATTTTTCTTAAGGTCGGTGTCTCCTTGAATCCTCCCGCAAATGCTACCGTCAGTCGCGCGCCATATAATCTTCAACGAGATAACTGCCAGGAAAGGTATCCGATGCAAGGAAATCAACCTTAATTTTCAGAATTTTCTTAAAGCACAATCCCTCCAAACTGCAGTTTGGCAAGGCCTCAGATGCAAGGAAATTAGCTCTTATTTTCAAAATTGTCTTGTGTTATCCCCAAATAAATCCTACTCCATGCCCGTAGGAACAGAATAACTTCAGAATGAGTTTTTGCAAAATTTGCCCCCCCCCCTCCCCAATATCAAATTGTCTCCTACGGGCCTGTACTCAGGAGTCAAGCGTTGTCAACGAGATCAGGAAAGGTCTCAGATGCAAGGAATTTAATTCTATTTTTCAAAATCTTCAAACAGTTCAATCCGTCCAAATCGCCTGCTGTTCGGAAAGGTCTGATTGCAAGGAAATCAAATCTTATTTCAAAATTTCCTTGTGATACAATTTCCCAAACGAGGTGTGCGTTCTCAACGAGAATTCTGGAATGCATGGAACTCGGACCTAATTTTCAAAATTTTCTTGGGTTAGGCCTACATTGCCTCCAAACCCTCTTCAAATGGGAGGTCGTTCTCTAAGAGAATTCTGTTCGGAAAGGCATCAGATGCAAGGAAATCAACTCTAATTTTCAAAATGTTCTTGTGATACAATGCCCCAACACCTATTCACGAGGTGTGCGTTTTCAACGAGAATTCTGTTTGGAAAGCCAAGAAAAACATTCAATTTTGAGGGTCGATTTGGGTCTTGAATATGTAAACAACTTTTGAAAATATAGGCCTACTATAGAGCGGCAAACAATTGCAAAATCCTTTCAAATATAACTCAAACTAAACATTTTTCTTCCAATTTCAATTATGTTCTATGGCATAGTCTCACTAAAAGTCGAGTTGTATTTTTGATACAAATTAATTGATCACATAAATTGGGAGGGAGAGCTTTGAGCAATATTACTGATTATCCTGGCTAAACAGTTTCTCTATCTGAGATATGGGCCGATCATATGCGTACGGGGCTTTATCTCAGCGGGGGGAGGGGGGCAAAACCAAATTGCCCGACAACTAATGCTAACTTGCCCGACAACGAAATATATAAAAAAAACTCATGATTTTATAGCCCTTTCAAAACGTTTTTAAATCTCTGTATTCTATCTTATTACTTTACTTTTACTACTACTATAATTATTATCTTTTCAAATTAAGTAGCAATGTCTGTATAGTGTATATATGTTTATAACAATCGATTTGTCTATAATGTAAAATGTTTATGTAAATATGTTTATGGGAGAGGGGTAATATAGGCGAAAGCCTGTTCCCCAATCCTTTTCTTTGTGAATAAAATATTGTTTACAAAAAAAAAAAACGAAATATATATGCCCGACAAGTCGACCCCACCCGACCCCTAATTCCAAAAACTTCTCGTCATCTGCCTGTTCACATCATTTCCGAACGATTTTATTTTTTAAAATTTTCTTTATGAAAATCACTGGGGGTGGGGGGGGCTTTGCACCCCCAGCCAGTATGCCTATGCGGCGGGGAGACACAAACTGAGCTATAGATCTGAAAGAATTGTGTTATATTTTGTATCATCTGGATGGATATGCATCCAATGTCCACTGCGAGCAACTCCTCTATATACCTGCAATTACCCCCCTTGCACCCCCAGCCCGTATACGCCTATGCAACTGATGGAAATTTGGCGTGAAATACCGAATATTGTGCCCGTGAAAGAAATAGGCAGTCCTGAAGTCAAAAATTCCAGACGTCGGTATAAGTTTAAAGCTATCTTGATCGTTCAAGATATTCAAAAAAAAAAAAAAACGTTCATGAAACCAAATATGGCGTCACAACAATACGAGTGCTTTAAAGGATCTTATATCCAGTTGAATTTCAGAATTTTAATAGGAAATTTTTTTGAAAATGTGACCAGAATGGTCTCTAGTTGTATTTGAAGACAATGATAAACAAATTATAGGTAAAACTATCAGAAACTGCTTATTTTAGACAAAATTCCATCTCTTAATGTACTTTATGAAGACAATTTAGACCTAAAATATTGTTTTAAAAAATAATTGTGCATAGAACCGAGTTCAAAACTGTGCTAACTATAAGATATTATCAGGCCAATAAAGGAGAAATAAAATTAATTTGTCTTGAAGAACGTTTGGGAGCCATATTATTTTACTTTAAATGGCGTTTTATAAACACAAAATTTTCTGAAAGGCATCATTTTGACGTTATAAGATAAGGCAAAATACTCGACGTCATAATAGGCAATGTGTGTCCGCGCATCCTTGTAAGGCCTTTATTGACGCGGCAACCGTTGAGGAGCATGGTTACATAACCGAAAAAATGGGCGGAAAGATTTCGAGACCACATTGTTCGTGTCTAAATAACTGCTGTTTTCCACTGGGAGCAGAGTCAGCCTATGAACCGTATCTGCCTGCTTATTTTGGAGCTAGCGTCGATATCATAGAACATGGTCAAGGACGTGGAACACAATCTAAAACATTGGATACGGATTGCCATGACCAGTCTGAATCAGAGAGTGTTAGTGTTGAGCAGCCATATAGCCTCGATACCAAAACACAAGAAAACGAAATCACATCTATAAAATTGGAATTGGATGAATTAGATAAGAGGGATCACAGCATGCCTGAGCAAGAATCGAATAATGCTAATGCTGAGCAGACCACCAGTCCACTAGCAAGTGTTCCTGATATTCCTACTATCGAAAGCATTGAGCAGAGTAGAAGATCTTCATTCAACGATCTTCAGATTGTGGATATAGAGGACACTGAAAGCCTTGATAGTATCAGTTTGTACTCCGGAGAAGGAAGCAATGTGCCAATCAACCATCGACCCCAAGCAGCCAGAGGTGAAAGGACTGCCCACAGGATTTCGTCTGAGTTTGTGGAAAACGTTAAGAAAGACGATACAGGCCGAATTTCTTCTGGAAGTCCATCAATGGCTTCATCAGCAGTCGAGATTTATTCAAGCCGGGCATCATCCATCAACGATGAGCGTCGCCAAGAATCTCGTCCAGGAGAAACTAAAGGGGCAAGACCCAAGGCAGCCAGGGGTCCAAGGACGGCACACAGGCTTTCCGAAGAGTTTTTGTTATCTCCAGATAGAGCTGAGGCTCCATCGGTATCACCGATTCTCGGTGATGTCCAAAGCGACCAGCCAAGCCAGGTGACTAGAGCAGTGGCAGAACCTAGGAAGGAGAAAATCACCAGAACAAAAGTCAAGAAAATCAGCTTAGAACAAGATGAATTTGAAGGAGAATTTGGAATCTATGGCGAGGAGAGGATTTGGATTGCACAGAAAAAAACAAGCATATTCAACAGGATGTCCTCAGTCCCATCCCCACCTTCAGCACAGCTGGACGCTTTTGGCTTAACACCAAGACGGAGATCACCACCAAGGCCAGAATATTGTTTCGCTTTTGAAGAAACACTTCAAAGCGAATCAGTGTTTTTAATGCCAGGCGATGACCCTTTAGACCACGAGCTCAATCCAGAAAGACTCCAAAATCTCCCGGATCCACCATCTCAAAGTCGTCCTGAAACATCCACAAGTCATAAGCCTGCTGCTGATTTTGGTCTTCTCCCAGGGAGTGTGCCTGATCCACCTTCACCACCAAGTACTAGGCGCAGCATCACTGTTATTACAAATGAAGGTGTGAAACAGACCTGGTTAAATCCTTAAATCTATGGCAACACCAGTATAAGACCAAACTGATTAAGTTGAGATTTGAGGAACAGGAATGATTCAAGTAATGCATCAACGTCTTTAGTATACAGGTAGGTAAATCATATTAATTTTGTCTTAACCATCAATGCATTTTGACCACAGATGACTGTCCCTGCCTGTGCCAAGTTTGATCTGCATACAAGCGCAAAATGGATTCCAATCTTGATATTTGGGCTTGAATCACGCCTTCGCGATGTATTCCATGTATTTTTATTTATTTGTTTACTTTTCAGTATCCTGGCAGGTGATGGTTGGAAGGGTCTTGGCCAAATCCTTAAATCTATGACAACACAAGTAATAGACCAAACTACTTGAGTTTGAGATTTAAGGATCCTGAACCTTCACGAAAAGCCTCAACATCTTTAGGTAGGTAAACATATATATATTTATATTTCATGAATTCATTGGAACTTTGGGTTTTTATTTGCAGTACAGTCACATGAGATAAAGCTGATTCAATTCGTACAATCTGCGTTTGGCAATACTCCGTTAAGAAATGATTCAAATATCGAACAAATCTGCACAATGAATTTAATGTTAACTGATATATTTTCTATATTTCTCTAGGTCAATAGCAAATAATACTGGAATTATAAAAATATGGGTGTCTCAACAAACTACGATGTTGGGATTATATCAACTACCATAATATCTAGAATGTTTTCAGTAGTAAATAGTAAATAATTCTGGAATTCAAACATATATAGAGATCTCAATATACTACGATGTTGGGATTATACTTTCATATTTTGAATGTTCTCAGTGCAGTATTGAACATCTATCTGCAAATATACTGTTTCTATTTTATATAATAATTTTTTTATATTTCATATTATTTCCCGATTTTTTTTTTCTTCTTTTAAATTTTTCATTTTATTTACTTAAGCTATATATTTTTATTAATTTCATTGAAGTAAGAATTGCAGTCTTCAACTTGTATTGGAACACAATTCTGATCTTCTAATTTTTAATACTGGGAGGGAGTAATTCCTATTTTTCATTTTATTTCATTTCGTTAGATTATTGGCATCAAACAAAACAGAAGAATTGTAGAGTTTTTTAAATATATATATAAATGAAATTAACAAGGCTTTTTTCTCTGTTGTAACACAGAAGAAACATCTTTATGTCTCCCTCAAGACTTTTTTAAGCTTTCGTCGGTGGTTATACTTAGTAACCACAAGTAGATGGGGGCAAGCGATGTTATATCCAAAGGAGGAATGTAGGGATGGTGCAATATCAAATTGTCTCCTACGGGCCTGTACTCAGGAGTCAAGCGTTGTCAACGAGATCAGGAAAGGTCTCAGATGCAAGGAATTTAATTCTATTTTTCAAAATCTTCAAACAGTTCAATCCGTCCAAATCGCCTGCTGTTCGGAAAGGTCTGATTGCAAGGAAATCAAATCTTATTTCAAAATTTCCTTGTGATACAATTTCCCAAACGAGGTGTGCGTTCTCAACGAGAATTCTGTTCGGAAAGGCATCAGATGCATGGAACTCGGACCTAATTTTCAAAATTTTCTTGGGTTAGGCCTACATTGCCTCCAAACCCTCTTCAAATGGGAGGTCGTTCTCTAAGAGAATTCTGTTCGGAAAGGCATCAGATGCAAGGAAATCAACTCTAATTTTCAAAATGTTCTTGTGATACAATGCCCCAACACCTATTCACGAGGTGTGCGTTTTCAACGAGAATTCTGTTTGGAAAGCCAAGAAAAACATTCAATTTTGAGGGTCGATTTGGGTCATGAATATGTAAACAACCTTTGAAAATATAGGCCTACTATAGAGCGGCAAACAATTGCAAAATCCTTTCAAATATAACTCAAACTAAACATTTTTCTTCCAATTTCAATTTTCTATGGCATATTATAGTCTCACTAAAAGTCGAGTTGTATTTTTGATACAAATTAATTGATCACATCAATTGGGAGGGAGAGCTTTGAGCAATATTACTGATTATCCTGGCTAAACAGTTTCTCTATCTGAGATATGGGCCGATCATATGCGTACGGGGCTTTATCTCAGCGGGGGGAGGGGGGCAAAACCAAATTGCCCGACAACTAATGCTAACTTGCCCGACAACGAAATATATATGCCCGACAAGTCGACCCCACCCCACCCCTAATTCCAAAAACTTCTCGTCATCTGTCTGTTCACATCATTTCCGAACGATTTTATTTTTTAAAATTTTCTTCATGAAAATCACTGGGGGTGGGGGGGGGGGGGGGGGCTTTGCACCCCCAGCCAGTATGCCTATGCGGCGGGGAGACACAAACTGAGCTATAGATCTGAAAGAATTGTGTTATATTTTGTATCATCTGGATGGATATGCATCCAATGTCCACTGCGAGCAACTCCTCTATATACCTGCAATTGCCCCCCTTGCACCCCCAGCCCGTATACGCCTATGCAACTGATGGAAATTTGGCGTGAAATACCGAATATTGTGCCCGTGAAAGAAATAGGCAGTCCTGAAGTCAAAAATTCCAGACGTCGGTATAAGTTTAAAGCTATCTTGACCGTTCAAGATATTCAAAAAAAAAAAAAAAAACGTTCATGAAACCAAATATGGCGTCACAACAATACGAGTGCTTTAAAGGATCTTATATCCAGTTGAATTTCAGAATTTTAATAGGAATTTTTTTTGAAAATGTGTCCAGAATGGTCTCTAGTTGTATTTGAAGACATTGATAAACAAATTATAGGTATAACTATCAGAAACTGCTTATTTTAGACAAAATTCCATCTCTTAATGTACTTTATGAAGACAATTTAGACCTAAAATATTGTTTTAAAAAATAATTGTGCATAGAACCGAGTTCAAAACTGTGCTAACTATAAGATATTATCAGGCCAATAAAGGAGAAATAAAATTAATTTGTCTTGAAGAACGTTTGGGAGCCATATTATTTTACTTTAAATGGCGTTTTATAAACACAAAATTTTCTGAAAGGCATCATTTTGACGTTATAAGATAAGGCAAAATACTCGACGTCATAATAGGCAATGTGTGTCCGCGCATCCTTGTAAGGCCTTTATTGACGCGGCAACCGTTGAGGAGCATGGTTACATAACCGAAAAAATGGGCGGAAAGATTTCGAGACCACATTGTTCGTGTCTAAATAACTGCTGTTTTCCACTGGGAGCAGAGTCAGCCTATGAACCGTATCTGCCTGCTTATTTTGGAGCTAGCGTCGATATCATAGAACATGGTCAAGGACGTGGAACACAATCTAAAACATTGGATACGGATTGCCATGACCAGTCTGAATCAGAGAGTGTTAGTGTTGAGCAGCCATATAGCCTCGATACCAAAACACAAGAAAACGAAATCACATCTATAAAATTGGAATTGGATGAATTAGATAAGAGGGATCACAGCATGCCTGAGCAAGAATCGAATAATGCTAATGCTGAACAGACCACCAGTCCACTAGCAAGTGTTCCTGATATTCCTACTATCGAAAGCATTGAGCAGAGTAGAAGATCTTCATTCAACGATCTTCAGATTGTGGATATAGAGGACACTGAAAGCCTTGATAGTATCAGTTTGTACTCCGGAGAAGGAAGCAATGTGCCAATCAACCATCGACCCCAAGCAGCCAGAGGTGAAAGGACTGCCCACAGGATTTCGTCTGAGTTTGTGGAAAACGTTAAGAAAGACGATACAGGCCGAATTTCTTCTGGAAGTCCATCAATGGCTTCATCAGCAGTCGAGATTTATTCAAGCCGGGCATCATCCATCAACGATGAGCGTCGCCAAGAATCTCGTCCAGGAGAAACTAAAGGGGCAAGACCCAAGGCAGCCAGGGGTCCAAGGACGGCACACAGGCTTTCCGAAGAGTTTTTGTTATCTCCAGATAGAGCTGAGGCTCCATCGGTATCACCGATTCTCGGTGATGTCCAAAGCGACCAGCCAAGCCAGGTGACTAGAGCAGTGGCAGAACCTAGGAAGGAGAAAATCACCAGAACAAAAGTCAAGAAAATCAGCTTAGAACAAGATGAATTTGAAGGAGAATTTGGAATCTATGGCGAGGAGAGGATTTGGATTGCACAGAAAAAAACAAGCATATTCAACAGGATGTCCTCAGTCCCATCCCCACCTTCAGCACAGCTGGACGCTTTTGGCTTAACACCAAGACGGAGATCACCACCAAGGCCAGAATATTGTTTCGCTTTTGAAGAAACACTTCAAAGCGAATCAGTGTTTTTAATGCCAGGCGATGACCCTTTAGACCACGAGCTCAATCCAGAAAGACTCCAAAATCTCCCGGATCCACCATCTCAAAGTCGTCCTGAAACATCCACAAGTCATAAGCCTGCTGCTGATTTTGGTCTTCTCCCAGGGAGTGTGCCTGATCCACCTTCACCACCAAGTACTAGGCGCAGCATCACTGTTATTACAAATGAAGGTGTGAAACAGACCTGGTTAAATCCTTAAATCTATGGCAACACCAGTATAAGACCAAACTGATTAAGTTGAGATTTGAGGAACAGGAATGATTCAAGTAATGCATCAACGTCTTTAGTATACAGGTAGGTAAATCATATTAATTTTGTCTTAACCATCAATGCATTTTGACCACAGATGACTGTCCCTGCCTGTGCCAAGTTTGATCTGCATACAAGCGCAAAATGGATTCCAATCTTGATATTTGGGCTTGAATCACGCCTTCGCGATGTATTCCATGTATTTTTATTTATTTGTTTACTTTTCAGTATCCTGGCAGGTGATGGTTGGAAGGGTCTTGGCCAAATCCTTAAATCTATGACAACACAAGTAATAGACCAAACTACTCGAGTTTGAGATTTAAGGATCCTGAACCTTCACGAAAAGCCTCAACATCTTTAGGTAGGTAAACATATATATATTTATATTTCATGAATTCATTGGAACTTTGGGTTTTTATTTGCAGTACAGTCACATGAGATAAAGCTGATTCAATTCGTACAATCTGCGTTTGGCAATACTCCGTTAAGAAATGATTCAAATATCGAACAAATCTGCACAATGAATTTAATGTTAACTGATATATTTTCTATATTTCTCTAGGTCAATAGCAAATAATACTGGAATTATAAAAATATGGGTGTCTCAACAAACTACGATGTTGGGATTATATCAACTACCATATCTAGAATGTTCTCAGTAGTAAATAGTAAATAATTCTGGAATTCAAACATATATAGAGATCTCAATATACTACGATGTTGGGATTATACTTTCATATTTTGAATGTTCTCAGTGCAGTATTGAACATCTATCTGCAAATATACTGTTTCTATTTTATATAATAATTTTTTTATATTTCATATTATTTCCCGATTTTTTTTTTCTTCTTTTAAATTTTTCATTTTATTTACTTAAGCTATATATTTTTATTAATTTCATTGAACTAAGAATTGAAGTCTTCAACTTGTATTGGAACACAATTCTGATATTCTAATTTTAAATACTGGGAGGGAGTAATTCCTATTTTTCATTTTATTTCATTAGATTCTTAGCATTTTTTTTTATTATTTATTATCGATATTTACTTATGCTATTTTTTTTTAAGTTTCATTGAAGTAAGAATTGAAGTCTTCAACTTGTATTGGAACACAATTCTGATCTTCTAATTTTTAATACTGGGAGGGAGTAATTCCTATTTTTCATTTTATTTCATTTCGTTAGATTATTGGCATCAAACAAAACAGAAGAATTGTAGAGTTTTTTAAATATATATATAAATGAAATTAACAAGGCTTTTTTCTCTGTTGTAACACAGAAGAAACATCTTTATGTCTCCCTCAAGACTTTTTTAAGCTTTCGTCGGTGGTTATACTTAGTAACCACAAGTAGATGGGGGCAAGCGATGTTATATCCAAAGGGGGAATGTAGGGATGGTGCAATATCAAATTGTCTCCTACGGGCCTGTACTCAGGAGTCAAGCGTTGTCAACGAGATCAGGAAAGGTCTCAGATGCAAGGAATTTAATTCTATTTTTCAAAATCTTCAAACAGTTCAATCCGTCCAAATCGCCTGCTGTTCGGAAAGGTCTGATTGCAAGGAAATCAAATCTTATTTCAAAATTTCCTTGTGATACAATTTCCCAAACGAGGTGTGCGTTCTCAACGAGAATTCTGTTCGGAAAGGCATCAGATGCATGGAACTCGGACCTAATTTTCAAAATTTTCTTGGGTTAGGCCTACATTGCCTCCAAACCCTCTTCAAATGGGAGGTCGTTCTCTAAGAGAATTCTGTTCGGAAAGGCATCAGATACAAGGAAATCAACTCTAATTTTCAAAATGTTCTTGTGATACAATGCCCCAACACCTATTCACGAGGTGTGCGTTTTCAACGAGAATTCTGTTTGGAAAGCCAAGAAAAACATTCAATTTTGAGGGTCGATTTGGGTCATGAATATGTAAACAACCTTTGAAAATATAGGCCTACTATAGAGCGGCAAACAATTGCAAAATCCTTTCAAATATAACTCAAACTAAACATTTTTCTTCCAATTTCAATTTTCTATGGCATATTATAGTCTCACTAAAAGTCGAGTTGTATTTTTGATACAAATTAATTGATCACATCAATTGGGAGGGAGAGCTTTGAGCAATATTACTGATTATCCTGGCTAAACAGTTTCTCTATCTGAGATATGGGCCGATCATATGCGTACGGGGCTTTATCTCAGCGGGGGGAGGGGGGCAAAACCAAATTGCCCGACAACTAATGCTAACTTGCCCGACAACGAAATATATATGCCCGACAAGACGACCCCACCCCACCCCTAATTCCAAAAACTTCTCGTCATCTGTCTGTTCACATCATTTCCGAACGATTTTATTTTTTAAAATTTTCTTCATGAAAATCACTGGGGGTGGGGGGGGGGGGGGGGCTTTGCACCCCCAGCCAGTATGCCTATGCGGCGGGGAGACACAAACTGAGCTATAGATCTGAAAGAATTGTGTTATATTTTGTATCATCTGGATGGATATGCATCCAATGTCCACTGCGAGCAACTCCTCTATATACCTGCAATTGCCCCCTTGCACCCCCAGCCCGTATACGCCTATGCAACTGATGGAAATTTGGCGTGAAATACCGAATATTGTGCCCGTGAAAGAAATAGGCAGTCCTGAAGTCAAAAATTCCAGACGTCGGTATAAGTTTAAAGCTATCTTGATCGTTCAAGATATTCAAAAAAAAAAAAAAAAAACGTTCATGAAACCAAATATGGCGTCACAACAATACGAGTGCTTTAAAGGATCTTATATCCAGTTGAATTTCAGAATTTTAATAGGAATTTTTTTTGAAAATGTGTCCAGAATGGTCTCTAGTTGTATTTGAAGACAATGATAAACAAATTATAGGTATAACTATCAGAAACTGCTTATTTTAGACAAAATTCCATCTCTTAATGTACTTTATGAAGACAATTTAGACCTAAAATATTGTTTTAAAAAATAATTGTGCATAGAACCGAGTTCAAAACTGTGCTAACTATAAGATATTATCAGGCCAATAAAGGAGAAATAAAATTAATTTGTCTTGAAGAACGTTTGGGAGCCATATTATTGCAGTGCGTTCGATTTGTCGAACGCACTGCTTTGGTTTGCAATTGACTATTTTTTTTTTGCAGTGCGTTCGATAATCGAACGCACTGCATTGTTTTGCAAACGGCTATTTTTGCAGTGCGTTCGATAATCGAACGCACTGCATTGTTTTGCAAACGGCTATTTTTTTTTTTTTTTTCGAATTTTACACTCGCTATTTTAGTAAGAAGGCAACATGCCACAAACAGATTTGTTCAATTCCCTACGATAAATTGTTGACCATCAACTATTAAATATAAATTGGTGCCATTTTGACAAACCGGAAATGAGGTAGAACAAAAAACACAGTTTTGGTTTTTGGAATCTCACAGCTCTATTTTTGATCCGATTTTTATCAAACTGTTTTGAACTGTTTTCTATAACTGTGCGCTACTAAATAAAAGTTTTAAACTTCTCCAATTTTGACTTTTAGTTGATTATTTTCTTAATTTTAATTTTTGCGTTTTTTTCAACTTCTACAATTTTATTTCGTTCGATCTGCAAATTTGCAGGTGTATAGACATTTTGATTCTAAACAAAATGCAGTTTTCAAAATTTTGATACCACTTCCGGTTTTTACGTAATTAGCTTGTAAATTTAAAATTTCAACTTCCGGAAATTTGAAGATATTTCAAATTTGTTTTTTTCAATGTGTTATAATTTGTTATAACAACAATTTGAAATAAAAAAATCCGACCCGGAAGTAACAGATCATCCGCCATTTTGATATGAGTAACTTTTATAAAATTAAAAATGGGGCCTCAGGGTTATGAGAGGCATCCGTAACTTTAGTATTTTTGGAAACTACAATAGATTTCTAAAAAAGTCTAGCCGCCGATTTTTGAATTTTGATTTCAGTTTTTTTTTTTATTTTCGTTTTGATTTTTTATGCAATTACTAAAACTTTCAAGGCTCATATCTTTTGACCTTGACCTTTGGTGACCTTGGTACCTGCACAAAAGTTATTGCCCTTGATGAAATATATCCAATGATGTATTCATGTTTCTGATCCGATGTATACTTCCGGTTTTATAGGCAATTGAAATTTGTGATTTCTGACTTTAAGCAGTCATGTCACGTGACCTAGCGTAAATACGTCAAAAATGATTTAACAATCATATTATGCGTAATTTGCTCTTTCCAATGATGTACGACAATATACACTTAAATCAAAATTGCACGATTTAAAATTTGAACATTTTGTGCAAATTTCCATTGTAACTGTGCGTGTTTTTTTTCAAATTTTATTTCAATCGATTTGAAAGTTTACAGATGGAAAGATATTTCGATTGCAATCCAAAATCCGTTTTCGAAAAATTGATACCACTTCCGGTTTTGACGTAATTAGCTTGTAAATTTGAAATTTCAACTTCCGGAATTTGGAATATATTTGAAATTTGTTTTTTGCAATATTTAACATTGTGGTATATCAACAATTTGAAATAAAAAAATTTAACCCGGAAGTTACAAATCGGCCGCCATATTGATATGACTAACTTTTGTAAAACTCAAAATGGAGCCTCAGAGTTATGAGCGGAAATCGTAACTTTGATATTTTTGGAAACTACAGTCGATTGCATTCATAGAATTGTTAATCGATTTTTGATCTTCTGTTTTGCCTTTCTTGCATTTCCGTTTTATTTTTTTCAGTAATTACAAAAACTTTCAAGACTCATACCTCGTGACCTTGACCTTCGGTGACATTGTAACCTGAACAAAAGTTTTTGCCCTCGATGAGATCTATCCGACTATGTATTCATATTTGTTGTCCTATGTATACTTCCGGTTTTGTGAGCAATTCAAATTTGCGATTTTTGACTTTACCAGCAACATCCAAGGTTTCGCTAGTTGTGGTAGCTTTCCTTGTCTATAAATAATACCATTACAGACCTTTTAAAAAACAGTTTTTAAGTAATTCCAAAACTGTTACGCACTGCTCAGAACCATGCAAAGCCTATGGATCTAGTTTTTTTTTTTTTTTCGAATTTTACACTCGCTATTTTAGTAAGAAGGCAACATGCTACATACAGTTTTTTTCAATTATCTACGATGAAGTGTTGACCATCAACTATTAAATATAAATTGGTGCCATTTTGACAAACCGGAAATGAGGTAGAACAAAAAACATCATTTTGGTTTTTGGAATCTCACAGCCCTATTTGTGATCCGATTTTTATCAAACTGTTTTGAACTGTTTTCTATAACTGTTAGCTACTAAATAAGGATTTTAAACTTCTCAAATTTTGACTTTTAGTTGCCTATTTTCTTAATTTTAATTTTTGCCTTTTTTTTAACTTCTTCAATTTTATTTCTATCGATCTGCAAATTTGCAGGTGGATAGACATTTTGATTCCAAACAAAATGCAGTTTTCAAAATTTTGATACCACTTCCGGTTATGACGTAATTAGCTTGCAAATTTAAAATTTCAACTTCCGGAATTTTGAAGATATTTCAAATTTGTTTTTTGCAATGTGTTACAATTTGTTATAACAACCATTTGAAATAAAAAAATCCGACCCGGAAGTAACAGATCATCCGCCATTTTGATGTGAGTAACTTTTGTAAAATTAAAAATGGGGCCTCAGGGTTATGAGCGGCATCCGTAACTTTAGTATTTTTGGAAACTACAATAGATTGCTAAAAAAGTCTAGCCGCCGATTTTTTAATTTTGATTTCAATTTTTTTTTTATTTTCGTTTTGATTTTTTATGCAATTACTAAAACTTTCAAGGCTCATATCTTTTGACCTTGACCTTTGGTGACCTTGGTACCTGAACAACTGTTATTGCCCTTGATGAAATCTATCCAATGATGTATTCATGTTTGTGATCCGATGTATACTTCCGGTTTTATAGGCAATTGAAATTTGTGATTTTTGACTTTAAACAGTCCTGTCACGTGACCTAGCGTAAATACGTAAAAAATGATTTAACAGTCATATTATGCGTAATTTGCTCTTTCCAATGATGTACGACAATATACACTTAAATTAAAATTGCACGATTTAAAATTTGAACATTTTGTGCAAATTTCCATTGTAACTGTGCGTGTTTTTTTTCAAATTTTATTTCAATCGATCTGAAAATTTACAGATGGAAAGATATTTCGATTGCAATCCAAAATCTGTTTTCGAAAAATTGATACCACTTCCGGTTTTGACGTAATTAGCTTGTAAATTTGAAATTTCAACTTCCGGAATTTTGAATATATTTGAAATTTGTTTTTTGCGACATTTAACATTATGGTACATCAACAATTTCAAATAAAAAAATTTAACCCGCAAGTTACAAATCGGCCGCCATATTGATATGACTAACTTTTGTAAAACTCAAAATGGGGCCTCAGGGTTATGAGCGGAATTCGTAACTTTGATATTTTTGAAAACTACAGTCGTTTGCATTCATAGCATTGTTAATCGATTTTTGATCTTTCGTTTTGCCTTTCTTGCACTTCCATTTTATTTTTTTCAGTAATTACCAAAACTTTCAGGGCTCATATCTCGTGACCTTGACCTTTGGTGACATTGTGACCTGAACTAAAGTTTTTGCACTCCATGAGATCTATCCGACTATGTATTCATATTTAAAGTCCGATGTATACTTCCGGTTTTGTAAGCAAATCAAATTTGCGATTTTTTACTTTACAAGTAACATCCAAGGTTTCGCTAGTTGTGGTAGCTTTCTTTGTCTAGAAATAATACCAATACAGACCCTTTTAAAAACAGTTTTTAAGTAATTCATAAACTGTTACGCACTGCTCAGAACCATGCAAAGCCAATGGATCTAGTTTTTTTTTTTTTTGTCTATTTCTGGTCACGCTCCCCAGCCAAAACTGCACATACCACACATAACTTGACATCATTTCCTGCGATGATTAACTGCTCGTT
Source organism: Lottia scabra (assembly GCA_029955415.1). NCBI lineage: Eukaryota > Metazoa > Mollusca > Gastropoda > Lottiidae > Lottia > Lottia scabra. The sequence goes on from JARJEI010000001.1 coordinate 18,179,586, forward strand.
GTTGCTTAAATGTAAAATGGCGCATTTTTGCCTGACCGGAAATGACGTATATTAAAAAGTTGTATTTCAGGGTTTTTCCATTTTCAACTCATTTTTCCAACAGATTGTGATCGGTCTTTTTTGGTTCATTTGTTTAACCCAATAGCTAAAAATTGCAATTTTGAAAAATTCATATTTTGATTTTTGTAGCTGACTTTTGGAGCACTTTTTAAAGGATTTTTTTTAACTTTTGCAATTTTATTTCGATCGATCTGAAACCTTTCAATAACATAGACATATGAATTTCCAAAGAAAATCAATTTTCAAAGTTTCGATATCACTTCCGGTTTTGACGTCATTTGCTTCTAAACTTTCAATTTCAACTTCCGGAATATTGAAGATATTTGAAATTTTTTTTTTGTGTTATCATAGATTTGCTCATACATAAAAAATAAAATGATGAAATTTTATCCAGGTGCAAGGGATCAGCCGCCATCTTGAACTGACCTATGTTTCTTAAAATTTTAATTCAGAACCGAGGGTTAATCGGATTTTTTTAATTTTGAAATCTACGACTTCTGCAGTCGATTGCAAAAAAAATGTAGGTTGTAGATTTTTGAATTTCGATTTCAATTTCTTTATATTTCCGGAACAAGAATTTCAGTAATGACCGAAACTTTCAAGGCTCATATCTAGTGACCTTGACCTTTGATGACCTCTTGACCTGTACAAAAATTATTGCCCTTGACGAGATGATATATTCATTTCCGATTTCTGATGTTTACTTCCGGTTTTATCGCCATTTGAAAATTGCAATTTTTAACTTTAAAGAGCTCTGTCACGTGACCTAATTTACATACGTCACAAATTCTATTTCATATTTACTATGCTAAATGTGCTCTTTCAAATGATATATAACACAATATATTTGAATCAAAATTGCGCTTTTTAAAACTTGCAAATTTTGTGTCAAATTCCATTGAAACCGTGCGTGTTTTTTTGAAATTTTTTCGATCGATCTAAAAACTTACAGGTAGATAGACAATTTGAATGTGAACAAAAAAATATTTCTAGAATCTTTATATTACTTCCGGTTTTGACGTCATTTGCTTGTAATCTTGTAATTTTAACTTCCTTAGTTTTGGAGATATTTGAAAATATTTGTTTGCATTATGTTAAAAATGGTCATCATAAAAAAATAAAATAATGTAATGTGACCCGGAAAAAATATATTACAGTGGAAGTATTATAAAAATATCCAATTTTTGAAAAATGAAATATAATGAATAGAGTTTTACGTCCTGCTTTGCTTTTCTGCACCTATATTGAGGACGGGCAAACGCCATGCAGTGCGCAATGAGGAAAATTTTGCATTAGTCTGATATTATTATCAATTTCCATTTGTCGAGGTATCTTTAACATCACAGCCAATTAGCACATCGGTTTATTTACACCCACGATTGAACGCCCTTACCATGTCAGCCCCTCCGACATGTATCACTGACGGGATTCATCCCTGGACATTCAGGATGGCGAGCAGGCATCTGATTCACTAAGCCACTGGGGGCCCCCTTCAAATCATTATACCAGCATCACTGATAGGGGTAAGAGTAATGGACATAGGAAGGGTCATTACATCTTCCCATACCTGATGGCATGTGAGAGTCTACGTTGTTGTGTTACAATGTATCATCCCCTCAGCACGTCACACACTTCAGTATCAGTGTACTGTGTACAGTGTATTGTTTCATTTAACGCTTCTCACTGGTCAATGTTTTGATATAATGTACAACAAATGGTTTTTTATAATATCATTAAACTAAAATACAACAATGAAATTTTGGGGGAGAATTGTATCCTACTAAACTATATTAAGAATTTTTCAAATGATCTGAAAAAACCGGTGCTTGCAAATTATAAGATTAAAACTTACATGTTTGTTTTCTGTATGTTTAAATGCAGTTCTCTCCCTTCAACTGACAAATGTTTGTTGTCTATATGTTCAAATGCAGTTCTATCCCCTCAACTGACAATTGCAAGTGCTTATTTTCTTACATTGTCACTTCCACTTTTAACGTTTTAAATTATGTAGTAAAATGAAAAAATAAAATCTAAATATAGAAGAAAACGATCCGATGCCAAAAGAAATAAATTCGTTTTAAAAACCTGGTTCTGTCATTTATTAAAAAAAAAGTTTTAAAACTGTATGTCTAAAAACGTTGACCATTAAAATGTTTTTTAAAAAAATAATAATATAAATTTTTTGCTAAGGTCATTTTAATATGACAAATTACGAGCTGAACTGCGAACTTTTAAGAAAGTTAGCACTCAGAATTCTAATGTCATTTACATATCAAGTAATGGTGTTATGCGGCAGCTCAGTGAGCTAGACGCTTGCTCGCCAACCTGAACGTCCAGGATTGAATCCCGCCAGTGATGCAGGTCGGAAGGGCTCACATGGAAATAGCGCCTAGTCGTTCGGATGGGACAATAAACTATGGTCCCGTGTGCTATTGGCTGTGAACGTTAAAGACTCCTCAACAGTTGGAAATCTAAAAAAAGAGCAGGCTAATGCACACTGCATGGCGTTTGCCCGTCCTCAGTTAGCCCATATAAGTGCAGAAAAAAATAGGACGTAAACTCCATTCATTTCACTTCATTTCTTTCATATGTATGATATTGCATATGAAAAATATTAATAAATTTTCTTTAACTATTCTACTTCCAATGATGTATAAAAATGTACATACATAAAAACAACAACTTTTTAATCAAATGACTTATCACTGGTTATTCTACTTTTCACTACCGAATAAAAACAATTTATATGTAGGGATTTTAAATGACACTTTTCACCCATAGACGAAACCGGATGCGCACTGCCCAGTATCGTCTCACGATTCTAGTTTTACTTTAAATGGCGTTTTATAAACACAAAATTTTCTGAAAGGCATCATTTTGACGTTATAAGATAAGGCAAAATACTCGACGTCATAATAGGCAATGTGTGTCCGCGCATCCTTGTAAGGCCTTTATTGACGCGGCAACCGTTGAGGAGCATGGTTACATAACCGAAAAAATGGGCGGAAAGATTTCGAGACCACATTGTTCGTGTCTAAATAACTGCTGTTTTCCACTGGGAGCAGAGTCAGCCTATGAACCGTATCTGCCTGCTTATTTTGGAGCTAGCGTCGATATCATAGAACATGGTCAAGGACGTGGAACACAATCTAAAACATTGGATACGGATTGCCATGACCAGTCTGAATCAGAGAGTGTTAGTGTTGAGCAGCCATATAGCCTCGATACCAAAACACAAGAAAACGAAATCACATCTATAAAATTGGAATTGGATGAATTAGATAAGAGGGATCACAGCATGCCTGAGCAAGAATCGAATAATGCTAATGCTGAACAGACCACCAGTCCACTAGCAAGTGTTCCTGATATTCCTACTATCGAAAGCATTGAGCAGAGTAGAAGATCTTCATTCAACGATCTTCAGATTGTGGATATAGAGGACACTGAAAGCCTTGATAGTATCAGTTTGTACTCCGGAGAAGGAAGCAATGTGCCAATCAACCATCGACCCCAAGCAGCCAGAGGTGAAAGGACTGCCCACAGGATTTCGTCTGAGTTTGTGGAAAACGTTAAGAAAGACGATACAGGCCGAATTTCTTCTGGAAGTCCATCAATGGCTTCATCAGCAGTCGAGATTTATTCAAGCCGGGCATCATCCATCAACGATGAGCGTCGCCAAGAATCTCGTCCAGGAGAAACTAAAGGGGCAAGACCCAAGGCAGCCAGGGGTCCAAGGACGGCACACAGGCTTTCCGAAGAGTTTTTGTTATCTCCAGATAGAGCTGAGGCTCCATCGGTATCACCGATTCTCGGTGATGTCCAAAGCGACCAGCCAAGCCAGGTGACTAGAGCAGTGGCAGAACCTAGGAAGGAGAAAATCACCAGAACAAAAGTCAAGAAAATCAGCTTAGAACAAGATGAATTTGAAGGAGAATTTGGAATCTATGGCGAGGAGAGGATTTGGATTGCACAGAAAAAAACAAGCATATTCAACAGTATGTCCTCAGTCCCATCCCCACCTTCAGCACAGCTGGACGCTTTTGGCTTAACACCAAGACGGAGATCACCACCAAGGCCAGAATATTGTTTCGCTTTTGAAGAAACACTTCAAAGCGAATCAGTGTTTTTAATGCCAGGCGATGACCCTTTAGACCACGAGCTCAATCCAGAAAGACTCCAAAATCTCCCGGATCCACCATCTCAAAGTCGTCCTGAAACATCCACAAGTCATAAGCCTGCTGCTGATTTTGGTCTTCTCCCAGGGAGTGTGCCTGATCCACCTTCACCACCAAGTACTAGGCGCAGCATCACTGTTATTACAAATGAAGGTGTGAAACAGACCTGGTTAAATCCTTAAATCTATGGCAACACCAGTATAAGACCAAACTGATTAAGTTGAGATTTGAGGAACAGGAATGATTCAAGTAATGCATCAACGTCTTTAGTATACAGGTAGGTAAATCATATTAATTTTGTCTTAACCATCAATGCATTTTGACCACAGATGACTGTCCCTGCCTGTGCCAAGTTTGATCTGCATACAAGCGCAAAATGGATTCCAATCTTGATATTTGGGCTTGAATCACGCCTTCGCGATGTATTCCATGTATTTTTATTTATTTGTTTACTTTTCAGTATCCTGGCAGGTGATGGTTGGAAGGGTCTTGGCCAAATCCTTAAATCTATGACAACACAAGTAATAGACCAAACTACTCGAGTTTGAGATTTAAGGATCCTGAACCTTCACGAAAAGCCTCAACATCTTTAGGTAGGTAAACATATATATATTTATATTTCATGAATTCATTGGAACTTTGGGTTTTTATTTGCAGTACAGTCACATGAGATAAAGCTGATTCAATTCGTACAATCTGCGTTTGGCAATACTCCGTTAAGAAATGATTCAAATATCGAACAAATCTGCACAATGAATTTAATGTTAACTGATATATTTTCTATATTTCTCTAGGTCAATAGCAAATAATACTGGAATTATAAAAATATGGGTGTCTCAACAAACTACGATGTTGGGATTATATCAACTACCATATCTAGAATGTTCTCAGTAGTAAATAGTAAATAATTCTGGAATTCAAACATATATAGAGATCTCAATATACTACGATGTTGGGATTATACTTTCATATTTTGAATGTTCTCAGTGCAGTATTGAACATCTATCTGCAAATATACTGTTTCTATTTTATATAATAATTTTTTTATATTTCATATTATTTCCCGATTTTTTTTTTCTTCTTTTAAATTTTTCATTTTATTTACTTAAGCTATATATTTTTATTAATTTCATTGAACTAAGAATTGAAGTCTTCAACTTGTATTGGAACACAATTCTGATATTCTAATTTTAAATACTGGGAGGGAGTAATTCCTATTTTTCATTTTATTTCATTAGATTCTTAGCATTTTTTTTTATTATTTATTATCGATATTTACTTATGCTATTTTTTTTTAAGTTTCATTGAAGTAAGAATTGAAGTCTTCAACTTGTATTGGAACACAATTCTGATCTTCTAATTTTTAATACTGGGAGGGAGTAATTCCTATTTTTCATTTTATTTCATTTCGTTAGATTATTGGCATCAAACAAAACAGAAGAATTGTAGAGTTTTTTAAATATATATATAAATGAAATTAACAAGGCTTTTTTCTCTGTTGTAACACAGAAGAAACATCTTTATGTCTCCCTCAAGACTTTTTTAAGCTTTCGTCGGTGGTTATACTTAGTAACCACAAGTAGATGGGGGCAAGCGATGTTATATCCAAAGGGGGAATGTAGGGATGGTGCAATATCAAATTGTCTCCTACGGGCCTGTACTCAGGAGTCAAGCGTTGTCAACGAGATCAGGAAAGGTCTCAGATGCAAGGAATTTAATTCTATTTTTCAAAATCTTCAAACAGTTCAATCCGTCCAAATCGCCTGCTGTTCGGAAAGGTCTGATTGCAAGGAAATCAAATCTTATTTCAAAATTTCCTTGTGATACAATTTCCCAAACGAGGTGTGCGTTCTCAACGAGAATTCTGTTCGGAAAGGCATCAGATGCATGGAACTCGGACCTAATTTTCAAAATTTTCTTGGGTTAGGCCTACATTGCCTCCAAACCCTCTTCAAATGGGAGGTCGTTCTCTAAGAGAATTCTGTTCGGAAAGGCATCAGATACAAGGAAATCAACTCTAATTTTCAAAATGTTCTTGTGATACAATGCCCCAACACCTATTCACGAGGTGTGCGTTTTCAACGAGAATTCTGTTTGGAAAGCCAAGAAAAACATTCAATTTTGAGGGTCGATTTGGGTCATGAATATGTAAACAACCTTTGAAAATATAGGCCTACTATAGAGCGGCAAACAATTGCAAAATCCTTTCAAATATAACTCAAACTAAACATTTTTCTTCCAATTTCAATTTTCTATGGCATATTATAGTCTCACTAAAAGTCGAGTTGTATTTTTGATACAAATTAATTGATCACATCAATTGGGAGGGAGAGCTTTGAGCAATATTACTGATTATCCTGGCTAAACAGTTTCTCTATCTGAGATATGGGCCGATCATATGCGTACGGGGCTTTATCTCAGCGGGGGGAGGGGGGCAAAACCAAATTGCCCGACAACTAATGCTAACTTGCCCGACAACGAAATATATATGCCCGACAAGACGACCCCACCCCACCCCTAATTCCAAAAACTTCTCGTCATCTGTCTGTTCACATCATTTCCGAACGATTTTATTTTTTAAAATTTTCTTCATGAAAATCACTGGGGGTGGGGGGGGGGGGGGGGGTTTGGGCTTTGCACCCCCAGCCAGTATGCCTATGCGGCGGGGAGACACAAACTGAGCTATAGATCTGAAAGAATTGTGTTATATTTTGTATCATCTGGATGGATATGCATCCAATGTCCACTGCGAGCAACTCCTCTATATACCTGCAATTGCCCCCTTGCACCCCCAGCCCGTATACGCCTATGCAACTGATGGAAATTTGGCGTGAAATACCGAATATTGTGCCCGTGAAAGAAATAGGCAGTCCTGAAGTCAAAAATTCCAGACGTCGGTATAAGTTTAAAGCTATCTTGATCGTTCAAGATATTCAAAAAAAAAAAAAAAAAACGTTCATGAAACCAAATATGGCGTCACAACAATACGAGTGCTTTAAAGGATCTTATATCCAGTTGAATTTCAGAATTTTAATAGGAATTTTTTTTGAAAATGTGTCCAGAATGGTCTCTAGTTGTATTTGAAGACAATGATAAACAAATTATAGGTATAACTATCAGAAACTGCTTATTTTAGACAAAATTCCATCTCTTAATGTACTTTATGAAGACAATTTAGACCTAAAATATTGTTTTAAAAAATAATTGTGCATAGAACCGAGTTCAAAACTGTGCTAACTATAAGATATTATCAGGCCAATAAAGGAGAAATAAAACTAGAACCATGAATGGTACCATGCAGTGCGCATCCGGTTTCGTCCATTGGTGAAAAGTGACATCTTTCAATCCATGATGTCAGGTTTACAGAAGAAAGCTTGTTTTACATTAAAATGCAGAAGGTACAAAATTTTAAAACGCACAATTTTCAAATGGATATAAAACCGGAAGTAAACATCGGAAAACCTAAATGAAAGTATCCGTGCATAGGTATCGTCAATGGCAATGAATTTGTTTCAGGTCAGTTGGTCACCAGAGGTCAAGGTCACAAGATATGAGCCTTTAAAGCTTTGACAATTACTGATTTATCTTAACCGGAAATCAAAATAAATCAGAATTGAAATTCAAAAATCGGCGTCTCATGTTTTGGTAGCAATCGACTGTAGATTCCAAAAACATCATAATTATGCAAATTTCATTACACCCTGAGGCCCCATTTTGCGTTTTATGAAAATATACCATTTCAAGATGGCGACTGATCTGTTACATCCGGGTCAAATTTTATTATTTGTATACTTTTGTGTCTATATTACATACATACTGCAAAAAGAATTTTTCAAATATCTTCAAAATTCCGGAAGTTGAAATTTCGACTTTGAGAGCCAATAACTTCAAAACCGGAAGTGATACAATAATTTTGAAAACATATATTTGTTCGCCATCAAAATGTCTATCTACCTGAAAGTTTTCAGAACGATCGAAATAAAAATTGAAAAAAACACGCACAGTTTCAATGGAAATTGACACAAATTTTTCAAACTTTAAAAGGCGGAATTTTGATTCAAATATATTGTGTTGTATATCATTGGAAAGAGCAGACGTAGCATAGTACGACGGTGAAAGAAAATAAGACATATGTAAATTAGGTCACGTGGTAGGGCTGTTTAAAGTTAAAAATTACAATTTTCAAACGGCTATAAAACCGGAAGTAACCATTGGGCATTTGAAAAAAATATGTCATTGGATACATCTAATCAAGGGCAATAACTGTTGTACGGGTCACAAAGTCACAAAAGGTCAAGGTCACAAAATATGGGCCTTGAAAGTTTTGACAATTACTGATTTATTTTAACCGGAAATCAGAAAAATTCAGAATTGAAATTCAAAAATCGGCTTCCCATGTTTTGGTCGCAGTCGACTGTTGATTACATAGACATAAAAATTATGCAAATTCCATAACACCCTGAGGCCCCATTTTGCGTTTTATGAAAATATACCATTTCAAGATGGCGCCTGATCTGTTACATCCAGGTCAAATTTTATGATTTGTATTATTTTGAGTCTACATAACAAATATATTGCAAAAAGAATTTTTCGAATATCTTCAAAATTCCGGAAGTTGAAATTTCGACTTTGAGAGCCAATAACTTCAAAACCGGAAGTGATACAATAATTTTGAAAACATATATTTGTTCGCCATCAAAATGTCTATCTACCTGAAAGTTTTCAGAACGATCGAAATAAAAATTGAAAAAAACACGCACAGTTTCAATGGAAATTGACACAAATTTTTCAAACTTTAAAAGGCGGAATTTTGATTCAAATATATTGTGTTGTATATCATTGGAAAGAGCAGACGTAGCATAGTACGACGGTGAAAGAAAATAAGACATATGTAAATTAGGTCACGTGGTAGGGCTGTTTAAAGTTAAAAATTACAATTTTCAAACGGCTATAAAACCGGAAGTAACCATTGGGCATTTGAAAAAAATATGTCATTGGATACATCTAATCAAGGGCAATAACTGTTGTACGGGTCACAAAGTCACAAAAGGTCAAGGTCACAAAATATGGGCCTTGAAAGTTTTGACAATTACTGATTTATTTTAACCGGAAATCAGAAAAATTCAGAATTGAAATTCAAAAATCGGCTTCCCATGTTTTGGTCGCAGTCGACTGTTGATTACATAGACATAAAAATTATGCAAATTCCATAACACCCTGAGGCCCCATTTTGCGTTTTATGAAAATATACCATTTCAAGATGGCGCCTGATCTGTTACATCCAGGTCAAATTTTATGATTTGTATTATTTTGAGTCTACATAACAAATATATTGCAAAAAGAATTTTTCGAATATCTTCAAAATTCCGGAAGTTGAAATTTCAACTTTGAGAGCGAATGGCGTCAAAACCGGAAGTGATATCGAAATTTTGAAAATTGCTAATTGCTCGCAATCAAAATGTCTATAAATATGTAAGTTTTCAGGTTGATCAATATAACATTACAAAAGTTAAAAAAGTGGTCCAGAAAAAGTGCTCCAAAAGTCAGCAATATTTTTCTCAAAATGATATTGTTAAACTTTTGTCTCGTGGACAATCGATTAGAGAAATATGCAAAGTCAGTCCGATCAAAATCGGTTGAAAAATAAAGGAGATAATGGCCAAAACATCAAAACCCATATGTTCTCATACCTCATTTCCGGTTGGTAGGGCATGCGTCATTTTACATTTAAACAATACCGAGCAGTAGATTATCGTGGGAAATCTTGAGAGATTATATGTGGCATGTGTAGTTTTGGCTGGGCGCTCTGACCAGAAAGTGAAAAAAAAAAAAAAAAAAAAAACTAGAACCATGAATGGTACCATGCAGTGCGCATCCGGTTTCGTCCATTGGTGAAAAGTGACATCTTTCAATCCATGATGTCAGGTTTACAGAAGAAAACTTGTTTTACATTAAAATGCAGAAGGTACAAAATCAGTGGAAAACGCATATCACAAAATTTCTAAGATTTAAATAAGTTTTAAAGTGCAAGAAAGGACTCATGAAAGAGCCAAATCTCAATTTAGAAACGGACTGCACAGTATTCATACTTCATAGTTTGAAATACAGATCGAATTTTATCAATACATATTTCATTCAAAGAAAATATATCTTAATGTTTCTTTTAAACAGTTACAATGTAACAAAAAGTGCATTAATGATAACGTATCGCCCAAACGCAAGTTAATGGGAGAGGACGATCGCCCAAACGCAGCTTTATGTCAAAATCTAGTACTCTCCCTTCAACTGAAATTTGAATTTAATATCTTACAAGCAGATGGAATAACTAATTTTCAAAATTCAAAAGGCGCTATTTTGATTTTAAAATATTGTGTTGTATATAATTGAAAAAGTAGATTTAGCATGATTAGATTGTGAAAGAATTTGTGACGTACATGAATTAGGTCACGTGTCAGAGCTCTTTAAAGCTAAAAACTGCAATTTTCAAATGGATATAAAACCGGAAGTAAACATCGGAAAACCTAAATGAAAGTATCTGTGCATAGGTATCGTCAATGGCAATGAATTTGTTTCAGGTCACTTGGTCACCAGAGGTCAAGGTCACAAGATATGAGCCTTTAAAGTTTTGACAATTACTGATTTATCTTAACCGGAAATCAAAATAAATCAGAATTGAAATTCAAGAATCGGCGTCTCATGTTTTGGTAGCAATCGACTGTAGATTCCAAAAACATCAGAATTATGCAAATTTCATTACACCCTGAGGCCCCATTTTGCGTTTTATGAAAATATACCATTTCAAGATGGCGACTGATCTGTTACATCCGGGTCAAATTTTATTATTTGTATACTTTTGTGTCTATATAACATACATACTGCAAAAAGAATTTTTCAAATATCTTCAAAATTCCGGAAGTTGAAATTTCGACTTTGAGAGCCAATAACTTCAAAACCGGAAGTGATACAAAAATTTTGAAAACATATTTTTGTTCGCCATCAAAATGTCTATCTACCTATAAGTTTTCAGAACGATCGAAATAAGATTTGAAAAAAACACGCACAGTTTCAATGGAAATTGACACAAATTTTTAAAACTTTAAAAAGGCGGAATTTTGATTCAAATATATTGTGTTGTATATCATTGGAAAGAGCAGACATAGCATAGTACGACGGTGAAAGAAAATAAGACATATGTAAATTAGGTCACGTGGTAGGGCTGTTTAAAGTTAAAAATTACAATTTTCAAACGGCTATAAAACCGGAAGTAACCATTGGGCATCTGAAAAAAATATGTCATTGGATACATCTAATCAAGGGCAATAACTTTTGTACAGGTCACAAAGTCACAAAAGGTCAAGGTCACAAAATATGGGCCTTGAAAGTTTTGACAATTACTGATTTATGTTTACCGGAAATCAGAAAAATTCAGAATTGAAATTCAAAAATCGGCTTCCCATGTTTTGGTCGCAGTCGACTGTTGATTACATAGACATAAAAATTATGCAAATTCCATAACATCCTGAGGCCCCATTTTGCGTTTTATGAAAATATACCATTTCAAGATGGTGCCTGATCTGTTACATCCGGGTCAAATTTTATGATTTGTATAATTTTGAGTCTACATAACAAACATATTGCAAAAAGAATTTTTCGAATATCTTCAAAATTCCGGAAGTTGAAATTTCAACTTTGAGAGCGAATGACGTCAAAACCGGAAGTGATATCGAAATTTTGAAAATTGCTAATTGCTCGCAATCAAAATGTCTATAAATATGTAAGTTTTCAGGTTGATCAATATAAAATTGCAAAAGTTGAAAAAGTGGTCAAGAAAAAGTGCTCCAAAAGTCAGCAAGATTTTTCTCAAAATGATATTGTTAAACTTTTATCTCGTGGACAATCGATTAGAAAAATATGTAAAGTCAGTCCGATCAAAATCGGTTGAAAAATAAAGGAGATAATGGCCAAAACATCAAAACCCATATGTTCTCATACGTCATTTCCGGTTGGTAGGGCATGCGTCATTTGCAAAACAAAGCAGTGCGTTCGCTAGAACGCACTGCAAAAAGTCATTTGCAAAACAAAGCAGTGCGTTCGCTAGAACGCACTGCAATTAATTTGTCTTGAAGAACGTTTGGGAGCCATATTATTGCAGTGCGTTCGATTTGTCGAACGCACTGCTTTGGTTTGCAATTGACTATTTTTTTGCAGTGCGTTCTAGCGAACGCACTGCTTTGTTTTGCAAATGACTTTTTTTTTTTTTTTGCAGTGCGTTCGATTTCGAACGCACTGCTTTGTTTTCATAATGATTTTTTTTTTTTTTTCGAATTCTTCCCATCTCGCCCAGCCAAAATTACGCACGCTACGTACTCACTGATGCGACTTCCTATTCACAAATGGTGGCCACCGTTACATGAATATAAATTGATCCATTTTAGTCTCACCGGAAATGACGTACGACGCAAAAACGTATTTTAGTGTTTTTGAATTTACGTCATTAATTTTTGTCCGATTTTGATCGGATTTTTTGCGTTAATATCTATAATCTAACAGCTACAAGATGACTTCTTACTAAAATTCAAAAATTTTACTTTTGACACTGACTTTTTTCATTTGAAATTTTTTGAATTTTTCAACTTATACAATTTTATTTTGTTCGATTTGAAAATTTACATGCAGATAGACATTTTAATTCTAAATACAACCCTGTCATTAAAATGTCGATATCACTTCCGGTTTTGACGTCATTCGCTCTCAAATTTCAAATTTCCACTTCCGGAATTTTGAAGATATTCGAAAAATTCTTTTTGCAGTATGTTTATTATGTAGTCACAAAAGTATACAAATGATAAAATTTGACCCGGATGTAACAGATCAGTCGCCGCCTTGAAATGGTATATTTTCATAAAACGCAAAATGGGGCCTCAGGGTGTGATGAAATTTGTATAATTTTGATGTCTATACAATCTACAGTCGATTGTTACCAAAACATGGGAAGCCAATTTTTGAATTTCAATTCTGAATTTTTCTAATTTCCGGTTAAAATAAATCAGTAATTGTCAAAACTTTCAAGGCCCATATTTCGTGACCTTGACCTTTTGTGACTTAGTAACCTGTACAAAAGTTATTACCCTTGATGAGATGTATCCAATGACATATTTTTTTCAGTTGCCCAATGGTTACTTCCGGTTTAAAAGCCGTTTGAAAATTGCAATTTTTAACTTTAAACAGCCCTAACACGTGACCTAATTTACATATGTCTTATTTTCTTTCACCTTCTTACTATGCTATGTCTGCTCTTTCCAATGATATACAACACAATACATTTGAATCAAAATTCCGCCTTTTAAAGTTTGAAAAATTTGTGCCAATTTCCATTGAAACTGTGCGTGTTTTTTTCAAATTTTATTTCGATCGTTCTGAAAACTTACAGATAGATAGACAATTTGGTGGCGAACAAGAAAATGTTTTCAAAATTTCGATGTCACTTCCGGTTTTGACGTCATCGGCTCTCAAAGTTCAAATTTCAAAATACTTTTTGCAGTATGTTTGTTATGTGGACACAAAAGTATACGAATGATAAAATTTGAACCGAATGTAACAGATCAGTCGCCATCTCGAAATGGTATATTTTTATAAAACGTAAAATGGGGCCTCAGGGTGCTATGGAATTTGCATAATTTAGATGTCTATGCAATCTACAGTCGATTGCTACCAAATAAGGGGAAGCCGATTTTTGAATTTTATTTCTGAATTGTTCTTATTTCCGGTTAAAATGAATCATTAATTGTCTAAACTTTCAAGGACTATATTTCTTGACCTTGACCGTTCCTGACTTATTGACCTGTACAAAAATTATTGCCCTTGATGAGATGTAGCCAATAATATAATTTTTACAGATGCCCAACGTTTACTTCCGGTTTCAAAGCCGTTTGAAAATTGCAATTTTTAACTTTAAACAGCTCTATCGCGTGACATAATTCGTCCAAACACATGCTATTGTCAAAACAGTTGAAGGGAGAGAACTAACAAATCGTAAATCTTTAAATTATTCAGACCATAAAAAGTTGCCATTCATCTAAATAAGGAAATCTCAATTTAACTTTTCTAATGATCATTTTTCATAATCATTTGGTTAAAGCCTTATGATTGATGAAAGAAATTCAGGATGACGCACTGCTCAGCGCCGTTTTGGTACGGCTCTAGTTTTTTTTTTTTTTCACTTTCTGGTCAGAGCGCCCAGCCAAAACTACACATGCCACATATAATCTCTCAAGATTTCCCACGATAATCTACTGCTCGGTATTGTTTAAATGTAAAATGACGCATGCCCTACCAACCGGAAATGAGGTATGAGAACATATGGGTTTTGATGTTTTGGCCATTATCTCCTTTATTTTTCAACCGATTTTGATCGGACTGACTTTGCATATTTCTCTAATCGATTGTCCACGAGACAAAAGTTTAACAATATCATTTTGAGAAAAATCTTGCTGACTTTTGGAGCACTTTTTCTTGACCACTTTTTCAACTTTTGCAATGTTATATTGATCAACCTGAAAACTTACATATTTATAGACATTTTGATTGCGAGCAATAAGCAATTTTCAAAATTTCGATATCACTTCCGGTTTTGACGTCATTCGCTCTCAAAGTTGAAATTTCAACTTCCGGAATTTTGAAGATATTCGAAAAATTCTTTTTGCAATATGTTTGTTATGTAGACTCAAAATTATACAAATCATAAAATTTGACCCGGATGTAACAGATCAGGCGCCATCTTGAAATGGTATATTTTCATAAAACGCAAAATGGGGCCTCAGGGTGTTATGGAATTTGCATAATTTTTATGTCTATGTAATCAACAGTCGACTGCGACCAAAACATGGGAAGCCGATTTTTGAATTTCAATTCTGAATTTTTCTGATTTCCGGTAAAAATAAGTCAGTAATTGTCAAAACTTTCAAGGCCCATATTTTGTGACCTTGACCTTTTATGACTTTGTGACCTGTACAAAAGTTATTGCCCTTGATTAGATGTATCTAATGACATATTTTTTTCAGATGCCCAATGGTTACTTCCGGTTTTATAGCCGTTTGAAAATTGTAATTTTTAACTTTAAACAGCCCTACCACGTGACCTAATTTACATATGTCTTATTTTCTTTCACCGTCGTACTATGCTATGTCTGCTCTTTCCAATGATATACAACACAAAATATTTGAATCAAAATTCCGCCTTTTAAAGTTTGAAAAATTTGTGTCAATTTCCATTGAAACTGTGCGTGTTTTTTTCAATTTTTATTTCGATCGTTCTGAAAACTTACAGGTAGATAGACATTTTGATGGCGAACAAAAATATGTTTTCAAAATTTTTGTATCACTTCCGGTTTTGAAGTTATTGGCTCTCAAAGTCGAAATTTCAACTTCCGGAATTTTGAAGATATTTGAAAAATTCTTTTTGCAGTATGTATGTAATATAGACACAAAAGTATGCAAATGATAAAATTTGACTCGGATGTAACAGATCAGTCGCCATCTTGAAATGGTATATTTTCATAAAACGCAAAATGGGGCCTCAGGGTGTAATGAAATTTGCATAATTAAGATGTCTATGGAATCTAAAGTCAATTGCTATCAAAACATGAGATGCCGATTTTTGAATTTCAATTCTGATTCATTTTAATTTCCGGTTAAAATAAATCAGTAATTGTCAAAATTTTAAAGGCTTATATCTCGTGACCTTGACCTTCGGTGACCATGTGACCTGAAAAAATTCATTGGTATTAATGTTACCTATGCACGGATACTTTCATTTAGGTTTTCCGATGTTTACTTCCGGTTTGATATCCATTTGAAAATTGCAGTTTTTTACTTTAAAAAGCTCTGACACGTGACCTTATTCAAGTACGTCACAAATTCTTTCACAATCTAATTATGCTAAATCTACTTTTTCAATTATATACAACACAATATTTTTTTAATGAAAATAGCGCCTTTTGAATTTTGAAAATTAGTTATTCCATCTGCTTGTAAAATATTAAATTCAAATTTCAGTTGAAGGGAGAGTACTACATTTTGACATAAAGCTGAGTTTGGGCGATCGCCCTCTCCCATTGACTTGCGTTTGGGCGATAAGTTATCATTAATGTACTTTTTTTTTACATTGTAACTGTTTTAAAAGAAACATTAATATATATTTCCTTTGAATGAATTATACATTGATAAAATTCGATCTGTATTTCAAACTATGAAGTATGAATACTGTGCAGTCCGTTTCTAAATTGAGATTTGGCTCTTTCATGTGTCCTTTCTTGCACTTTAGACTTTATTTACAAATCTTAGAAATTTTGTGATATGCGTTTTCCACTGATGTATATCAAACTGTGATTACGCTTTTATTTTAATCAGATGACTTTTCACTACCGAACATGAAATGTTTATTTCACTTTTGACTACCGTGTGTGAACTGGTTATTCTACTTTTCACTACCGAATTCAAAATTGTGCGTTTTAAAATTTTGTACCTTCTGCATTTTAATGTAAAACAAGCTTTCTTCTGTAAACCTGACATCATGGATGGAAAGATGTCACTTTTCACCAATGGACGAAACCGGATGCGCACTGCATGGTACCATTCATGGTTCTAGTTTTTTTTTTTTTTTTTTGTCTATTTCTGGTCACGCTCCCCAGCCAAAACTGCACATACCACACATAACTTGACATCATTTCCTGCGATGATTAACTGCTCGTTGTTGCTTAAATGTAAAATGGCGCATTTTTGCCTGACCGGAAATGACGTATATTAAAAAGTTGTATTTCAGGGTTTTTCCATTTTCAACTCATTTTTCCAACAGATTGTGATCGGTCTTTTTTGGTTCATTTGTTTAACCCAATAGCTAAAAATTGCAATTTTGAAAAATTCATATTTTGATTTTTGTAGCTGACTTTTGGAGCACTTTTTAAAGGATTTTTTTTAACTTTTGCAATTTTATTTCGATCGATCTGAAACCTTTCAATAACATAGACATATGAATTTCCAAAGAAAATCAATTTTCAAAGTTTCGATATCACTTCCGGTTTTGACGTCATTTGCTTCTAAACTTTCAATTTCAACTTCCGGAATATTGAAGATATTTGAAATTTTTTTTTTGTGTTATCATAGATTTGCTCATACATAAAAAATAAAATGATGAAATTTTATCCAGGTGCAAGGGATCAGCCGCCATCTTGAACTGACCTATGTTTCTTAAAATTTTAATTCAGAACCGAGGGTTAATCGGATTTTTTTAATTTTGAAATCTACGACTTCTGCAGTCGATTGCAAAAAAAATGTAGGTTGTAGATTTTTGAATTTCGATTTCAATTTCTTTATATTTCCGGAACAAGAATTTCAGTAATGACCGAAACTTTCAAGGCTCATATCTAGTGACCTTGACCTTTGATGACCTCTTGACCTGTACAAAAATTATTGCCCTTGACGAGATGATATATTCATTTCCGATTTCTGATGTTTACTTCCGGTTTTATCGCCATTTGAAAATTGCAATTTTTAACTTTAAAGAGCTCTGTCACGTGACCTAATTTACATACGTCACAAATTCTATTTCATTTTTACTATGCTAAATGTGCTCTTTCAAATGATATATAACACAATATATTTGAATCAAAATTGCGCTTTTTAAAACTTGCAAATTTTGTGTCAAATTCCATTGAAACCGTGCGTGTTTTTTTGAAATTTTTTCGATCGATCTAAAAACTTACAGGTAGATAGACAATTTGAATGTGAACAAAAAAATATTTCTAGAATCTTTATATTACTTCCGGTTTTGACGTCATTTGCTTGTAATCTTGTAATTTTAACTTCCTTAGTTTTGGAGATATTTGAAAATATTTGTTTGCATTATGTTAAAAATGGTCATCATAAAAAAATAAAATAATGTAATGTGACCCGGAAAAAATATATTACAGTGGAAGTATTATAAAAATATCCAATTTTTGAAAAATGAAATATAATGAATAGAGTTTTACGTCCTGCTTTGCTTTTCTGCACCTATATTGAGGACGGGCAAACGCCATGCAGTGCGCAATGAGGAAAATTTTGCATTAGTCTGATATTATTATCAATTTCCATTTGTCGAGGTATCTTTAACATCACAGCCAATTAGCACATCGGTTTATTTACACCCACGATTGAACGCCCTTACCATGTCAGCCCCTCCGACATGTATCACTGACGGGATTCATCCCTGGACATTCAGGATGGCGAGCAGGCATCTGATTCACTAAGCCACTGGGGGCCCCCTTCAAATCATTATACCAGCATCACTGATAGGGGTAAGAGTAATGGACATAGGAAGGGTCATTACATCTTCCCATACCTGATGGCATGTGAGAGTCTACGTTGTTGTGTTACAATGTATCATCCCCTCAGCACGTCACACACTTCAGTATCAGTGTACTGTGTACAGTGTATTGTTTCATTTAACGCTTCTCACTGGTCAATGTTTTGATATAATGTACAACAAATGGTTTTTTATAATATCATTAAACTAAAATACAACAATGAAATTTTGGGGGAGAATTGTATCCTACTAAACTATATTAAGAATTTTTCAAATGATCTGAAAAAACCGGTGCTTGCAAATTATAAGATTAAAACTTACATGTTTGTTTTCTGTATGTTTAAATGCAGTTCTCTCCCTTCAACTGACAAATGTTTGTTGTCTATATGTTCAAATGCAGTTCTATCCCCTCAACTGACAATTGCAAGTGCTTATTTTCTTACATTGTCACTTCCACTTTTAACGTTTTAAATTATGTAGTAAAATGAAAAAATAAAATCTAAATATAGAAGAAAACGATCCGATGCCAAAAGAAATAAATTCGTTTTAAAAACCTGGTTCTGTCATTTATTAAAAAAAAAGTTTTAAAACTGTATGTCTAAAAACGTTGACCATTAAAATGTTTTTTAAAAAAATAATAATATAAATTTTTTGCTAAGGTCATTTTAATATGACAAATTACGAGCTGAACTGCGAACTTTTAAGAAAGTTAGCACTCAGAATTCTAATGTCATTTACATATCAAGTAATGGTGTTATGCGGCAGCTCAGTGAGCTAGACGCTTGCTCGCCAACCTGAACGTCCAGGATTGAATCCCGCCAGTGATGCAGGTCGGAGGGGCTCACATGGAAATAGCGCCTAGTCGTTCGGATGGGACAATAAACTATGGTCCCGTGTGCTATTGGCTGTGCACGTTAAAGACTCCTCAACAGTTGGAAATCTAAAAAAAGAGCAGGCTAATGCACACTGCATGGCGTTTGCCCGTCCTCAGTTAGCCCATATAAGTGCAGAAAAAAATAGGACGTAAACTCCATTCATTTCACTTCATTTCTTTCATATGTATGATATTGCATATGAAAAATATTAATAAATTTTCTTTAACTATTCTACTTCCAATGATGTATAAAAATGTACATACATAAAAACAACAACTTTTTAATCAAATGACTTATCACTGGTTATTCTACTTTTCACTACCGAGTAAAAACAATTTATATGTAGGGATTTTAAATGACACTTTTCACCCATAGACGAAACCGGATGCGCACTGCCCAGTATCGTCTCACGATTCTAGTTTTACTTTAAATGGCGTTTTATAAACACAAAATTTTCTGAAAGGCATCATTTTGACGTTATAAGATAAGGCAAAATACTCGACGTCATAATAGGCAATGTGTGTCCGCGCATCCTTGTAAGGCCTTTATTGACGCGGCAACCGTTGAGGAGCATGGTTACATAACCGAAAAAATGGGCGGAAAGATTTCGAGACCACATTGTTCGTGTCTAAATAACTGCTGTTTTCCACTGGGAGCAGAGTCAGCCTATGAACCGTATCTGCCTGCTTATTTTGGAGCTAGCGTCGATATCATAGAACATGGTCAAGGACGTGGAACACAATCTAAAACATTGGATACGGATTGCCATGACCAGTCTGAATCAGAGAGTGTTAGTGTTGAGCAGCCATATAGCCTCGATACCAAAACACAAGAAAACGAAATCACATCTATAAAATTGGAATTGGATGAATTAGATAAGAGGGATCACAGCATGCCTGAGCAAGAATCGAATAATGCTAATGCTGAACAGACCACCAGTCCACTAGCAAGTGTTCCTGATATTCCTACTATCGAAAGCATTGAGCAGAGTAGAAGATCTTCATTCAACGATCTTCAGATTGTGGATATAGAGGACACTGAAAGCCTTGATAGTATCAGTTTGTACTCCGGAGAAGGAAGCAATGTGCCAATCAACCATCGACCCCAAGCAGCCAGAGGTGAAAGGACTGCCCACAGGATTTCGTCTGAGTTTGTGGAAAACGTTAAGAAAGACGATACAGGCCGAATTTCTTCTGGAAGTCCATCAATGGCTTCATCAGCAGTCGAGATTTATTCAAGCCGGGCATCATCCATCAACGATGAGCGTCGCCAAGAATCTCGTCCAGGAGAAACTAAAGGGGCAAGACCCAAGGCAGCCAGGGGTCCAAGGACGGCACACAGGCTTTCCGAAGAGTTTTTGTTATCTCCAGATAGAGCTGAGGCTCCATCGGTATCACCGATTCTCGGTGATGTCCAAAGCGACCAGCCAAGCCAGGTGACTAGAGCAGTGGCAGAACCTAGGAAGGAGAAAATCACCAGAACAAAAGTCAAGAAAATCAGCTTAGAACAAGATGAATTTGAAGGAGAATTTGGAATCTATGGCGAGGAGAGGATTTGGATTGCACAGAAAAAAACAAGCATATTCAACAGGATGTCCTCAGTCCCATCCCCACCTTCAGCACAGCTGGACGCTTTTGGCTTAACACCAAGACGGAGATCACCACCAAGGCCAGAATATTGTTTCGCTTTTGAAGAAACACTTCAAAGCGAATCAGTGTTTTTAATGCCAGGCGATGACCCTTTAGACCACGAGCTCAATCCAGAAAGACTCCAAAATCTCCCGGATCCACCATCTCAAAGTCGTCCTGAAACATCCACAAGTCATAAGCCTGCTGCTGATTTTGGTCTTCTCCCAGGGAGTGTGCCTGATCCACCTTCACCACCAAGTACTAGGCGCAGCATCACTGTTATTACAAATGAAGGTGTGAAACAGACCTGGTTAAATCCTTAAATCTATGGCAACACCAGTATAAGACCAAACTGATTAAGTTGAGATTTGAGGAACAGGAATGATTCAAGTAATGCATCAACGTCTTTAGTATACAGGTAGGTAAATCATATTAATTTTGTCTTAACCATCAATGCATTTTGACCACAGATGACTGTCCCTGCCTGTGCCAAGTTTGATCTGCATACAAGCGCAAAATGGATTCCAATCTTGATATTTGGGCTTGAATCACGCCTTCGCGATGTATTCCATGTATTTTTATTTATTTGTTTACTTTTCAGTATCCTGGCAGGTGATGGTTGGAAGGGTCTTGGCCAAATCCTTAAATCTATGACAACACAAGTAATAGACCAAACTACTTGAGTTTGAGATTTAAGGATCCTGAACCTTCACGAAAAGCCTCAACATCTTTAGGTAGGTAAACATATATATATTTATATTTCATGAATTCATTGGAACTTTGGGTTTTTATTTGCAGTACAGTCACAGGAGATAAAGCTGATTCAATTCGTACAATCTGCGTTTGGCAATACTCCGTTAAGAAATGATTCAAATATCGAACAAATCTGCACAATGAATTTAATGTTAACTGATATATTTTCTATATTTCTCTAGGTCAAAAGCAAATAATACTGGAATTATAAAAATATGGGTGTCTCAACAAACTACGATGTTGGGATTATATCAACTACCATATCTAGAATGTTCTCAGTAGTAAATAGTAAATAATTCTGGAATTCAAACATATATAGAGATCTCAATATACTACGATGTTGGGATTATACTTTCATATTTTGAATGTTCTCAGTGCAGTATTGAACATCTATCTGCAAATATACTGTTTCTATTTTATATAATAATTTTTTTATATTTCATATTATTTCCCGATTTTTTTTTTCTTCTTTTAAATTTTTCATTTTATTTACTTAAGCTATATATTTTTATTAATTTCATTGAAGTAAGAATTGAAGTCTTCAACTTGTATTGGAACACAATTCTGATATTCTAATTTTAAATACTGGGAGGGAGTAATTCCTATTTTTCATTTTATTTTATTAGATTCTTAGCATTTTTTTTTATTATTTATTATCGATATTTACTTATGCTATTTTTTTTTTAAGTTTCATTGAAGTAAGAATTGAAGTCTTCAACTTGTATTGGAACACAATTCTGATCTTCTAATTTTTAATACTGGGAGGGAGTAATTCCTATTTTTCATTTCATTTCGTTAGATTATTGGCATCAAACAAAACAGAAGAATTGTAGAGTTTTTTAAATCACAATTCTACGATATTACTGAGATACAATGTTCATGCTAATATTTATTACTTGAAAAAATTTTTAGTTTTTTTTTGTATCTTTAGTTATTAAAAATATATATATAAATGAAATTAACAAGGCTTTTTTCTCTGTTGTAACACAGAAGAAACATCTTTATGTCTCCCTCAAGACTTTTTTAAGCTTTCGTCGGTGGTTATACTTAGTAACCACAAGTAGATGGGGGCAAGCGATGTTATATCCAAAGGGGGAATGTAGGGATGGTGCTGTGGTGGTTGTACGAATTATTTTCGAGGATTAGGGGTCTGTCCTCGAGCTTGATAGTCAGTCCTGAAGCTGAATAGCCAGTCTTAAAGCTGAATTGTTAGTCCTGGAGCTGAATAATTTGTCCTAAAGTTTCATTGTGGGTTCTAAATTAAGCGGAATATTCTGCCCTAAAGCTGGTTAATTATTCCTAATAATAGCCAACCTTAAAGCTCAATCGGCAACCTTAAAGCTTAATAGGTAGTATTTAAGCTTATAAGACAGTCTCAAAGCTAAATAGCCAACCGTAAAGCTTAATAGACAATCGTAAAGCTTAGAAGACAGTCTTAAAGCCCAATAGCCAACCTTAAAGCTTAATAGGTATCTTAAAGCTTAGAAGACAGTCTTAAAGCTCAAAAGACAACCTTAAAGCTAAATCGACAATCGAAAAGCATAGAAGGCAGTCTTAAAGCTCAATAGCCAACCTTAAAGCTTAAAAGACAATCGTAAAGCTTAGAAGACAGTCTTAAAGCTCAATAGCCAACCTTAAAGCTTATAAGTAGTCTTAAAGCTTAGAAGACAGTCTTAAAGCTCAATTGGCAATCTTAAAGCTTAATAGGTAGTATTTAAGCTTACAAGACAGTCTCAAAGCTAAATAGCCAACCGTAAAGCTTAATAGACAATCTTAAAGCTTAGAAGACAGTCTTAAAGCCCAATAGCCAACCTTAAAGCGTAATAGGTATCTTAAAGCTTAGAAGACAGTCTTAAAGCTCAAAAGACAACCTTAAAGCTAAATCGACAATCGAAAAGCATAGAAGGCAGTCTTAATTGCCCCCCTTGCACCCCCAGCCCGTACGCCTATGGGGCCGATTATCATACGGAGTTACTGAACGTTCCCCAATCCCATTAAAATATGAAGTTTGGTCAAAGTGTTCTCTAAGACTCGGATATAGATATAGTCTATGGGTATAAAGAATATCAACTAGCAAGATTAAGATTATTTTGATGAATTAAGATGAAGGGCGTCACCGTGTGTTGCTGCTCCTGAGACAGGAAACTAAAATAGTGCTTATATTTTAATGAAACTTCTCCACTTTAAATACTATTCAGAAACCCTTTTTAATTAACGTAGACATAGACTCGTAGGTTATAAGGAGAATTCTGCTATATTACAATAACGTATTTCCAATTATACAATAAACTGAACGGTTGCTAGGAATATATTTATTGTATTCTGAGATTAGATAGGCTAATGATATCAAAAATTCCATTTCAGATGTGAAGCTTATCAGTTCCAATACTGGTAGTAGAATAGTCCGACACACTGACTACAATATCATTTTGTTTTCAGTAGTCGTTCGGATGTGACAACCGAGGCCCTGTGTGCTACAGACTTTGCACAAACGACTTTAGAAATCGAATAATTCGGAGTAGACAAATGCCGCTCTCCTGGCAAATTTGTCCTCATTGTACACTGAAAGTGTAGAGATTTAGAAATAAAACTCAATTTCTTTTACAATATTAACTCATGTATCTGGTTCGGTTTTAAAATTGAGGATCCATAATGGTGAAATACGCCTTCGTAAATTACAAAACGGAGTGGAATGGGACCACTTCATGACTTTTGTAGAAATTATCCCTAATAAAATAACTTCATTCATGGTTTCTTTCATGTTTCTTTAGCAACGGTATATACGATCTTGCCTTGTCGATCATTAAGATTATTACACCATTGCTAGAGGAACATTGGTTTCTTTCAGAGTTCTTCAATTGTTTGTTGACAAATATTAATTCTGCAAACAACAGCCTTTGCTTTTGATTAACTAGATGCAGATATTTGCCTACCCCTCTCGGACTAAAGTTCTGTAAATAATGATAAAGTTACAGAATGACAAATTACGATCATGTTTATAGTCTTAGTCCAGTGAGATAATGAGATACACAGGAACATGGTAAGTTAGTTTTATACAGTAATATACAGTCACTATATATATGCACTGTTCTCGGATACTAATTATGTCAGATTGTACAACGTTGTGTTCTCATTATTTTGCAAATGAGCCTTTCGTACCCGTTTTGATTGTCTTGCAATTTGTTAATAAAAAGAAATATATTTACATGTAATTCACATACATGCGTTTATTTTGAAATCTGAAGTTCTGAAATTACACTTGTACATTGTCCACCTGATTTTTATTTAAAGCTAATATTTTTTTCCTGCACCACTTTGTTGGGTTCATGATACATGCCATGAGTTTGATCATTGAATCACATATACATGTATAGTTTAAACAATATTTATTTCTATACGAGTTACATTATATATACAATACAATTCTAAAATACAATCTAGTCGATCCAGAGACAAGCATAAAGCTTATTTTAGTCTGTTTCGACCGTATCTATATACAAAATTATTTACAATTGTTTCAAAATAATACATTAGTGAATCAGAAGGTCTATATACATGTATGTATAAATCCATTCATTGGTATAAGGCGTGAGCCAATTGTAACTTACGGCAGTAAATTAATAGACGTAGAGGGAGGGTATATAGTAGGTATTAGTTTACAAAGCGTTTGGATAAGGAAATAAACTTTTGAACAGTAGAGAAAATATGAGCATTGATACTTAAAGATAAGTCTGGATTACCAGATAGAAGTGAAGAGATAGAGCGGTGATGAAATGGAAGGAGATTTATAGTCGTGTTGCGTGTATTAGAGAAGAGTCTGCAGTGAAGGAGGTAATGCTCGGAATCCTCAAAGGGATGTCCACATAAACATGAGGGATTGTCGCTGATGTGCATAAGAAATTTGTGGGCTTGTAAGGTGCTTTTGCAATTTCTTAGTCTGGTATGTAATATTTGGAGGGGAGTAAAAATAGATAGGGACAGAAGATTTAGAAATATATTTTGAGAGTTGATATTTTAATTTAGAAGAATTTCGAAGGTCAGTGGGTAATGTATTCCAGGTTTGTACAGCAGACGGAAGAAATGAGGATTTATATGATACTGTTTGCCAGGGTAAAGTGCGGAGCTGAGAACCGTGTCTTACATTATACGGATTTACAGTTGAAATATTTGGAGGAACCAGAATACTTAGATATTGAGGTGTCATTCTATTAATCATTTTATAAAATAGTATAATTTTGTGAGTAAATCTTCGATCGATTAAGCTAGTAAAACCAGATTCTTTGTATAAAACGGAATGAGAAGTGCCACAAACGAGGCCTGTGATAGAACGAATAGCATCTAAATTTAATTTTTCTAATTTATCAGCGTCATTTTGAGAACAATTATTCCATAAAACATCTGCATAATCATATATTGGTAAGATAAATTGTTTGTAAAGTGTTTCGAGAGATTTACGAGAGATTCTATATTTTAAATGACGAAGACAGTCGACCATTTTAGAGGTTTTAGAAACTAAATAATCAATGTGAGATGTCCATGAACCATCTTTACTAAAAATAACGCCTAATTGTTTGTGCTCATCTGAATCCGTAAGAACAGTATGGTTAAATTCAAGGGTGAATAGTGAGGGATCGTGTTTTCTAGAAAATGTCATACATTTGGTTTTCTGCGGATTAAAAGTAACTTTCCATTTGACAGACCAAAGATGGATACGCTCTAAATCATTATTGAGTGTATTACGACATTCCACTTTATCATCAATACCGAGATAAAGTGAGGTGTCATCAGTAAATAGACGAATATTTGATTCAATATCAGAAGTAATATCGTTTATGTATATTAAAAATAAAAGAGGTCCTAAAACCGAACCTTGGGGAACACCAGCTTTAGGATTTTGTTCACGTGATGACTGGCCTTTAATGACGACTGATTGTTTTCTATTGTGAAGGTAGTCTTGGAGAAGTTTTAAAAGATTGCCAGAAATGCCAATAGAATTAAGCTTATAAACCAGACCTTTTAACCAGATTTTGTCGAATGCGGAACTTATGTCAAAAAATATCATTTTTATTTCATTTCCAATATCTAATGTTTTTAAAATGTCGTCGTATATGTTTATTAATTGGAAAACAGTAGCATCTTTCTTTATAAAACCGGACTGAAATTTGGATAATATATTGTTTTTGGATAAAAAATTATAAATATGATTATATATTAGTCTTTCAAAAACTTTACCAAGTGAACTTATTAAAGAAATTGGACGATAATTAGAACAAATACAAGGGTCGTTTTTCTTGTACAAAGGAATCACGTTTGAACATTTCCATTGTTTGGGGAAAACACATAAGTTTTGACAAATGTTAAAAAGTTTTGATAATGGTAAGGATAAACCGTTAGAACACAGTTTTAGTATATTGTTATTAATATTATCTGAACCGTTAGCTTTGCTCGTATCAAGGGAATTTAAAATCAGTTTAACATCATGTGAGGTGTATACTGGTTGATCAATTTGAAAGTCATTAAAGACAATGGGAGGTAATTCGTCATCATCGTTTTCGACCTGTGCTTGACTAGTAAAATATGAGTTAAAAATTTCGGATTTATCGTGGTCAGAGCAATATACAACACCATCATGTACAACCGAGGGAATATCTTTTGTTGAATTACCTTTCTTGGATAAGACTTTTCCTAACAATTTCCACCAATTACGGTCTTTAAAAGTATTAGTATTAATTTTATCATCAAGTTTTAAATAATATTCCTTTTTAATTCTTCTGATTTCTAAAATGACAAAATTTCTATATTTTCTAAATTCTAGCCAATGACATGAAAGATTAGAAGTTTTAGCTTTTTTATGAATTTTGTTTCGTTTTCGAATTAATTTGCGGAGGTAACCATTCATCCATTCGACATCACGTGGTCTTATTAAAACAAATAAACAAATACAAATAATTCAATTCCATCTAAAATTTTATTTGAAATCTGATTTGCGCATTTATTTGCATCCGTTGTATCTAATATATCATCCCATTTTTGATTTAAAAAGTAAGTATTAAGTTCAGCTGGGTTAAAATCATTATAATTGAAAATTGTTCTATGAAATGGTTTAGTGCTAAGTTTGGGATAAACAACTTTTAATTTAATAGGACAGTGGTCACTGATTGTACATGGTAATATCTCCATAGATTCTATAAAATCAGGGCAGTTTACAATTGCAACATCTAATAAAGTAGCTGTGGTATCGGTAATTCGGGTAGGACTGTTAATAATTTGACGAAGATTTAAACGATTTAAAAAATTGTGTAAAGTACTACCACGAGCGTCTAAAGAATTTACGTTAAAATCACCGAGAATAATAGTATTTCTATTCAAATCAATAGCGGCATCTAGACTGTCTTCAATTAAATCCCAATATGACTGATTTGCATGCGGTGGCCTGTAAAACACCCCAATGAGGTACCTTACCTTGTTATGAATTAATTCACACCAGACAGCTTCAAGACCTAAAATTGTGAGATCTGGTCTCTCTTTTAAATAAATAGTTTTACGTATATATATAGCAACACCCCCACCCATCCCCGTAGACCTGTTTTGTAGTATCGGTGCATGATAACCAGGAAGTATTAACGAGTCTTTGTCTGTGTCTGTGGTCAACCAGGTTTCTGAGAAGGATAACACGTCAATATCTAAGTATTCTGCTTTAATCAGATCAAGAGCGGGTGAGAGGGAACGGACGTTAAGATGGAGTATACTCAGGGATGTAGGGCCAGGATTTTGTTATATGTCACCACAAAGTAATAACAGGAAACAAAGAGAGTGCAAATCAAAGAGGAGAATCTGAGGAAATTGGAAAAGATAGCTTGTCGCATGCTGAACAAAGACGAAGGATAAAAAATCAAAATATATCCGATATATACCCTCGTTTAAACTACTGGTCTGTAATACGCCGGTGCCAAATAATTTCGTGCATTATACCAATGAATAGATTCGACTTGAAAGTGAAGATATCTGTAATAGAGAAGCTGCAATGGACAAATATAATTATTAATATATGAAATTGAGGTAGAACATAAAGAGAACAAAAACAAGAAACGAATTTACAACATAATATATACAATAAACACCTTGTCATCATCTTTGCACTGACAGGTGTAAGAAGTGACAAAATGGTGGTAGAGGATCTTTATTAAAGGGAGTAATGATAAGTCCACGGGTTCTGCAATATATAACACGCTATGTGACCCAGTAAACGGACTGATCAGCCGTTAGGAATGTTGTTGTTTTAACGGGACATACAACTATATAAAGATAACAACACGGATAATAACTAGGGTTTACAAATCATCTTGCTGGAATCGAACGTTTGTTCGACATATACCTGTTTGATAAGTATATGGAAGTACTATATTTTGCAGTGCTACTGTGGGGACAGATTGACAAATGAATCATTTGGGAAAACAGTTTGGGCTGGTGCAGGTAAGGGTGTCATTTGCGGGCGCAACACAAGTTTTAGTCTTGTGCTGTCGAACAGTTTTTCGTAATCTTTATGAGTACGAATGAGTTCAGTTTTACCATTTTTTGTTTTTACAAAGATTATACCATCTCTGGTCCAAGTTTTGTCACATTTTTCTTCTCGACACAAGCGCCTTACTTTGAAGGCCAGTTCAGAGCGCACTTTAATCAAGTCATCATTAATCGATATGTTATGGCACTTTAACACTTGGTCAGCATTGGAATTCCTTATGTTTCTAAGTTTCTTAGCATTAGTTACATAGTCTAGTTTTGTGTAGTAACCACGGAAGCGTACGATGATAGGTCTTGGTTTAGTTTCACTATTATATTTGGCAGGATCACCGACACGGTGGCTACGGTTTATATCGTTCCTAGTGATATGGACACCTATTTGTTGACCGACTTTAATGACTAAGTTGTCTGTTGACTCCCCTTGTTTCTCGATTATGCCATGAATCCGAATCCCTTCCCTTCTACCGTATTGTTCTAGCTAGTCTAGGCGGTCGTAGACATCAATCAACTCGTTACTTTGAGATTCTACTTTGGCTTCAAGTTATACGACTTTCTCCTCCAGGGATTTGACATGTTCGGTTATGCCCCGGTTTCACATAGACGAATTTTTGAAAACTTCGTAAAGATAGAAGTCGGCTATGTCGGGTGGGTCGGAAGCAAAATCGGGCCAAAAGTGATCCTCTTCCGATACTTCCGACAACGCTTAAGATCAACAGCCGACTAACAGCCGACCAATAGCCGACTAAAATTTGGCTCTTACGACCACCGTTCAGACATTTCATACTGCCGTTACGACATAAACAAATTAGAAGCGAATTTTACCCGACTAAAACGAATTCGTTACGACTGTCCTAAAGACAAACCCAACTGTTATCGAATGATGTAACGACATATACGAATGCCCTTACGACACATACGAATGCCCTTACAACTGATCCGAATGCCCTACAACTGATCCGAATTTGTTCTGGTCGTATATATATGGAGCCGACATAATCATTCTACTGCAAGTTGTCCAACACTGCACATCTTCATATCTATGATGGATGACAACAGATACTGACGACTTCAACTTGTTGGGGCTACCCTACTGCTTGATGACGATTTGAACGAGGCTATCGATGATCTTTGGGCTGTTTAATTACAGCATGTTTAAGATGGTGTTCCTGGTAAAAGAAGACACAAGAGGCCGAACACCTTTACGATTGTTCAGACTATGCTTACGAACGCTCAGAATGCTCTTACGACCGCAAAAAAGCCCTTCAGACCAACAGCCGACCATTAGCCGACTTGTTTCCGACTAATTTTTAATTCGGACGTTTCGGAAGCTTCTTACAACTGTTTTGAACATTTCAAAACAGTTGTAAGGAGCTTCCGACACGTCCGAATTTCTTCCGCATTTTTGCTTCGTCTTGCGAACTCCCCGACCTCTTACGAAAGTCTTCCGACTACCAAAATTCGGATGAAATTCGTAACAAATTCGTCTATGTGAAACCGGGGCATTAGCTGTGAACCAACAAGATTCGCTACTGCATTGGCTATTGTCATAACCACTGTCTTATCTTTCAGGGCCTGTACAATTTGTTCTGCTAAATTTGAGTCGCTCGTATTTTCACACATATTGTCTGCGTCGTCGTATGAGTGATCTGATTCAATAGATGCAAAATTGTCTCTGAATTTTTTGACACTTGAATCCTCAGGAGAAGAACTGGATAGGAAACGTTTGAGATTTTCCATCAAATCTGATATTGAATGTTTGTAAAGTATTCAAAGTTAGTTCATTACTTACGCCAATATTAGACGAATAGTTGAAGCAAGATGGTGTATCAAAATGAATAACCTGAAGAAGTTCATTACACGTAGTTTGTTTTGTTACTTGATGTCACTATGAAGACTACTCACTTGAAAATATATAAATATTTTTGTATTGTCCTTCAAATATCCCAAATTTGCAGATAATGCACTATATCCAGATGTATTTTACACTTTTAAACTGGTTTACTGGTTACTGGCTGTTTATAAAAGCAACTACCACCATTTTAGAACAAAACAAAATCAGAGCTCAGTTGACTGCGACTTGCTGTCAGACGCCATCTTGTTACATCTTATACATGTATAGTCTATCTAATTTATATAAACAATGTTACATAAATCTATATAGCCAAGATTGCATATAATAAGCACAATTTAATGTAGATTTATGATAAAACATTGATTGAACATAACCAATATTGAATTGAACATAAAAAATAACTCATCTGATATGAATATCTGAACACAATTTACATCCAAAATTAATGGGGATGTTCTCATTATACAGGGCGATGGAGAATTGCAGGTTTCTGTTATTGACTGGTTGGTTACTCATGGTTAATAATGGTACGTATACACACCTTCATTTAAATCCGATTTTATGGCATAGGGTACAGCGCTACAGATGTTACCAAACATAATTTTCTTACTGGGCTATGACAGACAGTCATGAGTATTTTGAATGTACGAAATAAATGTTGAAAGTGTCCTTCGTCCTCATAAAAAGGCTAGAAAACCTCTTTCCAATCCCTTTAAATTAAATAGTTTTGTTTTATGGTTTATGATGTATTCACCCACACGAGAATATATTCA
Organism: Lottia scabra; assembly: GCA_029955415.1. Lineage (NCBI taxonomy): Eukaryota > Metazoa > Mollusca > Gastropoda > Lottiidae > Lottia > Lottia scabra. Next base: position 18,211,563 of record JARJEI010000001.1, read on the forward strand.
TTAGGCAACTTGGTTGGTTTCATAACTATACTGTATAATCTGATAAATCCAGAAAACTATCTTATACATGTATATCGGGTGTTCCAAAATAACAGATCTCTTTCAAAATTCTCACAGATTTACTTAAACTTGTCCTAGTCAGACCCTGAAAATGTGAGTCATCGAATATGAAATGTATAAGTGCTGCCCCGAACAAAATAGCATGTCAAAAATATCAGAGCAAATTACATATTTCAACCTGTGACCATCGACCATCCTGCCTTTCAGTTCCTGTTCAGTCAGTGTGTAGATCGATTCGCTAACAGCTGAGATACTTACCGTCAAACGTTTATTTTGGGACACTACTTTATATATCATAATTTCTAAAAGATATACAAATAATATCAAGCGTTTAGTTAAGCGTTTTTCAATAATAGCATGTATTTTTAAGGCAAATTACTAGTTTTATGGTTTTATTTGACCAAGTTTGAGAACTTAATTTGTTTTTTAAAAGGTGGTATCACTTTAAGCTTCTGATTAGGTATAGGTTGATGCAAATGAAATACCGACTCTCAGCTGAGGACCTAATTTAAGTAATTACAGATTAATTTTGCAGCATATTCATCGGTTTGTGTGCCTGGTTGGATGTTATACGAAAGTAATTGTTATAAAGTAGTTCATAAAAAGATATCTTGGCATGATGCTGAAGAGGTTTGTAATCAACAACACACTGGACACCTTGCTGCCATTTATACAACCCAACACCAGGCTTTTATCAAGTGTTTAATCTCAAACAGTACTGATACGTTTTGGATCGGGTTGAAACGTAAGGTAAGAATAGAATAAAGTATGCAATATTTTTTAAAGAAGTGTGCGATTAGAAAACAAATAAAAAACGAAAAAGCCCTTAAAACCGGGTATCTCATCGTGTCCAAACCACGCCCCCATTTTTCATCCTTCCATGATAAGACCATGTCAAAACCCATAGTCGAGATACGATGCTGGTATCTGCTCATGGTGATTGATTTAGGATGTAGCAACGGAACTGTAAGAAGAATCCCTTAAGCGTGTTTAGCTCCACTGTCTCAGATGGCTGAACCTGTCAGACGAATGATAACGCTTGCTGTAGCTAAGGCTAAAGGTTGTGTTCCTGCTGAATTCATGGTTATTTCATGATTTTTTGTTTCTTTAGGTTAAATGACAATCTTTATTTGCAGTCACTGTGACGATTGTGTGATGTCTGTGTGGTTCTCATGACGTCTCATCTGACGCTTTTTCATGTTCTTGTTTTTTAGTTGGTTTTGTGTATTGTTTAACAGCTAGGACAGGTGTGGCGCCAGACAGGGTATGCTTACTCTTCGAGACACCTGATACCACTTTACACCACTTTTCATTATGATATACTTACTCATATATGATTGATACAATTTCTCATGTGAAAAGTTTATAAGCTGTTACCTATGTATGTCAAAATGTCTTTTTGTATTTCGAGTTTCGTTTTGCGGTTCGGATCGTTAGTACTTGGTTTCTTTACTCAATATGTTGGATTACATGTAGAGTAAACATAAATATATAAAACCCCTTTAAATAGTAGTTAGGAAAAACACCCTTTTTTACCTATTTTTTTTTTAGCAAAATGGAAAGCTCCTCTGGTCAACCGGACTTAAATATACTTTGGATAACAGAATAAGCTGTGAGTACATTACAATTGATCATATGTTAAACCCCAATATATAGCATTATCATGTTGTAAGCATTTTTAGGGTAGTTGTAACAATGACAAAAAATTAAGACAACTAAAATAAATGATACCTCTAGATCAGATGTTGTTAAATATGTATACACCTACTTATGTTTCTTTTACAGTAAACCGAAGACATAATGATTCAGATAAATGTTATGCTATGATGTACAAAGATCAAGGAACATGGAGAGGTGTCAACTGCAGTCACCATCATAATTTTATCTGCCAGTATTCTTCTTTAGGTAAGATTGAAGTAGAATCGGTTGTGTTAACTCTACTGGAGTCCTCAGCAGAAACGGTGTAGTTGTAATGTGACACTTTTGGTTTTTAATTGTAATTATTTGGATTTGGTCCAAGATTACCCACGTTAGAATATAACGACTTAGTAATTGCAAAAATTGGCATGTTTACATCAAATCATCTTTGGGACTAAAGTGATCTTTTCTTATTCAATTTTATGATCTGGTTTCAGCTTCTTACGGTCTTGGCAGAAACTTGTGGCAGAATATTATAGGCAAAGTACTATCATCGTTAGACATTGTGGGAGCATGGTTATTATTGGATAAACCAAATCCAACACCATCTGCTTGCAGAGAATACTTTGTGAAGTCTTTACAAGTTACAGGCAATAGAAATAGTAGTAATACACCATCAAAGCAGAGCAGTCATCAAGGCGACCAAAGAGCAAGAAAACAGGTACAGCTATCAAAGAAAGAGGACAAATATTTTGGTTCCACGGAGATAATTCCACAATGGCATTACAATCCTCGAACTAAAAGACCTAAAGCAAATCTTGCTAAAGCCGCCTCCTCGTCCACCGAAACATTTATTAGCAGTCCAATCTCTGGAATTACCAGCACAATTATTTCACCCAAAGGTTCCAAAGCTACCCTGTCTACAAAAACAGCCCAAGCAACAAAATTAGTGTCTCTGTTAACAACTGATAAAGGAAGAGTATTTTCTGGATCGGGATTGAAGAAAACAACACCATCCGAAGTATCATCAATGTTGATTTTAATCACACCAAACTATACAAAAACAACCACCAACTTGCAGTCAAATGTCAAAAATCGTGATTCCAGTCCATCAATGATGCTAACATCGACACCCAGAGAGTTAATGCGATACTTCTTAACTAGTATTTCACCTCAAAATGTCACTGTCGATTTTCTGCCGCCAAGTACGACTTCTTCGCATATAACAAAGTTTTCACTAAAAATTCAGAAACGCAAAAATGAAAATCATTACAATATCACGCCTATCATAACAGCAGCTTCAAAAGATGTTAAAAATAAATCAACAGTAATCGAACAATCAACGGTTAACACTCAAGTGAAAAGAAAATTACCGACAGATATATCTCATGTAGATAAATCTACAGAAACAATGGCAACATCAGTTCCAGGAAAAAGAACAGCCACTATCATTGACGCTGGAACAAAGATATCAAGTAACAGTGTCACCATTCCGTCACATTCACCATCAACGTCACTTGGTGTGGAGTATGTATCGTCTTTGGATCTTCTCACGACTATTTCAACCAATCTGACAAAGCCAACTACGCCTTCTTCACCTAACACCATATTTTCACCAGTAAATCTGAAACACCAGAAAGGAAAACGACGTTATAACCTTACACCCATCATATCATACATCAGTCCAAACTCGACACCATGGTCGAAACACCTCCAATCACCGATCTTAACAAAGTTTAATCATATGTTCTCTAAATTGAACAATTCGAGTTACAAATTGAATGGAAATATGAGCAGAAGGATTCACACTATAATCCACAACAGATCAAGGTCAGATGCTATCATTGCCAGCATTAAGAAAAAACTGTCGGGAAAGAACTTACAGGTAGGTCTTTGAATTTTATATCATGGATCATCATGACCTTAGCAAAAATCAAATTCATGTTTTATGTTGTATTTTGATTGAATACAATGTGATTTCAAAATGTCATTGTCAGATAATTAGTCTTCATCTTTTCGCAAACCAACACTACATTCCCCTCTATTTCAAAGTATTTAAATGACATTTAGCAAGGGAAGGCACAATAATATAGACATAGCTTTAAAACAACCACTGCGGTTAAAATTTGTGCAACGTTCCGTTGAGAGAAACAAGTCGAAACGTTGCATAACATTTTAACCAGTGATTATTCTTCCATAAACTGTCTATCTTTGAATGATAATCTGTTATAATAGGAACATGTAAAGGAATTGATCAAAAAAACTTTGGGAAGACATATAAAGTATTCCACTATGAACAGTTTGAAATCAGTCGGAAATGGCTTGCCACCAATAGACTCAGAAAATGGAAAGTTTAATCCGAGATTGACTAATTTTGGTGTAAGTATTTTCAAAAAACATTTTGAATGAATGATTTAAACCAAACCAGGCCTTCTCAAATGGCGGCCCGCGACGCCCTTGAGAACGACCCCACAAGAGAAACCCTTCCGCTCAAACACTCTGCTCGCTATGCTCTGAGCTCTATTTGGCCCTTATATTATTTTCATAAAATGAATTTGTCCCTTTACAAAAATTGATTTAGAAGACCTGCTTTAAAGTGATCATTTACATATAAAAGGGGCAATTAATTTGACAAATTGTTATCGACACACCAATTCATTACAAAATTCTGGAAATAACAGTTTTTTTCTAACTTTCCGCATTAAATAATATAAGTATTATTACTATTCTAAAGTGAATTATCCAAGTAAAAAAATATCCTTATTTCTGAATTTAAAAGTTAGTATAGTCAATGTCGCATTATACATGGGTGTTCAATGAAAGTTGTTCTATTTTAAGGATTTCTTCAAGATTGTGGACTATTTTGTAAATATTTGTCATGAAGCGGAATGGAAAAAGAATGAACTGGTAGGTAATTTTTTTCAGAATCATTTTGTTAGTACAAAAATTGGTCATAGGTTACTGATTCGTACTAAAGTCTAAAGCAAAAGTCTCAGCCAAAACATAATAAAATCCAGAGCAGTAACTGTATTTAGTAATGGTTACGAGGATAAGAATGGTTTGGAATATAAGAATTATATCAATTTTCGAATTACTTTTCTGTAGGCATTCTATTAATTTTATTTTTAATTCCTTTAAGTTTTTCAAATGCCTTTGTTGTACTTAGAATGCATTAAAATAGCTAATGATAGACATACATTATTTTGACAGGAAGGAATTGTAAAGGAGATAGCAGAAAACACAGATCCTTTCCTTAAATCATCTCTATCAGGACGAACATTTGGAAGGTATACCAAAACTCTGGACTATGTTGGTAAGTTATTTACGAATAGCCAACTCGACAATATCTATCAAAAAATATTTTTAGCATGGAATTATAAACACCTGATATCCAATTCTAGAAACAACAGATTATTCAATACGATACAACTTTGATATGTACATTGAGAATCGCATTTTTAGTATTTGGCGGCCATTTTGGACGCCATCTTGGATTTCATATCCTTAGAAAGTGCCACCCTATTTTTTTTTGTAAACTTTATGTCTTACAATATAGCTTGCCAGGCAAGGTAATATACGCCCACTGGCAACTGTTATTGAAAAATAACATATTATTGAATTTGGTCAAAATTATTTAGGTTTTACAAGCTACAACGCTACATAATATACATATTTTACTTTCTAAAAATGTTCAATCGTGTTGAGTGTTTACATGTAAAAATCAATTATTAATTAGTATGAATATTTTTATATTTTACCGATTTTCAATAGGATTCATTACAGACACACCAAGTTTCGCCAAAATCCTGCCATAATTAATTGTGCCTTCTATAATAGAGTGTTTACGAGCTAAAATTTCAAGAACAATGGCCATAAAATCATAGTAAATGTTTTCATTTTGCTTATTTTTAATAGGATTCATCCTCGGGTGATTACATACTCTCACACCACACCAAGTTTCCTAAAAACCTGTCAAGAATTGTGCTTTGTATCCCAAGTTAGGAGGCTGGCACCTGATACAATTAGGCAGCTGGGTTTGAAATTTGTGTGTCCCTTCCATGCTTCTGGCCCTCATTAAGGTTTGATAGATTTTTAGTCATGTTTTGCAAGTATGGATATACAGATATATTTTTTAGTCAAGGACTGTCATTTGAATACTTGGTCAGTTTTTTTTTTAAATACTATTCTCATCTCACTCTAAGGGTCAGAGCAGGGTAGCGCATTACTGTACAAATAGTTTTAAATGTACAGACGCTCAGCTGTTTACATCGAAAGCGGAATGACTCAGCAAGGAGGAGAGCAAAGTGATACCCTGTTCTGCACTGTCTGTAGTGTGATTAAACATATTTTCATATGGTTTATGGGTTTGTAAAGTGTTTTTGAGAGGAGATATATTTAATACTATGTATCACTGTGATTTTATTGCAAAGGCATCATTCTTAATCATCACCAGAGCATACTGGTACTAGTACATTGTACCAGTGATATGATATGTATCTAAAGAACATGTTACTTTGAACATGACCATTTGTTCAAGATTAGTAAATAAACAAAACCAAGACAAAATATTTTATTCCAATGTACATTTAAAATTATCTCTGGTTTGTTATCTTTAAAGCCAACTCAATTTCAGTTCTCAATGTCATTTTAAATACCAATATCCAACCCCCCCTGCAACCCCAGCCCATACGCCTTTGAACGTTATATACCCTGAACCCCAAGCAATATTGTGACGATATATAAGTTTTACTATAATAACTGTTCCAAAGAACATTTGTTATGTAATAATTGTTCCATTTCTTATTATATAAAACAAGCCCTAACCCTAACCCAAATATTACATGATAAGAGGTCCTAAGATCATTTATTATAATAATTTTTGGTCCACAAAGAATATTTATTATACAGTCACAATATGACTTTAACGTTATATGACGTCACTTGACAATGCCCGCTTGGGTATATATCGGGTGTCGCAATAAAAACGTCCCCAACTTTGACGCAAAGTATCTCAGCTATGAAAGTCATCGAATAAAATTTTTTACAAGTACTGCCTCAAACAAAATAGCATGTCAAAAAATTCAATATCAGAGCAAACTACACATTTCAACCTGTGTCTATTGTGCTTTCACCACATCTACCACCAATATCATTCATGTTCAATCCTGAAATGCTCTCACCGATCTTATCTTAAGATATTTTCTCCCAAAAAGCAATCTTCCTGCCTTTCAGTTCCTGCTAATCCAGTTTGTTCCACTGGTGATGGTAATGACTACGGGCAGTAAGGGATTCTCTCAAGAAACAGGTGTATTGCACTTGGGTTAGAGGGACACACTGATTAAACAGTAACTGAAATGCAGGATGGTCGCTTCTCGAGTGGTAGGTGAAGGCACAAAGAACACAAATGCGATTATGTAATTTGCTATAATATGGAATTTTTTGACATGCTATTTTGTTCGAGGCAGTACTTAAACAATTTTTGTTTGATGACTTTCATATTTTCAAGGTCTAACAAGAACATGTTGAAGTGAATCTGTGAGAATTTTGAAAGAGATCGGCTCCTCAGCAGCTGAGATATTTTGCGTCAAAGTTGAGGACGTTTTTTTTGAGACACCCGATATATTAGGTATGGATTATGTCAGTGACGCCAGTACATTAATATACCAGTCTCCTATCAAGGATGGTGCATGTGGTAGACCATCAGAAATACAAAAAAAAACCAAAAAAAACAAATGAGCTATAATCAGATAGTCTGTATCACACCACTTTCATCTTTTTTTTCATCAAATCACAGCACGGTACTTGATTGAAGATAAACATGTACTTCATTTTTCTTCTGAATCCTATACTTGTATCTTCATTTTATTTCTGATTCTTTCTCAAGTCTGCTATATAGTAAGTAATCAAATTTTAAAAAATGGGTGCAAATATCAAAGTAAACAGGGTCATATACATTTCCTTTGAAGTTGTCACAGATTCAGTTAGATTCCTATCAATATTGACTATTCCCCGAATGACAACCGACAGAAACTCCAGATTTTTATTGATTACAATTCATCTCATTTTGAGCTTATAATAAAGCTGGAAACTTGTAGATTTTCTTTTTCATTCAACGTCGCAAGCCAAAACAATAGTTTTTTTTAGTCATGTTTTCGATTTTCTAATATTTGACTGAAAAAATGAAATCTTCAGAAATTTAAATATTCTTTTTTTATTCTTTTAAACTTTTTGACTGAAAATTGGTCTACAGGTGTCAAATTATCCATTATATGAAAAAATAAAGATTTTTAATTTTATTACAAATTTCTATAATTTATTTGAACCAAATTTTTTTAAATGATTCTTTCATACGATTTATTTTCATACGTGGTATTCAAATTTTACGAATAGGAAATCTGAACGTGGCAATATTTTGAGACCTATATGGTGTATATTTATCAGAAATTTAAGTAGAAGGTAATTTAGGGTGAGTAAGGTTAAGTGTTAATGGTAAATGCTGGCAATGACAAATAAAACGTTGCAGTACATAAATTTCTGATAAATATACACCATCAAGTTCAGTACGATACCAAATAAAATATTCCTGACTTCATTTTGGACATCGTAAGAAAGAATCATTTGATGAGCTAAATTTCCAAAATACTTTTGCCAAAAAAAATTGATAAATACAATTCTTCAAAAACTTCAAATAACGAAATAAGCTGACATCTGATTCAAAATTAGACTATTTCACTAAAATTTAGATAAAGGTTTTTTCAAGAAAATTATTTTTTTAAAGCCCTACAAGTTATAAATTTGTTTTCAAAAGTAAATTCCCCCTACCCTTTTCCAAAACTGTTCTTCTGAGAACTAAATATATGTCATCAGTATGAGATGAATTGTAAATAAAAAAACTGTACAAGCAATATAATTCTGTTATCGCAATACTCTTTCACAGAATGCCAAAATCGAGAGCAATAGTGGACCCTCAAAAGAAAAGTACCATCAGGTCTTTCGAAAAGAGTAAGCATAATCTGCTTCGTACAATAACGACATTGTTATTTAAGTTCACATTATATATTAAAAATGTCATGTAGGGAATAAGATATGAATTGGGAAGAGAAAATTTGGCCAGACTTCCCTTATAACCTAAAGAAGTAATTTTCTCTCTTCAAACAAAGATTTTGATGTAAGTATAAGATCACATTCACACAATTACTGAAAAGTTTAACAGGCAGCATAAAAAAAACAATAGATTCTCAGATTCAAGTGTTCCACTCACAAAGGAGTTTCTGAGGAAGACTTCAGATATGCAAGCCTCATCAGGATAGCTGGTATTATGGGGTCAAATTTACAATTAGGAAATTATGAGCTAAATAAACACCCAAGAACATTAACCATAACAAGTTAACAGTTTATATTGTATATAATTTCTTTAATAAATTTTTTACCACTAAAACTTTAACACACTAGCTGTTATCAATGTATTGCCAATGTGTTTACATTGAAAACAGACTAAATTTTACAAAATATTGATTAGAATTTCTCAATGCCCTAAATCTCAATCATTTCTATACCTTTTCTGCTCCAAATTATTCTTTTTCCCACAAAGAGTCAATAGGTACACAATTTAAATGAACCATGTCAGCTGAACACATGAAAACTTAGAATAATTTAGAAAATATCTGGCACTAGTCTAGTTTTGATCCCCCTGAAGCAAGGTATAAAATACATAATGCTATTTGATTTTGTGAAGATCTAATCTGCAACCGTAGGACTTCATGATCACACCTACTCAGAACCGCCCTACAGTAATAGTGCCCCCCACACCTACCACATGCTTGCCTTCAGTGGTCATACAGGTTGCCGTCGACGCTACCCCTATCCAATTTAGTAAAAAACAGCATCATCAATCCGATAGCCATTGCTGCAGAAGGAGAAAGCCTAATATATAAGACTTTAATCTGTCCAGTTAAAGCCAAAGTTAGCTTTTGACAACTCCCCTTATCCTAAAGAAGTTGTATTCATAAACAAAGCCCCTGTTGAACTTAGAAATACACTCATACTTGAAGTTGACTTCATGTTTAGTGACTAAATAACGTCAACATGAAATCAACCTTTATAAATCTATTGAGCTTTAAACATTCATTCTTTACGTCTTATATGATACACAGCTCATCAGATTATAGCCACAGTAGGAAATAAGACTTGAATTGGGAAGAGAAAATTTTGGACAGACTTCCCTTATAACCTAAAGAAGTCATCTTCTCTCTTCAAACAAAGGTTTTAAAATTGACTGATGAAAGTATAAAATCACATTCACACAATTAATGAAAAGTTCAACAGGCAGCATAAATAAACCCAATAGATTCTCAGATTCAAGGGTTCCACTCACAAGGAAGCTAGCCACGGCTTCTCCAAGCCACGTAATTTATGCAAATATCACACATTAGAAATGAAATGAAATGGAGTTTTAGGCCCTGTATCCATAGGCTGTTCCCTTGTGGCGTGTTCCCTGTGCCCACCCCGTATCCATAGAATTTTCCCTTGTGGCGACAAGTCCATGGGTACAACCTATGGGAACGGGTACTAATAAAACAATGGTTAAAGGTTACAAGGGAACACGCCACAAGGGAACATCCTATGGATACAGGGCCTTACGTTCCGCTTTTCATTACACATTAGAACTTTCTGCAATTACATGATTAAAAATATTTTTGTAGAATTAGACAATAAACTTTTATCGCAATAGTTTCAGGGCATCAAGAAACTCACCCACAACAAATTTAGTTCCTGACATTAAAATAATTTATAATATGACCAACAATTGCTGTCTCTATGCAAACATAAATCTATAGTCATAACTAAACTACAGTTGGAAATTATTTGCATGACAATGTTATATTTACTAAATCTTCAAAATAATGCTGGAATAACTTAAATTAACTGTCTTGAAAGTTAAACTTAAAAATTGATTTTGTGACAGGTGTGGCGCCAAGCAGGGTATGCTTACTCTTCTAGACACCTGATACCACTTTTCATTAATTGATATTCTTCCTCAAGTTCATGAGCTGCTACCAATGTATTACCAATGTGTTAACATGGATTTTGAGATTTGTTTTACAGTTGGGATCGTTAGTGCTCTGGTTTCATTATATTAAAACTTGTTGGTGTAAGAAAAAATTTAAATTTAGTATAATATATTTTCATAATCTAATTGAAAGAATGCGAAATCCATGGAAATATGAGCAATTTTCTAATAGAGATTATTATCAGCATTGGAAGCCTTAACAGAATATATTATTACTATCCGAGATATTACAAAGATAAAACACATTCACACATATTATCGTCACTCTATTATTTTATAATATCATATAGGAATTAGATTTAAATTCAAAATTTTACCAGAATGAGTATTTTTTTTACCTTTTTTCATCTTTAAGCTTTCAGTAGTTAATTCTAAAACCAAAGACTTTATGTTTAATTCAAGTTATAATCATAATAGATATGACAATTTTAATTGGGAAAAAAATAATAATGGGGAAAATAAAAATATTAAAACAAAAAAGAATTGTGAATAATATCTCAGGTAGAATATAGCACCTGGTCAGTGACTTTTGGTATATCTACCGTCTGATAAAATCCACACGGACAAAAAAAATAATTAGCATTGCCTACTATTTTGTATTAATTCTAAATATAATATGGATAATAATAATAAAAATAATGGGGATAAAAATAATAACTAATAACTAAAAAAAAAAGTGAATAGTATCTCAGGTAGAATATCGCCGTTGTCCAAATACTATTGTTATAGCAAGATTGTAGCCGCACTTGAAGTCGGATATAGAAATATCTACCGTCTGATAAAATACACTGGGACAAACCTAATCATGGCACTCCAGTCTTGATTTGATCCCTCTCAAAGAATTGATAAAATGAATAATGTCAGATCTATAAGGTTCTAATCTTTACCATAGGACACATGACACTCCTTCGAGGATCATGCAGCAAAATGGTCCCCTCGCCTACTACATGACCACTTCCAGAAGTGCACGCCGACCGTCCATCCAATTTAGCAGTTTTCTAATCTTTGCCGTAGGACACATGACACTTCTTTCGAGGATCATGCAGCAAAATGGTCCCCTCACCTACTACATGACCACTTCCAGAAGTGCACGCTAACCGACCATCCAATTTTGTAAATGGCAATACATAATTCATCCCTACAGTGAGAGGGGGTTTTCCTAAAGTAAGACAATTTGGACAACTCCCCTTATCCTAAAGAGGTTGTTTTTAAAAAGAAAACTTCCTGATGACCTCACATAACACACACGTAATTGGAATTGACTTCATGTTCAGTGACTAAAACACTACCCACATGAAATCAACCCTTATACATCTGATGAGCTTTAAAGAAATGCCAAATCTATGTTTTCATTTGTAAAGTAAACATTTGTTTATGATTCTTAAAAAGGAATAGGAAAGCTACTAAAAAAGGGAATTATCTTTGGCATTTCCCTAAAACATTAATTCTTTACATCTTATTTGATACACAGCTCATCAGATTATAGCCACAGTGGGGAATAAGACTTGAATTGGGAAGAGAAAATTTTACCAGACTTCCCTCAGAGCCTAAAGAAGTCATTTTTTTCCTCTTCAAGCAGTTGGATAGAGAGAAAGTATCAGATAGATAAAAACACATTCACACTTTACTTAGGTTCGTCAGGAAGTGAAAATAACCAATGGGTGATTCAAATTTTTACTTACTATTTTCTATTCTAAAATAGTCCTACTTTTTAACCTTAATTCATTTTCTTAATTCAGTCTAGTTTATTCTCAATCTTAATTCAGTCTACATGTACTTTATTTTCAATTTTAATTCAGTCTACTTTATTCTCAATCTTAATTCAGTCTACTTTATTCTCAATCTAATCTAGTATAACTTAATTCCTATTCTTAAATCTTAATTCAGTTTACTTTATTCTCAATCTAATCTAGTATAACTTAATTCCTATTCTTAAATCTTAATTCCGTCTACTTTATTCTCAATCTTAATTCAGCCTACTTTATTCTCAATCTTAATTCAGTCTACTTTATTCTCAATCTAATCTAGTACAACTCAATTCCAATTCTTAATTCAGTTTGCTTTATTCTCAATCTAACCTTGTACAACTTATTTCCTATTTTTAATTCAGTTTACTTTATTCTCAATCTAACTTAGTACAACTTAATTCAGTCTACTTTATTCTCAATCTTAACTAAAACAACTTTTTATGTATTTGGAATATTCCTTATTTTGATATGAATACAAAAATTTCAAAAGTTAAATTAAAGTGTACTTACCAAATAATTTTTGAGGTACAAAACAGTTTAAACATCAACCAATATTCAAAACTACCATGTTACCCCTGGCATACACCAACTACTGTATACATAACTACAAATAAAAATAAAGCAGATATTTTCAGTTGGGATGTGTATCGATTATCGAAGGCAGACTACCAATTAATAATCGAAATATTTAAATTGAGAAATCTCCTGATTTTCGTCTGTTTATGCAAGTTTTTGTACCTAAATGTTTGTTATTTATCAATATATAGTATTGAAGACAAATGCAACTGAAGTAAATGTTCAGTATTTTGTATGATCATCATGATATAATGGGTTGTGACTTGTCTGATAATTGTTTAACACTGTAAAAGATAATATTTAAAGAAAATTTGACCATGAAATTTAATCAATCATGAAATTTGATAGTCGAAATAAAAAAATTGTAGCTTTGATAGCCGATTATTTCAATTATTTGACCCAGCCCTAATTTCAGTTATTTAAAAATAACTCAAAGCTCAAAATAATTTTCTTTGCAACTGTAGCTCATATTCAGGGCTATTGATATATCGGGTGTCCCAATAAAAACGTCCCCAAGTTTGACGGTAAGTATCTCAGCTGTTGGTTAATCGATCTCTTTCAAAATTCTTACAAATTTACTTCAACATGTCCTTGCTAAACCCTAAAAAATATGAAAGTCATCGAATAAAAATTGTACAAGTACTGCCTCGAACAAAATAGCATGTCAAAAAATTCAATATCAGAGCAAACTACACATTTCAACCTGTGTCTATTGTGCTTTTACCACACCGACCACCAATATCATTCATTTTCCATCCTGAAATGCTCTCACCGATCTCATCTTAAGATATTTTCTCCCAAAAAGCAACCTTCCTGCCTTTTAGTTACTGTTCATCCAGTTTGTTCCACTGGTGATGGTAATGACTCCGCGCAGTATTTGATTCTCTTAAGAGAACTTGGGTTAGAGGGACACACTGATTAAACAAGAAATGAAACGCAGGAATGTCGCTTCTCGAGTGGTACCTTTAGATGTGATCTGAGAGAGTTTATCAGGATGGAAAATGTTGGATATGGTGGTTGTGGTGAAGGCAAAGTGGACACAGATTCAAATATGTTATTTGCTCTGATATTGAATTTTTTGACAAGCTATTTTGTTCGAGGCAGTACTCGTACAATTTTTGTTCGATGACTTTCATATTTTCAGGGATTAGCAAGGACATGTTGAAGTAAATGTTTGTAAGAATTTTGAAAGAGATCGGCTCATCTGCAGCTGCGATTCTGTTCGTCAAAGTTGGGGACGTTTTTTTTGGGACACCCGATATACTTGCCAGTCATGTCTGACAAGATTATTAGGTGTTGATTTACAAATCATATTAATGACTTCAAACTGAGGTACATTTTTAATTAAATAAACTATGAACAATTAAACTAAATGAATTTTTTTACAAAAACAGTCTTGCATCAGACCAAATTTTCAAATTGAGGCACAGGTCCAATAAAAGATCCACCCTTAAATAAAACTATAGTAGCTGAATACTTATCTTTTTCTCCAACTTTGAAATAAATAAGTCTTCAATTCTTCATCAAATGTTTTTTCCTGCTTTCATAGCAACAAGAAGTGAATCCTGGGACATCTGCTGACTGAATGAGGCTGTATACTGTTGTTGTCAACCTGACTATAACCCCTGAATTCTACTCACATACAAGCTGAGGGTAAAATATCTCAGTCTCCACAGTTTTAAAACAAAAGACTGACAATAGAGTGAACACTTTTCATCCCTTGGTCAATTCAATTCTTTATTAACCTTGAGTCACAGACTCATCAGTATAAAAATACAAAATACATAATAATATATACATAATGAATCATATATGAATACATAGTAATAAACATAAATACATTTAGGAGAGTAATGCGAAAAAATAATTAAATATATCAGAATAAATCATACAGATTACATATCATCGTTTTTTACTAGCATACATTAAAATAAATATCTTCCAAGGTTTCTTAGATCTTTTACGTTCCTGTCGAGATAATACCTTCGGATTTTTCAACCCGGTTTCCCCCTGTCAGTGATGCAGGTCGGAGGGGCTGACATGGAAAAGCGTCTAGTCGTTCGGATGGGACAATAAACCGAGGCCCCGTGTGCTATTGGCTGTGCACGTTAAAGATCCCTCGACAGTTGGAAATCGAAAATAAGAGCAGGCTAATGCCGCTGTCCTGGCAAAATTTCCCTCATTGCACACTGCATGGCGTTTGCCCGTCCTCAATTAGCCCATATAGGTGCAGAAAGTAGGACGTAAAACTCCATTCATTTCATTTCATTTCATATTCTTTCCTTTCTTGGAATCTTAGTGTATCGGCCGGTTTCTATTAATAAATTGTGCGATGATAAACGTAGTTTACTTATATATTTCAATAGAGTAAAATTTACAGGTTTTAAAAGATAACTTTGAAGTGAAAAATTGGT
The DNA here is from genome assembly GCA_029955415.1 of Lottia scabra. Lineage (NCBI taxonomy): Eukaryota > Metazoa > Mollusca > Gastropoda > Lottiidae > Lottia > Lottia scabra. The sequence continues at coordinate 18,227,069 of JARJEI010000001.1, forward strand.
AACAAAAAATTGATAATATATTCACTTCGGTGAATGACAAATATTGCTATAACAGGATTGAGTAAAATTATCATAGAGGCGTTGCCTAAAAATACTTACAGAATTAATAGTGGGATTATTCCATAAATAACTCAAACCTAGGTGATCAAGCTCATTTCTTAAATTACAAATCCACACATCGTTATTAATGATCATATTTTGCAAGCAACATTTTAACAGTTCATTGTCGGATTTCAACAATTTAGTATAATACTTAAAAATCTTAACTTTTCTGATTGTATAAAGCGAATATCTACCTACTTCATATAGTAACATATCATGATTTGTAGTTCGTTTAACATTAAGAATCATTTTAAGAAAATAAAAATGTAGTTTCTCTATGTCGGGTCCCTTATGAAACCCCCATATTTCAGCCCCGTAGTTTAATATACTACCTACATAACAATCAAAAACATTAATACAGGTTTTGATATTAAAACAATTTTCTCTACATGTCTTTAAAACAGGAAATAAGGCTTTTCTTCCTTGATTTGCTAGGTTTGCTTGTGCTAATGTAAATTTGCCATTAAAATTCAAATCAAGTCCAAGATAATTGAAATTATTTACAACCTCCAATCTATGACCATTAAAATGCCAATTTTCAATTGCTGAAATTTTGCCACCATTGCGGAACATCATTCAATGTGAGATCCCACTTTTTGGTATAACTCTCCAAAGAGATTAACAGATCTTGGAGTCCCTCAGCAGATTCTGAAAACAAAGCCTTATCATCTGCATACATCAATAAAGATAGCTTGCCAGGCAAGGTAATATACGCCCACTGGAAGCTTTGTTTGAAAAATAACATTTGGCAGAAAACAGCAACCATCAAATATTCAACATGTAGTCAGAGGCCTATATTTCGTTCAGAACTTAAATTAGGTGTCGTCCAAACAATTTTTTTCACGATTTCATTAAGGGTTAAGCATTCATCAAGTTTAGTCAAAATCCTTCTCTGTTATGAGCTAAAAACTAAAACCTATTTTATACAAGAAGGGCAATAAGTCATATAAAATATTTTTTGATTTTCGATAGGGTTTATCGTGCGATAATAAACTATTTCAATAGGTTTCATTAAAATCTAATTGTAAAAGAATTGTGCCTTCTAGAGTATTTACAACCTAAAAATCAACATGTTTTAAAGAACAAGGTCAATAATTCATATTAAATTATGAATCGGGTGATAATAAAAAATTTCAGTAGGTTTTGTCAAAATCCATAAAGAATTGTGACTTGTAGAGTGTTAACAAGCTAAAAATCGAAAGCATTATAAAGAACAAGCGCAATATTTCATATTAAATATTTTACGATTCTCTTGATTTTCATTAGGGTTCATCCTTGAGTGACGATAAACAATTTCAGCAAGTTTCATCAAAATCCGTAAAGAATTGTGACTTGTAGTGTTAACAAGCTAAAAATCGAACGCGTTTTAAAGAACAAGGGCAATAATTCATATTAAATATTTTTCGATTCTTTTTATTTTCAATAGGGTTCATCCTTGGGTTATAATAAACAATTTCAGCAAGTTCCATCAAAATCCGTAAAGAATTGTGACTTGTAGAGTGTTAACAAGCTAAAAATCGAACGCGTTTTAAAGAACAAGGGCAATAATTCAAATTAAATATTTTACGATTCTTTTGATTTTCAATAGGGTTCATCCTTGAGTGATAATAAACAATTTCAGCAAGTTTCATCAACATCCGTAAAGAATTGTGACTTGTAGAGTGTTAACAAGCTAAAAATCGAACGCGTTTTAAAGAACAAGGGCAATAATTCAAGTTAAATATTTTACGATTCTTTTGATTTTCAATAGGTTTCATCCTTGAGTGATAATAAACAATTTCAGTAAGTTTCATCAAAATCCGTAAAGAATTGTAACTTGTAGAGTGTTAACAAGCTAAAAATCAAACGCGTTTTAAAGAACAAGGGCAATAATTCATATTAAATATTTTTCGATTCTTTTGATTTTCAATAGGGTTCATCCTTGAGTGACGATAAACAATTTCAGCAAGTTTCTTCCAAATCCGTAAAGAATTGTGACCTGTAGAGTGTTAACAAGCTCAAAATCGAACGCGTTTTAAAGAACAAGGGCAATAATTCATATCAAATATGTTGCGATTCTTTTGATTTTCAATAGGGTTCATCCTTGGGTGATAATAAACAATTTCAGCAAGTTTCGTTAAAATCCGTAAAGAATTGTGACCTGTAGAGTGTTAACAAGCAATTGTGGACGGACGGACCGACGGACCGACGGACGGACGGACGGACCGACGGACATGGGTGACGGCAATATACGCTCCACATTTCATGTGGGCGTATAAAAATAAGTTAAAATATGATAAAGTTAATGCAGTACAATTTGAATCATTGAAATGATCTTCTATGTCATTCACATAAAGGGAGAATAGCAGGGGAGATAGTATTTCTCCTTGAAATAAACCAGTGGAGCACGAAAATAATTCTGACAAACATCCATTTAATTTTACACAACACTTAACTTTACTATATAATGAACGGATTAATGTTAGGATTTTTCCATCTATTCCACATTTAAGAAGTTTATACCACAAGAATGATCTATTAATTAAAACAAAGCATTTACTATAATCAACAAAGCAAGATTTTAATGTTCTATTAATAAGGGCCTGTAGTATGAAAATAGCATCGGTAGTGCCAAGGTTTTTTCTGAAACCAAATTGCGTTGTAGGTTTATAACAAACATCAAAAGTTAAAAGTCTACTATTCAAAATGGATGTAAATAATTTACCCATACAGCTAACAATAGTAATACCTCTATAGCAATCTGGATTATGTATATCTCCCTTCTTAAACACTGGCACTATATTTCCAATACACCACGCTGAAGGATAATACCCAGATTCTAAGATACTATTAAATATATGTAATAAGCAGGGGCGGATCCAGCATCAAAGTTTGGGGAGGGCCATGTGCAGGGGCTGATCCATGATCGAAAGGGGGTTGTTTAATTAAAGCTTTGCCGAGCGCAGCGATGCAAAAAAAATTTTGACCTTTTTTTTGGCTTAAAAACATAGGATTTTCCCTTTTTATTCGCCGAAATTTCCACCTGACATGTAATATGATGCGTTTCACGATGTGAAATCTTACCGTTTGGGGGGGGGGGGCATGGCCCCCCCGGCCCCCCCCCCCTGGATCCGCGCCTGGTAATAAGCAAGGCATTAATTCATCCATACAGTAAATAAACAGCTCATTTAAAATATTATCTGACCCACTGGACTTATTTAATTTAAGTTTTTGGACAGCTTTATGAACCTCGCTGGACGTTATAGGATAATCAAGTTCTTCGTTATAATGATTCTTAAAACAGTCATCAAAAGAGTTAATGTAGTCATTAATTATAGGGTTACTTTCTACTGTGAAGGACGATAGGTTTGAAAAATGTTCGTACATGTCTTCCAGGGCACATTGAAGTTTTCTTCTTTTTGTTAAATAACTTGTGGAATTTTTTGGGGTTTTGCATTCTTAATTAGTCTAACATATTGCCTTGATGACTTAAGTAATTGTATTTTAACTTCATTTCAAGTTTTTTATAGCTTTGTCATAGTTTTAATCTTTTATCAAGGATCAAATTGGTAATCAAGACTAGATTCCATTCTTTACAATTAGTATTGAGCTACAGCACTAAAAAATTTAGTAGGTTAAAGGTGCACTATCATATAAAAATTTGTTTTAAACTTTCTTCTCCTTGGGTTTTGATTTTTGGTCTAGTTTTAGTTTGGTTAAAGATCAAATTGGTAATAAACATAAGATTAAATTGCTTCAGTATCAATAAAGTGATTTAAAGGGCATCAAGAAAAAGTTTCCAAATCTTCTCTTTATGTATTCAATCTCTGATAAAAGATTTAATTTTAAAGTTTAAGATAGCTTGCCAGCTTTGGCAGCTTGGTTTGAAAAAGTACATTTGGCAGAAAACAGCAACCATAACAACCATGAAATATTCAACCTGTAGTCATAAACATACATTTCATTCAGAACTCATTCATCAAGTTTAGCCTTGTAGAGTGTTTCTTTTAGCTAAAAAATGAACGTATTTGGAAGAAGAAGGACAATAATTCATATGAAATATTTTTTGATTCTTGTGATTTTATATAGGGTTCATCCTTGGGTGATAATAAACTATTTCAGCAAGTTTCGTCAAAATTCATAAGAATTGTGACTTGTAGAGTGTTAACGAGCTAAAAATCAAACGTGTTTTAAAGAACAAGGGCAATAATTCATATTAAATATTTTCGATTCTATTGATTTTAAATAAGGTTCATCCTTGGGTGATAAAAAACAATTTCAGCAAGTTTCGTCAAAATCCGTAAAGAATTGTGACTTGTAGAGTGTTAACAAGCTAAAAATCAAACGTGTTTTAAAAAACAGGGACAATAATTCATATTAAATATTTTCCGATTCTTTCGATTTTAAATAGGGTTCATCCTTGGGTGATAATAAACAATTTCAGCAAGTTTCGTCAAAATCCATAAAGAATTGTGACTTGTAGAGCGTTAACGAGCTAAAAATCAAACGTGTTTTAAAGAACAAGGGCAATAATTCATATTAAATATTTTCTGATTCTTTTGATTTTAAATAGGGTTCATCCTTGGGTATAATAAACAATTTCAGCAAGTTTCGTCAAAATCCGTAAAGAATTGTGACTTGTAGAGTGTTAACGAGCTAAAAATCGAATGCGTTTTAAAGAACAAGGGCAATAATTCATATCAAATATTTTTCGTTTCTTTTGATTTTAAATAGGGTTCATCCTTGGGTGATAATAAACAATTTCAGCAAGTTTCGTCAAAATTCATAAGAATTGTGACTTGTAGAGTGTTAACGAGCTAAAAATCAAACGCGTTTTAAAGAACAAGGAGGGCAATAATTTATATTAAATATTTTCCGATTCTTTTGATTTTAAACATGGGTGACGGCAATATACGCTCCACATTTTCATGTGCGCGATTCCAGTAGTCGGTTTATGAGTTATTGCCCTTGATTTAGTGAAAAAAACGTTAAAATTGACTTGTGTAGGCGATAGAAGCTAGAGATTTTATCTATTTGAATGAAATGATTGAATGGTATGATTATTCATCTTGATAATATCTCAGATGAGTTCGAAAATGGCAGAATTCCAGTCGTCGGTTTATGAGTTATTTCCCTTGACTTAGTGAAATATGTTAAAATGAATTTGTGTATGTGATAAGGGCTAGAGTTTTCATTCGATTTGAATGAAACTTGATATGTATATATTCATCTTGATAATAACTCAGATAAATTTGAGAATCATGCGATTCCGGTTGTTGGTTTATGAGTTATCGCCCTTGACTTAAGGAAAAAGCATTAAAATGAACTTGTGTAGGCGATAGAGGCTAGAGTTTTCATTCAATTTCATTCATCTAAATATCAGCTCAGATAAGTGCGATGATGGTGCAATCAACTTGGAATATTTAAATTTGCTGAAGTGGGTGTATGTTACCTTGCCTGGCAAGCTATTTTTGCTTTTATCAAAAAAAAACCCACGAAATTATTAATATGCCCACACTTAAAGGGCCATGTTCACTAACTGTTCATCAAAAAAACGTTTACTCTCAGAACCTGGATTTGTTTTTTTGGCTAATCTAATGTGTAATAATGTTCCAAACTCTCTCTAAAAAAATTTAGCCTTCAAATCCCCGTGTATCCATAAATATCAGCTTTCGAAAGTAAAAAATACGACTCGTCGTTTAGTAAGACTATGACTTACATAGGAAACATACAGAAAATGAAAGATAACTGTTAAGGTAGGGGTATATAATTGAAGGGATTGTGCGATTTTTGGTAAATCTGAAGGCTATTTACATAAATTCAATGTCCAAATCGATCTTCGAAAATGCTGAACATTCCCCCTTTTTAATAATTATAATAATTATGATTGTTTTTCTGAAGCTGATATAAATTATTTTTGTTATTCCATCAGATATTGAAGTAATGCATGTTGGAGTGTCACATGTTGGAAACGTTAACTGTCATGGTAAAAATGGTAAATGGAAAGTTAGTAAATTAAAATTATTGTCCAAGACAAAGATAAATGGTAAATGTTTTTTTAAATAATACATACGAAATTGCTTGACTAGAAATCACTTAAAAGAGTTGATCTGCATAGATAGCTTCCGGTATAGATCGCTTTCGTCTGGGTAGAATTTGAAAATAAGTGTAACCTAAAAGAAGCTATTCTGATCTTCGTCGGTTTTCGAAAACCATAATCTGTTACAGAGTGCCAGCGTAACTTTTACGGAGACGGTTTTTTAAGCAGCCACAAAGATTATATATTTTGTTTAGACATTCAATAAGAGCTATCAACAATTTATTTATTTTGTCTTGTAGAAACCATTTCTATTTCGATGATTTTGTTAAATACACCAGCAATTTCAATAAACAGTACTAACAAGTAAGAACACTTATAATGAACTTTTAAAATATATTCATAGTGTGTTAGCGTAGAATAATCGAATCAGTAAAACAAATAAGGTTATACATGCAGACCTATTTCAGCGAAATTTCTTTCAGCACTTTGTGACCAGAACATCGGCACAATTTTACGTGACTTTAAAGGGGTGATGCTGAGCCATATTTTGTACCCATATAATAGTAACGAAAGATTAAAGAATTGCTACCTCTTAAAATGATCACAAAACCAAAATTCTCAACCTTGGTCAATAAGAGAATACATTCTTCAAGTGAACTTCAAGTGTCATAACTGTAGGCTACAGTTGTAGTAAAATAAGGTTTGTATCCTCAAACTGGCATTATTTGAAGCAAAGAAATTGACCTCTATAGATTAGAAAAAAAACCCTATATATTACTGAAAATTGGGAGGAAGGATTAAGTGACACGCCCCTGTTCGTACAAAAACGAATAATCACATCACATCTATCAGAAACTCCGACAGTTTTATTTACTTTACAGAAATGGTGATGGATCAGCGTTCTTAGTCAGTCCTTTATTATCAATAGTGGCGTTTGGTAATCAACAGATACTCCAAGTATCTCATACGTTTTCTTTAAAAATCAACAGAAATATCACCAGCAATACAAATGTAAGCAGGAACGAATTTACAAAACTTATATCATTAAATCGACAGCGAGGAACATTATTTATTTAATTATCTCAATCCGAGGTTACATCGTGTCCCTAATTTTCTGGAGACGCTGAGCAGCACTAAGCTTGAATCTCAGATCAAACTTAATTGTTTCTGTTTTATTTTAGACAAACGAGACAGAGGACGAGAAAGAAGAGTACGACTTTAGTTGTGTATTCCTTGATATCGCCACAGGGTATGTACACCAAGATGCAAGATAAATGCAACGAATTGCCCTTTTTCCAATCAAGACACAATTCAAGAGAGCTACGAAAACATGTGTCAGTAGATTCATATTTTCATAAAATGATTTCACTAGCCGTTATTAATGTGTCAAATTGCAATAGTTCCTGATTTTTATCAACCTTTGATCGGCATACAAAACAATTGTGGGTACGACTTTAAAAAACTTTAAATAATTTTCTTCGACCAAGTTTTGATTGTAAAAACTTTGTGGGTGACATGGACATTTTGCAGTCTGTAAGAGGCTGTAGGTATTACTTTTGAGTAATATAAATTTTAATGTTCACTAGATTTTGGTCTGACTTTGGTTGTAAAGTTACAGAAGAAGCTATTTCACAAATATCGTGTTTCTGTAATCACACGACAAATTTTGCCATTCTAATGCAGGTCAGAGACTTCAAGGTAAATAATATAACTGATATAAATTTTAGATAATTGAAAAATTTCAACCCGATTTAAAAAGAGCTTAATATATTTCTATATATCTATCCATTTTTGAGTCATCCAATCATACCGTTTTTCAGGCATCCAATCATATCATTTCTAAGTCATCTAATCATACCATTTCCTAGTGATATAATCATACCATTTCCTAGTCATCCAATCATATAATTTCTTAGTCATCCAATCATATCATTTCATAATCACCTTATCATACTATTTCTTAGTCATCTAATCATACCATTTCTAGTCATTCAATCATACCATTTCTAGTCATCTAATCATACCATTTCTAGTCATTCAATCATTCCATTTCTTAGTCATACAATCATATCATTTCTCATTCCATTCATGCCATTTAAATGGCATGCAATTATTCCAGTTCTTAGTCAAACAATCATTCCATTTCATAAAATCTAATCATAGCCTACCATTTCTAGTCATCCACTCATACCATTTCTAGTTATTCGATCATACCATGCCATAAACATCTAATCATGCCCCTCTAGTAACCCAATCATACCATTTCCTAGTTACCTTATCATACCATTTCCTAGTCACCTTATAATACCATTTCCTAGTCACCTTATCATACCATTTCCTAATCACCTTATCATACCATTTCCTAGTCACCTTATAATACCATTTCCTAGTCGCCTAATATATCATTTCCTAGTCACCTTATCATACCATTTCCTAGTTACCTTATCATACCATTTCCTAGTCACCTTATCATACCATTTCCTAGTCACCTTATAATACCATTTCCTAGTCGCCTTATCATACCATTTCCTAGTCGCCTAATATACCATTTCCTAATCATCTTATCATACCATTTCCTAGTCACCTTATCATACCATTTCCTAGTCGCCTAATATATCATTTCCTAATCACATTATCATACCATTTCCTAATCACCTTATCATACCATTTCCTAATCACCTTATCATACCATTTCCTAGTCGCCTAAACATACCATTTCCTAGTCACCTAATCATACCATTTCCTAGTCACCTTATCATACCATTTCCTAGTCACCTTATCATACCATTTCCTAGTCACCTAATCATACCATTTCCTAGTCACCTTATCATACCATTTCCTAGTCACCTTATCATACCATTTCCTAGTCGCCTAAATATACCATGTCCTAGTCACCTAATCATACCATTTCCTAGTCACCTAATCATATCATTTCCTAGTCACCTAATCATACCATTTCCTAGTCACCTTATCATACCATTTCCTAGTCACCTAATCATACCATTTCCTAGTCATCTAATCATACCATTTCTTATTCATCCAATCATATAATTTCTAAGTCATCCATTCATACATTCTCAACTTCAGATATCTAAGCAAGAAGAATTGACACTAAGTACTATATCTTATATTGGTTGCAGTATATCTCTGATAACACAGTTTATAACTATAGCTGTCTTTACATTTATAGAGTAAGTATTCTTCTACGCTAAATAAAAGGGTTATTGTATATAAAGAAGTCAAAACGTACCATCAACCATCCAACGGTATTTCAGAAGTATTGATGTGTTAATTCTATGTTTTTAAGTCATCTAATCATACCATTTCCTAGCGATATAATCATACCATTTCCTAGTCACCTAGTCGAATTGAAATGAGAATGCAAATTTATGATTTGGAATAAAAGTAATATTCATTTTTGCAAATAATTTAATTACTGTTTATGTGTTCGGTGTTCAAGAATAATCTGAAAGGAAATAACTCTATGTATAGTAAACATTAAATGGGCTCTGAAATTTGTATTGATAAGTAATGTGTATGACAGTTATATAAGTATGGAGATCTGTTTCCAGGTACATAATTCAATCATGACACACGGAATGTCAGAGTTAATCCTCAATTCCGACAGTCAGATCATGTTGAAAATAAAAGATTATTCCGTTTTGGATGAAACTACAATTTCTTTTTCTTTCGTAACAACTAAACTTTCAATTTCGTGTTTAAATTTTCAGAATTTTGCGATGTGAAAGGACATTTGTTCACAGAAATCTTTGTTTAGCAATTGTCGGAGCTCAAATTACATTTCTTGCGGGAATAAAGGCAGTAAAACATAAGGTAAGATCATTGTCAGAGTCGGTGCCATGCAGTTAATACCGATATATCTTTTCTTATACCCGATATTGACCAAGCTGCACTTTAAAATATAAAGTTCTAAATTCTAGTTCTGAATTGCATGGCGCCTATTTTTTTTATAAATTGAAATATTAACTATTAAAGGAATACAACCTTTTAGACTGAAGAAAACATCTAAATGTTCAAACTTTGTAAATAAACGTATTTAATCACCAGGGGGCTTACCTGGCGACATAACTATAAAACGGAATACATAGATAATCTGATAAATTCAGAAAATTATGTTTATATACAATAATTGAAAAACCCTTAATCAATATATTAAGCGTTTTTTGATTATAACCTGTAATTGTATGGAAATTTGCATAATTTTTTTTATATTCTGTGTGTATGCTTTGGACACCGTTGATGAATATATTCTCTTATTGACCAAGTTTGAGAACTTTATTTTTTTGTTCATTCTAAGATGTGGTATCGCTTTAATATAATATTATATTTTAGTCCAAATATAGGTCATCTTCACATGAAGTGTATTTATTTCATATTGAAAATTTAATCTTGTATTTTCATGGACCCGAAGGCATGCACTTGACAAACTCATTTTGAATATTTGTGACTTGAAAGAAAAAATTCAATTCAGACCTCAATTTGGTCAGAGAGTAGGCTAGTGCTTCACAGCTAGAAACTTAGTCAAAATTTTCAGACAAGACTTTGGATATATTTGTCTAAATGTTGGTTAGTTATAGTTTTCATTGCAGTGCGTTCGATTCTCGAACGCACTGCATTGTTTTGCAATTGACTATTTTTTTTTTTTTTTTTTTGTCTATTTCTGGTCACGCTCCCCAGCCAAAACTGCACATACCACACATAACTTGACATCATTTCCTGCGATGATTAACTGCTCGTTGTTGCTTAAATGTAAAATGGCGCATTTTTGCCTGACCGGAAATGACGTATATTAAAAAGTTGTATTTCAGGGTTTTTCCATTTTCAACTCATTTTTCCAACAGATTGTGATCGGTCTTTTTTGGTTCATTTGTTTAACCCAATAGCTACAAATTGCAATTTTGAAAAATTCATATTTTGACTTTTGTAGCAGACTTTTGGAGCACTTTTTAAAGGATTTTTTTTAACTTTTGCAATTTTATTTCGATCGATCTGAAACCTTCCAATAACATAGACATATGAATTTCCAAAGAAATCAATTTTCAAAGTTTCGATATCACTTCCGGTTTTGACGTCATTTCCTTCTAAACTTTCAATTTCAACTTCCGGAATATTGAAGATATTTGAAAAATTTTTTTTGTGTAATCATAGATTTGGTCATACATAAAAAATAAAATGATGAAATTTTATCCAGGTGCAAGGGATCAGCCGCCATCTTGAACTGACCTATGTTTCTTAAAATTTTAATTCAGAACCGAGGGTTAATCGGATTTTTTTAATTTTGAAATCTACGACTTCTGCAGTCGATTGCAAAAAAAATGTAGGTTGTAGATTTTTGAATTTCGATTTCAATTTCTTTATATTTCCGGAACAAGAATTTCAGTAATGACAGAAACTTTCAAGGCTCATATCTAGTGACCTTGACCTTTGATGACCTCTTGACCTGTAAAAAAATTATTGCCCTTGACGAGATCTATCAGATGATATATTCATTTCCGATTTCTGATGTTTACTTCCGGTTTTATCGCCATTTGAAAATTGCAATTTTTAACTTTAAAGAGCTCTGTCACGTGACCTAATTTACATACGTCACAAATTCTATTTCATTTTTACTATGCTAAATGTGCTCTTTCAAATGATATATAACACAATATATTTGAATCAAAATTGCGCTTTTTAAAACTTGCAAATTTTGTGCCAAAGTTCATTGTAACTGTGCGTGTTTAATGGAAATTTGACTTTCATCGATCTGAAAACTTACAAGTAGATAGACAATTTGATAATGATATCACTTCCGGTTTTGACGTCATTTGTTTATAAACTTGAAATTTTAATTTATGGAGTTATTTTGGATTTTTTTTTTGTTTTTTGGATTATGTTAGAAATGGTCATCATAAAAGATATAAATGATAAAATCCGACCCGGAAGTACTATGTCAGGTGCTATGTTGTTGTGACTAATAAAACTCAAAATGGGACTTTAGGTGATAATCGGATTTGCATAATATCGGTGTGTATGAAATCCTTAGTCGACGGCCAACAACCTTATGACAACTGATTTTTTAATTTCGATTTCTATATAGTTTTGGAACAAGAACTTTAGTAATGACCGAAACTTTCAAGACTTCAATCTCTACATTTATTAGTTGAAGTGACTAGTAAGCATTTAACCTTCATTTAAGTGTTACACACCTCAATAATATCGATCTATGCTACTATATCTGATAATATGCGAGAGTCTTCGTTGTAGAATTACAACGTTTCTTTCCCACAGCACATCATATAATTCAAGCCCAGCTTAACAATTACAAGAAAGTTACAATTTACCATATTGTTTCCTTTAACGCTTCTCACTGGTCAATGTTTTGCATATTTAAACGCAGTTCTCTCCCTTCAACTGACAAATGTTTGTTGTCTGTATGTTTAAATTCAGTTCACTCCCTTCAACTGACAATTGCACTAACATGACTTTCTTACATAGTAACTTGCATTTTTAACGTTTTAAATTATGTAGTAAAAAAGTTTAAAAATATCTAATAATTAATGTAGTAGATAACGATCCAATGCCAAAAGAAGAAAATCTGTTCTAAAAATCTGGTTCTGTCATTTATTCAAAAAATATTGCGTGTCTAAAAACGTTGACCATTAAAATGTTTTTAAAAAAAGATAATAAAACAGATTTTTGGCTACATCTTATTAAAATGACTTTGTACGAGCTATACTGTGAACTTCAGTGTAGGGAAGTTAACAGACAATATTCTGATGTCATGAGAGTTAGCTCTTTCATATGTAGTGACAGCGGTGACTCAGTGAGGTAATCGCTTGTTTACTAACCTGAAAGCCCAGGGTAAAATCCTGGGACGATATGAATTTTCCTTCCGGTTTCACGATGTCAGTGATGCAAGTCGGTGGGACTGACATGGAAAAATCGTTTAGGCGTTCATATAGGACAATAAACCTAGGTCCCGTGTGCTATTGACTGTGCACGTTAAAGATCTCTCGACAGTTGGAAATCGAAAATAAGAGTAGGCTTATGCCGCTGTCCTGGCAAAATTTCCCTCATTGCACACTGCATGGCGTTTTCCCGTCCTCAGTTAGCCCATATAGGTTCAGAAAATTAGGACGTACAACTCCATTCATTTCATTTCTTTCATGTGTATGATATTGCACATGAAAAATATTAATAAATATTCTTTAACAATTCTACTTCCAATGATGTATAAATATGTGCATAAATAAAAACAACGACTTTTTAATCACATGACTTTTCACTACCGAACATACACCGGTTATTCCATTTGTAAATACCTAACGTGAACTGGTTATTCTACACTCCCGAATATAACCAATTTATATGCCGATGTTTATGTTCTGTAAATTTCACAGTATGGATTGAAAACGTCACTTTTCACCCACAGACGAAACTTGATGCGCACTGCCCAGTATCGTCTCACGATTCTAGTTATCATTATAATCACTAATCTCTTAACACCTAACGTTTTTAACCTCAGACTCCACCTTTAATCTAAACAAGTGCACGGTGAATGTAAGCAATTTGTCACTAACTTTCTTAACGACATTTCATTCTTTGACCAAAACTTTCATTCATGATGGGTTGAAAATTAGCATTGTCTGTTGTAGATAGCATGTTCAATGATAGCTTTAGTGTTACACTATTGTTATATGTCTGTATTTGCGTGGATGTTGGTGGAAGGATTACATCTATACAGCCGTGTTGTCAGAGTATTTGGATCGGAATTATACAGAAAGATTTATTATTCTATATTTGGCTGGGGTTAGTTGATGATTTTTATTTCGTTGCATTGGAGTAACACTGACTTGAATTAAACAAATAATTTTGATTTCATAATATTGACGTCAACAAAAGTTTTGTTTCAAATTTTTTTTTTATTTCCGGTATGTCGGAAGGCAGTGGTAGGCGGTGGGTTTCTAAAAACCATCCATTATGTGATGGTGTTTTTAAGTGTTCTTGAAGATAGTTATAGGGTTGAAACATCACTTTAACCAGCACTTGTGCTATTTTGGTATATTTCAGTATTTTATGTAAAGCCTTTTACGACATTTTTCATTTTGTCGAAAGGTTTTTTTCAACTTGCACAGCATGTTATTTGTATTACAGGGATGCCAGTATTGTTGGTTGTAATATCAGCTGCTGCTGATTGGGATGGGTATGGTACAGAGAAAGTGTAAGTGATTCGTATATTAGGACTATAGTGTATTTTGAAAGTCTCGGTTACTGAACATTTTTTTTAAAGCATCCGCATTTTGACTCAAAGTAAACTTCAAAGAAATGCGCATTATTATGCATAACGATTTTAGGGAAATAAGTTGGCCAAACGGTCTCCGTGAAAGTTACGCTGGCGCTCTGCAACATATCACGGTAATGAACGGCGGCCATTTGACCGGACTACATCAATGTTATCACGTAATCTCGTGATTCTGGTAGTTCAAGCACCAGAGACGGGTCATTCGAGGCTACAAGTATTTGTAAACAAATAACACGAAAACAAACAGATATGTATTTAAAATGATGATAAAATGCGTAAATGGTGAACAGATAGTCACTACGTAGCATTAAATGCACGAGCAGGTGTCAGAAAATTCCTCCACAGATTCTATTGCTATGAACTATATCTATGTCGCGACGTTACAAGCAAGTGGTAAAGCGTCAAAGTAAAGAGTCTCGCGCATGAAAACACAACGAAAAACACCATTCATTACCGAGACAGATTATGGTTTACGGAAACTGCCGAGGATTGCCGATTGTAAGTTGGCATGTCTTATGTTTTGAATTACTCCTTGTCCTAGAATTAAAGAATCGTGTGTGTGAGGGGGGGGGGGATTTAAAATGAACCAAGTTTAAATAACTTGCTTGCAACACTATTCCTTTGGTTGTTATTTTAACACTCGTGGTCTACAATTTTAGATGCTGGTTATCAATAAGTGAAGATACAATATGGGCATTTGTTGGCCCAGCAGTTGCTATTATTACGGTTAGTAGGACATTTCTATTGTAGTTTTATTAACCATTTGAGTGTATTTACTTCCCTTATACCGTACGTTGTATTTTAATACAATACCATATGGTTCCTCCTAGGCTTAAATTTCGTAGGAGAGTTGTGAAAATATTACGGATTAGATAAGCTAAAACATTTCAGATTCTGAGACCAAAATTATTTTGGCCGAATAGTTAGTGAACATATCCCTTTACATGTCCTCGCTACCCGCACACAAGTGTAGAAACGATATTTTGTCATATCTTGTGTCGGGACAGGGCTTTGTGTAAAATAATTTAAAGTGAACATTTTTGACAGAAAGATCGAAGTGGGATGTATTTTTAAATGCCAAGAGTTTTGAAATGAGTGGGGTGTATAATACGGTTTGATCTAATATGAAAAAAATCCTATTTTTTAGACTATATTATTCTCTATCTTTATTATCATTATTTACAGGTAAATATTGTTATATTGGTTTGTGTAACAAGAATTGTGATGACGTCAGCTAAACATGGAAAACAAGGCCAGTTTGATCAAGTTAGGTATGGACTAACCTGACAAATGTAGCCCTGTGGTCAGTTCCTCCGACGTAATAGGCTAATCTCTACACTCTGTAAGGCCAGATATACAATGTCGATCTTGGAGTTGCTTCGATCCGCTGGTTTTTGAAAATTTTTATGATGATAGAACCAGTTGGAGTTGAGTTGAACCATTTATGAACCGATCAAGCGCCGCAGTTGCGAGTCCCACAATCGAGAGTTTGGGGGTTCTCCCTGCCTAAGAAAATATTAAAAAATTACATAGATTTAGTGCATAATTAACGGATTGGAGGCTGAAGACGAGACTACTCAGATCCAAATATCATCTGATCAGGCACAGAATTCTGGGACCAGATATGACTCTTCTAGACAAGGATACGTTACAGCCGCAGTATGTCTACATTTGATTGTTAACGAAACTTGGGTCCCGATTTAACTTGATGCATACGAGAATCTATTTTATCTATAATTAGTTAGACCATCCTGTTTTAATTCAGATGAACTCCTATTTTATTAAAACGTTTGCTTTCTGAGCTACAGCTACATAATCATAGGCACATAACACGAAATTGAAAAAAATTGAAAAAGAAATAGGACGTTGTAAAAAATGTTCGCGATAATAAAATATTGTACAAGTACTGTCCCAAACAAATTTGCATGTCAAAGAATTCAATATCTGAGCAAATTACACATTTCAACCTGTGTTCATTGTACATTCACCACATCGACAATTTTCCATCCTGAGATGCTCTTATGGATCTCATCTTAAGGTATTATCTCCCAAAAAGCGACCGGCCTTTCAGTTCCTTTTCGGTCAGTTTGTGACACTGGTGACAGTATGGGATTCTCTTAAGGAACAGGTGAACTGTAAAGGGACTTACTGACTGAATAGGAACTAAAAGGCAGGATGGTCTCTTCTTGAGAGATGGTATCTTTAGATGAGATCCATGAAAGTTTATAAGGATGGAACATAGTTGATATTGCCGGTCTATGTGGTGAAGGCACAATGCACACAAGTTGAAATATATTATTCGCTCTGATATTGAATTTTTGGACATGCCATTTTGATCGGGGAAGTTCTTGTACAATTTTTTTAATCGATGGCTTGCATATTTTCAGGGTCAGGCAAGGACATGTTGAAGTAAATCTGTAAGAATTTTGAAAGAGATCGGTTCATCAGCAGCTGAGATACTATCTATCAAACTTGGGGACGTTTTCTTGTAACACCCGATATGTATAATATATTCAATATGTCTTTTACAGGGCTGGTGTTAAAGGAGCTCTGTTTCTGATACCTATATTAGGAATGACTTGGGTGTTTGGCTTGTTATCAGTTAACAGAAATCTTATTATATTTCAATATATGTTTGCTGTTTCCAACTCTTTACAGGTAAATGTTTTTAACAAAGGCTTTATGACGCAAATCACATTTATGTCAGTAGAAAAAGGAAATGGAAAACAATTATGGTTCTCACAAGACGTGCCCATCCTTGGCCAATTCTCCTTTCATTGTTTTTTTCTCAGATTATGCGTACATGTACTTACTTTAACCCGCGACCACCACTAATCAAAATGTCTGTGTGATTCTATCAATTTCAATCAAAACGTTACTTATTTATTTATTTTTTTGGGGGGGGGGGGGGGGGGGGGTGAGGGGTGTAACACCTCCACCATTATTCTGTTCATCTCGGAAGTCTTATCTTGGCCTGAAGAAGCATTATATATGGGAACATTTGTCTCATTAAACTAAAAGTGAAAGCAAAAAGTTTAGGACTTTTTATTTGTTATCCATCAACTTCAATCAACTAAGTTATAATCTGTCCCCAAATTAAACAATGAATTAATACAGGGGCTGAACGAAGTTTATTATTTACTTAGACATTTGGATCCAACATTATATATCATCATAATTGTAGTTTCTACAGAACATATAAGAATGGCGCAAGATACATATCAACTAAATATTGTCAAGTTCAACATTCGATTGATCGAATCACATTTTAGATTAGGTTTATTTTTCTATGATATTCGCTTAAATCAAATAAAATGCTATCAACGAATCAAAGTAATTTTGCCGATGACTTTCTATGTAAATTGTTTCACCACTCAGTTCAAGGAATGCGGTATTGAAGATCTAAATCCACTTCACAGAAAAATCCATGACATTTTAATCATTATTTGTTATGGTTACATTTTGTTTTGCTTTTAGGGTTTCTTTATATTCCTGTTTCATGTTGTTCTCAATTCTGAGGTAATTTAATTTAGAGTCTTTTGATTCCTATTATATGTCATAAATTTTTTTTAAAAAGACTGCCTCTAATATTTTGTGAAAAATGCCATTATTTTTATGATTTATGCATAAGGGGACGAAGCGACAAAGTCAAATTTTAGTCAATGCTGATTGGATGAAAAAGTGGGTCAGGTTCTAAAAAATAGTTGTTATCTTACAGCTGTGCTCTAAATGAATAAGTTGGTCACTTCTCAAAAGATTTTGCCAATGTTGATTGGATTATAACGTTTCTTAAGGTTCTAATAAGGTTTAAATTTTCAGTCGAGGCTCACACTTCATGTTTGTATTCTCATATCAATTCTTTGATATCTTTATCTTACAGGTCAGACAAGCTCTGACGAGACTGAGAGAAAGACGATCTTTACAAAAGGGTGATCTAAGTTCCACTTCGTCTACTTCCGGAAACACGAGTTGGGTAAGTGTCGATAAAAGAACTTTTAAAACCAATCCCGCATTTATACGTTTGACCAGTATCGTTGTTTATACGCCACACTTCGGTTAAATTGTTCAATCGGGAGAAACACGTTTGCGCACAAAATCAAAAGTTTCATTTGCGCACAGTATACATCTGCGCACAAAAAAGCTCGACATTTGCGCACAAATTATAGTCTACATTTGCGCACATCTAGATTAGATATAAAACACAACAGTTGAAAATTTAATAATTTAATATCAAAATGCTCTACTACATTATATACATTACAACACAATGACATACTGTCCATTCTTGTAGGCAAGGATTGTGTACAATTGATAAAAAAAACTTCGGGCAATACTGAAATGTTCCATCCATGATTATTTCTCCAGGTTCATCTTCGGCTTTTCTTTTGCATACTTGTCGAACTTGCTGTCTTTGAATCTTCCGTCCATCTGGTTCTTCGTGGTTATGATCTGTTCGATTTTCTAACACCATCAGCTCACTTAAATCTGTTTTGCTTGATGCTTTGCAAGTTTTCTTGACGCATCTCCATAGCTTGTACGCTTTCGATTCACGAAAAAATCTAAACTGATATCCATCGTGAATCAGGCCAGATTTACCCCTGTCGGTTGTAAACTTTTCCATCTTGGTGGTGAATTATCCTACATGACAGAGAATGGCAGGGAATCGTGTAAAATTAGATAATATAGGATTAGCATAATAGGTGATAACAGATAAGTGATAATCAACAAGGAGTCAGTTTAGTTCTTGGTTGGACTAAAATAAAATTGTCTTCCGTTATTTAATGTGATCACGAAACACCGATATAGCTGGGTGTATAGTTGTTGTGCGCAATCGTAACATAGATTAATTAGTTTCTTTTGAAAAAATGTGCGCAAATGTCGACCCAAATTCTCAGGTAATTTGTGCGCAAATGTCGACCCAATTAGTCATTTTATGCGCAAATGTCTTGCACCCGTTCAATCCTCTCTATTAATTCATTATAATCGATTTGTGATGTGGTGATACGTAGTGCAACGATCATACATGTATATTCATAAATATGTCTTGTGCTCAACGGTGTTCTCCCCTCTAAAGAGTAATGTTTAGCATTTTGAGGGTCGAATTTGGTCTAAAGGCCCGTTCACACCAAAAACGTCACGCCGAACGCGACGTCGAAAAATAACGCTCGTTCAACGCCGCGAAAATAAGATCAATGGATTATCAATAAACGGTCAGACCAGAGACGCACGTTAAGAAATGACGCGCGTTCAACGCCACGTTGTCGCCTGAAAAAACTTATGTAGATATTCTGCGCGTTTTGCGCTGCGTCTTTTCTCACTGCGCATGCTCAGTGCAAGTTGGCACGCCTCGTGTTTGAGCCACTGTTCAGAGCCATTCTCCTCAACGCAGCGTTTCACGCTGTGTGTGTGACCCCCGTCATGAGCGAAAAACGCCGCGCTTAACGCGCGTTTTTGGTGTGAACAGACCTTTAAATTTAAGTAAATAGTTTCCAGACGTACAAGAAATGCATAAAAATCAATTATCCCCTCAATTAAACCCCTCAATAAACATTTATCTTTCTGTATATGTGTTTTCTATTTAATGCATAGTCTCACTAAAGTACGAGTCGTATTTTTGACTTTCAAACGCTGATAATTATGAATATATGGGTATGTGCAGGCTTAAATTTCGATGGAGAGTTCTTAATATTAGTACCGATTAGATTAGCTAAAAAATTCCAGATTCTGAGACTTAAACTTTGTTGGTTCAACAGATGGTGAACATATCCCTTAAATTGCAAGTCTTCACCATCTTGGTTTATGTAAAGTATACGAGAATTTTTCATTACTCTGTTTTGAAAGGTTTTGATCAATTTTTCATTGATTTCTTGAATGATTTGACAACAATGGGCATGTAGGTAATGCCAAAACATGTGATTCATCCTTATTGTATTACTGTGCACCATTTCTTGAACTAACATGTTAAATCTTGTTCACATAATATGTTCAAACCCTCATACGGTAATGTATAAATAAAACCATATTCATCTATAACCACCCTATAAAACTGTTCTTTTCATGCCATATGACACGTCATTATTTACAAACCGTAAATAATGTGTTAAATTATGTATCGCGTCAAAAAGCTAATTGATAGATTAGAAATTGACTTGGGAATTGAAAAAACCGTTATTATTATTGATAATTTATAAGTTGTGATATTGAGACTCGTTGTTAAAATCTAGTGAGTATATAATATCATTGATAATAAACATCATTTCTAAAATATTATATCTTTACACACAGCATATACTACAACCAATGTAATGTACCGGGTAATGTACCGCATATCTTTGTTGATTCTATTCCTTGATATATCCATGTTTTGGCTATAGAAGAGATTTTTCATGTCCTCAATTTGTACCATTTCTGTTAACAATCAGTCTATGGTTCCAACAATTCAACTTAAACCAGAGCCTTGGTTCCCGACCAGGGGTACTTGTACCTTACAAGGGGTACCCTTGAGGCCTCTTACTCTTGGCCAATTTTAAGAAGTATGGAATGGATTAAATACCATCAACCAACAAATATCTTTTTACTTTCATGTTGACTTTTAAAGTTACTTAGGGTGGGCGAAGGGGTACCAGGAAACTGTTTCAAGAAAATAGGGGTACGAAGAGTCCAAAGGTTGGGAACAAAGGATCTAGAGGTTAATGACAAATCGCGAAGGTATTCTGTGATTCAAACATATTTCACGATTTATAACGTCATCATATACTTAGTTTAAGATGAATTTGCTGGAACCACAGATATCTGTTCGAAAACTGAAATGGTGCAAATTGATGCTATCAGTGTCCCTGATTCACATAAAAAATTTAAGTAAACCTCCTTACTGTCCTTTTAATAAACTGATGATACGGATTTTAGACTGAAAATGATAAGTTTCTTTCGACGTTTCAATGATCGAAACCTCTAAATATTATAATATACAAAGTCAGATTGCAGTCTAACAATAGTGATATTTTTCTATTTCAGAACACAAGAAATATACAAGAGAAGGCAGCCAGACGATGGTCCAGACGAGTCTCACCAGCACAGACTGGTACTTCCGGGACCACGAGTACTGTTTAATTAACAGTGAAGTAATCTTGTGAACCCATATCTTTGGTTATCGTTTAAGCAAATGTCATACAAAACTAAGGTTCTTTAAGGGAACACATTCTTAGCCTTCAAATGTGATTATAAGGCTTTGTACAAATGTTAATTAAAATTGTTGTTTACTGCGTTTGGGTGTGTAATACCCGTGTATAACATAATGTTAATTTTGACATTTATGACGGAAGCAATGATATTATTTTTATTTTTAAGATATAACAAGAAATTACTGGTACATGTTGTTGGGGCCAGTAACATTAAAATTGCCTTATATAGGCAGGAGCAGCCAACCCTAAGACCTTGAATTTTGCACCACCGCCCTTGAGAATTAGTTTTGTGCATACGATGTGATAAATGTCGAATTCCTCTTCTGAAGGAAGATGTGGTTTATAATAATGTCAGTTAAATTAAACTTTGAACCAAATTTCGTTTCGATTGGCTTTTTATATTCCGGTATAGTCTTTTAGTGGATAAAAAACCGGAATATAAAAATTTGGGTCTAATTTAAATTTAACTGTAAGAATGTAGGCCATGGTGTTGTAGGATAAAAACAAAGTTTGCAGATGTTAGTTCTTGTTTATTCAGACCTTATTTACATCATATACTTATATAATATATCTTTCATATTTTACCTTTACATTTGTTATCAAATTTATAGTCACCACACCTTGCTCTCATATAGTCTTACTGAGAGCTAAAAGTGACTTTTTTTGATTGGTAGAGAAATAACTTAAATAAAAATCTTATTAATTAGAATCTAAATATGTCTTTGTATATATAACTTTTCTGCGTTTTTAAGTTTTGACTCAAGTCATGTTTTTTCGGTGCCTTTATGGTGTAATGGTTACAAAGTGGGTATACGGTTTTGTCCCTTTAAAAAGACGTCCCATTTGTCAGACATCCCTATTAAGATTAATGTGCTGTCTGACTATTGAGGCCTCTTATTAATGGGAGGACACTTTTACAATTAAAACATGAACAATTACTATAATAGTGACGTAAAATAACTGATAATTATTTGACGACGTCTTTGGTAATATAGTATAGTATTTCAAAATCAGATCATGCCTTGGGCTTGGTAACAGGAGAATTGCACAGGTTTTAGCTCAAAAGATATAAAAATGTGGTATGCTTCTGTTTTCAGACCACCAAATAGAGGAAAAACAATATTAAATTGAATATTTTCTTCTTTGAAAACCTGGTGACATGAAATTGCGAAAATTGTTTCAACAATAAGCAATAAAGTTTCTAGTTATTATTTTACATTACACAACACCAATAACCATCACAGATCTGGTTTAAACATGTTGGTTGTTGTACTATAATAATCTCGATCAAACATACCATAAAATAAACTAAAACTGGTTCCGCTTTAATTGCTGGAAATAGAAAAAT
Source organism: Lottia scabra (assembly GCA_029955415.1). Lineage (NCBI taxonomy): Eukaryota > Metazoa > Mollusca > Gastropoda > Lottiidae > Lottia > Lottia scabra. Next base: position 18,250,024 of record JARJEI010000001.1, read on the forward strand.
GAGAGACTTAATAGATGAAAGTTAAGGACACGAAACTAAAGACACGTAATAAACTAAAACTGTCTTTTGTCTTTCATATTGTTTCGCTTCAGTCAGAGGATAAACAAAATACATTGAGGAAAAAGGCCTTGGTCTAGGCTCTCTCACCCCCCCCCCCCCCACACACACACACACCCTCACACACAGTTTCATTGCTTTCATACCTACCCCTCTACATATATCTTTGTACACTTTGTACACCTCTAGGGTGTTACGCTATTTTTAAAGGCCCCCTTAGGAGTCTTAATTGAAATCAATATTGAGATCGCTCTTTGAATTTAAAGTGAAAATACATAATTGTTTATGTAAAAACAAGTTTTATTATTGTAAAGGTTATTATATTTTTAAAAGTTATAAAAGAGACATGTCTTTGATGTCAATTATTCGATATGGTAAATATTAAAATATTGATATCTTTGTTACACAGTATTTGACAGTAGATTGTTTCATTTTCATAGTTTTTGTTATATTTTACAGTGCGACCTCTATGTTATTCCGTATTTTGTCAGTTATATTTTACAGTGCGACCTCTTTCGAATTCAGTATTTTGTCAGTTATATTTTACAGTGCGACCTCTTTGTTATTCAGTATTTTGTCAGTAGTATTTTACAGTGCGACCTCTTTGTTATTCAGTATTTTGTCAGTTATATTTTACAGTGCGACCTCTTTCGAATTCAGTATTTTGTCAGTAGTATTTTACAGTGCGACCTCTTTCGAATTCAGTATTTTGTCAGTTATATTTTACAGTGCGACCTCTTTCGAATTCAGTAGTTTGTCAGTTATATTTTACAGTGCGACCTCTTTGTTATTCAGTATTTTGTCAGTTATATTTTACAGTGCGACCTCTTTTGAATTCAGTATTTTATCGGTAGTATTTTACAGTGCTACCTTTTTGTTTTTCAGTATTTTGTCAGTTCCGTGTATATTTTACAGTGTGGCCTATTTTTTTTTTCATTTCTTCATTTTGACAGTGAAATATTAGTTATTTTAACAAAAATATTTTATAGTGAGACTCTTATTGTCTTAAGATAGTGTTACAATTAACATACTGTCTTGTTGTCTATTCTGTGTATGGGCCGCATCAATTTGGTAGTGATAATCTGGTTATAGACTTAATAAATCATGGAAAATTTACACCAATAAACGCCAATTTACCATTATTCTTATAATTAGTCTTTTTTTATGGTCAATATAGATATTCATATCATTGAAAAACCCATTGACTAATATCGGTACGGTAACAGATACTTACGCGCTATTTATCAAGTTTGTCATTTTAACGTAATAAATTACGACTATCAATTAGACAACCCGAGCATATAGTAAGCTTATTAAATATTTAGTACTGTGTTCTTTTCTACATAATAACCCACTGGGACTTGTAAACCCTACAGCTTATAAATATTATCAGGCTTATTGTATTCTTATCAAATATTTAAAAAAATATCTTTAGTAAGTTTCCTATAAAACAATTGATTCTTCGTGCTTTTCAAATAAAATAGGCTACGTTGATTTTCAATAGACACACATGCAATAAATACTGTATCATTTATAAAATTATGTTCCCCTTGAGCAAAAGCTTTCTTCTGTTTTCATGCCAATGAGTGATTCTCACTCCCAGCAACAATATTATAGCTTCCACTGCAAAATGCAGGATTTGATTGGTTGGTACATAGAAAGTTAACGTTCGCTTTAAACGAATCTGATATCGCAAACTATTATTGTTGGTATAATCGTAGTTGTTGGTAGTTGGATTGATCAAATTGGATGGTGCTTTACTGTTCGTTTGTTTATTGGAGAATTCGTATAAGATTTGGTCGGGTCGAATATCTATCGTTGAAACTCGGTCGTAATTTTGTTAACGGAAATTAAAATTTTGTCATATTTATATAATATATCATGGAAAATTGATCATATACAATCTGCAAGATGAAAAGTCTATATTTATATAAATACATATTTGTTCTGTTATTATGCTAGATTAAAACCACATTTGGCTAAATTGTTTTTATGTGCTAAAATATTGAATGTACTTTCAACAGCTTTCAGAAAATTTTTCAAAGAATGTTAAAGAAATCTGACGAGCCAAACTTGATTCTAAAGTCAAAATATCTATCTTGACTAAATTTATGATAACAGAAACCTTGACAAGAATACCAAGGCTTTTAGTAGCTATTGAACTCTTCAAAGTTCTACAACGAAGCCAAATTTTTTAAAATGCTTGACAGATTGTAATTTAAGACCATAACAGTAAACGTAAATCCAATTTAACCACCTAAGAAGATAATGGGTGGATAATATTAATACGACTATAAAAAACATCCTTGTCTTTGTTTGCCACAAGACTAAGTTGATCAATAATGATGGCATGAATTTGGCTGTTAGTCCCTTACACCGTAGTATCACATTTAAATACAAATTTAAAACAACATTTATGGACCATTAATACCATTCAATCATATCGTTGTGTGATAATGTTCTAAAAATGTGTTATTTCTTCCACTGACTTAATGAGGGGCAACTGACGAGGTTTTCAGGCTTATTTAAAGGGAATCAGTCGTCTTATTATTTAATTTCCACAGTATGGATCTACTTTCCGGGTTAACATGTTATTATTGGTGTATGACGACAGTATAGTCTGAAAGGTCTTCAATGTTTCATAAAGAAGAAACTAATCACACATTACTATATTATTTTGTATTAACAAATGAGAAAATAGATTTCTTTATTTATTGAAATGAATGTAAAATATTACATTGACTGGGTATGCGCTAATGTTCGGAACTTATTATATCATTTGATATTTGTGTTGGATTGGCCCTCGTCATCATTCTATTTCTATGTCCTACTTCTTTGTCCTTGTAATTCCAGATATAAATGTTGTCCCGCTACTAACGACACCATCGCAGAGTCTTATGGAATTTGCAATATTATCCACATAATCTGTGTTTCAGGAATATTAGGATCCATGTTAATTTTTAAGCGAAAAAGATCAGTGATGGAATACCTAGTTCTTAATATTATATCATTAAGCTATATGTTGTATCTAAAATAAAATATGATTGAATGGTGCAAAAGAAATATAAGTGTTCCCAATGCAGTCATAAACAAATTATTCAAACCAAATGATGTTTGCTTCTGACATTTTTTGTCGAAATTACAAGAAAATTATACAGCAGTTATAAGTGTTCCCAATACACGTACAAATTTTACAAAACCTTTTTTGAATCCCCGGAAAATTAGTTCGTCAGAACCAAAAGCAACGGCCTACGCTTTCCTTCCTGATGCATATGTACTGTATATCCCACACAATCTTTTCTAAAGTTTATATTTCCTAGGGCTTAATATTTTAATTACGTCTTTATCTTTTAAACACGTACAGAATTTAGGTACATATTTGTATTTTGCTATTATAGATTTTGGTCATGGAATTTACATTTCTTTATAACTGGAATTATTTTTGCCTATAGAACATTTCACATACACTTCTTTCTTTCAATTGTAGATTTAATTTAGTATTAAATACATATTAAGGTAAACCATGGTAAATAAAAATTGATAAAAAAGGAAAGATAACGTTAAGAATGAGATTGTGTGGATTAAATTGTTGATTTTTAAGATCAAATTGTGAGAAAATCTTGTTGAAAGATCAATGAAAAACAATAGAATTGGTTGGTTAATGAACATTGACTCTTGTGATTAGAAAGTCAGAGTTATATTGACTATGTAGAATTAGTCGGTAAGGTTTGAAGATGTTCAGGATCAGTTTTTAGATTACATGAACACGCTTTAATTATCATTAATCAGGAATTCTCAGCAATTTTACAATTTTCAAAATGCTGGTATTTCCGTTCTAATTCAACTTTAATTTTAGTTACAAAGTGTCAGTCGAAAAAACCTAAACCGATAGTAGATTCACAAAATACCTGATACAAATCAGAACACAAGACAATATTATGGAATATTACATACTTCTTTGGTAAAGTTAGGCACATAACATTTCAACACAATATACAATATGTGTCATCATCAGATGTAATCATCATTATAATCATCATTACATCTGATGACGACACGTGTATCTTGTGTTGAAACGTGATGTGCCTAACTTTACCAAAGAAGTATGTAATATTCCATAATATTGTCTTGTGTTTTGTAATATTATTATGTGCTCCTCGCTTCTATATGTCGTTCAAATCTTATAATACACATCAGTTTCTTATATTTCGTTTCTGGGAGCCGAAAACATTAATGATCAATCTGATTAAAACACAGTTCTAGGTGTGAGTTTTTCTGTGCTTATCTGCACTCATAATCTATGAGCTAAAAGATATCTATTAACATGAATAGATTGTTATCATATTTTATAAATAAGGTATGTATTTATTATAATAGTAGATAAGATTTCGATATACATCCCTTTTAAAGCTTTCAACCAATAATTCGAAAGTCAGAGATATTTCCACTCACTATTTCATAGCATTGATTGATCAGTTTGAGTAGGCTAATAACGTTTACCATTGTGACAGATCACGGATGTGAATAAAGAACAACGAGGAGCAGAGTAAATTCTGAATCAGTTCAGATAGTTTAGTCTGAATCTGATCATGGAATAGCCATGCAGGTACACACATTATCCCGGTAATAGATGCCTAACTTCTTTGAGTTTTCCTCCGTCCAAGTTCAATTCCAGCATGGGTCGAATTAATATCTGCGGATTTACCGGTTCCCCCTGTCAGTGATACAGGTAGAGGGACTAACATGGAAAAAGCGGCTCGTACTTCGGTTGGGACGATAAACCAAGTGTTACAGACTGTGCTTGGTAAAGATCCCTCGACAGTTAGATTCGAAAATATGAGTAGGATATTGCCGCTGTTCTGACCAAAATTCCCGCAATACACATCTTCATTAGTCCAAACAAGTGCAAACAAGTATGGGCTGAAACTTCATTTCCTTTCTATGACGTTAACCACACGCCTGCTATAATAAACATTTCTTACGTTTGCTAATGAGATAAAAAAAAAAACAATAATTACAATACCTTTCAGGTTTATAAATTATCAGCAACACCATTTAGTTTGCCCAACCAATTAGAATACAGCGTCCTCTTTTTACCTCCTCGGCAACCGCCATAATTATTACAAAATAGTCGTTTTCTTGTCATGTCCTTTCCAAATGGTTGCACCGGAACTTTTTCCAATGCTCTTTTTCCATTACCACATCCCCAATTATTACAGAAAGGCCGTTTTAGAATTCGGGCTGTATATTGCCGTCTGCGACCTCGATGGCGACCACCACATCCGGTAAAACCATTACAGAATACACGTTTAATCACGGCCTGTTTTTCTGGGCCTTCCATTTTCAGTTTAGAAAATAGTAAACTTAATAATGGAAATGGAGGTCTGGCAGGCGGGATGGAATCATATATATTATTTGACGTTGGTAAACTGTCTGTTTCTTTTAACAAATCATTTGTGTCTTCATTCTGAAATAGGTGAACATATTTTTACAGAGTTTCTTGGTGAGATCAGTCAGAAAACAGATTTTTTACGCCATACATTTTTAATATTTTTTCTGTATATGATATTTTATTCTCAAGTATACGTTAGAAGGTTATGAAGGGATTTTGAAACCTGCTTCGCCTATACTACTCCTCTCAAAGAAGCTAACTAATATTTATCTGCCGGAAAGGTAATTTCAGAACAAATAATTATATCTTTATAATATTCTAACTTGATATAAATTTCCATGTTAAAAACATAAAATTTTACGACTTAAAAATGATCTTTTCAACTTTATTTGTAAAAAAATCATCAAAGTGTTTTGATAGACTTTTATTAAACATTAAAATTTGTAATTAAAAAGGTTTGAAAAAAATACGGTTTATTTGAAAAAATCTGAAACGTGTAATTTTTATTGAAGAATAATATACTTACAGACAGACATTATTGATAAATTAATTCAGAAAAAAGCAGATATATTTTAAACTATATATTGACAGGCGACATATTCCGTTAAGACTTGAAGAAAGCCAGGATCTCATAGACTGCCAATTAGAATAGGACTTATTACATTTATTCTACAAATCAGCAGTTGTAAATAAGCGTAAAAATAGGACTGTTGTTAGTCATTAACTAAAATATAAATTTCATCAAACTAATAGGCACGCACTCCCCTTTTAAATATGTATCCAACCTCGTAGATTGATTTAAGTCAGTCCCTTCGTCAAACGTCGGGCTTTTATCATAGAGGTATTATTACAACTCTAGGGTTTTAAATTCAAATATGAATTCGAAGACATCTTTATATGTATGTAAGTTAGACAGAAACCTAACCAGAGGTCTTCAACCTCTTCATTTCTGTGACCCCTTGTTTGATGTATTACCTGACCCTGACTTCCTCAGATCGTTTTTATTTTTTTATTTTTCAGAGGTTTTCTATTTCATGTATTAAAATATAGCCTGACTGAATAGAACAGCTTGAATTTTAGTTGTCCAAAAATTTTAATTCTAAAGCTCCCTCCCAAAATTTCCAAAATTCCCCTCTTGATGGCAATTACCCTCAGGTTCAAAATCCAGCCGCCCAGCCTCAGTATCTACTCTACGTCTTCAAATCAAAGGGATTGTAAAGAGGATTTCTAAACTTTGTATGTGTATCGGGGACACTGATAGCATCAATTTGTGCCATTCAAATTTCCATTCCGACGTCTGTGGTTCTTGCAATTCCACTTAAACCAACGCGTTTTATGATGTCACTGACAGTGATCTACCGGAAGCTACTATTGATATCTATGCAGATCACTGTCAGTGACGTGACAGAAGATAAAAAAAATAGCTGTTAGGCAAGGTAACATACGCCCTCTTCAGCAAATTTGAATATTGCAAGTTGATTGCACCATCATCGCACTTATCAGAGCTGATATTTAGATGAAACAAATCGAAAGAAAACTCTAGCCTCTATCGTGTATGCCTACACAAGTTAATTTTAACGTTTTTTTCACTAAGTCAAGGGCGATAACTCATAAACAGATGACTGGAATCGCGCCATTTTCGAACTCATCCGAGATATTATCAAGATGAATACACATACCAAGTTTAATTCAAATCAGATAAAAACTCTGATCTTTATCGCGTACACAAGAAATTGTTGACGGACTGACGGACGGACCGACGGACAGGGGTGACGGCAACATACGTCCACATTTCCACGTGGGCGTATAAAAAAAGTGAGAACTTACTTCATTTAAATAAAGTGGTGAGAAGTCTTCTGATACCGTCAACACAATAAACGATGCTAATAGTAAACAGTGAAAGTGGGTGCACATCATTTTGTGGGGTCGTTGTGACCAGAATAAAAACTCCCTCTTTCTTCAGCCCCTATCTTATCTGTAATCGTGTTGTTTCTGGAAAAGAAAAATGTCCAAAACTAAACATATTGCTGATAAAAACTAAAAACAATATAGTGCAAGTTGATGTTATCAGTGTCCCCAATACACACACAAACCTCTTGACAATCTCTTTAAATACTATAAAGATTATTATTGATGTTCAAAATAACTCTAAAAAATATGAGTCAAAAAGAATCTTTAATAACTTCTGCCTTATAAAAATAACAATTTACTGTCTATAAAGTGAATTCCAAAATGCATGTGAAAAAAAAATGATTTCCTTTAATATCCGAAAGCTAAAGACCTACCGATAACTCAACAATAGCCTATACATCTATTACATAAACTTCAATCCTAATAATCCTAAAGTGTATGCTACACAATTCCCATCAGCACTGCTGTACAAAATCCTAAAGTTAACAACTTGTTGTGACTAAACTGTAAAATGGAGATGTTTTCAAATGCTCACACCAAACATGTTCTGAATGCTTTATCAATAAATTTCAATTTATGTAAAGATCGAATTGGAAGAGGTGTGGACTATAATTCATTAATCTAATCAAGCTTTGTTGAGAAATCGACGATCTATAAAGGTTTGTAAATTGGACTGGACGAGGTTGGGGCGAGTCAGCGTAGGCGTGAGATGAGTACAATATGGTGCCATACAAAATGTAATTTGAAAAGTAAAATTGCCTAATGTATGACTAAACATTTTATTGATGCCGCGTCATATTTTCTCTTGATTAACGACGGACTGAATTAGTTGGGAATTAAGACGTAGAAAATAAAATCGGTATTTTCAACAGGAACTGATATTAAATTTCTCTCATTTACATAAAAATTTATAGTTCTTTTATAACTGATGCTTTTGTAAATGACCGCAGTATGACGAAGTACAATGTGCGTCACAAATATTTCATTGCATTGATTAACGCATTAAAGGGGAATGTTCAACATTTTCGATGGTCGATTGGAGCCTATAATATGTGTAAATAGCCTCCAGAAGTACTAGAACTGCACAAAAATATCCATACGTAAACATTTATCTTTCATTTTCTGTGTATGTATTTTCTATTATAAGGCATAGTCTTACTTAACGACGATTTGTATATTTGACTTTCAAAGGCTCATAATTATGGTTACAAAGGGATTTGAAGGCTTATATTTCGAGGGAGAGTTATGAACAATATTATGGAATAGCTAAAAAATTCCAGATTCTGAGACGAAAATGTTATTGGTCGAACAGTTAGTGAACATATCCCTTTAAGCTTTCTTTGTGTGGTTTTATAGCACAGTCGGTTAGATTTCAGAGAAAGGGAGGGTCAAACCTGCAGTATAATAGATGGATATGGAAAATCCGGGAAAACATAATGTCAAGTGGTTTGATCATGGACCAGTATAGAAAGAATCCACATAGGAACCTGAACAAATATAATAATATGTTGTTTTTTTTTCTTTCTACTTTTCGGTCTATTGTATCAATAATTACAGTTGGTTACTTACAGTGATAGTTTTCAGATCCTGTGAGGCACAAAGATTGGCAAATGATTGTTTGAAAATAATTGCAATTAGAATTTTCTGTTGAAAGAGCAGTTTTTAATCGAAATAATGAAAAGAAAAAACGTATGTTCTTCCTCATTGAATTGGAAATGAAATAATTCAATGGTAAAATAAATAATAAATTGTAATTTTCTAAACGTGATTGAACTAATAAAAGACGAGAAGAATTATCTTAGTGTGGGCGAAGACAACAGAAGCAATGACATGATACTCTTTCCGGTTTTAAAAATTTTAATGTACATATAGTAAGCATCTCTCGTATACAGGTATATAATGTGTTATGAAACGTTTCATTTATCACTAATGTCCCAATCAAAAGAATGGACAGACTGGGCAAATTTTCACTGCGAACTTCGCTTTCTGTGTCCAGCTATTCGCCGACATCAAGCTTGTTGATATTACTTGCCCGAATATTCGGCAAGTGTTCTCTGTGGGAAGTCTATAAATCAAAGCCCAACGATATCACCAGACCTAGTGCCTTTTTGATCACCGTAATTTAATTTATAAGCGAGTTGCATGCGAATAGTTCGGCCGAAGTACCAGTGAATAAAATTCGCTATCTGTCCCCAGCTTTAAAAATAAAATCTCTAAATGGTTTCACCAATTTCACATAAAACAGATTCTTGTTTTAATGTTAATTCACAAGAATAAGAGCATTCATGTCTTTTATAGCTCATTATAACATAACACCTTTATAGTTTCCTAAGAGGAGCACTATTACCAGCTGATCCTTGGTCGGACTTCTTGGCATTGATATTTCTCGTATATTATCCATATTGCAACATTACATTTGAAAATATATTGAATATATTGAATAGAAACTGAAATTGATTATAAAATAGTATTGTTTCCCTTTGCGTTGCATATCAACAAATTCATGTTTGTTATTAAAACAGTCGACATATTAAAATAGATGAACTTCTCTACGGAATGTCAAGAAACACCTCATAATATTTAAGTCACTGCAGGTAAGATAAGTCTTTTTTTTTCAATTATATTGGTGACATTTTTAGTGAAACAAACGACAAACATGACGCTTCTATATAATATATAGATGTTATTTTGGTTATACTTGTAATATAGATGTTATTTTGGTTATACTTGTGATATACTAGTAGATGTTATTTTGGTTATACTTGTGATATACTAGTAGATGTTATTTTGGTTATACTTGTGATAATACTAGTAGATGTTATTTTGGTTATACTTGTGAAAGATCTTACACATAAACCTTTATCTCGTATACCACATGTTTTAACTCTCCTCACATTATTTATTCATATAATGTTTTGCCATGTAAATTTTTTAACAAGATCATAATGGAGTGTCACCTTTTCTTTGTATCGGCTCGATAATTGACTACCATTAGTAGTTTAATGTAAATATCAATGGCCGTGATGAAATGCACTATGATATATCAGACTAACTAAATATTTAATGTAAAATCTTCACTCAGAGGTTCATTGGTACGTATTTCTGTGGTAAAACACTTATCCTATATGCTAAAACCTAGCTGCCAGAATGATCCGGTGTCTGGATTCATATGAATGATTATCAAGTCGTAGTAATCTTAACACAATTCAGACTGGATTAGTATATTATATGACAAGAAGCTGACAATAAATATGTTCTGAAAATAGATTTGACCACAGACCATCTATTGAACAATTTACCAAAACCATTATCACCTAAGTTATTGCTGTCCCAATACGATCGTCCATTTTTTGCTTAAAATGTAGCTTATTACGTAGATTTATAATCTACAATAGGCCTACTTGATTTCCGAATGATTTTATTTTTGTGTTACGTTGATTTCCATTGTTCATATGAGGCATTAAATCGAGACTCTCGTGTACAATCTGCACACGTTATGACATACGGAAATCGAAAATAAGAGTGGGCTAGCTAATGCCGCCGTTCTATTTTTCCGCATTGCATGGCATACGTGGCGTTTTTCCGTCCTCATTAACCCAAACATGAGGTGCATAAGATAGTATTTATGGTCTCCTTTATATAGCTGTTAAGTATAAATCAAACTGCGGTCTATCATCAAACCCTTATTTTGCCATTTTTCCAACATAGACTAAATATAAACGGCTTGCAGGCCAGCATTTTCTTTCAATCTTTTTTATTAAACCATTATCAAATAAAGAAATTTAGAAAATCAAATAGAACTGTTCGGTCTCCTAAAATCTTGGCCTATATTTCTTAACAACATATAATCATTTTAGAGTTTATTTTTTCTGTTTGGCGTAATGGTTCTTAGTTCCATTGTAAAACTCTTTGTAGAAAAGCGTTAACCCTTTCTAATTCGATAATGTCCAAGTACAAAACCACGAGAACCATCCATTCATGCGAAATAACCAAATCTTTCAAATCAGTATTTGTCTTGTAATTTCAAAAGAGAAAACTTGTCAATTCAGAGGATTTTTGTGTTCTTCGTCTGAACTAATTTGTCGTTTTTTGACAGAAAATGCGTTTTTTCCTTGACGAATTTGCTAATGAAAACAAATGCTTCTTGGAGTACTTTAACAAGAAAAGAGCTTTTGTTAAGAGGTTTTACGGTGACAATGATGTAAATAAAGCGAATTACTCTTAATTTATTGTGAGCAAACAGGCTATGTGAACTCCCACCCATAAACATGGTTCTATTAAATTCTTCGACAGGATTCCAAATAAAAATTTCATTCGACTGTTTAAACTTTTAAGATATAAAAGAAATGTCCTAACAAATGCAAACTAATAAATTGACATGGTGTTTAACGTTATAAAACCTGACTGAACAAATTAATTTGTAAAGACAGCGATACTTAGTTTACTCTTTCGATTGAATAGTCTTAAACACCCGGGATCTCAGTTTCTTGTCTCATATTGTCCATTAAAGGTATTATCAACTAACAAAAAAATTAGCATCGGGTCACTTATAGAATCAATTTGCATCATTTCAATTTTCAATAAGACGCCTGTGGTTACAGCAATGCAACTTTAAACTAAGAGTTTAATATGCTTGTATCGCAGAAAACCGTCGCGGGTGTGATATCATCAGACACTAAGTGAAAAGTAAAATATTGCTGGACAGATTTAAAATTGGAATGGTGCAAATTGATGCTATAAGTGTCCCTAATAAAATATGAAAAATTTAATGAGAAATGAATTCAAATCATTCCAAATGTCAGATCGATCGTTTTCTACAATTTTTTTTTATTCATTTTTGTTTTGTGATATCTAAATATATATTGCGTCTCTTAAGTTGTTTTAAACAAATCTTTTACCCAATCGAATCGTGTCTAGTTGAAGTCTGGCAGGCTTAACCATTAATACAGAAATTCCAAAATCTTTGCTCAGATCAAAGTGTATTAGTCAACAGCATTATGTCATAGATATATCTCATTTCTTCAATTTGTTAACGATGTTAATCAAGGTTATTTTTAGCCGATTCCTCCATTGATCGTTTGGTCTGAAATCATGAATGAAACAGAAATAATTCGACTGAGTTGGCGGTAAACAGTTGAAATTTGATCACTTTAATTTAACCAACGATTTTTTTTTTGTTGAGATTAAGTTTACTTACGGAAAACCCGTCTTGAGTGTTTTTTCAATTCGAAAGTAACGGAAATTTAAGGATCTATTCGAGAAATTTGGTCTAACCAAATCAACAAGAATCAACTGAAGGCTACTGCGGGCGTGGGAGTGGATTCATTCGGCAGGCTAGTCCGAGAAATTCGAGTATAGATGAAGACCGCAATGTTTCGTGCAGGATTATCATTACAGTATATAGAAAACATACATAATATGTTATCTTTGGCTATATGTGCGTATCTAAATGAAAAATCAGATCACCGACCATATTAAGAGCAATTGGTATAAGCTGTTAAGAAAAAAAAAATGGCAAAGATTAAACTTTTCCTATTAAACGTGCACACGACCACGAGAAACTGTAAAAATATGCAAGTTGTGAACCATCGAAGACCAATTACTAGATTGTCGGCAATGTCAACATAGCGTCCTTCGCCATCTAGCCTCCTTGTCTGTATATAGCAAACAATGATCTAATTAATTTTGCCTCGTGTTTTAATCACGTTCGTGTTGAAAGACTAATTAAAGACCTAATATACAGTCTGCTCCTTTGAGAGTTAGGTAAATTCTTGACTACATTATAAAGATGCTCGTGGTTTAATTACTTAAGGAGTAACTGATATCGCTTATAGGCCCTTTGAACGAAATTTAAAAGTTGTCTATATTCTCGTTACAAGAAGACAACAAACATGAAAGCCAGAATAAACTCTTCTCCTAAGATGAAATATAAACGTTGAAAAGTAAATGTCTTCAAGGTCAGTAAAAAATAAATAAAAAAAAGGTTAATAGTTCTGCGCCATTTTCTCTCCGTGGACGTGTGCCTTCAGCCCAATTTCATATTGTGGGGTGCAAAACTTGTACCAAGGGGGGTAAAAATTCCTGCTTATATCGGTTGTTACTAAAGAAAAAAAAAAAAAATAAACGTCCCAACGTTTGACGCTAAGTATCTGAAAATATTGAAAATGGTTGATATTGATGGTCGATGTGGATTTGATATTGGATTTTTTGACATGCTATTTTTTTTTTCAGGGCAGTTCTTGTACAATTTTTATTTGATGACTCTCATATTTTCAGGGTCTGACAAGGACATGATTGTTGAATTAAATTTATGAGAATTTTGAAAGAGATCGGTTCAGCTGAAATACTTTCCGTCAAACTTGGGGACGTTTTTTTTTTGCGACACCCGATATAAAGCAGTTTTGATTTTACTGGGCCTAACTACATACCAGTAATTTCTTGTTACATCTTAATGATAAATAGCATTGCTTCAGTCATAAATGACCCCCACACCCCTGTTCCTACGGGCCTGGATGGTGGACAACCGACCCGAGAGGTAAATTATACGAAGTGAGCTTCAATAAATAAAGGAAATAAAGTATAGATTTCTGACAAAACCGCAATTGACAACTGGTTTCAAGAATAAGGATTTTACATTTTCCAATATGCACAATCTAGAATAAAACAATAAAAAGTCCGATAATGTTTAAAAATACAGAAGATTTCAAGGTATACGAGGAGGGTTATGTGATGATGTTAGTTTGCTACGGTTTGAAACCAACATCTCTTTCGAAAGTCAACACAACCTGAAAACAGAATACTTTGGACGAATCTTGTACACATTAAATGTGTTTGAGCGTCAGAAAAGTGTAAACTGCATTCTTAATGACACATTTGAGATCTTTGGGTGTTTAAAACTGATCTCTTGAGTATTCTTGGACATATATTTCTCATCCTATAGCAGTAAAGGGTATTCTAAATCTAAAAAAAGACATCGGTGTTGTTATAAGATACATGACAAATTGTTCTTAACAATCACAGTACAGGAAGCGAAATTCTACATGTAAAATGTAGACCAAACATGTAGCTACTAGTATAATAATACACAGACTAAAACATGATAATATAAAGTGACACCAACACCAGTCTATGGTCGTAGAATTTCACAATCTCAACACACTTTCTCAAAATACAATTATCTTTTCTACATTAATTGAATTTGTTGCTGGCTTTTTACTTAGTTTTAATCCATAATGGACGCAAATTAGTTATCGGAAGTGTTAAAGGGGTGTATACACGTAGACGTTAGTATATATTGTAGGTACACATGATATGACCAAATAGTACTCTAATAATGACTTTGTGTTGGCAATTCAAGATTAGTATACTACTTTAAACCTATGATATTATACTATGGTTAATATTTGATCACAAAGAACTTCAAAGACAAGATTTATAGTAGTAGCCACAAATTTACAATATTGGCATTATATAGATTTCAACAGAAATATCGAGAAATATCAATATCAATTTTTTTCTTTTCTCAACATACTATTATGAAGGCGACCAATGCCATGTAGTATGCAATGGGGGAGTCTGTTTGCCAGGACAGCTATTTAAAGGGGAATGTTCACCATTTTTTGGTTGATTTGAGCCTAAGTTGATGTAAACAGTCTTCAAGTACTAAAACTGTACGAAAAAAAAAAATCCCTCTAATACACCTCATATAAAAAAAAATCCCTGTAATTAGTTTCGTTTACAAATTTCTCTTCTGCCTTAAAATTAGGCCACATATTGTACATCTTGTCGATAAATTCTAACATGAAATCAGTGTGAATGTATATGAGACAGGATGCTGCAAATGGCCGATTGTTTTGAATTTCGATTCGATGAGCTCACTTTCAAACAAGGACCGGGTCTTGGTGGAACCTCCCACCGCCTTATCGCCCTGTCATGGACACTGTAATAAACCCCGAGGAAACTTAGTTACAGTAACAGACAAAAACAGTACAAATACGTTTTCAACCATGAGAGTTGAACCCCCACCCCTTTAGTTTCATGAGGCTGGCTTCACCACTGTTTACAAGATTTGCCATATACAGATTCTCAGTAAAACAATCGCATAAAATCATAGAAGAAACATCAACAACGCTGGTGAAAAGTCATCAGTTCCTTGTTTTGATTGGCAAGAAAACATTTACAAGCAATAGAATGTTGCCTAATTTTAACGATGAATTTCACTAGAGTACATCAATTATTTAACGAATCAAATATCTTGTAAACCGTCTCGAGAGAAAAATAAAAAATTCTACTAACCATGCGAAGATGAAAACATTTACATTGTTAAATCTTTGTGTATAGTAAAAGTTACTTTAATTTAATGTTCAAATGTATTATTATTGACTACTGTCTAGCTTGCTATAAATATGGCACCAAAAGCATATAATAGTTATTATTACGTAACGTCTTTCTGCGAGGAAAAGTTGCTTTTCTGCGCCTGATAGCGGTAAAGAAGTCGTCATTGTGTGCTGTAATCACAGTTTTGCCAGAAAAACTATCGAGAGTTTCTTAACGCGTTTTTGTTGCTGTTGATCACAGATGATCTGAACTACTAAACTTCTTTCCAATGTCATCCCCTTCGAGTTGTACTGGTGACATGGGGAACCCTGATTCAGGAAACCGATTGTCAGTCAAAACGTCAAAACCTACCCGTATCGTAATCATTATACATAGTCCACATAAGTTCATTGTTTTATTGAACAGTTAGTTGACGCCCTTAGAAGACATTATATAAGACATGAGAAAAGACAACGGCATTCAAAAAATTCAAAAGAAATATATTGTGCGCACAACTTTTTCAGCATATATAATATATTATATGCGATGGTTAAGACTATATAGTTATAGCACAACTAGGCGTCTTCCTTGTATGTTCAAAACAATTATGGTCTTAATATCAAGCTTATTGCCAGTGGTATTGAATTTGGCGGGTGTCGCAAGCATGTGACATGCTCACTTTAATGCCCCGTTATCTGTCAAAAATCATCAACATGCTTATAAAGTTCTAAACGTGAACACAAAATCAAAAGATTTCAAATGCTTGATTGATACTCCCAGTGTACGGCTGTGACCTTTGGCGCGTTTGCCATCGTGAAAATCCACTTCAATAAGTGTTAAATTGACATGCACTCCCTTGACAGTTACCAGAAGAAGGAAGTAGACAGTTTGATATTGGAAATGAAAGATGAAGTTTCAATTGCCAAGCTATAACTATGTCTTCATATCAGCGTATATATCTTTACTACCACTTTAATAAATTACAACTTGCTCACTGATCTGCATTCGTGCTTTGATATGCAAGCAATATATTTGAGTTGGTATTAAAGTACCCTACAGAGAACATCTTTGCCCCCATATGTTTGCTTTTTTGTTTTCTTTTCAGGTCTTCTAGGTTTCCAACATCAACAGATAATCTAACATACCAAATTAACAACTACCATTCAACTACCACCATCAATAAGAATAACTATGATCACAACGAGTTTGGGAGAATGAAGAAGAGTTCGAGTTTCACCGCCATGTTATTTATAAATCAGCAAATTAGCCTTCCACAAGTTTTGCGGAAATGGAAATATAGATAATAGATTTACATAATACATGTAATAGACAAAATACAATTTACGGAGAATGTCAATATACAAGAGGAAAGCAGGGAAATTATTTGTTATCTAAAATTTCTGACGTCATTGATTCAGTTATTTTGTTGTCATCGATATTTTTTACAAAATTCAAACAAAAATGAGTGGAAGGATGGGGTGTCTACTTTTACGTAATTTACATCTCTGTAAAAAAAAATTATAGCAATGATTAAGCATGTTATAGACAAATAAATGTTGTTGTTTTTAACTTAAACAATTGAATTTCTAGATATAACATGATTGAACTAATAAAACAACATTTGATTCACAAGTCACATAATATGAATATTTCCAGGTTTTAATCTCTCAATGATAGAGTGGTAGGAATAAATTAATTTTTATTTGACAAATATCTACACTATTTCAGCAACGTATAGACTAGTACTTATATATATAAGGTAGGCCAATACATATACATTTCACTGTTACAATTAATAATATTATAGTGATAATGTTCCTCAAGAGACCATCAATCTATCAAAATACAGTCTAGAGAGTATATTATGTAACTATATATAAAGTTCAAAGCCTATAGTTTTTTCCCTGATGATAGAATGACATTTTGGATGACACGATGAGGTTTCGAATTGGAGCTGATCTTGATGAATCTGTACAAATTGTCAAGATTAAAGTGAACATTTGTGAAGTTTCTTTTCAAACACACTACTAACCAGAACTGATCGTACGAGTCTATGCACAATCAATGAATTATATTTTAGGTCTATTATTACTTGGGGGGGGGGGGGTGCTTTTCTTAAAACAACCTAAAACATTGTCACTGAGCTCACAGTTTTAAGTAAAACGGTAATTGTAATTTTACTTAAGTAGGCCTACGATGAAATCATTATACTTAAAGAGTGACGAAGGTTCATGTCCAGAAGATTATATAGTGGTAGTGAGTCTACCATAAGGACACAACTGATTTTGTGAATAAAATAAAAAATCTTCGAGTTCCTCCAAATGCCACTCCAATTTCCGTTGACGTGTCTTCTATGTATACTAATACTGCTGGACTACCGATCGTTCGTATAAGCATTTGACAGAAACCCTGAACTATCCGATGATGAAGTTCTTGAGCTCTAGAGCAATGACTTTTCATTCAATAATAAAACGTATCTACGGACCTCGGGAACAACTATTTTCATGACCCAATGTAAAAAACAATATTCGTATGTTGGACCCTGCTTTAGAATCTGTTTCGATATATTTATTCCTATACTGAGGAATTAGACCATCATTAAAGATTCACAATTTGAAAGGACGTTATTAAAACTGCAGTATTGTAGGTAAATTTCATTCCAAGGTCTCTAACGTACCTCTTGGTTATTATAAAGAACTATTATAGTCAATTGATATTAACTGTCCTAGTCTGGGGTCAATCATAAGTCAGTACAAATATGTGTGATAATAAGTATTCAATTATAACAAATTGACTTGGTATAATGTAGTAATGTTTTGGGTAATTTCTTTTCTGCGACACAATCAATAATGATCTGGATCGTATATCTGTAGTTGTAAGGATGAGACATAATTATAGGGTACTTGACAGAGGCCAAAGGATCGCTTCCATTCAGCTATTGCTTTTTATCCACACAAACGAGACAACGTGAACAAAATAAAACGGGGTTTAACTTTCTTCTTTGCTGTACATGTTTTGGTTAATGGGAACGTGTAAACGATGTGCAGCGTGAAATGAAAACAATTTTGCCAGGGCATAGACCTACCTTTTTTTCATTTTTTACTGTCGAGGGATCTTTAACATGCACAAACTCGGTTTATTGTCCCTTTCGAACGACATTTCCTATGTCAGCCAGAGCCTCCCAGGTCTGTATTATACTGACAGAGGAGAATCCGAAGGTATTATCTATATATAGCCAATGGTTCTAGAGATAAATCATACTTTTTTGTCAAGATAGAAGGGTACCATAATTACATGAGCAAGTTAGAAGAATTCCATGGGTGAGACCAGAAGCCATTCAAAGTTCTAAAACTGAGCGACTAAAACTCTTTAATTATAATAGAGAGATCAAAACCCATTTCATCTGTCTTTTATTAGTAAGATCAGACCCATTTCACTAGTCTTTTATTAGTAAGATCAGACCCATTTCACAAAACTTTAATTAGTAAGATCAGACCCATTTCACTAGTCTTTTATTAGTAAGATCAAAACCCATTTCACTAGTCTTTTATTAGTAAGATCTGAACCCATTTCACATGTCTTTTATTAGTAAGATCAAAAAATTATAGCAATGATTAAGCATGTTAAAGACAAACTAGAGCTGTGAACAGCACTGAGCGTGGCCCGTGATACTTTGCCTGATGGCTGTAAGACTTTTTGAACTTCAAACCCCTAAAGTCTGGTATCCAAAACGGTCCCTGATCAATGGTCAAAATGGTCCTTCCAAAAAGTCAAAATGGTCTCAAAATAATATTTTTATTTATGATGTTACAAATTAACTAAACATAAAGTGCTACATAATATATTTTTTGTATAATCTTTTTGAGAATTGGAACTTCAAATTATATTGGAAGTCTTAGAATGTCTTGGACTTTTTTTTGGCCATTTTAACCAATGAATTGGTTGAAATCAAAGAGGAAATTCAGAGGCCATTTTGATCAAAATAGGGTCCATGGTGACTGGCCATTGTGACCAAATTTAACATTATGGCCATTTTGACTTTGGCAAGATTAAACATTTACTTTTTATTGCAACGGATTAGCGCAGACGCTAATGACCCCTCGTTTGGTCAAAATGTTCTCTGATAAATGGTCAAAATGGTTCTCAAAAAAGGTCAACCATTTTGACCAAATTAAACATTATGGCCATTTTGACTTTGGCAAGATTAAACATTTACTTTTTATTGCAACGGATTAGCGCAGACGCTAATGACCCCTCGTTTGGTCAAAATGTTCCCTGATAAATGGTCAAAATGGTCCTCAAAAAAGGTCAAAATGGTCCTTCCAAAAAGTCAAAATGGTCTCAAAATAATATTTTTATTACATAATACATAATATATTTTTTGTTTAATCTTTTTGAGAACTGGAACTTCAAATTGATATTGTAAGTCTTAGAATGTATTTGCTTTGATGAAAATATAAATAGGGACATAATTTATGTCTTCAAAATTTGTTGTTACAGAATACAATTTTCAGTCAAAATTAGTGACCTTTTTAGGGTTAAAATAGGTTCCAATTATTCCTTTGATTATCATCATATAAGCTACAATTTATAAAAAAAATCAGGGACCATTTTTGACTTTTATTTTTTTGGCCATTTTGACCATTTTGTCCTCAAAAAGGTCATTTTGACTAAAGAATTGGTTGAAATCAAAGAATAAATACAGAGTCCATTTTGACCAAAATAAGGGCCATGGTGACCAGTCCGTTTTGACCAAAATAGGGGCCAGGGTGAATGGCCATTTTGACCAAATTTAACTGTTATGGCCATTTTGACTAGGTGCAATTTTGTATAGGGGATATACCCCCTTCCCCAACATTCGAACTGTGTAAACGTCAATATTTTCCTTTAATGCTGAGTTGAAATACTGTCTTTTGTTTCAATGGATTGGAGCAGTCAGTAGCCAGTTGAATTGATGTATGTTAGTCAATTAAGTGCCGTGGGTAAGAATCACCCTCAAAATAAGAAAAAATCTGATATTATATCAAATATAGCAAACACTACGCTCGAAAAAACATGTTAATTTGTATAAAGTGAAAACAATGTGTAATGAGATTAATTTATTTTTGACCTATAATAATTTTAGCAGACGATAAAAAACAGTTTGAGCACTTACTTTTTATTGCAACGGATTAGCTCAAACGGGTAAACAGTTTCAATTGCTGTCTGCTAGAGTCCAGCCCTAGAGTTAAAAGATTATGTAGTCTGACTAATTTGTTTATGACCTGTAATAACCTTAGCAGACGACAAAAAGAAAATTGGTGTGTATCTCGTAGAAAGAGTTCTGTCAATGGTACACAAAAAATTCGAACAGGTTAATGTATCTAAAATTCACTGCTCTCAATGATTGTACGTAAAATTAATATAAGTGAAAATTTTGCCAAAAAAATGAATAAATTTTTTATACTTTTTAGAGTGTTAAAAGATTACATAATCAGATTAATCTGTTTATGACCTAAAATACTTCACACCTCCATGTGAAAAGTTCACATGGATAGTTTTATTACTGTATTATATAACCTGCTATAACCCTTGTCAATCATTTTAATCCTCTCTATTTTTATTTTTCTCAGATTACTCAGGGTACTCTATGCCTATTTTAACTTTAATGGATTTTGTATTAAACTGCTCTTATCATATGTCGTTGAAAAGAGAAAATTTAGTACATACTGACTATACACACCATATTGCTTTTAGATAATTGCATTGTAAGTTAGAACCCTCAGTCGAAAAAAATGCAATAGTTTGAAAACATATTTTAATGGGTTATTGTCATATATCGTTTAAAAGATAATCAAATCGGCATTACAAAATTGAAAAATTTAATTCTCTGCGTTGATTAGAGAATGTGATATAGATGTCCAAAGTTGACAAAAATGTCAATTTTCAAATGTCCATAAAACCAGAAGTTAATAATTTTCAATTAATATCAGCATACCTATGGATAGCTGAGGTCAAGGACATCCTTCATAGGAATTTTCAAGGTCATCAAAGGTCAAGGTCACATAATATGGCCTTTTGAATTTTTAAAAAATTCAAACGAACATAAAAAAATTTCAAATTCGAAATTCAAAATTCTGTTCCAACAATCAGTAGACAAGGTTACAAGGTTTTGATAGACACCAAAATCATAAAAATCGGATAAAAAATAGAGGACTTATTGATTTTTTGCTGAAATGTGTCAGTCTGTGACGACAGCTTACGCATCACTTCCGGTTTGGATTTTTTATGCTAAGTGCATTCTTATTATGACTGACAGACAATATATATAGTTTTTGTCAATATCTGAAATTTATACTGGAAGTGGGGCTGCTAGGCGTGATTTTGAAAAACCGGAAGTTCTCACGTCAAAACCGGAAGTGATAGAAAAATTTTGATTGATTAATTTTATTTCTATAGACATTCTGTACATGTCCTATGAATTTCAGGTCAATCGGATAATTAGCGGCTGAGTTAAAAATTTTGAGCTTTTTTGACAATTTTGGTTTCAATTTTTTTTTACAAAAATATTTAAAAATTGAAATTTTTGTAACCGCACTTGATACGTCTTATTTCAATGAATATATTGAAGAAAATTTCAGCCAAATCGGTTCATAAATAAACCTTTCAGACTAGGTGCAAAATAATTGCATATTATGCAATAGCCCACTTCCGGTTGAGAAAAAACTGAGTTTTAGATATTCATTTTTGATTCCAGGTCATTTAATAATGTTTTGTGGATACAATTATGCTACACCATTTTCGATTTTCTCTAAAAAGTTTCCCAAAAAAAAAAAAAAAAAAAAATAAATAAAAACTAGAACCGTGATAACGGTACTGAGCAGTGCGCAATTTAAACATCCTTGAACGGTTGCATTTTAGTCCTGCATATAAATTAGGTCATGTGACAGAGCTGTTTATGGTTAAAAATCTCAATTTTCAATCGGCTATTAAACCGGAAGTAAACATCGGAAAACACAAAGTAAAACATCATTTGATAGATTTTATCCAGGGCAATAGCTTTGGTTCAGATCAAAAGGTCATCAAACGTCAAGGTCACCAGTTTTGAGCTTTTTGAGTGTTTGCTATTACTGAATTTCTTTAACTGGAAATAGACAAAACTTTTAATCGAAATTAGGAAATCGGCTGTCCCAATTTGTTAGTAATATATTGAAGATGCCATAGACATCAACATTGTGTAAATCGGATGATATCCTGATCACTTATATCGATTTAAAGAAAAGTTGGTCATTTCAAGATGGTGGTCTACTAGTTACTTCCGGGTCCAATTTTATCCTTTTTTTTTTCGATGAATGTTATGTCATTTTATATCTTCAAAAGAATGTGTGGACTCGCTTTAAAAATCCACAATTTAGGAACCACGTGTTTTTTCGCGCGAAAAAAGCCACGCAGTTACTTTAGAACAATGAACAAAATTTCCAAAATGAAAAAAAAAAGCAAAATGATTAAAATATCTACTATTATATATCAAGAGGAGATAAAGCATAATAAGAAAAGACGATTTTTTGTGACGTACGTGAATTAGGTTCAAACTGACAATTTTCATTTGGCTATAAAACAAGAATTAAATATTGGACAACAAAAATGAATTCACCATTGACCATTGTATAGATCTCATTTCGGGCAATAACTTTTGTTATAAGGTCAACAAATGGCAAGGTCACAAGTTATGAGCTTTAAAAGTGTTACAATAATTGCTGAATATCTTATACCGGAAATAGACAAACACCATAAACGAAATTAGCAATTCAGCTGCCCTCATTTTGTTGGCAATAGATTGAAAATGCCATAAACATCAAAATTATATAAATCGGATGTCGATTTAAAGAAAACATGTTCATTTCAAGATGGTGGCCAGCGTGTTACTTCCGGTTACGATTTCGTCATATTTTTTTCTTTGTTAGTCATGTTCTTTCATATCTTAAGAAGAAATTGTTACCTATCTTATGAAATCCGTAATCAATTAACACGTGTTCTTTTCCCGCCAAAAAAAACACTCAGAGTTACTATAGAACAAAGAACAAAATTCCAAATAGCAATTTTGATCAAAATATCTAGTGTTATATATCACTGGAAAGGGAAGATAAAGCGTAATAAGAAAATAAGATATTTTGTGACGTGACGACACGTGACAGATCTGTTCAAAGTTCAAACTAACAATTCTTAAATGGCAATAAAACCGGAAGTAAATATTGGACAACAAAAATGAATACACCGTTGGGTAGTTCTCATCATGGGCAATAACTTTTGTTAAGGTCATAAGGTCACCCAAATCCAAGGTAACGTGTAATGAGCTTTGAAAATTTTTGTCATTTCAGAATATCTTTTACCGGAAGTAGGCAAACATCATAATCGAAATTAGCAAATTGGCTGTCATCATTTTGTTGGCCATAGATTGAAAATGCCCTAGACATCAATATTATACAAATCGGATGATACCCTGTTCACTTCTCTCGATTTACAGAAAACATGTTCATTTCAAGATGGTGGCCAGCGGGTTACTTCCGGTTACGATTATATCATATTTTTTTCTTTGTTAGCCATGTTCTTCCATATCTTAAGAAGAAATTGTTACCTATCTTATGAAATCCGTAATTCAGATAACACGTGTTTTTTTCCCGCCAAAAAAACACGCAGAGTTACTATAGAACAAAGAACAAAATTCGAAAAAGCAATTTTGATCGAAATATCTAGTGTTATACATTTTTGGAAACAGGAGATAAAGCGTGATAATAATAAAATATAATTTGTGACGTACATGAATTAGGTCACGTGACAGAGCTGTTTAAAGTCAAAACTCGACATTTTCAAATGGCTATAAAACCGGAAGTAGACATCGGACAACAAAAATGAATACATCAGTTGATAGATCTCATCAAGGGCAATGACTTTTGTTCAGGTCACAAGGTCACTCAAGGTCAAGGTCACAAGATATGAGCCTTAAAAGTTTCGACTATTTACAAAAATTTTAAACCGGAAATAAAAAAAAATTTGAATCGAAATTCAAAAATCGGCTTCCCATGTTTTGTTAGCAATCGACTGTAGATTCCATAGACATCATTTTTATTTAAATCGAATGATTCCCTGATTCTGAATATCGATTTAAAGAAGAATCAGTCATTTCAAGATGGCGACTGATATGAAATATCTGGGTCAGATTTTTTCATTCCATATTTAGACAATGGTTATTTCTAGCACATTGCAAAACGATTTTTTCGAATATCTTAATTATTCCGGAAGTTGAAATTTCAACTTTACAAGCGAATGACGTCAAAACCGGAAGTGATATAAAATTTTTGAAAATATCATTTTGTTCGCAATCAAAATGTCTATGAACATGTAAGTTTTCAGATTGCTCAAAATAAAATTGCAAAAGTTAAAAAAATTGTCTAAAAAAGTGCTCCAAAAGTCAGAAACAAAATTCTTAAAGTGCATATTTTGAAACTTTTATCTGAAAGAAAATCGATTAATGAAATAAACAAAAAAGATCCCATCAAAATCGGTTGAAAAGAAGAGATTATAATGGCAAAAAATCTTAAAACACTTTTGTTTTCATACGTCATTTCCGGTTATGTGAAAATGAGTCAATTTATATTCATTCACTAATGAGCACATATTTATCGAAGGAAAACATGTCAGATTATGCGTGGTATGTGCAGTTTTGGCTGGGGATCGTGACCAGAATTCGAAAAAAAAAAAAAATAGTCATTATGAAAACAAAGCAGTGCGTTCGCTAGAACGCACTGCAAAAAAAAAAAAAAAACTAGAACCATGAATGGTACCATGCAGTGCGCATCCGGTTTCGTCCATTGGTGAAAAGTGACATCTTTCAATCCATGATGTCAGGTTTACAGAAAAAAGCTTGTTTTACATTAAAATGCAGAAGGTACAAAATTTTAAAACGCACAATTTTGAATTCGGTAGTGAAAAGTAGAAAAACCAGTTCACACACGGTAGTCAAAAGTGAAATAAACATTTCATGTTCGGTAGTGAAAAGTCATCTGATTAAAAAAGACGTAATCACAGTTTGATATACATCAGTGGAAAACGCATATCACAAAATTTCTAAGATTTGTAAATAAGTTCTAAAGTGCAAGAAAGGACACATGAAAGAGCCAAATCTCAATTTAGAAACGGACTGCACAGTATTCATACTTCATAGTTTGAAATACAGATCGAATTTTATCAATACATATTTCATTCAAAGAAAATATATCTTATTGTTTCATTTAAACAGTTACAATGTAAAAAAAGGACATTAATGATAACGTATCGCCCAAACGCAAGTTAATGGGAGAGGACGATCGCCCAAACGCAGCTTTATGTCAAAATGTAGTTCTCTCCCTTCAACTGAAATTTGAATTTAATATTTTACAAGCAGATGGAATAACTAATTTTCAAAATTCAAAAGGCGCTATTTTGATTTTAAAATATTGTGTTGTATATAATTGAAAAAGTAGATTTAGCATAATTAGATTGTGAAAGAATTTGTGACGTACATAAATTAGGTCACGTGTCAGAGCTCTTTAAAGCTAAAACTGCAATTTTCAAATGGATATAAAACCGGAAGTAAACATCGGAAAACCTAAATGAAAGTATCTGTGCATAGGTATCGTCAATGGCAATGAATTTGTTTCAGGTCACTTGGTCACCAGAGGTCAAGGTCACAGGATATGAGCCTTTAAAGTTTTGACAATTACTGATTTATCTTAACCGGAAATTAAACTAAATCAGACTTGAAATTCAAAAATCGGCGTCTCATGTGTTGGTAGCAATCGACTGTAGATTCCAAAAACATCAGAATTATGCAAATTTCATTACACCCCGAGGCCCCATTTTTCGTTTTATGAAAATATACCATTTCAAGATGGCGACTGATCTGTTACATCTGGGTCAAATTTTATTATTTGTATACTTTTGTGTCTATATTACAAACATACTGCAAAAAGAATTTTTCAAATATCTTCAAAATTCCGGAAGTTGAAATTTCGACTTTGAGAGCTAATAACTTCAAAACCGGAAGTGATATCAAAATTTTGAAAACATAATTTTGTTCGGCATCAAAATGTCTATCTACCTGTAAGTTTTCAGAACGATCGAAATAAAAATTGAAAAAAACACGCACAGTTTCAATGGAAATTGACACAAATTTTTCAAACTTTAAAAGGCGGAATTTTGATTCAAATATATTGTGTTGTATGTCATTGGAAAGAGCACACATAGCATAGTACGACGGTGAAAGAAAATAAGACATATGTAAATTAGGTCACGTGGTAGGGCTGTTTAAAGTTAAAAATTGCAATTTTCAAACGGCTATAAAACCGGAAGTAACCATTGGGCATCTGAAAAAAATATGTCATTGGATACATCTAATCAAGGGCAATAACTTTTGTACAGGTCACTAAGTCCCAAAAGGTCAAGGTCACAAAATATGGGCCTTGAAAGTTTTGACAATTACTGATTTATTTTTACCGGAAATCAGAAAAATTCAGAATTGAAATTCAAAAATCGGCTTCCCATGTTTTGGTCGCAGTCGACTGTTGATTACATAGACATAAACATTATGCAAATTCCATAACACCCTGAGGCCCCATTTTGCGTTTTATGAAAATATACCATATCAAAATGGCGCATGATCCGTTACATCCGGGTCAAATTTTATGATTTGTATACTTTTGTGTCTACAAATCAAACATACGGCAAAAAGAATTTCTCGAATATCTTCAAAATTCCGGAAGTTGAAATTTCAACTTTGAGAGCGAATGACGTCAAAACCGGAAGTGATATCGAAATTTTGAAAATTGCTAAATGTTTGCAATCAAAATGTCTATAAATAAGTAAGTTTTCAGGTTGATCAATATAAAATTGCAAAAGTTGAAAAAGTGGTCCAGAAAAGGTGCTCCAAAAGTCAGCAAGATTTTTCTCAAAATGATATTGTTAAAATTTTTTATCATGGACAATCGATTAGAGAAATAAGCAAAGTCAGTCCGAACGAAATCGGTTGAAAAACAAAGGAGATAATAGCAAAAACATCAAATCCGATATGTTCTCATACCTCATTTCCGGTTGGTAGGGGATGCGCCATTTTACATTTAAACAATACCGAGCAGTAGATTATCGTGGGAAATCTTGAGAGATAGTGTGTGGCATGCATAGTTTTGGCTGGGCGCTCTGACCAGAAAACGGAAAAAAAAAAAAAACTAGAACCATGAATGGTACCATGCAGTGCGCATCCGGTTTCGTCCATTGGTGAAAAGTGACATCTTTCAATCCATGATGTCAGGTTTACAGAAGAAAGCTTGTTTTACATTAAAATGCAGAAGGTACAAAATTTTAAAACGCACAATTTTGAAATCGGTAGTGAAAAGTAGAATAACCAGTTCACACACGGTAGTCAAAAGTGAAATAAACATTTCATGTTCGGTAGGTAAAAGTCATCTGATTAAAAAAAGGCGTAATCACAGTTTGATATACATCAGTGGAAAACGCATATCACAAAATTTCTAAGATTTGTAAATAAGTTCTAAAGTGCAAGAAAGGACACATGAAAGAGCCAAATCTCAATTTAGAAACGGACTGCACAGTATTCATACTTCTTAGTTTGAAATACAGATCGAATTTTATCAATACATAATTCATTCAAAGAAAATATATATTAATGTTTCTTTTAAACAGTTACAATGTAAAAAAAAGTACATTAATGATAACGTATCGCCCAAACGCAAGTTAATGGGAGAGGACGATCGCCCAAACGCAGCTTTATGTCAAAATGTAGTACTCTCCCTTCAACTGAAATTTGAATTTAATATTTTACAAGCAGATGGAATAACTATTTTTCAAAATTCAAAAGGCGCTATTTTCATTTAAAAATATTGTGTTGTATGTAATTGAAAGTAGATTTAGCATAATTAGATTTTGAAAGAATTTGTGACGTACATGAATTAGGTCACGTGTCAGGGCTCTTTAAAGCTAAAAACTGCAATTTTCAAATGGATATAAAACCGGAAGTAAACATCGGAAAACCTAAATGAAAGTATCCGTGCATAGGTAACATTAATGCCAATGAATTTTTTCAGGTCACATGGTCACCGAAGGTCAAGGTCACGAGATATAAGCCTTTAAAATTTTGTCAATCACTGATTTATTTTAACCGAAAATTAAAATGAATCAGAATTGAAATTCAAAAATCGGCATCTCATGTTTTGGTAGCAATTGACTGTAGATTCCATAGACATCTTAATTATGCAAATTTCATTACACCCTGAGGCCCCATTTTGCGTTTTATGAAAATATACCATTTCAAGATGGCGACTGATCTGTTACATTCGGGTCAAATTTTATTATTTGTATACTTTTGTGTCTATATAACAAACATACTGCAAAAAGAATTTTTCGAATATCTTCAAAATTCCGGAAGTTGAAATTTTATCTTTAAGAGCAAATGACGTCACAACCGGAAGTGATACAAAAATTTTGAAAACATATTTTTGTTCGCCATCAAAATGTCTATCTATCTGTAAGTTTTCAGAACGATCGAAATAAAATTTGAAAAAAACACGCACAGTTTCAATGGAAATAGGCACAAATTTTTCAAACTTTAAAAGGCGGAATTTTTATTCATATGTATTGTGTTGTATATCATTGGAAAGAGCAGACAGAGCATAGTAAGACGGTGAAAGAAAATAAGACACATGTAAATTAGGTCACGTGGTAGGGCTGTTTAAAGTTTAAAATTACAATTTTCAAACGGCTATTAAACCGGAAGTAACCAGTGGGCATCTGAAAACAATGTGTCATTGGATACATCTAATCAACGGCAATAACTTTTGTACAGGTCACTAAGTCACAAAAGGTCAAGGTCACAAAATATGGGCCTTGAAAGTTTTGACAATTATTGATTTATTTTAACCGGAAATAAGAAAAGTTCAGAATTGAAAATCAAAAATCGGCTTCCCATGTTTTGGTCGCAGTCGACTGTAGATTGCATAGACATAAAAATCATGCAAATTCCATAACACCCTGAGGCCCCATTTTGCGTTTTATGAAAATATACCATTTCAAGATGGTGACTGATCTGTTACATCCGGGTCAAATTTTATGATTTGTATACTTTTGTGTCTACATAACAAACATACTGCAAAAAGAATTTTTCGAATATCTTCAAAATTCCGGAAGTTGAAATTTCAACTTTGAGGGCGAATGACGTCAAAACCGGAAGTGATATGGAAATTTTGAAAATTGCTAATTGTTTGCAATCAAAAGGTCTATGCATATGCGAGTTTTTAGGTCGATGAAAGTAAAATTGAAAAAGTTGAAAAAATGGTCAAAAAAGGTGCTCCAAAAGTCAGCGACAAAGTTTTCAAAGTGGATGATTTTAAACACCTATCTTGTGGACAATCGATTAGCGAATGTAACAAAGAAACTCCGATCAAAATCGGTTGAAAAACAATGGTGAAAATGGTAAAATACTTAAAATGGGTTTTTCTGTCATACGTCATTTCCGGTTAAACAAAAAAGCGCCATTTCACATTCGCGTAACACCGTGCAGTTAGATTTAGTAGGTGATAATTTGAGATATTGTGTGATATGTTCCCTTCATACCGAATTAGCGTGACCAGAAGTAGACAAAAAAAAAAAAAGTCATTTGCAAAACAATGCAGTGCGTTCGAAGAATCGAACGCACTGCAAAAAAAGACATTTGCAAAACAATGCAGTGCGTTCGCTAGAACGCACTGCAAAAAAAAACTAGAACCATGAATGGTACCATGCAGTGCGCATCCGGTTTCGTCCATTGGTGAAAAGTGACATCTTTTAATCCATGATGTCAGGTTTACAGAAAAAAGCTTGTTTTACATTAAAATGCAGAAGGTACAAAATTTTAAAACGCACAATTTTGAATTCGGTAGTGAAAAGTAGAAAAACCAGTTCACACACGGTAGTCAAAAGTGAAATAAACATTTCATGTTCGGTAGTGAAAAGTCATCTGATTAAAAAAGGCGTAATCACAGTTTGATATACATCAGTGGAAAACGCATATCACAAAATTTCTAAGATTTGTAAATAAGTTCTAAAGTGCAAGAAAGGACACATGAAAGAGCCAAATCTCAATTTAGAAACGGACTGCACAGTATTCATACTTCATAGTTTGAAATACAGATCGAATTTTATCAATACATATTTCATTCAAAGAAAATATATCTTAATGTTTCTTTTAAACAGTTACAATGTAAAAAAAAGGACATTAATGATAACGTATCGCCCAAACGCAAGTTAATGGGAGAGGACGATCGCCCAAACGCAGCTTTATGTCAAAATGTAGTTCTCTCCCTTCAACTGAAATTTGAATTTAATATTTTACAAGCAGATGGAATAACTAATTTTCAAAATTCAAAAGCCGCTATTTTGATTTTAAAATATTGTGTTGTATATAATTGAAAAAGTAGATTTAGCATAATTAGATTGTGAAAGAATTTGTGACGTACATGAATTAGGTCACGTGTCAGAGCTCTTTAAAGCTAAAAACTGCAATTTTCAAATGGATATAAAACCGGAAGTAAACATCGGAAAACCTAAATGAAAGTATCTGTGCATAGGTATCGTCAATGGCAATGGATTTGTTTCAGGTCACTTGGTCACCAGAGGTCAAGGTCACAAGATATGAGCCTTTAAAGTTTTGACAATTACTGATTTATCTTAACCGGAAATTAAAATAAATCAGACTTGAAATTCAAAAATCGGCGTCTCATGTTTTGGTAGCAATCGACTGTAGATTCCAAAAACATCAGAATTATGCAAATTCCATTACACCCTGAGGCCCCATTTTGCGTTTTATGAAAATATACCATTTCAAGATGGCGACTGGTCTGTTACATCTGGGTCAAATTTTATTATTTGTATACTTTTGTGTCTATATTACATACATACTGCAAAAAGAATTTTTCAAATATCTTCAAAATTCCGGAAGTTGAGATTTTGACTTTGAGAGCCAATAACTTCAAAACCGGAAATGATACAAAAATTTTGAAAACATATTTTTGTTCGCCATCAAAATGTCTATCTACTTGTAAGTTTTCAGAACGATCGAAATAAAAATTGAAAAAAACACGCACAGTTTCAATGGAAATTGACACAAATTTTTCAAACTTTAAAAGGCGGAATTTTGATTCAAATATATTGTGTTGTATATCATTGGAAAGAGCAGACATGGCACAGTACGACGGTGAAAGAAAATAAGACATATGTAAATTAGGTCACGTGGTAGGGCTGTTTAAAGTTAAAAATTACAATTTTCAAACGGCTATAAAACCGGAAGTAACCATTGGGCATCTGAAAAAAATATGTCATTGGATACATCTAATCAAGGGCAATAACTTTTGTACAGGTCACAAAGTCACAAAAGGTCAAGGTCACAAAATATGTGCCTTGAAAGTTTTGACAATTACTGACTTATTTTTTCTGGAAATCAGAAAAATTCAGAATTGAAATTCAAAAATCGGCTTCCCATGTTTTGGTCGCAGTCGACTGCTGATTACATAGACATAAAAATTATGCAAATTTCATAACACCCTGAGGCCCCATTTTGCGTTTTATGAAAATATACCATTTCAAGATGGCGCCTGATCTGTTACATCCGGGTCAAATTTTATGATTTGTATAATTTTGAGTCTACATAGCAAACATATTGCAAAAAGAATTTT
Organism: Lottia scabra; assembly: GCA_029955415.1. NCBI lineage: Eukaryota > Metazoa > Mollusca > Gastropoda > Lottiidae > Lottia > Lottia scabra. The sequence continues at coordinate 18,282,436 of JARJEI010000001.1, forward strand.
TCGAATATCTTCAAAATTCCGGAAGTTGAAATTTCAACTTTGAGAGCGAATGACGTCAAAACCGGAAGTGATATCGACATTTTGAAAATTGCTAATTGCTCGCAATCAAAATGTCTATAAACATGTAAGTTTTCAGGTTGATCAATATAAAATTGCAAAAGTTGAAAAAGTGGTCAAGAAAAAGTGCTCCAAACGTCAGCAAGATTTTTCTCAAAATGATATTGTTAAACTTTTGTCTCGTGGACAATCGATTAGAGAAATATGCAAAGTCAGTCCGATCAAAATCGGTTGAAAAATAAAGGAGATAATGACCAAAACATCAAAACCCATATGTTCTCATACCTCATTTCCGGTTGGTAGGGCATGCGTCATTTTACATTTAAACAATACCGAGCAGTAGATTATCGTGGGAAATCTTGAGAGATTATATGTGGCATGTGTAGTTTTGGCTGGGCGCTCTGACCAGAAAGTGAAAAAAAAAAAAAAAAAAAAAAAAAAAAGTCATTTGCAAAACAAAGCAGTGCGTTCGCTAGAACGCACTGCAAAAATAAACATAACGAAAATAAAGCGTGACAAATCGAAAGATTTGCCACGCAATAAATGTTGTTGTTTTTAACTTAAACAATTGAATTTCTAGATATAACATGATTGAACTAATAAAACAACATTTGATTCACAAGTCACATAATATGAATATTTCCAGGTTTTAATCTCTCAATGATAGAGTGGTAGGAATAAATTAATTTTCATTTGACAAATATCTACACTATTTCAGCAACGTATAGACTAGTACTTATATATATAAGGTAGGCCAATACATATACATTTCACTGTTACAATTAATAATATTATAGTGATAATGTTCCTCAAGAGACCATCAATCTATCAAAATACATTCTAGAGAGTATATTATGTAACTATATATAAAGTTCAAAGCCTATAGTTTTTTCCCTGATGATAAAATGACATTTCGGATGACACGATGAGGTTTCGAATTGGAGCTGATCTTGATGAATCTGTACAAATTGTCAAGATTAAAGTGAACATTTGTGAAGTTTCTTTTCAAACACACTACTAACCAGAACTGATCGTACGAGTCTATGCACAATCAATCAATTATATTTTAGGTCTATTATTACTTGGGGGGGGGGGTGCTTTTCTTAAAACAACCTAAAACATTGTCACTGAGCTCAGTTTGAAGTAAAACGGTAATTGTAATTTTACTTAAGTAGGCCTACGATGAAATCATTGTTCTTAAAGAGTGACAAAGGTTCATGTTGTAACATTTTGAATCCAGAAGATTATATAGTGGTAGTGAGTCATAGTGTCAGAATACATTGATCATTTCTTACTACCACTGGCATGTCAACATCGAGCCTACCATAAGGACACAACTGATTTTGTGAATAAAATAAAAAAATCTTCGAGTTCCTCCAAATGCCACTCCAATTTCCGTTGATGTGTCTTCTATGTATACTAATACTACTGGACTACCGATCGTTCGTATAAGCATTTGACAGAAACCTTGAACTATCCGATGATGAAGTTCTGGAGCTCTAGAGCAATGACTTTTCATTCAATAATAAAACGTATCTACGGACCTCAGGAACAGCTATTTTCATGACCCAATGTAAAAAACAATATTCGTATGTTGGACCCTGCTTTAGAATCTGTTTCGATACATTTATTCCTATACTGAGGAATTAGACCATGATTAAAGATTCACAATTTGAAAGGACGTTATTAAAACTGCAGTATTGTAGGTAAATTTCATTCCAAGGTCTCTTAGTTATTAATAAGAACTATTATAGTCAATTGATATTAACTGTCCTAGTCTGGGGTCAATCATAAGTCAGTACAAATATGTGTGATAATAAGTATTCAATTATAACAAATTGATTTGGTATAATGTAGTAATGTTTTGGGTAATTTCTTTTCTACGACACAATCAATAATGATCTGGATCGTATATCTGTAGTTGTAAGGATGAGACACAATTATAGGGTACTTGACAGAGGCCAAAGGATCGCTTTCATTCAGCTATTGCTTTTTATCCACACTAACGAGACAACGTGAAAATAAATTCCGGGTTTAACTTTCTTCTTTTCTGTACCTGTTTTGGTTAATGGGAACGTGTAAACGATGTGTAGTGTGAAATGAAGACACTTTTGCCAGGGCATAGACCTACCTTTTTTTTATTATTTATCCGAAGTTATTATCTATATATAGCCAATGGTTCTAGAGACAAATCATACTTTTTATACGCCCACACATAAATGTGGGCGTATATTGTAGTCGCCCCTGTCTGTCTGTCTGTCTGTCTGTCTGTCTGTCTGTCCACAATTGTTGTGAACACGATAGAGAGCTGGTTTCTTGATGGATTTTGATAAAACTTGCTGTGAGTGTTTATAATCATCCAAGGAAGAAGCCTATTGAAAATCAGAAAAATCGAAAAATATTTGATGGGTTATTGCCCTTGTTTTTGGAAATACTTTGTGAACACGATAGAGAGCTGGTTTCTTGATGGATTTTGATGAAACTTGGTGTGAGTGTTTGTCATGACCTTGGGATTAACCCTATTGAAAATCAGAAACATCGATAAATATTTTTATGAGTTATTGCCCTTGTTCCTTAAAACGTGTTAATTTTATAGCCCGTAACACTCTCAAAGTTGTGAACACAATAGAGAGCTGGTTTCTTAATGGATTTTGATAAAACTTGCTGTGAGTGTTTATAATTATCCAAGGAAGAAGCCTATTGAAAATCAGAAAAATCGAAGAATATTTGATGGGTTATTGCCCTTGTTTTTGAAAATACTTTGTGAACACGATAGAGAGCTGGTTTCTTGATGGATTTTGATGAAACTTGGTGTGAGTGTTTGTCATGACCTTGGGATTAACCCTATTGAAAATCAGAAACATCGATAAATATTTTATGAGTTATTGCCCTTGTTCCTTAAAACGTGTTAGTTTTATAGCCCATAACACTCTCAAAGTTGTGAACACAATAGAGAGCTGGTTTCTGGATGGAATTTGATAAAAATTATTGTGAGTGTTTATAATCATCCATGGAAGAAGCCTATTGAAAATCAGACAAATCGAAAAATATTTAATGGGTTATTGCCCTTGTTTTTGAAAATACTTTGTGAACACGATAGAGAGCTGGTTTCTTGATGGATTTTGATGAAACTTGGTGTGAGTGTTTGTCATGACCTTGGGATTAACCCTATTGAAAATCAGAAACATCGATAAATATTTTATGAGTTATTGCCCTTGTTCCTTAAAACGTGTTAGTTTTATAGCCCATAACACTCTCAAAGTTGTGAACACAATAGAGAGCTGGTTTCTCGATGGAATTTGATAAAAATTATAGTGAGTGTTTATAATCATCCAAGGAAGAAGCCTATTGAAAATCAGACAAATCGAAAAATATTCAATGGGTTATTGCCCTTGTTTTTGAAAATACTTTGTGAACACGATAGAGAGCTGGTTTCTTGATGGATTTTGATGAAACTTGGTGTGAGTGTTTGTCATGACCTTGGAATTAACCCTATTGAAAATCAGAAACATTGATAAATATTTTATGAGTTATTGCCCTTGTTCTTTAAAATGTGTTAATTTTATAGCCCGTAACACTCTCAAAGTTGTGAACACAATAGAGAGCTGGTTTCTCGATGGAATTTGATAAAAATTATTATGTGTGTTTATAATCGTCCAAGGATGAAGCCTATTGAAAATCTGACAAATCAAAAAATATTTGATGGGTTATTGCCCTTGTTTTTGAAAATACTTTGTGAACACGATAGAGAGCTGGTTTCTTGATGGATTTTGATGAAACTTGGTTTGAGTGTTTATAATCACCCAAGGATGAACCCTATTGAAAATTAGAAGAATTGAAAAATATTTCATGGGTTATTGCCCTTGTTAACTTGTAGTTGTAAACACTCAAAAATCGTTTAATTTTGTAAACATTCTTGATGGCACGGTTTTCGACAGATGTTTCATTTACTGATAGTTCTTATCGACCTCCCGGACGACCTGGCTGCCATTACAAAAGTGGGCGTATTACGATGGGGCATCGCTATTTTTTGTCAAGATAGAGAAGGGTACCATAATTACATGAGCAAGTTAAAAGAATTTCATGGATGAGACCAGAAGCCATTCAAAGTTCTAAAACTGAGCGAGACTAAAACTCTTTAATTATAATAGAGAGATCAAAACCCATTTCACATGTCTTTTAATAGTAAGATCTGAACCCATTTCACATGTCTTTTATTAGTAAGATCAGACCCATTTCACATGTCTTTTATTAGTATATAGACATATATTTCTGACGTTTATTAACTCAACGTTTCACATGCTCAGATAAGCAGTGTTACCATAAGAATGAATTGCAACATACAAGAAGATATTTGTTGTTGTTTTTTGTAAAAACCAATAGGAAAAAAAAATCATGTAAATTTGATTAGAATAATGTCGAAAGACTTTAAATGTCGCGCTCGGTAAATGGCGTTCTTTGGTTCCAGTTTTTTCAAGCAAACTTTGTTAAGTACATCACCCTAATTGTTCTATTTTGGTGTGATTTGTGTATATTGTTTGTCTTCCTGTAAAAGACACTTTGTGATAGTTAAAATTTCAATGTATACTCTTCAGTACCAGTTTTCTCTTTCTTTTATATATCCGCAGGTACATTATTGAAAATTTCGATCGCATTTTGTAGTTAAATACCTATTGTTAAGTGACCAAGTTTTTTCCAATAAAATGTTGTTAATTTGTAAAATCTCATATACCGAGGAAATATTCAATTTATGATTTAAACAGAGCGGACATTTTCAATTTGGCACGCTTCTTAAAATACTTATTTAAAGGCAGTATCTCGGCTAAATAGGAAAAAGGAAATCAATTCTTCCCATAAATTTTCAAACATTTGGTTTAAAAAAAATCAATTTTAAAACAATGAATTGCTGCTTTTAATAGTTATTGTTATAGCCTATGTATACCTGAATATTATAATACTTGACGGAACTGAAAGAGTATTGTGAACTCTATCAACTTCGGGACTAGAGTTGAGTGCTAGATCGACATATATTATATATCAAAAATAATAGTTCAGCCAATCAAAATTTTTCATGAGACAAAGTTGTCTGCTTCTGCTTACAACTCATTAAATCCTTGGTTCCCAAACGGGGGTCCTGGTTTGGGGGTACCAGCGAACATCATAAGGGAAGAAGCCTCTTACACAATTTTAGAAGATTGGTTTGCTATGTATGTAACAGTAGTCTTCTCATTGAACTATTCTTCTTCAGTGCTATGTATTCATGATCATGAGATGAGAACAGGAAGCTTAGGATATTATAATATCAATGTTGGCTCTTAATGTTACTTAGGGTGGGCGAAGGGGGGACCAGGAGATTGCCTAAACGAATAAGGATACGAAGAGTCCAAAATGTTGGGAGACATGAACTCGAAATCAATTTACGAACAAGAGTAGTCTGCTCTTTGCCCATCTATCGAGTAAGATGTTCGTTTTTCATAACTTAGTCTAAATGTTCCAGTCTCAGAAGCTAGTGAACATTGAAGAAGATTGCACATAGGTTTAGAAATGTTCTGACCGAGTGTTATAAATACAGAAAACATGTCCTTTAAATTTGCCTTTAATAACGTCTAACATTGTAAATAAGGTATTCTATTGTAATAGATAAGAATAGAACTGTATACTGTAAATAGGTTTGTATGCATGTCAGATTCTAGAAATGGCATCAATAATTACGTCATATCATGTAAAGTAACATATAGTTTTAATCCAATCTAAAGTCCCAGCTAAATCCAGCTTGCAAGTTTGCAAACAGAGGTGCATAAAAGTGGGACGTAAAACTCCATTTCATTTCATTTTCAAATTTAAAAAATCGGAAAATAAGCAAATAAGCACAGTCGATTAGAAACTTAGAATCTCTTGATATACTTCCTTATGGATAAATTATTATCTGATATTGCCAATATTTTGAGTTTCGTTTTTGGATCGTTTTATTAATATTATTTAAACGCTCACACATAGGCTGTGGGATGGATATATGACAATGTAACGAAAAACAGAGTCAAAATCAGCGTATAGATACATTTATAGCAGAGGAAAACAATATAGGCCTACATGTTAACCGATTTCTGCCGATATGGTTAGATTTATTCTGTTTCCAGACAGTTTAAGCACAATTTACCCTAATGGAATATGGTTAGCTTAACTAGGTCAGTTTCAAACATTTAATAAAGTCTTTGAGAATTCCTTCGACAATTTCATTTAGACTGCAATTATTTAATATAAAGTGTTCTAATGACGTTACATGTATTTTGGCTATATGATTACAACATAGACATCTACAGCAACCCCAGCAAAAAAATCAAGAGGAAAAAATTATAGCTTTACATAGTCAAAATACTAGCTTCTAATTTAAACTCCTTTTGATTTTTCTATCTTTTTTCTTCTCACTTCCTTCTAAATTTACTTGCCCATGAGCAAATGTATATGTTCTTATTATTATTTTCTAATAACTGTGATATTTGAGATTGTACATATCTGGTAAACAGTGATATTTGTGACTGTACATGTCTGGTAAACAGTGGTATTTGAAATTGTACATGTCTGGTAAACAGTGGTATTTGTGACTGTACATGTCTGGTAAACAGTGGTATTTGAAATTGTACATGTCTGGTAAAAAGGGGTATTTGTGACTGTACATGTCTAGTAAACAGTGGTATTTGTGATTATACATGTCTGGTAAACAGTGGTATTTGTGATTGTACATGTCAAATAAACAGTGATATTTGTGATTGTAAATGTCTGGTAAACAGTGATATTTGTGATTGTAAATGTCTGGTAAACAGTGATATTTGTGATTGTACATGTCTGGTAAACAGTGATATTTGAGATTGTACTTGTCTGGTAAACAGTGATATTTGTGATTGTAAATGTCTGGTAAACAGTGATATTTGTAATTGTACATGTCTGGTAAACAGTGATATTTGAGATTGTACTTGTCTGGTAAACAGTGGTATTTGTGATTGTACATGTCTGGTAAACAGTGGTATTTGAAATTGTACATGTCTGGTAAAAAGGGGTATTTGTGACTGTACATGTCTAGTAAACAGTGGTATTTGTGATTATACATGTCTGGTAAACAGTGGTATTTGTGATTATACATGTCTGGTAAACAGTGGTATTTGTGATTGTACATGTCAAATAAACAGTGATATTTGTGATTGTAAATGTCTGGTAAACAGTGATATTTGTGATTGTAAATGTCTGGTAAACAGTGATATTTGAGATTGTACTTGTCTGGTAAACAGTGATATTTGTGATTGTAAATGTCTGGTAAACAGTGATATTTGTAATTGTACATGTCTGGTAAACAGTGATATTTGAGATTGTACTTGTCTGGTAAACAGTGGTATTTGTGATTGTATATGTCTGGTAAACAGTGATATTTGTAATTGTACATGTCTGGTAAAAAGGGGTATTTGTGACTGTACATGTCTAGTAAACAGTGGTATTTGTGATTATACATGTCTGGTAAACAGTGATATTTAAGATTGTACATGTCTGGTAAACAGTAATATTTGTGACTGTACATGTCTAGTAAACAGTGATATTTGTGACTGTATATGTCTGGTAAACAGTGGTATTTGTGATTATACATGTCTGGTAAACAGTGGTATTTGTGATTGTACATGTCAAATAAACAGTGATATTTGTGATTGTAAATGTCTGGTAAACAGTGATATTTGTGATTGTAAATGTCTGGTAAACAGTGGTATTTGTGATTGTATATGTCTGGTAAACAGTGATATTTGAGATTGTACTTGTCTGGTAAACAGTGATATTTGTGATTGTAAATGTCTGGTAAACAGTGATATTTGTAATTGTACATGTCTGGTAAACAGTGATATTTGAGATTGTACTTGTCTGGTAAACAGTGGTATTTGTGATTGTATATGTCTGGTAAACAGTGATATTTGTAATTGTACATGTCTGGTAAAAAGGGGTATTTGTGACTGTACATGTCTAGTAAACAGTGGTATTTGTGATTATACATGTCTGGTAAACAGTGGTATTTGTGATTGTACATGTCAAATAAACAGTGATATTTGTGATTGTAAATGTCTGGTAAACAGTGATATTTGTGATTGTAAATGTCTGGTAAACAGTGATATTTGTGATTGTACTTGTCTGGTAAACAGTGATATTTGTGATTGTAAATGTCTGGTAAACAGTGATATTTGTGATTGTATATGTCTGGTAAACAGTGATATTTGTGATTGTATATGTCTAGTAAACAGTGAAATTTGTGACTGTACATGTCTGGTAAACAGTAATATTTGAGATTATATATGTCTAGTAAACAGTAATATTTGTGATTGTACTTGTCTGGTAAACAGTGGTATTTGTGATTGTACATGTCTGGTAAACAGTGATATTTGTGATTGTATATGTCTGGTAGACAGTGATATTTGTGATTGTACATGTCTGGTAAACAGTGATTTTTATGATTGTCTGGTAAACGGTGATATTTATGATTGTACATGTCTGATAAATAAACAGTGGTATTTGTATTTGTACATGTCTGGTAAACAGTGATATTTGTGATTGTACATGTCTGGTAAACAGTGGTATTTGTGATTGTATATGTCTTGTAAATAGTGATGTTTCTAATTATACATATCTAGTAAACAGTGATATTTGTAATTGTACATATTTGGTAAAGAGTGATATTTGAGATTGTACATGTCTGGTAAACAGTGATATTTGTAATTATACATGTCTGGTAAACAGTGATATTTGAGATTGTACATGTCAAGTAAACAGTGGTATTTATGATTGTACATGTCTGGTAAACATTGATATTTGTGACTGTACATGTCTGGTAAACAGTGATATTTATGATTGTACATGTCTGGTAAACAGTGGTATTTGTGATTGTATATGTCTTGTAAATAGTGATGTTTCTAATTATACATATCTAGTAAACAGTGATATTTGTAATTGTACATATTTGGTAAACAGTGATATTTGAGATTGTACATGTCTGGTAAACAGTGATATTTGTAATTATACATGTCTGGTAAACAGTGGTATTTGAAATTGTACATGTCTGGTAAACAGTGGTATTTGAGATTGTACATGTCTGGTAAACAGTGGTATTTGAGATTGTACATGTCTGGTAAACAGTGGTATTTGTAATTGTACATGTCTGGTAAACAGTGGTATTTGTAATTGTACATGTCTGGTAAACAGTGGTATTTGTGATTATTCATGTCTGGTAAACAGTGATATTTGAAATTGTACATGTCTGGTAAACAGTGGTATTTGTAATTGTACATGTCTGGTAAACAGTGGTATTTGTAATTGTACATGTCTGGTAAACAGTGGTATTTGAGATTGTACATGTCTGGTAAACAGTGGTATTTGAGATTGTACATGTCTGGTAAAGTGGTATTTGAGATTGTACATGTCTGGTAAACAATGGTATTTGAGATTGTACATGTCTGGTAAACAGTGGTATTTGAGATTGTACATGTCTGGTAAACAGTGGTATTTGAGATTGTACATGTCTGGTAAACAGTGGTATTTGAGATTGTACATGTCTGGTAAACAATGGTATTTGAGATTGTACATGTCTGGTAAACAGTGGTATTTGAGATTGTACATGTCTGGTAAACGGTGATATTTATAATTGTACATGTCTGGTAAACAGTGATATTTGAGATTGTACTTGTCTGGTAAACAGTGGTATTTGTGATTGTATATGTCTGGTAAACAGTGGTATTTGTAATTGTACATGTCTGGTAAACAGTGGTATTTGTGATTATTCATGTCTGGTAAACAGTGATATTTGAAATTGTACATGTCTGGTAAACAGTGGTATTTGTAATTGTACATGTCTGGTAAACAGTGGTATTTGTAATTGTACATGTCTGGTAAACAGTGGTATTTGAGATTGTACATGTCTGGTAAACAGTGGTATTTGAGATTGTACATGTCTGGTAAACAGTGGTATTTGAGATTGTACATGTCTGGTAAACAATGGTATTTGAGATTGTACATGTCTGGTAAACAGTGGTATTTGAGATTGTACATGTCTGGTAAACAGTGGTATTTGAGATTGTACATGTCTGGTAAACAGTGGTATTTGAGATTGTACATGTCTGGTAAACAATGGTATTTGAGATTGTACATGTCTGGTAAACAGTGGTATTTGAGATTGTACATGTCTGGTAAACGGTGATATTTATAATTGTACATGTCTGGTAAACAGTGATATTTGAGATTGTACATGTCTGGTAAACAGTGATATTTGTAATTGTACATGTCTGGTAAACAGTGGTATTTGTGATTGTACATATTTGGTAAACAGTGATATTTGAGATTGTATATGTCTAGTAAACAGTGATATTTGTGACTGTATATGTCTGGTAAACAGTGGTATTTGAGATTATATATGTCTAGTAAACAGTAATATTTGTGACTGTACATGTCTAGTAAACAGTGATATTTAAGATTGTACATGTCTGGTAAACAGTGGTATTTGTAATTGTTAGAGAAACATTACTTGAATCAACCAATAGTTCAGATAGTGCAGTTAAGTCTGCTACAGGATAATAAAGAATGATAGAATTTGTCGATGTATATTCTCCCCAATGTGAATGAAAGAATGTCGGAAATCATTAGGGATATAACTTTATTGTTTAATGTAAAGTGAAGTCAAGCATGTAAAATAAGTTCCTTTTATTGTTGTTTGGTTGTAAAAATTACACATTAATGAAATGAACAATAGAAGTTCGTCATTCTATTCATCCAGATTGTCGGTTCAAATGTACGACAGATTAATTTGGGGTGGGTGAGGGATAACTGTCAGGATTGATAATAACTTCCTTGAGTGGCATTTAGTAATTGGGTATGAATAAATATGAACACAATTTTATGGATAACAATTATTTTAATAAACAACTTTGAACAACGAATTCATTGCTTGATAAAGACGAAAGTATCATCGTCGAAACGTCATGCACAAGTTATTTATTTAAGTAATTGTTATCCATAAAATTGTGTTCATATAGGGTTGATAAAATAAGGAAGTAAAAAGCCGGAGAGTTTTCCTCTTAGAAAACAAGAATTTAAATATATTTTGGGGAAAAAATTATTTGGGGTAATTTCATAGAAAGAAATTGACTGTGAAATGGATGATGCACATCATTTTTGTGGGTTGGGGCTATGGACGCCGCTGGACCTCCATTGGTGAAACTAAAATTATATTGTTTAGTCATCGTCGATGGTTGTAAACAGCTAAATCTATCTCAATGTTACTTACAGTTATAATAATAAGTTAGCTAAATGTGGTTTTAAGTACCTTATTGGACTGCAGAAATGGTGCTTTACGTCCAACTTTTCTACACTTACTACTGGGCTAATGACGCAGGACGAAAACCCAATGTATAGGGAATATAAAAAAGTTTTTCACCCATTGTCCATAAAACATCTTCTAACGTTTCTTTACTGACAAGAACTGACTAAAATGAAAGCATTAGCCCTAAGTCCTAACCTAGTAAACATAACTATATATTCGTATATTAAATGCCATGAGATTTTTTAACAAGGCATTGGAGAGAACGGCGTTGAGAGATAATGTTTTCTTTACAAGTTTCATCTTAAATTATTTATTGGTTTGAAACAAATATAAATACAAATTATTGAATGGTCACACTACAGATATCGTCTTACAGACAAAATAGACATGGGTTTTCATGTAAGGGAAAAGAAAACTATGATTAGTACTATTTTCGTGGCCTGCATCTGCCCTCTATAGGGTTATTCCCACGCCCATCAGTAGCCTAAGAAACACCATTTTCTGAAGTCTAGGGATCTCCTCTAGAAAATTTAAAGAATTTGACTCCCTGAAATGCGATTTCCTGACATTTTCTGGCGAATTTATTTGTAGAGTTACTGCGAACGAATACAAGAAAATTTAGAAAATTAAACGCCTAGAAAATGCAAATTCCTGATATTTCCCAGCGAATTGAAGGTTCAAGATCATTTGTATTATTTATAGAGTCTAAGGGACCTCGTCGAAAGAAAATTTTGAGAATTATACGTCCGGAAACGGGATTTCCGACACATTGGAATTAAAGGGTCGTGATTTTTTGAATAGTGCCCGATGTTTGTATTTCGAGAATTAGACGCTACCCTTTTTTCTGCAGAGGACGCCCTGGAAATACCATTCATGACATTTACTGATGAATTTAAGATTCATTACTTTGTATAATGACAGCGGAACCAACAAGAAAACTTGGAGAATTGGACGCTCGGAAACGTAAATTCTTGACATTTCCAGACGAATTTAAGACTCAGACTCATTTGTCTTATAACAAACACTCCCCTTGAATTAATTTTTAAAACAAGAAGCTTAGAGAGCACATTTCAGATGATTTCAAGGCGCCGGAATCTCCATCAAAACGCTTTTTTATGACGCTTGTCCCTAATAAACTAAAATTTTAAGAAATATTTTGAACCGCCACCACCTTCGAAAATTTGTTAATGATAGATGCTATCTAGCCCGAGCCCGGAATTAAATGCATTTTTGACGATTCCAAACTCAGGTGAATATGATCTTCAAGTTCAAAATGTTATGTAATTTGGATTACGGTCGAATAGACGAAAATAAATATAATCGAACACCACTCGTATTTGTGACTGTGGGTGATATACTATAGCCCGACTGCACTAAAAACCAATAGACACATGTGCGATTTGCTGTTATCATAATCCCCAAGAATGGAGAATGTAAAAGGGGGCCGCATAAAAAACCATAATAGTCAATGAGGTTGAAGAAGGGAGATCAGAAGACCCTTTATGTATTTTTATTTCATGAGATAGTCAACCTCAGCATGGCAGAAAGTGCTTTCAGATTTTGAATTTCATTTCAATGTGGCGTTTTTTTTTAAATTACATTTGGCAGAATGTAAACCATTTCCAGTATGAATTATGCAACTTTTACACTTCTTTCAGAACATGTTTAGTTAATATTTAATTATTTTTTCAAGATCAGTTATATACCTGCACATTCACACATCAACCTAGAATTGTGCATTTTTCGAAGAACAAAGGCAATTACTCCTTGTTTACGAGCTTAACAAATAAATGCGTTTTGAAGAACAAGGGAATAGATGTTTTTCGATTTTGCTGATTTCCAATAGGGTTCAACCATGGGTGGTAATAAACCATTTCAGCAATTTTCGTCAATATCGGTTAAAAATTCTGCATTCTAGATTATTTATGAACTAAAATTTTAACACATTTTGAATAACAAGAGCAATAACTCATTAAGAATTGAGTGTGTTAGGTTTTTCAGATTTTCTGCACTGGAAACCGGGTGCCGCATACGGAAAACGTGTCTCTCCTAGGACTAGTATTTTAGTGAGACTTGTCTCAAATATAGAAAACTAGAGACAAATATTATTAGTTATAGATTTATTGTGCGATTTTCGAGCAATTCTATAGTACGTCCATGTCAAACCCTTAAAATTCTTTTAAAAAAAAGCGAAATGATAGTTGGTATACTACTTTTTAAAATTTTTATTGTTAACAGATGAAATATCTGTTGGCAGTGAACATTATCTCTTTATCAGTCTAATATTTTTATGAGATTTTATTCTTTTTCTTGTTTTTTTTAATGGGATTGAGTATATCGATGTACGGTACACTTTTTACTAAGATTTCTTTTTATAATCATATTTTTTTAAGACGGTTTATATTTTGTCTGCTACATCTCGATTTTCAATATTTTATGACAGGAATTGTTAATGTTCATCATGTGGAAGATTTTTTTACATACATTTTCCAATTATTAAAGGGATATGTTCACTAACCGTTTGACCAAAAACAAATTCTCAGAAGTTTCAGAATCTGGATTTTTTTTTAGCTCATCTAATCCTTAATGTTGTTCACAACTCACCTACGAAATTTAAGTCTTCAAACACAATCATGTGTACCCATAATTATCAGCCCTTGAAAGTCAAAAATACGACTCGTCGTTTAGTAAGACTATAAGTTATATAGAAAACACATTAATATACAGAAAATGAAGGATAAATGCTAAGGTAGGGATAAAATTGAAGGAATTATATGATTTTCGTGCAGTCCTAGTACTTCTGGATGCTATTTAGAAATATTCAAGGCCTAAATTCACCATCGGAAATTCTGAACATTCCCCTTTAAAGGAATATATAGAGTTGTCTATTTACTGCTTTAACAACTCTCTGTTTAACTTTTCAGAACGAACAGGCAGTTGTGTTTAATTTAGAACATAAGGCTGAACGACAACGAACATGAAATATTAAACCTTAAGCCGAAAAAGGATATTTTTTTAGTTGAAAATTAAGAATAAATAGGAGCAGATATACTACTTATTTGAATATAGAGTACTGTAGTTTTCAAACATTAACCAAAAATTAATGACAACATAGTCTTAAATTTAAACTTACAGATAATGTAAACATATTTCTTCAGATTTTGGTCCATATTTTTCAATAATTCCATCAAAAACGTCCGTCTTTTCGTTATTAGCTTGTTCGCAAACCTAAAGGTCCGGGTTTCAATCAAGGTATGGCTCAAGATAGGGTTTCGCCATGTCACTGATGCATGCCGGAGGAGCTGATATGAAAAAAGCTTCTAGTCTTTCGGATGGGACAATAAACCGAGGCCTCGTGTGCTACAGGCTTTGCACGTTAAAGATCCCTGGACAATTGGAAATCGAAAATAAGTAAAAGCTTATATGCTGCTTCTCTGGCAAACGTTGTCCCTCACTGCATGGCGTTTGTCCGTCCTCATTAGCAGGACTTAAAAATGTCATTATACTTTGATAGACATTCTCTTCTCTTCCAAAAATGTCTTACTCAAAAATAAAAATAAAACCTTTATATAGAGCGATATCATATTAATATTAGAATGGACCAAATATAGTAGAAGACAGGAGGGAAGCTATATTAGCTCAATATAATTATTACTATTATAGTTATTATATTATATTAATAAATCATTTATACCTGATTATTACTCATTTCAGTCCGCGTATTACAGTCTGGTAACACTAAAAAATAGTGGACCGAGCAACGTGTACGGAAAATTAGAAAAAGATCAATGCCAAGAGGCTAGCCAAGGGCCATGTATTATAGATAAGATCTTTGCAAACCTATGTTTCTTTCTTTTCCATTTCTCTTCATAAACAAGATAGATTGAGTTAACTTTGTAATGGGTTTTCATTTAGGCCTATGCATCACAATGTCAAAGCTGTTCTGTAATTTTAAATGGGAAGGTCTATTGTTTTAAGGTTATTGTAGATTTCTTTTTGTTTCCCTTACATTATCTGAAAGTTTTGTTGAAAAATAGCTTGTCAACTCTGGTCAAATCGAAAACTATTTTGCACTCCTTACTTAACAGTAAACACACTCCGTTTTTGTACTAATTCCTTTAAACAAAAATCATGTTGGTCATGTATATACATAGAAGTAAATCATGTATATACATAGAAGTAATACATAGAAGTAAATCATGTATATACATAGAAGTAAATCATGTATATACATAGAAGTAAATCATGTATATACATAGAAGTAAATATCATAAATATTGTCAAGTATAATAATTGTTAACCTTGTTCATGAAAAAATAAATTATTAGATTTTGAAAGAATTTTAATAATAACTAAAAAAAAAAGTATGAATGGTTCATTTTCACTAAAACTAACGATAGGGTATTAGGGCACGACAATGGATCATTTTCCCACTTCGTCATGTTAAAGGATAATACATATTAGTTTGATAATTACCCGTTTTACAACTAAATTACACAACATACTTAATAATATTCATTATTTCTATTAAAGAAGCAAATTAAAGTTCTTACCTTAATATTTGTAAAGAGTGACAAAGTATATTCTAATTAGCTGATTGTTTCCGATAATTTTTAAAACTTCGTTTCGTATGTTCAAACTTTTTCGTTGCTGGGACTTGAGTAAAGTTCTAAAAGAGTTTTCCAAGACTTTGTCCCAGAAGGCGGTACCAGAGAAATCAGCGCGTGCTGTCAGAAACTGTTAAGAACTGAACTAGAGAGGCGGTCAATACGTCTGTTATGTGCGTTATGTGACGTCATCGATACTTGAAGGGTTTTATTAAATCAGGTCTAATACAAGAAGTAAAATGAAATTGACATACGTTACTAAAATGGCCGTCGTATTATCAAATTAAGAAAATATTTTGTTAATGGTATAGATTACTATAGAGACAAGGGTTCTCTATACCTGTGTTCAGACTCTATAATGATTCGATGAAGGGTGCCTTCTAATAACTCAATAATTGCATTATCTCCTAGGTAGCGTGCTGTGTTAGTGAAATTGGTTTGAGGGAGGGCATAACAATAGAATGTCCATCAAACTTAACGAGCAATGTCCACTCTTCAATCAAGTGTCGTCGTTTTTATCATACTAATAAAACAAAACGAAATAAAGCTAAGCCAATCAGGCAAATCTATGGAGACATATAAACATCTAAAAAAGGGAAATTCTGAAAAATACGACAAACTTTTCAAGATGTCCTTAATAGAAATCTTAAAGACTGTTGGATAACGATTTCTTGTATTCTTTCCCCATATTCTTGAATCAAATGTGATTATCGCAATTTTGTAAGATATTTCCACGCTTATTTCTATTTGTGACAACAATTGCTATCGGTGTTATACTGCATGATAAACAGGGGCTTTTTTTAGTTCAATGATATATATTCACTTTAAATTAATATACCTGTGATATACCAACAATACAGAATATTTTCCACGGAACACGTCTACAACTTCATTACCAAATCTGTCTTGAACAGAAAGGCTAAGTTTCTATTTAAAGTTTTATTGTATTATTTATTCATAACCAAACTAATAAGTTTCATTGCTGAAACAAAGAGAACATTTTACCCCTTTTTTTCGTTGAAAGCTTTTCCCCCTTATCCCTCTCATTTTTCTTCTCTCTTTTCTTTTCAGGTCTTCTAGTTTTCCAACACCAATCAGAAATTCTAACCAAACCAAACCAACAACTACCATTCAACTACCACCATCATTCTTGTTTCTTCACCCCAGTTTAGTCTAAAAAAAAGCGCAAAAATGATGTTTATAGTACCGTACCAAGTGTTCCGCGTAAAATCTCAATTTTTTGACCATTTTATATAAACATAGTTTTTTTTAGATGTATCAGATTATTTAGGTAATCTGTTGTATAGTTATGCCACCAGGTAAGTTTCCTGGTAAATACATACTCTTATTCACCAAGTTTGAAAAATTAGGTTGTATTCCTTTAAATATCATCTTTGAAAGGCAATATTCAGCATTTTTGGTGATTGATTTCGACTTGGATTTACGTAAATAAACTTCAGAAGTACTAGGATTGCAAAAAATCACAAAATCTATGCTAATATACTTGAAATTAGAAATTTATCTTTGTATTTCTATATATGTCTTTAGTAATAATGCAAAGTGTACCTAAATAAATACGAGCCGTATTTTTCATTTCCAAACACGATAACTTTGGATATGCACATGGATATGGAGGCTAAAATTTTGATGATTAGATGTAGTGAGCTAAGAATATTTTTTCTGATGAGCTTAGCTTAGATATTCCGAAACAAAGATGTTATTGGTCGAACAGATGGTGAACGTATTCCTTAAAATACTCTTAGATTAAAGCACACTGAACAGCTGTAGCCTATATGTGAAATTCTACCCGGGGAGAAGCGTTAGCATCGAGCGAACGTATTACCATTTTCACATTTCAGGGTTTTTCTCAATAAGACTTGCAGAATACCCGATACCACGATACGATACATTGATTGCAGCACTAAGCAGCATATACAGTAAAGTGGACAGCAGAGCATATTGTACACAATCAAAACTCTGATTGTCCTTGTATCATGTATACAGATAGCGGAAAGTCTTTCCCCGAGTCCTCTGAAACGCCGACCATTGCACTATAAAAACTCGATTCATGAAGTTCGAAACCATTATGAAGTTTATTATATTAGTTTGATCAGGTCATATGTGGGACGACGTATAAGTTCTCTTTTTGTGTCTGACAGACTGTTCTCTTTTTCCATTTTGTCTTTCTTCTCGCAAATAAGATATATTGTTTTCAAACAATTACCATTGTGTTAAAGAAAGTGTAAAGAAAATCCAGGTAGCTTCTTTTCATAATTCCTACTTGGATGTCTGGTTCCTTGTTCTATAAAATTACTGTGACTTATCAGTTATTCACCATTCATTTCTTTACGACACAATATAAGCAATGTTCTCTAGTATCGGGGACACTGATAGCATCAATTTGCGCCATTACAATTTCCATTCCGATTGATGTTATCAGTGTCCGCAATACACATACAATCCCTTAGTCATTTTAGATGAGATAATCAATTTTATTTGGACAATTACCTTTGATACCTGCCAATGACAAGAATTAACTGATTATAGATGCATTAAAGCACTGTTATCAAGTGCTTACAAAAAAATTGTGAATTATTTGTTTTTATCATAATCGTTTCACACAGGCAAGTCCCTAACTTGCTTTTGCGTTTTTATCGGGAACTTTTGCCAATTAACCCCGATAAAATTTGTCGAAAAAGCTGTTACCAGAAAAAAATGTTAACCATCCGACTTAGCCTATAAACAAAAAAGGCTCAGTTCACCCAGTCTCCCTGCTTATATATTCTTTTTTCCTAGCTACGCCACTGATTTAAATCAAATTTAAGGACAACTTCTGATTTGGGCTGCTCCAAAATCGACCGTTTTCATATGTAGATAAGAGCTACTAGTAGCTACTAGTATATAAGATTTTATCAATTGATATACACCTATAGGCCAATGACTCTAAATCTGTCATATATCAGATGGTAATGTATAAATAAAATAAAATAGAAACGAGTCCTTGTTTGAACCAATTGGTAAAAGTTTAATCATCCAACATAGCTTCGCCTCACAGTCTTCTTTGAGCTCTAAGAAAAGTCAATTGCTAGACTGTTTGTACTTTGAGGACAGACTAAAATGTCCAAATTATGAACAAACTGTGCGTTGAAATCGGCAAATTTTGCACTTCACGCATAGACCAACCCACAAACTTAGCACCTCGCTATCTTTATTAATCACAAACTTTAGATCAATTTACAAGTAGTATCCAATATCCAAATTTCTACAGTCATCTTTGAGTTTGATTGGCTGTTGGTGCTGTTGTGGTGATTGGCTGTCATGAAGTGACATATAGTTATATGACATTTTATGCGGACTGGTTCTTGGACTCTGTATACGTAGAGTCCAGGGCTGATGATATAGGCCTATTAGTAAGCATTTTCGGCGATTGGTTTTGTTCTTGAATATGGTCTTCAATCTACAAGAAAATCGGCAAAATGTGCAAAAACTCATTCTCAAGGGGGTGGTGCAGAATTCAAAGCTGCTCCTGTCTATATAAAGCAATTTTGCTTTCACTGGCCCTAACAACATACCATTAATTTCTTGTTTTATCTTTAAAAAAATTGTTTGTATTGCTTCAGTCATTAATGTCAAAATTATTGGGGGGGGGGGGCGGATGCCCCCTCCCCCCCCCCCCCCCCTGTTCCTACGGGCCTGCTTTGCTATGCAAAACAATTCCGGTTTCTGAGGTAAGGGTATGATCAGTGAAACAATTGTGAATGCGCCCCTTTAAACAAAAAAAATCGGTATCCTGTAAATATATGTCATTATAAAAGATGAAAGTTTGTTTTATAGATGTTCTATTGTACTGAGTTCTTTATATTTTATTATTATTTTTTAAGTGTCTATAAGCTCTAACATCCTGTGTTTTATAATCATAAAGATGTCATTAATGTTCACCGTGGAAATATTTAAAGGGTTTTATTCGCAGAAAAGGGTCAAACCTTGATTGCACAACTGATAGTACAGGCAGGGATAAGAGTCTTCGGTCTTACTAAAATGAAATGAAATCGAGTTTTACGTCCTACTTTTCAGTATCTGTTTGAGCTAGCGGAAAAACGCAATGCAGTGAGAAATGAGGATAATTTTATCATACTTATACAATGGATGGAATGGAATCATATACATGGAAATGTAAAATTAGCAGTTTAACGACTTATTGGAAGATTTCTGTAGTCAATATGACCTTCAACCACACTTATTTATCTAACAAGCTTAAATATTGGTTTCTTCACTTTCTTATGACAAATCAAGCAAACTTTATGATAATTTGTGTTTCTGATTTATCATAAACTTTCTATCATATCATTATATATTTATTGTAGCCGATATATTCATAACCAATAGTTTTACCAATAATATGTATTCATACAGTCTATAGATACATGAATACAACAAAAAGACTTTTTATAGACCCGTTTTGATCGGCCACTTCCTGGTCTGTAATTCTATTCTTAGTAAATTATAAGTAAATTATTCATATGTGAGACAATGTATTTTTCCAAGTCATTAGAATATTTCTTCTTTCTATATAGGTATTATAAATGAAAATAAAATCATTCTTTACATAATTCTTCAACGATTATCATAATATATACCGCATCGAAACTTAAATAAGTCAGTTTCACTCATAGTTCCAGTTTACATAGCTATAAATTCCAGTAGGGGACAGCTGGGACAAATGATCTTCATTGAAAACTTAATAATTGGTTAAGTTTCGTTGAAATACATGAGGGATTGTGCCTTTTAGAGTTTTTAAGAGCTAAAAATTGAACGCGTTTTCAATAACAAGGGCAATAATTCATAGTATGTATTTTTCGATTTTAAGTAAGGTTCATTCATGGGGGATGTTAATCAATGTCAGTAAGTTTCGTCGTGTGGAAAAGGCAGACATGGGTGACGCCAATTCAGAAATATTGAACAAACCACTATAGGCTACATGTACATCTTTATATCGTCATTTATTTTTTCAGATTATTCTGTTCATTATTTCAGCACATTAAAGACAATATCTTTTTTTCTTAAATTATACTATAAGTATAAAGGTGTTCTTTTATTGTTAACAGGCTGACAATCGAAATTCGAAAAAGAACAATGTTAGGGAATAGTAAGGCTTTTAGAATTTGAAATCACTGATGATAGATTAAAAGCAGCCTATATATAAACTAATGCTCAAAAGAAAGTACCCACTTTTTCATATTACAGTTAATTTTCCAAAAGCAAATATAAAGAGTTAAAACCACTGTGATGTATCTGAAAACGGTCAACACAATACTTGATGTGAAGAACAATAAAATAAGTGAAGGAATCGCACTAGGGGCGTTGCCAATCACGTATCTGCCATCTGCCAAATTCTCCAGACCCATGTCAATCGTTGACGTCGGTGTCGAGTGCACTTTGCAGTTTGGTCAACATGCTCCAATATCACGTTCCCTTAGTCGTTAGAACACTGAGTGTCAGCTGATATGGTGTCCAAATGTCGCCGGTGCCGTTGACGTTGCAGGAACAAAATGATTCCACGGATGAATGTTCCTGATATTGCAGTCCCGAACTGGTGTTGTGAAACGTCGTCGGTCACTCCTAGGCCTGTCTGATGTACAGCCTGTGTACCTCAAACGCTGTATCAATCTTGTTACAGTTTTGCTATTGCAGCCGAGGATTCTTGCAATCAATGGTCTGTTTGCTCCTTGTTGCACCATCCCCACAGCTCTTTCTCTTTCAATCCGACTCAAAAGTGTCAGACTTTTTGTGATTTTCTTGGGCCCCTGTTGTTTGTAAGATGTTTTATACCACCATCATTTACGTGCATTTCGTGCAACATCATAATTTGTCGCTTTTTGTTTTTTGCGTCGTTATCGTGATTTGTTCACTTTTTTCATAATTTTTTCACATAAAGTATTGTGTTGACCGTGTGTGAGATGCATCACAGTGGTTTTAAAACTTTATTTTTACTTTTGTAAATTTTACTGCAAAATATTCAGGTGGGTACTTTCTTTTGAGCATTAGTTTATGTAGGCTCTTGTTGTTATTTTTTACTTGGAGTAATGCATGAATAATAGGGATATTGTCTATCGTGGTGTGACGTCAGGTATTATACGATAATAATATAGCATCAAAACTATTCCTTTAACACAGATCTAAATTCGGCTATTGATCTTTAAATTTTTGATGAAGGAATTGATCCCTGAGGACGAACGTCTTTCTTTAGTTAAACAAAAGAATTCATTGAATAAACGATTATTAAACAGTGAGGGCTGTGGGGCGAAAATATTGTCATATACATATTTTATAACTAACATATAATGGTGTTTTCTTGTATTAGCATTGAGTTTTATTGATGGGAAAATCAAAAGTACTATTTTGCCTTTTGCATCATAGAGAGCCTTTCAAGGGATGTATTCCTCTAAATATTTTCTTTACCAGTTAATCCCCACCCTCTTTCAGAATTTATGCTGGCCCGGTTTTATTTTTATTTTAATTCATTTTACGTCATTTCTAAATCGTGTGAAATTATTACATCTATATTATATAGGTTATAAATACTCGAAGAATAAATCCCTTTACAAGCAAAAGTTCAATATAAAGGGGAAATATTTTTCAGTCTGTCGAATTTTGAAATATTACAAAGAGTTTTATCGTTCAGTAAATATTATTTTGTTTATATATTACTTCTACATTTGTGTTTGTTTGTCTTGGTTAATTGTTGCTTTGCTTTTATTTGTAAGAAAGCCAGCTCAGTACAGAAACTAGACATTTTATAGAGATTGAAACTATGAGAGGTTATCAAGTAATCCGGTAATGAGTCACAATATATTACTAATCAACCAGTCATTTATAAGTTAAAGATCATTTGAAATGGTAAGTATATGTAGTACAATACCACTAGGGGTGTAAGTGTGTCTAATACCCACAGAGTGGTAAGTAAGCTATGTGTGTAATACAACTTAGTGGTTAGTATACTTGACCTAACGCCCTTAGGGTCCAGGGTAGTAAGTATCATGGGCGCAGATCACCCCGTCAGAAAACCTTGGGCGACATGATACCCTGTGTCCCTCCCCCCAACAAATGGTCAAACTTGGTTGAGAAAGAGTCTCGGTCACCCCCCTCCCCCCAAATTTGATTAGTTTTTTTTAGTTTAATTCGATTTTTTTTTGAAGAATCAAAATCGATCTGATGAATATCATAGTAGGAAGTCCCTATTGCCAACTCAAATCCCGAAATATCTATCAGAATATACCAAATTGTTGCTGTTTTCCATTTTTCTCTCTAGGGCGAAGACCTTCTGTTTGGGCTTGTGGTTGCGGCGCTTCGCAAACCATTCTGGTTCGCCCCCTCCCCTTCCCACCTTCCAATTTTTTTTTTGACAAATCCGCGCCCTTGATAGTTTGTAGCTAATGAACTTTGCAAAGGAAGAAAAATATTAACAGATGAGTAAATATTTCGTACGGAAAAGTATTATCAAGTGTCTAGAAGAGTAAGCATACCCTGCCTGGTCCCACATCGGCCACTGCTGCTCCATGATATCACAAGAATATTAAATCATGTAGGTTAAAAGATAAAACGTAATTTATAAAATTTTAATGTTCAAGGGAAGTAATTTAACATCTATAAAAAAAACCATGAAACTCAGCATTACGGGAGAGAACTTTTGAGAATTTTGTCAAATGCTAGAAGTGGGTCAATGCATTACGGGAGAGAAATTTGGCAAATGTATGTCTGAATTTATGTCCGATATAAGCGGAATTTGTCGTACATCAGATTCTTGACATTTTCTTGCAATAATATGGTTGATGTAACATGATGGGTATCAGAAGAGTAAGCACTTGGGTGGTAATTTTGAGTTGTTAGATACCACTTCAGTGGTAAATATAATGGTCTAATATATATGCTTAGGGCCTTGGGTAATAAGTTTGTGTGATCTAACACCACATTGGTAGTAAGTTTGTGTGATCTAATACCACATGGGTCGTAAGTTTGTGTGATCTAATACCACATGGGTAGTAAGTTTGTGTGATCTAATACCACATGGGTAGTAAGTTTGTGTGATCTAATACCACATGGGTAGTAAGTTTGTGTGATCTAATACCACATGGGTCGTAAGTTTGTGTGATCTAATACCACATGGGTCGTAAGTTTGTGTGATCTAATACCACATGGGTAGTAAGTTTGTGTGATCTAATACCACTTGGAAAGTAAAAATGTGATGTCTACCACTAGATGACTAGGGTAATTATTATGGTGATCTAATACCAGTAAGGTGGTAAAAATGTGATGTCTATTACCACTAGGGTGGTAAGTATTGGTGTGGTCTAATACCCAAAGACTGACAAGAAATCTATGGGATGTCTATTATCACTAGGGTATACATCTAATACTCATATTTACAGAAACTGCAGTTCCACAAGGCTTCCAGTTTATTGCCCCATTCAAACAACTAAACACTTTTCCATGTCAACCTCTATGACCTGCATTACTGACAAGGGGTTATAAATTTAAGGTATTATCTCAACCTATGCCGGGACTGAACACTGAACGTTCATATGGCCATCAAGCATCAAACTCACTGAGCCACCGCCATCCTCAAGACAATGGATAAAAACCTGAAACAATGATGACAATTTTAACAACAGTCTATCTTATAAATTCAACAATCATAGAAAAACAAAGCATTCAATAATTTTCATAAAAGATTTTATTGATTTTGTTTAGTTTAATATACATTAATGTGTGTTATTAGTATAAAATTATATTTTTATAAATTATTTCATACATGATTTCATACATCTTAAAACATAATAGAAACACGATTGTTTAAAAAAACATAGTTCAACGAAGATATTAGTCCATTATCAATGACAATTTAAAAACTGAACACTATCAGAAGCTATATATTTGAGAACAGAGATAACTTCTGTTTTAATAGGTTGGTTTTGAATTTGAGAATAAATTGTAACTATATGAATTGGATTTATATCATTTATATGTTCATTACTACTATAACCACTAACAAATTTGAACAAATATCTTTTCTTGGCTATACTTTTGAAAGTCTAAAGAATAATATTGTATTTTAATATTATATTCTTATCATGAAGAAAATTAAGTGGACTGTTCATGTTTTGAATCGAATCTGATCTGATATGCTGAGATATTTAGCTCCATTCTACACTTATGTCATAACAAAGGGTCTCCATAAAAGTTACACCAGCTGCGCAATAGATTATGGTTTACAGAAACTGCCGATGATAAGAACCTCTCAGCTTCCCTTGTTCCACATTAATTTGCTTAACAACTACCTGGTAGTATTGACAATTACCTGGTAGTGTAGATACAACTACCTGGTAGTATTGACAATTACCTGGTAGTGTAGATATTTTAATCAATAAAGCCACATATATAACCCTACAACCCTTTGACAAAACCCTTTAAGACTAACTTTAGCAAATCAGCTTTTTCAAAATCCAAACATTACTACACTTAAGGGAAATACCATACAAAACTGTTATTTAACAATACATAGTTTCATATTGGACAATAACTGTAACTTTATTATAAATATCAAGAAAATCAAACTCATATGTGTTCTGACAGTAACATAATGCAAAGTTGCATTAAAATACTACCGTAACTTATCAATCTATCAAAAGTCTATATATTACAGAATATGTTAAATATTAAGTAACCAATGCTGCCAACCTTAATGTTATTTATTATCATGAAAACTAACTGTATAACAATCAGGTCTAAATTTAAGAAATAACTTTTTAATATTTTTATTTCATGTATTTCATTAATATAAGCACTCAGCATCAAATTAAACTTTCTAGCAAATAAGAATGACAAATAAAACACAAACAAATTTACTAGCAAGATACAAAACTGAAAAATTCTAGCACATAAAGAGCACAACTTGAAATGCACATTTTTTGAGATAAACAGAATTACATTTAAATACTATAAATAAGAACATAAAATGTATAGAAATAACACAAAAAATCATATTTGTGTGATGTATTTTAATCTTATGTAGTTCAACAATACTTCAACAAAAATGATTTTAACTACACAAAACATCAATAAGCACTAAATTTACATAATAATTCCAAAATTGAGGATGATGAAGCAGTGACGCATAATGTATACAAGGATGATGTAAAGTCATGGTTTAGTCATAATATTCAGATACATGAAATAAATAAAACATAACTTAAATTCAAATACAACATAGCAACCTTAGCACAATATGATAAAATAGTTGATATCAAAACTTGAGAATCAAAACCACAGCCAAATCCCTAAATTCTGGTTACTTGTACTTTGTTTCAACTTTAAAACTCTTTCTGATGTTCAATTATGGCTTAAAATGAGATAATTTTATTCACAAGATGTTACCAATTTATATTCATTTAAAATTCATAAGTAGATTATATTGT
The DNA here is from genome assembly GCA_029955415.1 of Lottia scabra. Taxonomy (NCBI): domain Eukaryota; kingdom Metazoa; phylum Mollusca; class Gastropoda; family Lottiidae; genus Lottia; species Lottia scabra. Next base: position 18,308,910 of record JARJEI010000001.1, read on the forward strand.
AATATTTCTTTAATTAAAGCAAGGCACTGGTACCATGACAACAATTAAACTAATATATAAACTAACAATGACCTAATACAGTACATCTAATCCATACTGACAAAGAGTACTTCAGACTCCAAATCTCAATGCAGAAATTTCACTTTAGTTACACAGTAATTCTTATCTAACAACATGGGCTCAGGTTTTATAAATTTAACAAAGAGCAGTCACTTGAGTAATTATCTCTCTAATATTGGAGGATGAAAAATGAATTAAATGAATTGCATGCCTTTTTGCTTTCTTTGAGCAAATATTAACCATTTCCCACATGTTTAAGAAGCAAAGCACATTGAGTTAAAAGCACTAAAAACAATAATAGTTTAGTATCACAGAGCAATGATATGTTTAAGGCCTTATAAAATTACATTTTACTACTCTACTGAATAATCTATCCTATGGGTGGACCATTAACTGTCCAAACTCTTCTCCTAGTGTTACAATACATTTTATCAAAACTTCATTTGAATATGTACAAAATCATTTTACAGCAAAAATCCTTATCAGTTTCAATCTAAAAGAAGAAGCTAGTTCTGATAGAATTGACATTTTCATGGCTAATAACAGTAAATTTAATGTAAATATACTGGTAATACATTGGTAGTCACAAATGCAATAAATGATGAAAAGTGATATCAATTGTTTAAAAGAGTTGGTATATATTAAATTATATTGGCCAGTAGAAATACAGAATCTTCAGAGATTGACAATGTTATTTTCATTCATACAAAACTAGTAAAAGTAGGTGATATAACATATTTAAAACAAAAACATATGAAAACTTGTGAAAAAATTTTCTACAAAATGTTAGTGGAAATACATATAAAAACATAACATAAAACAACCTCAAAATTGTATGAAATAGCAGGTATGATTATATTTCAACTAAAATCATACAGTTACTCTACTTTCTCTTACAAACAAGGTGGAAATACCCATTGAACTGGATTTGTTTTATAAAGGCTAAAAATGATCTTGCTCTATTGTTCCTTTGAAAACATTCATCAAAACATCTGTAGTAAAAAATGAATACACAACACGTTAAAAAGCATTCTAAAAGCAATTAATATTAAAAATAAGCTACAGAGAATAAAAACTGCCATTTTTTATATATCTTTGTGTTAATATTGGTTGTGGTATAAGTAGAAACTATCTATGCCGTCTGTTGAACTGTAAATGGGGTAACTTGAAACATGAAACATCTATTACACACTCTTACTGGTTTTATGTGACCAAAATGAGGTAAAGGCACAGTATTGGTAGAACATCTTCCACAAAATATCTGAAATGGAAATTAAAAATCATGAGGTTCTGTTTGACCATCTATCACAAAAATGGCACCAAGTATCCAGAAAATAACAGTAATATTAATTAAAGTTAACCAAATACAGCATTTTTACATCATAACAAGTAAGAAAAAAAGAAAGAAACATTTATATTTTACAAGGATAACAATTTAGGTTACATGAGAATCCTTTCTCCCAGCTGGTCCTGGGCCAATCTAATTAAAATTAGATTACATTTTGTTTCTGTTATTTTTTGATGGTCGACTCAATGCAATCTAACAAGGTTTGTAAGGTGAGTGTCTTCTGGTGACAAAATCAGAAAAACGTTTATCACAAAATCATCCCACAATGCTTGTCAATGCATAGACTCGCGATCTTGAAGGTAGTTTTTGATTGGCTTAAATTTTCGTCACTAAAAGACGCTCGCCTTATAAACCTTGTTAGATTACACCGAGTCGACAATAAAAAAATAACCGAAATGTAATCTAATTTTAATTAGATTGGTCCTGGGCCAATCCTCTTTGCATAATTTCATTAACTATGTACCAATCACAACATTTTAATGATTTATTTTTTACCAGCCAAAATTATAACTATCAATTCTGTTTCATTTTCTTAAACCATGCATAGGCCTAAATATGGACACTGGTTAGGCTTCTTTTAATGTTTTATTTTATTAATTGATATTTCTTTCTCAAACTAAAAGTTCATTGGCTGCAACCAATGAAAATTTATATTCCATTAAAAGGGAAGCAACTCTTTTATTTACCTTGCCACAATTACGACAATGATGTCTTCTTCTGACAAATGTAAATGGTATTTTACAGGCCATACAATGGAAACTTAAGTCATCTGGCATCCATTTAGGTGGTTCTGTTAATTAAAAACATTTACATTAATATCATATTATCACAATAATTATAAGGCCAACTTCTCAAACATTCTTGTCAGCCTTCCATTTCACCATTACAGGAAAAAAACTCCCACCAACAAATCTGAAAACTTTGAAACTTGATTTTAAAGGGAAAGGATTGTTCAAATTAGCTGACATACTGACATACTGACATATGAAGTCGATATCTATCATTAGCTTAACTAGTCATTCCAATTTCCATTCCGACGTCTGTGGTTATTGTAATTCAAATTCAACTAACGCGTTTTATGACGTCACTGACAGTGATCTACAGGAAGATACTATTGATATCTATGCAGATCACTGTCAGTGACATCATAAAACGAGTTAGTTTTAGTTGAATTGCAAGAACCACAGACATCGGAATGGAAATTGGAATGGCACAAATTGATACTATCAGTGTCTCCATTACACATACAAAGTTTAGAAAACCACTTTACATTCCCATTAAGGATGTATCAACTTTTTACAGGACATTTCTTGTGGATATTTTGTTATTATTATCTTCTGGATTAAATGGGTATAAAGAAAGTTATACATGTATTTTCTGAAAGAGATTATCAACTACAAACCTTGTACTCTTCGTCTACGTCTACGCAGTTCTCTTCGAACATTACTAGAAGTTCGTCTATTAATACTAGTTTCTGATTGGCTAGTGCTAGTACCAGGGTGTAATATAACATCAGATTTACTCGGACTGCTATCAAAACTCATCAAAGGTTCTGAACAATTCATATCAAATACAGCTCTTAATATGTTTCTTAAATCACTGGCAAAATTAGTTTGAAGTTGATCTGCTACACCTAAAAAGGACAGAATTATTTTGTAAAATCTAATGTACCGGTAATTGCTAAAATTTTCACAGGACCAATAGTGTAAATAAGTAATAACAACACAATGGTTGTGCATGATAAACTTTATAATATATGTTAATGTCTTTACATTTATGACACAATCATAATGGAGGCAATACAATATAATGTCTGATAACTCTAGGGTATAACTAGATGACTTCAGACTACATTTAAGCCAATGTCACAAATAGTGTACATTATCAAAAAAGTCAAATTGCTGCTAAAAACTAGCAATAAATATGACTAGAAATTTCTTTTCTATAAGCTTACCTGAAATACAGACAAACAATCTGTGTATCATATCACTACTGCTACGGAATCGTGATCTAGCTTCATTTCGTGATGCAGATTCAGCAGCCTGAACAGCCAGAGCAATTTCTTCGTCATCATTACATTCTGATGTATAAGAACTGGTATCACTACTTCCACAACTAAAGAAAAAAAAAATTGGACAATCTATTTTTTTTTATTTTAACAGAAAAAAACAAACTTAACAAGCACCAGGATTGACACCCAAAAGAATTCACTACCTTCTTATTTTGTGCATTACTATTTCCTTACAAGTAAGCTTATGTCTATTTTTTTTCTTTTCATTGGGTGGATTTACTGAAAATTCAGGTAGTAGGATCTGGTCTGGTCCAAATTACACATTATTTTAACAATAAGGACTATTTCATGTAAATAAAATTGATGGCTTTATGTAAAGTCACATTAAATCTATATATAAAGAAATGATAGTGGACCACAGCCATATACGCCCACCACAGCATGTGGCTGGTAAAAACGAAAAAGCCTTAAATTTAATCAGAAGTAATCTTAACTATCTTAAACCTTTTGATTTAGGTCCAATAACATCCATTTTAAGTTTCATCAAAATCGGTTGAAAACTAAAAAAGGACAAGGACAATAACTCTGCTTCTAACACTCAAATAGATAAAATTCGAACTTGATCTTGTTTTATGTATATTCATACACATAGCGAATTTCATTTGATTCCATCAAAAAATCAAATGTTAAAAACAGACGGACAGGGGTGCAAACAATATACGTCCACATAGAGAGATGTGGGCGTATAAAAAAATAAGACAATTACCTGTCTTTATCACAATCATATTCATTACTTGAGGCACGACTTCTACAAGTTGAGCAATTGGAATTCCAATTATCAGCATAACGTAATCGATGAATTTTCTTGTGACAAGCAGGCTCTGATGTCTCAGTCTTAAATGGAGTAGAGTCTACTTGTGATTTACATTTACTATTTGAGCGAGATCGCGATGAACGTCCATATACAACAATTGGTTCTTTCAGTGTATGAATATCAGAGTTTTCAGACAGAGTGTTGTTAGTGTTTTCATTCAGGTTGTGATCATCAGAGCAAGGAGGTTTTTGATTATCCGAGCACTGTGAAACATTGTCATGGACAGTCACAGAGTCATAGACGTCTTCCTCACTCTCCACCATGGAAGACAAATTTGTGGATTGTGAGCAAATTTCACAAGATTCATTCCTACACGTCATACATTGTTCATTATTCTGACAAATTGAACAAACAGATCGGAATGCTTCATCAAGATAGTCAGAACACAACCACCCAGTCTCTTCAATAACAAGTTCATTAAATATTTCCACAGAAATTATATCACAGTCTTTAGCAGTAAGCTCCCTTTCTACAGGTAAATTAAATGGGGTGAGCTCCCCTTCACTCAAGGGAGATAATTCAGCAGTGTTTAAAGTAGTATGAGAATCACTAGAGGAGACAGTATATAAGCTATCAGAATTACTAATGTTCTCACTATGTAAGCCACTATCATTACTATCACATTTTTTCATGGTGCCACGATTGTCTGTTTGGTTTTCTAAACTGGTTGGCCGTTCACTGTGTTCGGGAGTGTGTTCATTATGGATTGTTGCTGCCTCACTGATACCTGGATTCCTATCACTTGGTGTAAACACATTCTCTAAAGCATCATGAAAACTGATTTCTGAAGATTCTACAGAGTTGTCATCATCTGGTTTAAAATCTGTTTGACATGAACTACCTATAGTTTCATTTGTTACAAAATATGGTTCATCAGTACTACATAAAGCTCTTTCTAATGTACATAGCTCATGTTCATTTAGAGTACACAACAACTCCCTGCAAAATAATACAAATATTTCATTATATATATATTTAAAAAATCAGGTACACACAAAGGGTACAAAACACTAGTCAGAGAATTAGTTAAAAAAAACACTTGTGGATTCAGTACAAAAGACTTTTTCTGACCGTATCACTTGGTTTTACACATATGGGGAGATCATTCTATTTCCAATATTGTTTTTGACATTTCATTATTATATCAATGAACATTTAAATGATTCAGTTCTTTTTTCGAAATGAGATTGGTGCTATTTATATCTGACCAATGAGAGAGCTGTTTAGATGACATATCATGGAATGTCATGTTTGAAGGACATATAAACAGGAGACAATTGAGAAACGGAAGTCCTTAACCCAAAGAAGTTTTAATAAACAAAGAAAACAAAATAAAATTTCATATAGTCAGATGAATGCAGATTCAATTCCCTGGTATTTCACATGATTCAGATTGACAAGCAATGTTTGAAAAATGTTTTGTATAGAATTGTAAAAAAGATCAACATACCTAATTTTTAATAATAAAGTTATAAATGGACGAAACATTTCAGAAACACCTACTGGTCCATTATCAGGATTAACAGGACCTTCAGTATGTACCAATAACCCACTGAAATACATCCATGACATATTATTACAATTTATAACATCATAATATAATAATATTGGAAATTATCGTATTTAACTAACAGTAGCTCTACTCTGATAATTTTTTTGGTTTGGTGACTTGTAGTTGTAATCATATTTTCACACTTAAATCACTGTGAAGGGATAAAGAAATGAAATGATCTTTTACCTTTTTGGGCTAATGAGGACCAGGAAACACTATGAAATGTGCAATGAGGAAAATTTTGAAGAGATATCAGAATTGAATTACTCTTATATTTGATTTCCAACTGTCAAAGTAACTTTATCATCTACAGCCTGTAGTACCTACCAGACAATCGCTAATCTTGGAATGGTAAACATTAAAGCTGGATCATACTCGTTTATCATATCTTCACTGAGGTGACCTAATTTTACAGCCCTGTAGTTATAAAATACATCAAATAATTCAAAACTGGCTTCTTAACAATTAATAACCAATCATAATCATAATAATGACAGTCTCACTCACTAGCCTAGGGTACAGTATCGTTCAATACATACACATGAGTAGCCAAATAAACACTGACCAAAAGGTTAAACCAGAGCTTACCAGGCAAGATAACATATGCCCACTGGCAGCTTTGTTTAAGAACATTCAACAGAATAGCCACCAACACTAGTTTGAAAAAGGCTTAATATTCTTTCTTTACGAACTTGTTTGATTGATTATTACTAATTTTGTCCATATATCAGTAACAAACTGTGCATTCTATAGTTATTTGGGTCTTGAATTGTACTATTGTAACAGTTCTTACCGTTGAACAGTCTCTGAGAATAAAACAGTTATTTCTTGTACCATATCATATTCTCTCATAGATTTTACAGGTACCATAGCACTAACATAACTATAATATAAAATAATAATTCTCATATACAGGTACCATAGCACTAACATAACTATAATATAAAATAATAATTCTCATATACAGGTACAATATCACCAACATTATAAAATAATAATTCTCATATCTGTTGCATTATCAGTAAGCTTATATCAGAAGTGCACTGAGAAAAAAAAAAGGGGTAAAGGGTTTTTTCTAGTATGTAAGGGATTTGGTAATCAAAGTTATTTCCCTTTATGAATTATGTTTAAATGTTAAAACTAACGAAGAAAAGTGGGGTGCCCTAGTTAAGATTTAGTCATTGATTTCATGTGGTTGAAAACTTTTCAATATAATGATCCAGTGTAGTTCTACGGAACGCCAGTTGGCTGTGGAATGTGTTAGGTCCGAGTTGGTGTTGAGTTGTTTTATGATTGGGAGGTCTAGATTTTGACTAGAGTATCTCGGTAAATGGAAGTAGGAGACGACTGATGTGCCTCTCTTATAGTTTTTAGCAAGTTGAAAGGAATGTCCTTTCGATGTCGTCGGCTTTGGATCGGTTGGATTCTATGATATCCCGTGGGTAAGCCCTGTGGGGATGAAGGAAAAGTTCAGAAGACTCTTTGTCTTTTAGCCGTGGGATTATCTTCCATCAAAGTGGTTATTGATTCCGAGTTAAATGACGACTGCCCGTTTGGGTCACGAAATTAGTCATAACTGAGTCGTTGGCAGAGTAAGAATATAAATATGAGATAAAGATTGGCTGTGCGACAAGTTATCCCTAGATTTCAGTGACTATAGTTTCGTTCAAGGTTGAACTCTTCAGACTGATTTATTTGACTCACATTACGAGGTTTTATTTATAATATTCAGGACCCCGGTGAACCTGTAGACCCCGGTTACCCCGGTAGAATCAACCCCGGTAAACCTCCCACCCCGGTAATCTCTCACCGGGGTCCTGAATAGTATAAATAAAACCTCGTAATGTGAGTCAAATAAATCAGTCTGAAGAGTTCAACCTTGAACGAAACTATAGTCACTGAAATCTAGGGATAACTTGTCGCACAGCCAATCTTTATCTCATATTTATGTTTAAATGTTGGTACATGTTAATTAATGCTGGACATAACTTTTCAATTGAATAAGTGAATGTTCCTTTACTTAGATAATGTGGGCATATTTCAGAAGTACCTTAACATGGTCATTTAATTTTGGGGCCATATTTCAAAACAGATTGTAGTTTATTAAGTTTTCCTTCTACAGATTATACAGTGATTTGATTCAAACAAAGTTTCAACTTAAAGGGGAATGTTCAGCATTTTCGAGGGGTGTTTCAGGTCTAGAATACAGGTAAATAGCCCCCAGAAGTACTAGAACTGCACAAAAATCACACAATCCCTTCAATTGAATCCGTACCTAAACATTTATCTTGCATTTTGCGTAAGCTTTTGTGTTTTCTATATAAGGCATAGTCTTACTTAACGACGAGTCGTATTTTTGAATTTCAAACGCTCATAATTATGGCTACATAGGAATTTTGATGGCTTAAATTTTAAGGAGAGTTGTGAACTTTATCATGAATTAGAATAGCTAAAAGATTCAAGGTTCTGAAAGACTAAAATTTTATTGGTCGAACAGTTAGTGAACATATCCCTTTAAGCACAACTGCAATATCTGAAGACAGCATGCAGTAAGCTGCAAAATAATTCAACATCATCACTTTACAAAATTCAATGATAATGAAGATAATACCACATTGAATTTTGATAACTTTCTTTAAGTGGCACATTTAATAATTGAGGAATGAAGATATACCTTACGGTATTAAAAAAAAATTACCTGAGCTCAAATTCAGCAAATAACTTATCAAAGATCACTAATGATTCTCGTATCTGAAGTAAACAAAAGAAATTTGTTGAAAGGTTCACCTTATAATTGAAAACAACTGGATTTTCAACAACTTTTAGTTGCTAATCAACTCTCACCAGCAGCTTGATAAAGATTAAATGTGAACTGTAAAACGAACGCGATATCAGCGTTTTATACCATAAAAAGCATTGCATCATCACTAAATGGAATAGTGCACATCTTCATAATGATATTGACACACATACAAAAGATTAGAGAATTGTAGCCTGTAAAGTAAGCACAAGGTAAATGTGTATGGACGTACCGAAGGACAGGAGCAACCACAATAAATGCACATACTTATGTGTGGGCGTATACAAATTTAACTTTCTGTCAGTTTTTCATGTTCACAATCTTCTAACAGAACATATAGATATGAATAATTACTGTGAATCAATTGGAAAACTAGAAAAACACAAGACGACTTATTCAAGGTTATTAAAGTTTTGGTTGCAACCAACAGAACCAACATAAACCTGTTGATAAACCTGGCAAATAATTTCCAGTAATTTGTTTGCCTTTACCCATCTGAGATTCAGATATCTAATCATTATGTTTATCATTGTGGGTAATGTACAATATAATATAGGAACAACTTACCCTTTCAGAGTACTGATTAATATTTCGTAAACATTGTTCTCTTAATACTGATCTTAAACTATCTAAATTCTTCGTTAATGCTCTAGCTAATGGTCTCATGGTAGCACTTTCTATCTCTCTATTCATAATACTGGAACCTGCTGCTAAACACTGTTCAAAACAGAAAACACTTGTTAACAAAATATACGGTACTTAAAAGACAATGCTTTTTACATTTTAGTTTGATTTGCGATCTTTTAGAATTTTGTACCAGTATTGAGAATGTACAGATGACATGTTTATAAAAACCTATTTCTAAATGTAACATAAACTTTTGCACTCCCTTGTATAATTTATTTAAAACCAGTCTGAAGCAATTCTTATAAAATTTTGCAAATCAAATAATATTTTGATTATCAGTTTTGACAATTTGATGTGCAACCCTGACTGTAGGATAATGTCAGCACACAAAAAATAACCGACGAATATAAAAACTTAAATTTCAATCATGAAAACTTTGCTATAATATAAATATTTATTAATTAAGATAATTTGATCTACTTTCACGAGATAATAGGCATTTTCAGCACACCATAACATGCGACACAATGTTCTTATCAGCATCCGGGAGTCCGGTAGATTTTTTCTACTTTCCCTTTTAAAATCAAAATTCCGGTACGTTAGCCTAATTATTTTACCATAAAACAAAATTATGAAATCTTCATGCAGTAAATTGTATTAATCATAAATAATGTACATGTAGACATCGTTGAGCAAGTCTTTCTACTATTGGTACTGGTAGATTATTATGCGAGACTGGATGACAGAAACTAAGTAAGCTGTAACTTTGTTTCATAAAATCCATATTTTACTGTAGCCTGATTTACCGTTTTTTTTTTTATACGACATGGACTATTTCGATATAATGGAATTAGAGACACGAATTGTAGAATATATATTATTACCGGGTATGTAAAATTAAATCTGATCAAATTGAATCGCACTAATACACTTTTCAAAGTTGATTTTCGCTAATCATCTTTTCCTTTGACTCGGGGTAGCGCCCAACTTGGGGAGATGTGAACCCGGTTATTTTGTTCCCTGAGGTACCGTAACAGAGAATTCTCTTTTAATTTATCTTATGTTTATAAATATCACAAACCTACACTGCTCAACTTGTAATTAGGCTTGATTTGTTGTCTAAAAACCTACCAGTAAGCAAGGTATTGTTTGTGCAGATTCTAACCCATAAACCTTATTCACGCAATGTTTTGTAACCGAGGCTCAACATGCAAATTAGATTTAATCATCCGTTGATGAACATCTTGTGACCCTTCGGATGTTAGATAGATTGACAAGTCAAAATGAAAAATTAACATAAGGGAATCGTTCAAATGAGAGAGATCACAGTAACTGTAGACTGTATATGTATCTGGAAGGTCTAGTTATCCCAACTTGATAATGTCATACACAGTGAGACAGAGAAATGTAGATTAATGATATAAAATCAGCTGGTGGTCTGACTCAATATCAGGTTTATCTGGTTATGTTAGACAACCTACTTATAAAAGGTTATCTTTAAATGTGCATACCTAATTATAAGTTGTTTAAGCTCTCTTTAATAACAGGCCATGAATTATCATGTGAATGGTCTGTTATGAGGTCATAATATACCACAAATATCTTTACTAAAAAGTGTGACAGAAATTGATTTTAGATAGGTGCAGCCATAAAATGTTTCTGCAAGAGAGTTTCTGAATCCATCATGGCATCATCAAAACAGTCTGGTAGTGAGGAGTAGTAGACATACGAAACTTCGCATCTTTCCTAGATCTCCGTATGTGTCGCAGATGAAGACACGAACCTAATCACCAGCCATGACGCCAACGATATTCGTTGAACGATAAAGTATGCATCAAATTTAATATTAAAACGTCTATGGGATATCAATTAGTTCTTAAATACTAAAAATATTCCCAAATTTAACAGTGTGTATTTACTGAAGAGGTTGCAGTACAGAACTCTTTTTATTAGCGGAGGTGTTTTTGAGTTACGAGACTAGAAACCGGAAAGAGGATTAAAGACATTTCGCAGGATTATGAGTTGTTTCGAACTCATTAACATTAGTCTGCTTAAATTTTTATTCTTTTTCACTTAGTATGGTTCAAATAAAATACATTCTCTTCATATGTGCTTGTATAAATTGGTTTGAGTGGTGTGGAATCCATCTTGGGACATTTGGTTTGTTTACATGAAGTCGATTCGTCTCATTTCTGGTCTCTGAGAGAAAAATTTTACTATTTACTATTTAAAACATGGTTGGTCAATAGGTCAGAGTAATATCTCCGAAAGGTAGAATTTCTCTGTTGATCAGAATGGAGTAGTAGACTGCCAAATCTTTTATCATTCAAGACATAAAATTTATGTAAAATACCATGTGTAAGATGTATGTTTTGTATCAAATTTCAAAGCACATCATTTTCAGAGCTGAAGCTGATCAGAGTATTGCAGTTGCAGTGGACGGGTAGTCCTGTTATTTCTATAAAAATTCATAAAAATATAGAATCTTACCTCAGCCCCAAACCATAACTGGCCTGATAAATTCTCTTGAATGACATCATCTGGAAACTTGACACGAAAGTCTCTACTAGCTCGTTGTAATGGAATAGCATCATCCATAATCTGCTGAATAATATTGAGAACACGATCTTGACATGTTCTCAACTGATTTACTAATAAAGAACATCTTTCTGGATCTTTCCTTCCATCAAAACTATCTAATTCAGCTGCAACTAGATTCAAATCTTCATCCGCGTAGAAAAACTGTGCTAATAGTGACGTATCTGTCCTCTGAAAATACAAATAATTAAACTTTTTAAGAGTAATTACGAGCTAAAAATTGAACATATTTCGAAGAACAAGGCAATAAATCATATCAAATATTAAATAAGCTTATTTTTTTATTTTAGGGTTCATCCATCGGTTGTTAAATCAAACGATTTCAGTAATTAAGTTTTTTGACAAAATTAGTGAAGAATTGTGCCATCTAGTGTGATTATGCTTATAATATTTGAACTTAAGAATTTCAATAAGTTTTGTCAAAAAAAAATAAGATTTGAAACTGTTTACAACCTAAAAATATGTTTGTGGGCACATAAAAAAAGGGGTGATAAAAAAATTGTGAAGTTTATCAAATTAGTTTTGGCTCAATATTTGTAATTGAAAACCTCTTGAAGTTAACACTAGAAATATTTCTCAAAAATAAGGCATATAAAGGCCTACGCTTAAATATTTGTTAAAATTTGAACATTAATGTTTACCAACACCAGCAAAAAACATAGCGATGTTGAAATTTTAAAACTAGTTTTGGCTTCTTAAACAATTAGCAAGATACTTTAATACAGGTTCTAGGCATCCAAATATTCCTTAAAGGGAAGTAACTCTAGTTATGATATTGCATATTTTAACTGTGTGGAAATTCATTAAACCAGCATGTATTTATTGGGAATGTATGGACAAACACATGTTCCTTCAGCAAGTTAGACATTGGCATTATCTACCGTTGCTGGATTGACTGGGTATTCTCGTCATTGAGGACTAATAACCTTGTTTTAAAAACACTACGTCACATTTTATTTATCTAATAAGCCATCTTGTTACATTTTGAGTGCAGGACGGAACATCAACACTTTAAAAAGTTATTTAAGATTGAAGGAAGCTTCAAAATTGTCTAAAATATTCAGTGAAACTTCAGGATACATATAAGAACATCTGCCAACTTTAATATCGGTAGCTCAACAGAAAGTCGAAAGGATGCGGATCAACATCAAAAGCCGACAAAAACTTATTTAAATACGATCCACTATTTTGGTATCAATTAGGCCTTGACCTTAGAGTCTTGATTATCACAAGGTAAATTTTCTGCAACTTCAAAAGTTTTCTCGCAAAAATAATCGGTCTACCAATCAAAATTAATGACGAGAATGTCTTATTATGTCAGCAACTGATTAATGAAATGAAATGAAAAACAGGGTTCGACTGTATGTTAAAATTCCAGATTCTGGTGCAAGCTTATAGATTTCATTTATAAGCTTATATTTGAGCAAAAATATTCCACCCTTCAAAAGAATCAGAGTGTCTCTTTAAACTTGCATTGTGGAGAAATATATATAATATAAGAATAGTGATGGACAATAGTTTTTGACCCAAGGTACAACAGTAAACAACTTGCCTAAATAACAACTTGATGAACTTGATAAAAACACAATGTTTACAAAAATATGTATGTGGCTAACATATTGTAGTACAACTACATAAATAACAATAACAGACAGAACTATAAATAGGTATGACTAATTCAGTTAACAGGTTAAATATCATGACCAACTGATACCATTTTAGTGTATAACTAGATCAGAATAATTGGCCCTCCATGTCCCCCGCGTACAAACACCACTGTTTCTAGGTAATCAGTAACTTTCATACTAAAATCAGGGGAACATTCAGTATTTTCTAGTGTTGATTTGGTTTTTAAATACCGTATAACATGTAAAAATAGCCTTAAAAAATATTAGAACTGCACTATTACTGACAGGGCTCAACATTAACTTTTTAAACCACTTGTCATGTCCGGCAAGTAATATCCAAAATCTACTTGCCCAAGAAAAAAAGTTTCTTGCCACATGTATTCATGTAAGCTTATAAAATATGAGCTTACCTATTTGTCTCTGACTTCCATGTTGTATCTTGTCTTACTTGTGTATGTTTTGCTATAAATAAGCTTATATATGTATTTTGTGTACTTTGCATGTTCCTCTTTCCTATTTGAAGGCGGTAGTTCAATTTTTCCCATCTACAATAGTCTTGGTTGTAATGGTACACCTCATAAAAATAAAATCCACTACCAATTACCGTCTTCAATCTTTGGGACGGTGCTGTTAGCACAGGTCTGTCAGCTATGTTTATGAGCATGTGTTGTGTGATTTCGAAGATGAAGACCAGGAGAAATTGACAAAAAATTGGGAGCATGAAGGATTTAATGACAAGATAAATATCAAAGTAATAGTGGAAATGTTTACTTGCTACATTGGGCAAGCGCTAGGTACATTTCACTTGCCTGACAGTGATATTTACTTGCCATTTACAGTCTGGGAAGCGTTAAGTGTTGAGCCCTGACTGATTACTTTAGCTAAAATATTCTCATTTCTGAGACAAAGTCTAAAGTATAATCAGTAAAGCGGATGGTTAACGTTCCCCTTTAAAAACAAACTGTCCACATGAGTTTATCTCAAGTTACTAAATGCAAGTAGGCCTACCATAAATTAATATTTCAAATTATCTGTTTACTTAAGCCTATGGTATAGTGCTTGTAAAACTGTGTTGACCAATCAAGACACAAATACAGTATGGTAAGATTATACCAGTACATATTATTTCATATTATAATCAAAACTGTGCATGTTCATTGTTCACAAAGGTTTAAGTGAGTTCAAGTACTAAAACATATGGTTCCTGTACTTCAGATATATGCTAACAAAGAATGGATAAATGGACCTTAAAGGAATACAACCTCTTATAGAATGAACAAAAAATCTAAATTTTCAAATTTGGTCAATAGGAGTTTATATTCATCAAGGGACTTGCCTGGTTGCATAACTATACAACAAATTACCTAAATAATCTGATAAATCCAGAAAACAATGTTAATACAATAATTGAAAAACCCTTAATCAAATTTAAGGTGTTTATCAATTATAACCTGTTATTATATGGAAATTTACATAGTTTCATGGTTTTTTTGCATTCTATACTTTGGACATCATTGATGAACTCTGATTGACCAAGTTTCAGAACTTAAAGTCACATTGCGGGATTCGTTTGTTTACAAAATGAAATTTATGGGATTTCGGGACAAAAGGTATTCTAGCTTAATCTCTGATGTTTAATTAAGTCAAAAAACTAAAATTCACGGCTTTGGGTACTCAGATGGCTTCGATGCAGCTGGATTTAAAATCGGGATCTAATAAAATGATTTCCATAAATAAAATGCTAATGAGGTCAAGCGGGGGGCGTGTTAGTTAAATGACGTCACACTCCAATCTCCAGTAGCACATGCTAGTAGTGGGCGGAGCTTGTGAGTTATTGACGTCTCCCTCAATCAACTCGGTGTTGAAATGTAAACAATCAAAATTTCCTTCAAATGGCTGTAGAATTGGAACCACGAAAGGGAACCGATTTTTTTTTAGTTCAATATTCATTTCTAAGTGCTAACTTTAAAAAAAAAACCATGAGAAGACTTTTTCTCAATGTCCAAGTCTGGGCTTATGTGGCTTTAATTTTTTGGTTCATTCTAAGAGGTTGTAACGCTTTAAAAAACATTCAGTACTACTTGTATTATATTATCTACGGTACGGTACGGTACGGTACGGTACGGTACGGTACGGTACGGTACCGGTACATAGAAGAGTAACTATTTATGATTAAATTTCTCAAGGTTATTTTGGTTTATTTTATTGGTCAAAATATAAGCTTATAAATGAAAAATTTCAGACATTTCTTTTTAAAACTTATTAAGCTTAATTAATATATTTCATTTATTAATTAAGCTTATTTAACTTATTACTTTCTCCACCTCATCTACAATCTACTGTTTAAATTTCAAATCAGATGGAACTCTGTTTCAACTTCTGTTTGGAGTTCCAGATGATTTCATGAATCTATAAAGTAAAGAACTTGCTATTAAATTGCGTCCATTTGCTTGGTTACATTGTTACAAGCAAATGAAGGTGGTTGCAGACAAGTTGCGGTCGTGAGTTTTGATCATAATTCTTCCAGTCAACCCAACTGTAAATGGGTACAGGTTATCCAGGAAAGATCAGTGCGAAGAGGTTTGGCCAAGGACCAGCTGATAGAAAGGATAAGCTTACCCACGGGAACCCAAGTTATCCTTGTAAAATATAGATATTTCTTTTTTTCTTCCTAAGACATATACCGGTAATTATATTATGTAAGCTTATATAGTAATAATGTTTTTGAAGTATCTTTAGTGCAACTGAACTGTATTAATGTGACAACAATAAAAGTCAAAATTAGTGTTTCTGAAAAGTCAAAATGAGTGTTTCTGGTCAAATTTCAAATCATTTTAGGAGATATCTTATAAAAACTATATAGGCTTAGGGTATGGCATTCATCTGTGACATTCATCTAATAAATCATGTTTCGACTGACTGACTATCAAACCAATTCAAAATATATATTTCTACCAAAACGTGCTGTTTTGGTCACACTCCACAATTTTGATCAAAACAGGAAAATTAGGTCAGAGAAAACAGAAAATATTTCATATTAAAGTTTCGAATATTATATAATTGTAAAATAATAATTTTCAATATAACAGAAATAATTGGTCTTGCAGCTTAAACATTTTAGTATCAGAACAAAGTCTCCAAAAGCTGATATCATTCTTCTGTATCTTTTTTTTAAATTACCGTTATTACCCATGTATAATATATGTACATTACATTAAAAACAAACTCTAATTTTTTTGTTCTATAGGGTACCGGTAGTTGATTCTTTCAAAATATAAGTTTCGCAATCCATAAATTTATGTTATTTATTCAAAACATGATCAGGGGACAAATGTATGACTCATCAAGAAGTTAAAAACAACATCAATTTAATAATTGTTGGCACTTATTTAACTTTATGACATGATCTCACCTTTTGACTTGACAAAATGTGAAATGAAACAAGGAGTGATATATCATAATTGAGTCAGACTTAGACTTAGACATGAACTTTGTTAACAAGGTAGTTTACATTAACCTGACAGTGTCAAATGAATTGCAAATTCAAGATAAATAAAATAAACAAAAACAAAATTTACTCATTTTTACATCTAAGTAAGTAAAAAAAATATGAGGCATTACTGAAATCAGAATTAACATATTTTTCCGTCATCTCTACATTGTAATGATATCAAACTACTAAGAACATTTAATTCCATGATCTCAAAAGAATTTGTTGTTCAACATTAGTGAAATGAGATTAGATCTCATAAAAAGCACAGACCTAGGTTTGAATTATAAGCTTACGAATCAAATAGTGACAGATATATATAGGCTTTAGACATACAGTTGGT
This sequence comes from Lottia scabra, assembly GCA_029955415.1. Taxonomy (NCBI): domain Eukaryota; kingdom Metazoa; phylum Mollusca; class Gastropoda; family Lottiidae; genus Lottia; species Lottia scabra. The sequence goes on from JARJEI010000001.1 coordinate 18,326,241, forward strand.
CTACAAGAACATGTCAGAGCAAAATCTTGTTTTCCATTCCAGAAATACACCATAGAATCTGGATATCAAATATTGTTTGAAAGCTTATAAATTCTTAGACTTAGTAAACTTGGAATTGATTCTTCCATGATATCATTTCTGACCTAAATACTAAATATAGTACTAATAAAGATGTCAGTAGGTTGGATACCAATAATCTGTTTATAAGAAATCAGTCTTCAGTTGTCTAGGCATGTACTATTAAGTCTACAGTAGTAAGGCATTTAATATTTTTTTGGCCTTTCTTAATTCGAATCCAGGAACAAACTCTGCAAGGTTATTGAGTTTATCTGTTACTGTATAAATATGTTATTTCATTTATGTTTATTGATGTCAAAGAACAAGGGGCAAAAATTAATTTAAAATACCCGGTAGTTCCTAGGGTGATTGTCAAAATCCGTCCAGAATTGGGCCCTGTTGAGTGATTACAAGCTAAAAACCGAGGGTGTTTGGCAAAAGAAGATTATCGGTACAGCAAGATCATAGTCTGTGTCAATAATAATAAAAATATCCGTCTTACTTGAGTCTAAAAGGATTTTTGTTCAGAACCAAATAGAACTTGAGTATATACATTACAGTTTAAGGCCTATAAAGCTTCTATAAGCTTATTAGTTGTATTGCATATTTTAGATGATTTATCTTTACAGATGAATAGTGATTGTGCAGTTGATAAACATCACTAACATCAGCTCTGTATAAATATTGAACACAGCTTTCTTGTCGATTTACTAAATACTCAATTTATAAAATATATCTGATATCTGATATCTGATATAATAGCCTACCAGGTCGATCTATTTGTCTTTTTTTTCTCAGGCAGTCAATAGATAATGAATTTTTGGAGAACTCTACAGTGCAGTGCAATATTATAAATATTTGTACAAAATTGCGGTGTGATTACATTTCTGCTATGACCCTATAATATTTATAGCGTAACAACGTGCAGTTATTTATATCCTAGTTTAATCATGTGACATTTCATTTGTCACATGATTTTGTTGTCGTCTGCTTTGTAAAAAAAATCTGAACAGAGAAAGCAAGAAGGGGGCATAAGAATTGAGCAAGGATGTAAAAGAAATTACTTGGAAGTTATCACAAAGAGGGAAAACCATCACCAACGCATCAGAAACGTTGTACGAGTCCAGGAGTACAACAGCAAGTTTTAAGAAGCGTGTAGAAGGAAGGGGGTACATAGAAAACACCGAGACGAAGCAGGAAACCTATTTTTTTTATACCGGTACGAATATTTATTGCACTCCACTGTATAGCTTATATATCAATTTTTAATTGCTCTGGCTCGGGTATATTTACAAATTTCTATTTTCTAACATTGTCTAATTAGTAATTAGCTTAGCTCTGTGGAAGTCGACACACACCTATCATGAAATTCCAGATTTGGTCTATGGACAAAATAAAATAGATAAGCTCTTATATTTGATAGGAGTCAGAATAGTGGAAAATCAAAGGCCTTGAAAGGGAAAACATCTGTGTGTGGTTGGTCGTTGGTGAGCCATTTTTTGTCATTTAAGTTAAGGCCTAGTCAGATAAAACCTGCCGTTGAGCAGGTTAACGTCAGGCTGCCATGCTGTACCATTTCATTGCGGAAATTCAAATCCTTTATTAAGCTTCTGAGTCCTTGGAAATCGGCACATCTCGATACATTAACATAAAATATTAAATAAAAATGTAAATCAAATGATCTCCTAGCTCAATTAATACCTTTTATTTTGATCGAAAGTTTCCAAGCGAAAATTCTATCAGTGATGGCTGCCATAAAGGCGGAGCTTACAGGTTGTGAGCGAGTTATCTCTGGTTATTCATGTAAACTCCGCCCACATTATCCAAAACTTCTGTGAAGGAGGTAGAAAAAGGTATTTACACAAATGGCGATTCAAGCCCACCTGTGAGTGCTCTAAATTTTGTTTCGGCGTAACACGGTACTTTTGGGACATTCTTGTGCAATTTTTACATTCCATCGCTAAGAAAATTCTGCGATTTAAATGAAAAAGGTAAATTTATAAAGGTAGGCCAATTCGTTAAGACCTGAGAGGCTTTCAAACAGCGGGAATGAGCATTCCTGGAAAACCGCCATAGGTTCGCTAGGACGGATCCCCAACTATATAACTACTATAAGGCCTAGCCACAATCCAAAACTCACTCAAAGTCATACAATTGTTATACAGAACAGCTGACTCAGAGTCAACCCTATATTACCATTACACGCCTCACTAATCATGAAAAACAACATCTTTATGAGTCTTTTGTTTGTTATGTTCTTGGCACGGACCTCATAGAAAGCAGTAAAATGGACTCGTACATTCATAATAACATATATGCGTTTCACTTATAGAATATAGACTTCATTCTCTTACCTTAGGTCGATACAACCATCTCCTTATGGAATTCATTTCGAAGTTTATCTTGTCGTAATCTAAAAATGTTCTTTTAAATCATGATTGAAGCCTAAAACAATGAACTAAATCGTACAATGTAATATCACAAAGCTGCTATCCCAGAAGAAAGTAATTTTGTTTTTACGTCACGACTGACGTCAACATCCGCCACTTCCGCCCAAACGCGAATATCCAGAAACTAAAAAGTCTTATTATGATAGCGTGACATGTCTGGAAAAACTAGACTAAAATCTTACGAAAGTGAAAGTAAAATCTCAATAATATTAGCTCTATACGAGTATAATTTCATGATTTGTTATGTTAAACTGATATAAATAATGGCACAATGTACAGAAAGCGACGGACTCCCACAAGAATGGCAGGATGATCAGAGAATGGCGGTTTTATTTGCAGCATTTCGAGATAAATCATTAAATCCACATTCATGGAATAAGAAAATGAATTTTTGGATGACACTCATCACTGAAAAATGTAAACAAAAGGGAACATGCTCATTGAATTTAGACAATTTAGCATCCACATTTGAAAGGAAAGGGAAGTTCCCCAAATGTTTGGATTTGGTTGTTCAAGAAATGATCAGGTTTGGAATTATCTTTTACTATAAGAAGATGACCTTCTTAGTCTCTAAGTCTAAATACTAGTCAACTCGTCTACACAATTTGATTGGTTAACTTGTCTACATAAATTCAACACAAGTCGACTCGTCTACAATAATATGTACCAAGTTAACTCGTCTACAATAATATGTACCAAGTTAACTCGTCTACAATAATATATACTGAGTTAACTCGTCTACAATAATATGTACCAAGTTAACTCGTCTACAATAATATATACTGAGTTAACTCGTCTACGATATATACTGAGTTAACTCGTCTACAATAATATATACCAAGTTAACTCGTCTACAATAATATGTACCAAGTTAACTCGTCTACAATATATACTGAGTTAACTCGTCTACAATATATACTGAGTTAACTCGTCTACAATAATATATACTGAGTTAACTCGTCTACAATAATATATACTGAGTTAACTCGTTTATAATAATATATACTGAGTTAACTAGTCTATAATAATCATACCGGTAGTACTTCTATTTCTAACTTCATGAAAAGAGTTATTGATTGATCGCTCATTCCCGAAATAATGCTCTGTTAATTGAATGATTGCACACTCACCATGCTTTGAGAGATTACCCGATCTTTAGATTATTATCATAAGTAAAAAAAATCCATTTTAGAAAAATATATTTATTTGAATATTTAATAATGTTTATTGTGTAGACGATGCATCTCAAGGTTTGTTGACGAGTTAACTCAATGTTGTAGATGAGTTAACTTACTTTGTAAACGAGTTATAACTGTAGACGAGTTGACATGTAGACGGGTTGGCTAAACATCCTCTGGCTACATTGAGTTCTGAATCGCGTTTTGTCTATCATTTTGTCTAAAAATAGCTCTGAGAGTATTAAATTGTCTTTGAGTTGATGAAAATGACAACTGTAGATATTTTATTTTGGGAAAATGATTTTAAAGAGGGGTAAATTCAGTTAGAAATGTGGGTCATTTTCACATGAAATTTCTAGGAGGGAAGTGTATTTATTTGATATTGAAAATTTTCGAAACTTTTATTTTCATGGACCCAAATCTAAGACACATGGCATACGTATACAATTGACAACCATATTTTAAAACTTGTGAAATGAGAGAAAAAAATTCAATTCAGACCTCACTGTGGCCAGAGAATATACTTAGAGTTTTAGAGCCAGATTCATAGTCATAGGGTGTTTTCTTTTTACTATGCTAAATCCATGGAGAGAATGAAATGAAATAGATTTTGAGGTTAGTTAAAGGGCCATTCTGCTTTTTTGAAAAAAGTTTCCATTGTCAAAAAAATCGCAAATGCTACCTGAGAGTATTTTTAAAGTATGCTTATTGTATCTCTATACCTTCTTGATCAAACTGAATTTGGTTTCAAAGGGTTTATTACAAACAGGGAGTACTTATTGTTAATTAAGCAATTTGACCTAGTTTTGGTGTTTGCCCTTTAAATGGCTCAATATTTCTGGCTGAAACCTTTCAAATACACAAGAGGGACATTTCTCTACAATTAGGCGTTTATTTTACTCAAATCCGTTCAGTAGTTTTCTTACAGCGTCCAAAAACCATAACACACGTAAGGTTTTAAAAAATTTTAGCATGTTTTTAGCGTTTAAAAATTAACGGTTGGATTTTTTTAGTTAAAACTTTCAGATACATTAAAGGGCAATTTGAGCAAAAAATATTTTTGACCTAAAAAAAATTCAGACTGTCCCTTTAAATCTTCTGATGCTCAACAACAATGAAGCACCACAATATTGTCAAGAGTTGACTAGGATAGGTCAATATTCAGTCTAATTAAAATCAGACCCTAATTTCGTTCGTTCGTTCGTTTTTTTTTAAATCCGTTTTTTTAACCACTACATTAGGGTCTGAGAACTAGACGCAATAACAAACGTTCACGTTAACTTTGACCTAACCTTGATAAAAATGACCTAATAAACTAGTCTACAGCACTTAGGAATCCTAGAATGCACCTATTGTTCGAGAACAAAATCCCAGCGCAGGAGAGGGCAAAGATCTGATTGGTTAAAACAAAGGTCATTAAGGTTAGGTCAAAGTTAACGTGAACGTTTGTTATCGCGTCTCGTTCTCAGACCCTAATGTAGTGGTTAAAAAAACGGATTTAAAAAAAACGAACGAACGAAATTAGGGTCTGATTTTAATTAGACTGGGTCAATATTGTTACATATTTTCAGATAGAGCTAAATTTCTTATATCCTGAGGTTACCAATTTTGATGCATATATACGCTTTGCCTTCGTTTCTCCGTTGATAGCTTACATACTTTTTACCAGCAATTTTTAATCAAATTTAATCAATAACCTATCTGATATCCAAATATTAAGGTTTGATATCAAATATTTTTCCACTTTCAAAGTAATGTGAAATATGTACTATTCCAAGGTACAATATCTAGAACCTCCACACACTATAGAGCCGAAACCATTGAGTGGGGGTGGGAGGTATCTTTCTTTAGAAATCTGAAATAGTGTCATTTTTATACGCCCACATGAAATGGGGGGCGTATATTGTCGTCACCCATGTCCGTCCGTCGGTCCGTCCGTCCTTAATTGCTCGTAAACTCTCTACATGGCACAATTCTTGACAGATTTTGACGAAACTTACTTATTATCACCCAAGGATGAACCCTATTGAAAATCGAAAAGTATTTACTAAGAATTATTGCCCTTGTTTTTAAAAACACGTTTGATTTTTGGCTCTTAAACACTCTACAGGTCACAATTCCTAACAGATTTTGACGAAACTCACTGACAATGTTTATTACCGCCCAAGGATGAACCCTATTGAAAATCAACAAAATCGAAAAATGTTTACAATGAATTATTGCCCTTGTTTTTGAAAACGCATTCGATTTTTGGCTCGTTAACACTCTACAGGTCACAATTCCTAACAGATTTTGACGAAACTCACTGACAATGTTAATTACCACCAAAGGATGAAGCCTATTGAAAATCAACAAAATCGAAAAATATTTACAATAAATTATTGCCCTTGTTCTTTAAAATGCGTTCTCTGTAATATATTTGTTTAAAGTCAAAGCTGCCAGTGTGGGCGTATATTATATGCTATAGCTATGTTTAATTTTGCGCAAAAATTGGTTTAAATAACCCTGTTTTCTTAAAGCGATACTACGTCTTAGAATGAACAAAAAAATTAAATTTTCAAACTTGGTCAATAGGAGTATATATTCATCAGGGGACAAACCTAGTGGCATAACTATAAAACAGATTACCTAAATAATCTGATAAATCCAGAAAACTATGTTTAAATACAATAATTGATAAATGCCTTAATCCAATTTAAGGCATTTATCAGTAATAATCTGTAATTGTATGGAAAATTACATAGTTTTATGGGTTTATTTGATTCTGTTTATATACTTTGAACATTGTTGATGAATATATACTCTTATTGACCAAGTTAGAGAACTTAATTTTTTTGTTCATTCTAAGAGGTTGTATCGCTTTAATTAACTGAAAACTAATTTGCACGCTGAATCCAAATCTGTCTTTCTAGTGCAAATTCTGTTAAATTTTTTTATTTGTGAAAGTAATTTATTCATTCTAAAGTGTATAGTACAATGATTTTAAATTGTGGTTGAAATGTAACCACAGAATTTTTTTTAATACATAAATGGAAATTTTTTTTCCACCAAAAATACAAAATAACTATGTTTTTAATTAATTCCTTTTGGTTGTTTTTCATACTTATTGAGAATCATAAGATGTAAAATGTGACGTAAACAGCATATTTTTATCAACCTCTTACAATATATATTTATGTTTAAATCTTATAAATTTATGTGAGAGGGACAATACACTTGTGGATTAAAAAAAAGTCTTATGTCTTGTTGTGTTGATAGTATGTCCTCATTCAACTGTCTTCAATTATTAACTATTATTATGTCATTTCTAACGTCATATTATGTTGAAATTTGAAGTTGTGGTATGGGACGAGAGAGAAATATAATTTGAATCCTGAGTGCATTTTTATGATGGAAAAAAAGATGTTTTAGGGGTCATTTTGTTTTTTATTCTGCTTGTGAGCAATAAAACTTGATTTTAAGGTGATTATTCACAAAATGAAAGTAATTTTGATAAAAATGTTTAAAGTTTTAGCACTGAGGCATCATGATATCTAAATGCCATACAGTGTGCAATGAGGAAGATTTTGCCAGGTTAAGGGATATTTGATGTGCACAATCTGTAGCACGCAGGGCCTTGATTTTTCTTCCCATCTGAACAACTAGACACCTTTTCTATGTCAACCCCTCCGACCTGTGTCAGGAAACGGGTTGAAAATCCAAAGGTATCATCCAGGATTGAACCCCTGATATTCAGGTCAACTCACTGAGCCACTGCAGCTCTCTTTTACTATCAAGATGATATAATTCATTATAGTGAATGAAAAAAAAAAAAAATGTTTCTAAATCTAGTTACATGTATTCATTTTTTTTTTTAATCCCATTCATTTAAAAATATGAATATACAAGTGAATTGTTTATACATTGAATAATAATGTTAGTTATTACATGTATGTGATCAAAACTTGGGATCATTTCCTCTAGTTTTTGACTCCTGACTGTTACATTTCCTCTTATTTCTTATGTTTGTTGTGTGCTATTCATAAGGTCATACAATTGAAATACACTCTAGTTAAAGAGAGAATTTCTCTTTATATGAACCTGACCAAAGTAGTACTAATCTACATTTTTAGACTAGAACCAACCAACCAAATAAAGAAAGAAAAGCCATGTTAATTTTTGAAAAGAAACAACCATGCTAAATATTTGAAAAGAAAAACCGATATGTTAATTTTTGAAAAAAAACAACCATGCTAAATATTTGAAAAGAACAACCATGTTCAATTTTTTAAAAGAAACAGCCATGTTAAATTTTTGAAAGAAAAAAACATGTCATTCTTTCAGGTTTCTAGTTGCATTTACAAGTTACAATGGTAAACACAAAATAAGCTGTGCCCAAATTTGAAAAATAAAATAAAATTAGATTATGCTACTTAAGAACTGCCTAGCCAGAGATGTTGACAACTTTCAAGGCCTGACCTTATTAGTCGTCTTTCTCCATAAAATCTCGTAGAGAGCTCAAAGTTATTGAAAATGCTTCTGTAGTCTTATCAGGAGCTCTTGAGACCTATGTTTTCCTTTCTCAAACTGCAAATACATGATGTGCCACAATAAGGGTAATCTCAAGCCCTGTCCTTTCAGCCCTTTATCAGTCCTGTGTTAACTATTCAAAAAATAAACAAAGCATGCTACCAATGATCCTTATATGACAGATTTTGATCAAAAGAACAATGGTTATCTGGATGACAGAAACTAAGAAAACGTTTCACAAACTATAGTACCGGTACCTATTCTATAATTCTAGCTTTTTAAAACAGGAATGACGTGTCCAATGATATCACATTTCACAACATAACTTAATACATAAATGTAAAGCAGTATATTTTTGTGTCTAACACTTTTTTTGCTCTTCAGATATTTTTATACAACTACATGAAATGGATATCAACAGAGATTATAGGCAAAGACAAGAAGCCCAATGATTTCTGCCTCTATTTTTCAGGTTAAAGAAGTTGAAAATTCTCTCTGATATTGAGGCTAGTGGTAGTTCTAAAGGCTGGTTGTCATGGAGTTTAAGTGTTGTTAAAAAACCTATATCATGGAGTTTTAGTCGATTACTTGGAAGTCAGAATACTAATACAGAAAAAGTTGTTTATTTACCAGATTTGCTACAAGTAAGTGAAACAAAATCTATTGATGAACTAAACTTTTAAAGGGATTGAACGGAAGTTTTCAATTTTTTTTACATATAATGGCTACACTAATATTATCAAAGGGATTGTAAAGTGGTTTTCTAAACTTTGTATGTGTATTGGGGACACTGATGGCATCAATTTTGGGATTTTCCAATTTCTATTTTGTGGTTCTTGCAATTTCACTAAAACTAACACGATTTATGACTACACTGACAGTGATCTACCGGAAGCTACTATTGATATCTATGCAGATCACAGTCAGTGAAGTCATAAAACACGTTAGTTTTTTATATTAGTGATATTGCAAGAACCACAGATGTTGGAATGGAAATTGAATAGGCCCAAATTGATGCTATCAGTGTCCCTGATACACATACAAAGTTTAGAAAACCACTTTACAATCCCATTAATTTGCACCATTACAATTGTTAATCAGACATATAAGGTTCCAGCTATTCTACTTCAACTAAGTTCACATATCTGTTACAAATATATTTAACATTTTATTAAGTCCTAAGAAAGTACTAACAAGAAGGCAGACAATTAAAGAAAGACGTCTTAATATCTGTAGGCCTATAATGTACATATGAAAATGTTTATAATGCTCTGTCTGTACATAAACAACAATCTTAACAATCGGCAATCCTCAGCAGTTTCCGTAAACCATAATCTGTCTCGGTAATGAATGGTGTTTTTCGTTGTGTCTTTATGCGCGAGACTCTTTACATTGATGCTTTACCACTTGCTTGTAACGTCGCCACAAAATATAGTTCATAGCAATATAATTTATGAAGGAATATTCTCACACTTGCTCCAGCATTTGATGCTACATCGTGACTATCTGTTAACCAATTACGCATTTTATTATCATTTTAAATACATATCTGTTTGTTTTCATGTTCTTTATTTACAAATACTTGTAGCCTCGAATGACCAGTCTCTGGTGTTTGAACTACCAGAATCACAAGATGACGTGACAATATTGAACTAGTTCGGTCAAATGGCCGCTGTTCATAACCGTGATATGTTGCAGAGCGCTAGCGTAATTTTCACGGAGACCGTCTTAACTTAGAAAGATTGTTTTTGTAGAAAAGAAACTCATTTTTATACTGAAAAGTGTAACATAATGTTATTAACAACATGTGCTAAATCAAATATTTCTTCAACTGCTTCTGATTATGTATTGATATTTTCCTCTTTCCAGGATAAATGTAGTGAATTATTAAGACAACATTACAGGTGTATAGAAAATGATATCAGTGATCATATTTTAGAAGTAGAAGAGTTTAAGTGTAAATATCAACAGTTATTACCTACTGATATAGATCTTCACTTAGTTTTACAACAGTTACAGATAGATAATAAAATACTACTACAACAGATAAATGACAAGGAAGCAGTGAGTATCCATGTCACTTTTTCCACGTTGTTCCGATTTCCATTCGAACGTCTGTGGTTCTTGCAATTCCACTGAAATTAACGAGTTTTATGACGTCACTAATAGTGATATACCGGAAGCTACTATTGATCTATTCAGATTACTATTAGTGACGCCATAAAACATGTTAGTTTTAGTGGAATTGCAAGAACCACAGACGTCTGAAACCTCTTTACAGTCCCTTGTGTAGTGATACTGAATATTTACTATGATTAGCCAAAATTATAATTTCTCATGAAGTTCTAAACTAAGGGGCTCTACTCAAAAAAAAAGAAAAAGAAAAATCCATTTGCTTATATTTGACACATATTTGATGCAAAAATGGTATCAAATTGAATTTTTCTAAATGCTAACTATTTTTCTGTGAGATACAATCTTCCCAAAGCTTTTGACTTGAAATGAAAACTCTATGTGTTTTTTTCAGTTGGTCAAGTTTTGTAAAGAAGGAGAGAAGGAAGTGAAACCTATAGAAGATATTGAACTAAGTTTATATAAGTAAGGAGTTATTTTGACTGATATCTGTTACAGACCAAATAAAACTTATATCTTAGGTTTATAATCAGTTCAAATGAATGTTTTGTCAACTTTTCATTTTGTAGTGCTCCATTTTTTGCGATACACTTTTAATATTATGGAAATAAAACTAAGCTTTCTCTTGGAAAGTTTTTTTCAACACTAAGTCAGTCTAATTTAGGGGCATGTTTACCATCAGTTTGATTAATAATACCCTAGTCTCAGAAACAGGAATTTTCTTTTATCAAAACTAATCAATACTAGCGTTCACAGCTCATCTTTTGAAATTTGAGTCCTTGTGAAATCTCAATTATCTGTATTTGAATGTTTGAAATATGACTCAAATTTTAATGAGACTATGTCTAACAGAGAATAAAGATATAAAGGCCTACGCACATTTAACAATTTTTGGACGGAGCGCCCTACAATTTTTCAAAGGCGTCAAATTGTCGGAGTGTGCAGTTAAACCACACTTACCAACTTTTAATCGTGACTGGGGCACTTCTAGCGGTCGTTTTCAGAGATTCTGTTGTAAACAATATGGTGCCAAATATATATACCTGAAATTCGATTGGTTGACTTAAATCCAGGTCACAACAAATTATCGGGATGACCCGCACACTAGCCGATAAGACGTTTTTCGATATGACATGTTAATATGTAATCCCTCTCCTGATAAAAACTATTTCCATATATTCAAAACCCAAATCAACACCCAAAATTCTGACTGTTCCCTTTTTAAGGATTAGGTTAGATAACAGCTTAAAAACTCTCAATTTCTGATTAATGTGTTTATTTTCAGTATAATAAAAGTTGAAAAAGATTTAGAGAAACAGATAGAAATGTTATCAGAAAAGTGTGACAGGTAAGATTTATGTTTCCAATTTTATCAAATGAGCAATAACAACTTTATTAATTTAGGATGTGAACAGAATTTGGTCATAATATAGACATACATGTATGTAGGGCTGGGTCAAAAAATCAAAATAATTGATTATCAACACTACAAATTTTTAATTTTGTTTATCGATTATCAAATTTTATAATCAATTAAAATTCTTAATTATGAGTTCTCTTTTAACATTATCTGTTACATGATTATCAAACAAATCACATCCCATTATATCATGATGACAATAAAAACTTCTAGAGACTTCAGTTTCTGTTGTCTTCGATACCAGATATTGATAAATAACAAAACTTCAGGTAAAAAAACGTTCATCTACAGACAAAGATCGGAAGATTTCCCAATTAGAATATTTTGATTATTAATCGATTATTGATTGGTAGCCTGTCTTTGATAATTGATCTCAATTTGATAATCTATACCCATTACCCAGCCCTACATGTATTAGAATACATCATGAGAATTGATGACTCAGCCAGTACTTGCTTACCTGCATGTTCACGTTTGTCACATCTGACGATATTTTCGTAATGAATAGTTACCTCTAATAATTGAGCTGTAGAAAAAGACATTAATGGGTGTCCAGAATATTCAATTCAAATTTCAGATAATACTATTGCTTCCTTACATGTTAAATCAAGTTTTAAGGTGGGGATATTTGCTCCAATGATTTAGATTGCTAAAGGAATATGGCTAACCTGTTAGTATAGGACTCCAGGCTTAGTCTAGAGATATTTTACCTTTAGATTTTTTTGACATGAAATTCTTTCTTGAATCCAAATACACAGCTTTAAGTGTACTGGAATCTATTTAAGTTCAAATGAATTAAAAGAGTGATATTTTTCATTTCAGTCATACACAAGATGCTAAAATATATGTTAGGGAAGGAAAGAAGAAAATGGTAATATTTCTATATTTTTCTCATATATGAAGTTTGTAATTACAGGGTCATATAAAACTAAGGCCCTACTCGTTTACAACTAATCTGAAACTGGATTGCGAATACTAGCAGGGCCTAACTTAAACTTTTTGAAAACATGTTGCTTTTAAAGGGAATGTCTGCGTTTTTTATGCACAAAAATTTGAACAATTAAAGGCAAATATGAATAGTAAAGTCTATGGCTTTAATCTGTAAAATTACTGTAACATGAATCATGATAGTGAAATATTTTCTAACTAATTGAACGTCATTCATCCCCAACAACTGAAAAAAAGAAATACATTTCCAGGCAACTGGATAAGGAAACTTTAAGAAAAAAAAATTCTTAGCTCACCCAGCTTTAATTTGCTTTCTATTACCATGTTGTCTTAATGACATAAACAAATAGAAAAATTACAAAAATGAAAATCATTATTATTTTGATATTATAGATACAACAACAATATTGTTATTTTTTTATAATCATACAACAACAATATTGTTATTTTTTTATAATCATACAACAACAATATTGTTATTTTTTTATAATCATACAACAACAATATTGTTATTATTTTATAATCATACAACAACAATATTGTTATTATTTTATAATCATACAACAACAATATTGTTATTATTTTATAATCATACAACAACAATATTGTTATTTTTTTCCAGGCTTTACAGTGTCTGAAAAGAAGAAAAGCTGTAGAAAAAATAATTGATAAAAAATCCCATTCATTAGATATACTGCATACAATGTTATTAAAAATACAAGATGCTGCTAATAACGAAATGGTAGGCATAGCTTGTTGTAACTATATGCTTCTTGGTTTAATATAATAATTTATAGTTCCTAAACATTTTCACATCAGACACTATTTCATCAGTGAAAGTATTAGCACTGTTAGTCGGGTCTGTACATGACATTTTTTTGTTCAGTTCTGTCACAGAAATTGCAGTTGTGTGTTTCAATTTTTGACTGGGTGATGTTTAAAGTCTTGAATAAGTCATCTTATCTGATAATTCCAGTTGACCCAGCTGTAAATTTGTACAGACATTAAGGAAAAGATTGATGTTGATGTATAAATATTAAATTTTTTGATTTTGTATATTTGTAGGTATTAAAAGCATATCAAGCAGGTGTGTCTGCTCTAAAATCAACCAGTCAAACAGTTAATATTGATAAAGTTGAAAATGTTATGGATGATTTACATGAGGTAGGTTTAAATTTGATATAACAATGTTGGTAGACACAATCGCATAGTGTCAGTAGGTTTGTTAAAGAATAGTGACCTACTTGAGTTAAGAATTTAGCTGCACAGCACTCCTCTTCAATTTGATAATCTATTTTTTTGTTCTTTTTCTGTGTAGGTTCTGGAAGATCAAGATGAAATCAATAGAACATTATCATCAGGGGAAATAACTCTAGATGATACAGGTGTTGCAGACTTGGAATCTGAGTTAGATGAAATGCTAAATGAGGATCAACAACAAACTGACTTTGTAGATGATTTAGCTGATTTGATGAGTAATCTTCAAACAGAAGGTTTGTGTTCAAACATTATTATTTCTCTTTGACAATCTGACTTAAAAAACACTTGGAACGTGCTCTGAGTCACAGGGACCCGTAACAAATGCCTACTGTTTATTAAAAAAAATTTTTTTTTATTGATATAGTATAATATGATAAAGGGGACCAACGAATGCTGCAAGCAAAATGTAAACAAATGGAATAAAGTCGTTTTATTATGTGAAAACGCTTCGTATCTGTACCATAAATGGCTGAAATTGTTCATAACATACAACATTCACTGCTTTTCATGTCCATACTATTTTTTTTACGCTCAAGAACTCATAAAATAAAAAAAAATAAATCATCTTGTCAATTAAGTAGTCCACTGAATTATTGACAATTTATACGTTCAATCAAATTTATTTCACGTTTCCGGTGAAGAATTGTGCAAATTTTTGTGAAGCCCTTTGAGAATAACCATTTTTACGTCTTTTAAAGACGATCCCAATAAATTTCATTTTCAATTATCATTGTTCTAACCAATTTAAACATATCTTATCGTGGCTTTTTGCTATTACTAATTTAGAAGGGTTTTGATTTTGTGATAAAACTTAATCAAATGAAAATATCCTTGAAAGTTGTATGTGAGAAGTCACCTGCATGTCTGCTACACCAAATCATGTAACTGTCACGATTGCAAGGGTTTATCTATAGGCGTTTTTGTGGGACGATTCAATTTGGTTTCGATTTGCTAGTACGATTTGGTGTAATTTGCTGTGGTCCACAAATGTACCAGCGATTAGGCGGCCTTGACTGTCAACAAAAGAAGGTCATGTGTATGTTTTATATGACGTCATTGATATATCAGCCAATAGTATTACGAACTGGCACATTCCGCCATCTTATAACACCTAATCGAATCGCCTAACCACCTCTTGGGACGGTTAGGTCGATTAGCCTAATCAGTTTAGGTAAACGGTCTCACAAATGCACCGATTAGCCTAATCGAACGGGTTCACAAATGCGCAAAATAGCTAATCTACCAAATCGAATCGTGCGACAAAAACGCCTTATGAATTGTGGGCTATCAAGGTCATGCCCATTGTTATTTTTTTTTTTTCAACAGAATCACTCTATATTTCCTTAAATACAGTAAAAATACTAATATTACTAATACTAATACTGTGATAGTCATATGATTTTGTGAAGCAGACATACATGTGACTTTCCGATACAACTCCGCCATGTTTGAGTGAGATTTACCATAGTATTACATAAATATATTTCTTTTATTTGTAGATGAAAATTATCCAAATGTACCAACAACATCGCCTGCAAAAAGGATGAAGGGAGGTCACTCTAATATTGCTATGGAAAAAAGCTGATGATTGATTAATAAGATTGGAAATAGGATTTTTATTATTTGTTACAATGATTTCGAAAAAATATTTATAGTAAATTATTGAACAAATTCCCTTAACTCCGCTTTTGGAGACTTTGTTGGAATTGGTAGTGTCTTTAATTTCCAACTCTCCTGGGTAGATCTTATCTAAGACTAAAGCGCCCTACATGGACTTGCTACTCAAAATTGTCAACAATCACGATCTTTGTGTTCGACTTTATGACAAACGTGACGATATTGATTTTCCTATTGCTAATTTTCCATTCATGTGCAGTAACATACCTCAACCACCATCTTAAAGCATGTATGTTTCACAGCTGATCCGCTATGCCAGGGTTGTTCCAATTTATGAAGACTTTCTGGCTAGAGGTAGAGTTTTGATTTTGAATAAAGTATTTAGTCATACCTGACTAAACAAATAAATCAATATGCAAGAAACAGATTTGTTATATTTGTCTACTAGATTGTTATAACGATCATAAAATTTCCTAAAAAAAATTTAAATAAAGTATATGTGTCAAGTATGCTTACCCTTTTCGAAACACCTGATGGTACTACTTATATATCTATTGGTCTCGATTTTGCCATGTTTTTGGATACGATTTTGATTAACGGAATTGTTTTGCTTGTATGGATTTTTATCATTCCTCGTTTTTATACGTCCTCATCTCTCTATGAGGACGTATATTGTCGGCACCCCTGTCCGTCCGTCTGTCAGTCCATCAACATTTGCTCGTAAACGCTCTAAAAACTAGAGTTTTTGACGGAATCAAATGAAATTTAATCTGTGTATACATATTCATAAAACGAAGATCAAGTTCGAATTTGAGCTATTTTCTATCATTAGAAGCAGAGTTATTGCCCTTGCCCCAAATCTTGAATATGCTATTACTCTCTTAGTTTTCAACCGATTTTGATGAAACTTAAAATATATGTTATTGGACCTAAATCGAAAGGTTTGAGAAAGTTAAGTTTACTCCTGATTAAAATTAGGGCTTTTTCAAGATTGAGGCCCCTTTCATCAGTTTTGAGGTGTTTTCACCCTTTAACCTCTCTACAGTAAGTGTTTCTATCAACACCAATTGCTTGTACACGCTCTTAAAACTAAAATTTTTGATGGAATCAAATGAAATTCAGTATGTATATACATATTCAGAAAACAAAGATCAAGTTCGAATTTGAGCTATTTTCGACTGTTACTAGCAGAGTTATTGCCCTTGCCCCAAAGTCTTGAATATGCTATTACTATCTTAGTTTTCAATCAATTTTGTTGAAAGTTAAAATGAATGTTATTGGACCTAAATCGAAAGGTTTGAGAAAGTTTAGTTTTATACTGATTAAATTTTTCGTTAGGCGTATATGGCCGTGGTCCACTATCTTTTTATACGCCCTCATATCTCCATGAGGACGTATATTGTCGGCACCCCTGTCCGTCCGTCCGTCCGTCCATCCGTCCATCAACATTTGCTTGTAAACGTTCTAAAAACTAGAGTTTCTGACGGAATCAAATGAAATTTGATATGTGTATACATATTCATAAAACGAAGATCAAGTTCGAATTTGAGCTATTTTCGATCGTTACAAGCAGAGTTATTGCCCTTGCCCCAAATCTTAAATATGCTATTACTCTCTTAGTTTTCAACCGATTTTGATGAAACTTAAAATGGATGTTATTGGATCTAAATCAAAAGGTTTGAGAAAATTTAATTTTTTCCTGATTAAAATTAAAGCTTTTTCAAGATTTATAGGAGTCGCACACGTATCCGTTTCTGCCCAAAAAAGCTCGCCCGGTCACTTTTTGGGGGTCCGTGAGGGGTCCGCTGGAGATCCTCAAGAGGTCCGCAAGCGGTCATTAGGCTAATTTTCATTTCCGTGCGAGTTTTGAACATGTTAAAAAAAACTGGGGCGGTCGAAGCTACGCGAGAGGTCCCCATGAGCGTGGCGCCAAGTCCGCTTCAAATCCGTTCCTGACGTCACGCGGACCTTGGACCGCTCCGGATGTCTTCCGGTCTTTGCTCGGATCTCGCTCGTATCTCGTCCGTTTATAAGAAACCGGGCGAACCTCGCCCGGACGTGGCCATGAAGTCTCCCGGATGTGTCACGGAAACAGCCGAGCGGGAGAGCGTCCAACGAGCTCCGGGCATATAAAAGGCTGGTCATTTCTATTCCGGGTGACTTCCTGGCCAAAGACGGGCAACCTTCGGGAGAACTATAATACATATTTTTTCAACAAACGGAAGCGTCCGCGACACTCCGGGCCAACAGATGACCGGGCCAGAGACGTTGCTAATAAACGGATACGTGTGCGACTCCTATTAGGCCATTCTGATTGGTTGAATACCTTATTACTGTCTATTATCCGTTCGCGTTAAAGAGTCCGTTTGGTCTGAAGAAAAAGGGGAAGATAACTAATTTGTCTAACATTACTTATTATGAAACGCTTTTGGACAATCGAGACTATCAAAGATGGCAGACAAAGTTGATATTTTTTCCACTAGGTTAGAAAATGCGAAGAAAATGCTTGGTGTCAGCTTTGAATTAAAAGAAAAACAGCTGGAAATTTAAAAAAATTATATTCTGGGCGGGACTGTATCTCTGTGCTGCAGAAAATACATTTATTTGCGGTTTCTTCGCTAAAGTGAAAGCCTGTTTCTTTCGGTGCTTCGGCCATTTTGTACTATCACTCGAGCAAAATATCACGTGAAATATGACGTAGTAAAAGTAGTCCAGAGAATTAGTTTCGATTATCCAGACGGCAAGCTCCCATTCAAGACCGTGATCTAAAAACAATACAATACGATCGTCGATCACGGTGGGCCGTATGGATTTAGGCCTCTTTCATCAGTTTTGAGGAGTTTTCGCCCTTTAACCTCTATACAGTAAGTGCTTCTATCAACATCAATTGCTTGTAAACGCTCTAAAAACTAGAATTTCTTATGGAATCTAATGAAATTCGGTCTGTATATATTCAGAAAACCAAAATCAAGTTCAAATTTGAGCTTTTTTCGACCGTTAGTAGCAGAGTTAATGCCCTTGCCCCAAAGTCTTGAATGTGCTATTACTATCTAAGTTTTCAACCAATTTTGATGAAACTTAAAATGGATGTTATTGGACCTAAATCGAAAGGTTTGAGAAAGTTTAGTTTTATCCTGATTAAATTTAAGACTTTTTCGTTAGGCGTATATGGCCGTGGTCCACTATCAAGCCTTCAGATGAAACTAGATTTAAGTTCCCTGGTTTTCAAATCATGAGTTAAATGATCTGACTAGGGTTGAATAGGTTGTAAACTGTGTCTAGTCAAGTCGTCGACACGCCAACTCGTCGACAGAATTTTACCGGTCAACTCGTCGACAGAAAATGACAGTGCCTCTTGACGAGGGCGGACTTCTTTCTCACATTTAATACAAGAGTTAGACATTTTCAGACATAAATGAATGAATGATGACCAACAGTTGCTGTAAGCCTATTTATAATATGCGATTTCAGAATATATTGGATTAATCGGTTTAATCAGATTGAATGATCGTTGTTCATTGTTAATTAATTGATTTGTTATCTTCATATTTATATTCACCGCTAATCTCAATTAGCCTAGGACTGACACTAATCTCAATTAAAACTTTTCACATACTCACTCAACTACTCACTTTGGCAATCAATAATCTCAACATTTGTCAATTTGAATTCAACTTAATTTAATATTTGTCGTATGATCTGTTTTCATTGAAACAAATAAATTCATTGAATACATAGTGAAAAAAGAACACAACTGCATAATTATAACTTTTTTATTTCATTTACTTGTGTCGACGAGTCATCTTTGATCTGTCGACGAGTCGTCTTGTAATGTGTCGACGACTTGGTCAAATCTGTCGACGACTTGGTCATATTTGTCGACGAGTTGACTGTCGATGAGTTGGCGTGTCGACGACTTGACTGGTATTCTTGTAAACATGCAGTGTTCTTTGTTTATAACAATAAATAACCAATATTCATTCCATTGAGAAGTTATGTTATTTGTTATATGTGTACGCTGCTGTTGGCTAAAAGTAACAAATTTGGGCCCACATAAAATACAAAAAAAAATTAAAAGGAAAATAACAAAAATAAAATTGAGGTGGAAAGAAGGGAGTAGAGCAAATTTTAGTAAAAATAAAGACACGTGTTCGTCTATCTTCCTAGTTCTCGAAGTTCTCGGAAGACCGGGAACTTGCGAGATTTCGAATTCCACAAATTACATTATTACCATAATGTTTATTTGTGCCCTACTGTTATACTGTTTTTCTGTCTTTAATAAGCTATATGCTTCTTAGACAACCTCGATTATGAATTTACTATTTTGGGATGCGCATCAAACGTCACTTGTTACACATTAATTGTTAATAGAATTTTATTTTAGTTTATATCATGGTACTTAGTGTGAATTTCATTTTGTCTTCTTTCCAGGCCTTGTTGATGGTAGATTTATACTGGTTTAGTGTTTCTGAATTGACGACAAAGTTTGGCAAATTGTTCTGGTACTGAAGAGGTGATTTCGGACATCTAGTCTGAATTCTTTTTTTGGTGTTTTTCCCCTTGTTCTATTTTCTGCAGAATATTCCAATAAGGATGGGTTGACGCAGGTGTCTTGTTTTTTGATATATCTGAAAACCTGAATAACATCGGCTCTTTTTCTTCTGTATTCAAGAGTTCTAATATTCTTAGACTTTCTGGGTATGTTTTTTATTTCAATTCTGGAATAAGCTTTGTTGTTCGTCTTAGTACATTCTCAACAGCCATGATGTCTTTTATATTAAAGCGATAAAACCTCTTAGAATTAACAAAAAAAATAAGTTCTCAAACTTGGTCAATAAGAGTATATATATTCATCAACAGTGTCCAAAGTATACAAACAGAATCAAATAAACCCAAAAAACTATGTAATTTTCCATTCAATTACAGATTATTGATAAATGCCTTAATTTGGATTAAGGGATTTATTAATTTTTGTATTTAAACATAGTTTTCTGGATATATAAAATTATTTAGGTAATCTGTTTTATAGTTATGCCACTAGGTTTGTCCCCTGAGGAATATATACTCCTATTGACCAAGTTAGAAAATTTATGTTTTTTGTTGATTCTAAGAGGTAGTATCGCTTTAACAATATGCCAAACAGTTGCTGCATATTCTAAGTGGGGTGTATCAAGGATTTATAGTGTGGCACTAGCATTTCTTGACTGATGTTTGTAAAGGTTCCTCTTACCATACCAACAGTCAGCTAACCAAGTGTTAGCTTTTCTTACACTAGCTGATATATGAGCACTAAATTTTACGTTGTCTTGAAAAATTATTCCCAGGTCTTTTTGTTCAGAATCTTGTTTTAGTGGTATCGAATTATTTTTATCTGTGTCCATGTAGTTCTGGAGGTGGTTGTTGTTAAAACCAAAATGTAGAGACTTGCATTTATCTAAATTGAAATTCATTTGCCATTTCCTTGCCCAATCCATTAAGCTGTTTAAGTCGTTCTGCAGACATGTATGGTCATCTCCAATCAATTTGGTATCGTCAGCAAACGTTGTTACTTTCAAGATGGTTCATTATAGAATCTCATAGGATGGATTCCATGGTTTTTACTATGATGCTAGTTAAACTTATGGTAGTTGGCTGGGTTTGTTTCTGAAATATAGGTGTGATGTTGGCATCTTTCCAATTCACGGGTAATGCTCCCTCTTGCAATGATGTCTGGAACAGGATGGATTCAGCTAATTCATTGCTGAGTTCTTTCGTGACTTTCGGGTGAAATCCGTCTGGTCCACATGATTTAGTTGGGTCTAACTTGTTGAGTTTCTTCTTCACCATTTCTGGTGTGATATCGGCATTTTCTAGTTTAATTTGTGCCTGTTGAGTTGGTAAATTGGACGTGTCTTCTGTCGTGAATACTGAGTTAATAATAATAATAATAATCAGTGGCGGATCCAGGGGGGGGGGGCGTAGAGGGCGTACGCCCCCCCCCCCCCCCCCCCCCCCCCTTTACTTGGTCTTTTTTTTTTTTTTTTTTTTTTTTAAGTTACACTGTATTACGACATCAAAAATGTCTAACCCATTAACGTTTAATATAAAACATACATAGTCCACGTCAGAAACCGTTAAATTAGTACAATTTAAACTTATTCTATGTTTTTAAGCCAAAAAAAAGGTCAAAAAAATTTTCGCATCGCTTCGCTCGGCTCAAATTAGGATATACGCCCCCCCCTTTCCAAAATCTTGGATCCGCCCCTGATAATAAACTCTTTATTTTACATGGGTCAGAATTAGGCCCAATACCACGAGTGATAACGGTCCTGTCTCACACCCAGCCCATGGGGACAAACATAGATACAATATTCAACATATAGCTTAGACACCCAAAAGAAAAAGAAAAAAAAAATTAATGTACAGAGTTTGATGATTTAGAGGTCAAGTACATGACCACAGGCTACTGGATATTTTTTTAAGATATACAATATAGCAATATACACAAGTACATGTGTATTAAATGGACATATTATCGTCAAGTGACCCTTTCAACCCGACAGGCCGCTAAAGCGGCTCATTCCTATTTGATATATACCCTAGAAGCCGCTATAGCGGCCGTTGCCAAGTGACGTCATACCATGTTAACGTCATACACTTCAAGTAATATTGCTGGGAGCTCAGGGTATATGACGTTTTATCTAAATTACGTTCAGGGTTCAAAGGGTTAAGTACATTGCAACAAATTGTAAAAAAAAAAAAAAAAAAAAAAAATTAAATTTGTGAAATTGGAGGGGGGGGGGGGGGGGGATTTATCCATGCTCAAGACCAGCTTGAAGGATGTTTACTCATCCCCTGACAGTATGTTATGAATTTAGATTTGCCAAAAGTGTGAATTGTTTGCCAAAAATGATCATGCCAAATAGAAAACCTGGAAGGGAAAAAATTAAATTATAGTGGTGTCTACACGTAAAAGATAAGCCGCTTCCGTGCATCTATATGTGATAAAAGGCGTATTAAATTCCGAGAGAAAAGCCGCATTTAAAATAAGCCGCCTTTACTTGTGACGATTGAACTGGCGAGTTTAAACCTCCATTTGATACCGTGTAGACAGAATCCAAACTTAATCCGTCTTTCCTCGTTATGACGTCAGAGCGCGCGAATTATATTGTTGTTAAAAATGCTACAAATGACATTCCAAGTACGGATATTGGTGAACTTAAGAGATCTGTAATGGGACCTTTTCAGGTGCAGGCACGCTTGAACGTCCA
Organism: Lottia scabra; assembly: GCA_029955415.1. Taxonomy (NCBI): domain Eukaryota; kingdom Metazoa; phylum Mollusca; class Gastropoda; family Lottiidae; genus Lottia; species Lottia scabra. The sequence goes on from JARJEI010000001.1 coordinate 18,349,063, forward strand.
TTAGTTTTATTTTTTGTTTGGCCTAAGGCTAAAATGCTCGTCGAAGAATACAAATTGTTATTCGGTCAAGTGTCACTGTGTTATTAGGCAACATTTCAGTATTAGCCCATTATCATCTGTATTTTCTTCCCTTCGTAGGTTCCAAATAATATATCAATATGAAACACAATGTAACTTTAGTTTTTGTTGACACCATGTAGCCTACTAATGGTGGAAATATTTGCATGAATTGGCCATTTGGGGTGACATTTCTCAAAACAGACAATATTGTTGTTGACATTGCGCAAGTCCGAGGACAGAGAAAAGACGGATTAAGATAAGGCGTTTTAACTGTTTTACGTGTAGACGGAGCGTAAGAAAAGCCGCCTTTAGTAAAGGCGGCTTATATTTATAGGCGCCTTTAATAATTGTACGTGTAGACACCACTATAGTTATGTCAAACTGTAATATAAGTGGTGTCTACACGTAAAAGATAAGCCACTTCCTTGCATCTATACGTGATAAAAGGCGTATTAAATTCCGAGAGAAAAGCCGCATTTAAAATAAGCCGCCTTTACTTGTGACGATCGAACTGGCGAGTTTAAACCCCCATTTGATATCGTGTAGACAGAATCCAAACTTAATCCGTATTTTCTCGTTATGACGTCAGAGCGCGCGAATTATCTTGTTGTTAAAAATGTTACAAATGACATTCTAAGTACGGTATATGAAAAAAGATATTGCTGAACTAAAGAGATCTGTAATGGGACCTTTTCAGGTGCACGCACGCTTGAACGTCCATTAGTTTTATTTTTTGTTTGGCCTAAGGCTAAAATGCTCGTCGAAGAATACAAATTGTTATTCCGTCAAGTTTCGTATAATTCACTCAATACCGCAACCACCCATACCCGTAGCCAGGTGGGGTTCGAGAAAGCAAATAAGCACTGTTAAAGTTGACATTCTGTTTGAATTGTTACTGTTAAAGTGGAGCATGATTGGTTCGCTAGTCCATGTAGGCCTAACCCCCCTTGGAAATTCCTGGCTACGGGCCTGTCCCGTCTTAAAGCGTATAGGCTACATTGGCATTGTGCAGAGAAAAAACGGATTAAGAAAAGGCGTTTCAACTTTTTTACGTGTAGACGGAGCGTAAGAAAAGCCGCCTTTAGTAAAGGCGGCTTATATTTAGAGGCGCCTTTAATAATTGTACGTGTAGGTAGACACCACTTATATCTGTAAGAGATGGAACAGCCAAATTACAATTGCAAGAGACAGGACTATAAGTAAGTACTTCGTCCAGTCATCTAATGCACCTCCACTATAACTGCAAGAAGAAAGTTAACCGTTAGTTAGTATTTTAGTTCAGATATCCTCTGCAACTCAGAGTAGAACTACTTCAACTGTAAGAGGCAAGATAACTCTTATTAAATATTGACGATGAGAAGTCTTCAGCAGTCTTAAAAGTAAAGACACCACAACTGCAAGAGACAGGTAAACCATTAGTAAGTATTTATGAGCAGATATTCCATGCTACGCTATGAATAGAACTACATGTACTTAAATTGAATGCAAGAGGCAAGATAACTATTATTAAATATTGTTGATGAAAAGTCTACTGCAATCTAAAAGTAAAGACACCAGAACAGAAGAAGCACTGCACTGCTTCAACTAGACATCCACTGTAGCTCTGAGAGTAAAGAAAAATATTAATAAATATTTTCGTTGAGATCTCTACTGGAATTCAAAAGTAGAGTCACCACAACTGTAAGAAGACAATTTACAAATACATATATATAAGGATATAGAACCAGGTCTGAAAGATACGGCTCAAAGGCACAGCATCTACAAACCCATTACTGAAATCAGAGAAACGATCAAGTTAGCCACGACAGTAAATTCTAATTTAAAGTGTTTAGTATAGAAAGTAAATGGTACAGTGTAGCGAAGAAAGCCCTCACCTCCTGATCATAAACAAACAATTTAACAACGCCAGTAAATTCTAATGTAATGAGAGTAGTATAGAAAGTAAATGTTACAGTGTAGCGAAGAAAGCCCTCACCTCCTGATCATAAACAATCAAATTAACCACGACCCAAAGACAAGGCATCTACAGTAAGTTAAATCAGAGAAACAGTCAAATTAACCACGGCAGTTTTCGAATTTTAGAGGGTAGTGTAGCGAAGAAAGCCCTCATCTCCTGAACAGAAACAATCAAATTAACCACGGCAGCAAGTTCCATAGGGCACAGAATCAGGGTATAAAGAAACGATCCAAAGGCAAGGCATCTACAAACTAGTAAGTTAAATCAGAGAAACAGTCAAATTAACCACTGCAGTTTTCTAATTTTAGAGGGTATAGAAGCATGTCTGATAGATACGACTCAAGGCACACCATCGACAAATTCAAACTCAGAAGTTAAATCAGGGAAACTATCAAGTTAACAACGGCAATAAATCTTAATTTAGAGGGGGATTAAATAGAATAATAAAATACTCTGAAGTTAAGTCTTCGAGGATAATGATCCTGCAGGTCTGAAAGAGACCGCTCAAAGGCACAGCATCTACAAACTAATAAGTTCAATCAGAGAACAATCAGATTATTAACGGCAGTAAAATCTTATTTTAGAAGGGGATTTAATCAGGAGTCACTCTCGAAAACCTTACCCAGATAAATTCAGAATTTTAAGATTTACGGCAATCTGATTTGATAATAGAACTCAATATAATATCAATTTTAGTGATTAACCAATCAGAAGACATAGAATACTAAAATCATCTTAAGTTAAGTCTTCGAGGATAAGGATCCAGGTCTGAAAGACACGGCTCAAAAGGCACAGCGTCTACTCATAAGATAAAACAGAGAAACAATCAAATTAATAACGGCAGTAGAATCTCATTTTAGAGGGGTGTTTAAATTAGGAGTCTCATTCTCGAAAACTGAATCCAGATGAAGTCAGAAATTTAAGATGCACGGCAGTCTGATTGTATAATAGAACTCAATATAAAATCGACTTTAGTGATTAACAATAAGATGTAGAATAGGCTACTTAAATCATCTAAAGTTAAGCTTTCGAGAACAAGGCCCCCGGTCTAGAAGACATGGCTCACAGGCACAGCATCTACAGTTAAATCATAAAAGAATCAAATATATATAACCAGAGCTGACACATAGCCTACAACCAAAAGAAATACGAAAGTGGCATATTCTCATACTTTTGAAAAATTATCAAGAATCATTTTCCGGAAAGTTTTAAAATCCGGAGCTGACTTAATATTATCCCCTAGTTCATTCCATAGAATTGGTCCTTTGTACTTAATACTTTGTTTAATCATATTAATTCGTGGTTTTTGTACAATAAGTTTTAAGTTTATACTGGAATAAGGGGTTTGTTTATAGCTAAAAAGACATATTGTTAAGAGTTTTATAAATAAATTTATACGCATTAAAGTTATGTCTTGTTTTAATGTCTACAATGTTAAGTCTTTTATAAGTGCCAAATCAGTATTGTATTTGAAACCTAGAATCAATTTGAAAGCAATTTTTTGTTGTCTATGTAATACGTCGGCGGCTTCAATATCGTGCGAATCCCAAATAGTAGAACAATAATCAAGATAAGGTTGAAAGTGACATTTATAAAAATAGCCCTAAACTTTTCAGGTAAGACATTTCTTAATTGGCGCAATTGAAATAATTTGGAATTTAAAATTTTTGCAATGGTTTGAATGTGAGGAGTCCAAGAGAGATTTTGATTTACAATAACACCTAAAAGTTTAAAATTGTCAACTTGCTCAATTAACTGATTATTAAGCTCAATTGATAAATTACCTAAAAACCTCCTCTTTTGGTCTGTCGTAATTAACATACATTTCGTTTTCTTTTCATTAACATTAAAAGAACACCAGTTTAAGACTGAATCAGTATCTTCTTGCAATTTCAGTTGTATCTCAGTAATAGTTTTACCAGATGTATAAATAGTAGTGTCATCCGCAAATAGGTAGCAGTTAGATTGTATAATAATAATAATAAACTCTTTATTTTACATGGGTCAGAATTAGGCCCTATACCACAAGTGGTAACGGTCCTGTCTCACACCCAGCCCATGGGGACAAACATAGATACAATATACAACATATAGACACCAAAAACAAAAAAAAAAAAAAAAAAAAAATCAATGTACAAAGTTTGATGATTTAGAGATCAAGTACATGACCACAGGCTACTGGATATTTTTTTTTAAGATATACAATATAGCAATATACACAAGTACATGTGTATTAAGGCCGGTTTATACTCCGCTAAGCGAAGCAGCGAAGCGATGGTTTTGAAGCTAAGCCAAGCTAAGCGAAACTTTGCTTCTAGACAGTATCGCTTAGCTTAGCCATATCAAGTTTTCGAATGTTGAGCGAAGCGAAGCTATGGACAATTAACGTCACATTTGTTTACGTCATATCCAAATGCACACGTAATAAATAGTCTGTGCGTGGTGAACTACTTCAGGATGATTTCCGACGAAAAGATTCAGATACTTACTTCCAGTCTTGAATTGATCCAGTTTGTTATTATGTGTTTACTTCGGATTAAATCCAGAGATCGACGTATGTACATGAGACCAATTTTAAAAGGTAGATATTCACAAGGAGAATACACGAATCTTGTTCAAGAAATGCGATTAGGAGACCGAGAATATCATTACACTTATTTTCGAATGAGTGCCTCAAATTTCGAAAAGCTATTCACGAAAGTTGGACCTTTGATTGAGAAAAAACCCACTCATGCATACCCAATATCCGCAGGTGCAAGATTAGCTATGACGTTAAGGTATGTACAACACTGTTAACTTATGCCACACTGACAACTTTTTGTGTCTTTTCAATGCTGCAAAACGAATCTTGGCATCGCGCTACGCAGCGATTCAGACACTATGCCGAAGTTACGCACAATCTGCGACACAATCTGCACAATGCGCGGACATAAATGAATGTACTGACACCCAATGGCACCATATTGACTAGCGTCGTATGCCAGTAAAATATCATTAATGGTAGCTGAAGTTGCACACTAACATATAATATTTTGTTTGATTTGTTCCAGGTATCTCGCACATGGCGATTCTCAACAATCTCTTGGTTTTAGTTACAGAGTTCATAAATCTTCTGTGTGTAATATCATCTCCGAAACCTGTAAAGCTATTGGTGATGTTCTATTCCACGAGGTTTTAGTTGAACCCAAGTCAGAGTGTGAATGGCTGAATATATCGAAGGATTTTATGAATCAATGGAATTTTCCAAACTGTCTTGGTGCAATTGATGGGAAACATATCGTAATTCAAGCTCCGGCAAATTCTGGGAGTTTATTCTTCAATTACAAAAAGACATTCAGCATAGTTCTAATGGCAATATGTGATGCGAATTATAAATTTATATTAGTTGATATTGGTTGTCCAGGTCGTAATAGTGATGGTGGTGTTTTCTCAAACACATCATTTTACAAGGCATTAGAACATAATAAATTAAATATTCCCCCTCCTAATAATTTATCTGATGATACTACTAGAGCCCCATTTGTGTTTGTGGGAGATGAAGCCTTTCCATTGAAGCGATACATGATGAGACCATATCCACGGAAGGATCTCACTGACAGCAAAAGAATTTTTAATTACCGACTTTCGAGAGCAAGGCGCGTTATTGAGAACGCTTTCGGTATTCTGGCAACAAAGTGGCGCATTTTTATGAAACCCATCCATGCACAGCCAGAGAAAGTTGTATCTATAGTGAAAGCTTGTTTGTGTCTCCACAACTTTGTAAGAGAGGAAGAATCGGTATTAACGACTAGTGAAAGACGATATTGTTCTCCTTCTTCCGTTGATCAAAGTAGCACAGACGGTAGCATCGTGAATGGGGCATGGCGGGACGAATCTGTACAAGGACTACAAAGAATAGGACCAATGGGAAGTAATATGTATGGTGATAATGCAAATACTATCAGGGAAAATTTTACATCGTATTTTATGTCCGAGTCTGGACAGGTCCCATGGCAATATCAGGCTATAAATTAAAATACTCAATGGTCATATTTAGTCTTTTAATAAATCAAATAAATTGATGGTTTCACAAATTGGGTTGTCTCTACTTTCGGTGTTCTTTTCAGCTCCACTGTTGTCTGTTTCGTAAGAGAATAACAAATTTTCAACACTAATTTTAAAATTGTGTTTTTGTTTTTTTGTTAAATGTTTTACTCTTGAGGCAATGTACGATCCATATACAGAGTCATCGTCTGTCTCTCTATTTGCTAATTTATTCATATTAGCAGTAGTTTTGTCCAAGGCTTGTTGTAAACTCGATTCCAGAGACGATCTCCTCTTCTTGGCCCCATTCTTTCCTGGAAATTGACAATAGGCACCAGCCTCTGGAGATGCCTGTTTATCTACTGGAAATAGTTGTTGTTGTGGTGGTGGTGTGTCGGAATCCGATGAGTCGACTGTATCTACTATTGAATAGTTTGAACAAGTTCTGAAAAACAATCATAAATCATTTACTGTTGTTCCATACAGTATATAATTTATAAAATGAAACAAAGTTTTACGCCCTACTTGTTTGCACCCATAGAGAATCTAATCATACAGTATAGATTAAGATTACCTAGCATATAAATTATATTATACAATCTGCAATGATTTCCAGTATCAGCAATGTACTGATGAGACCCGGAAGGTCTAAATATGGTACCGTACCATTTGCAGTTACACGTAGATTTATATGAATTTAAATACAAACTTACTTTGATATGGTCATAAAACGGTCTAGAAAGCCGCATTGCTCAAAAAAAGGCCATCTAACTTTTGAAGCACTAGCTCCACTACCACTACGTGCACCATCTCTTATTTTCTTCTTCTGAATTCTATAACTATCTTTGATGGATTTCCATTTGGTTTTGGCTTCTGTAGCATCTAAAACACGTCCAAATTGAGTTATGTTAAATATAATTAGGGTTATAAAGTTTGAGAGTGAGACTTGATGAGTGGTAGGATGAAATCTACATGAGTTGGAGAAAGAAATGAAAATATGCAGCAACTCAAATCATTAAGCCTATCATAGATTAGTCATTGACATTGTGATTGCAAAAAAGAATCTTTTCGGCTAAATTAGATTAGAAATTCTAGTCTAGGGGGCTAGGCTGAGCAAAATATTGTATTTGTAGGCTTACGTAATGTAAATGTCCTCTAGCCTAGACAAGTTTTCTTACCTTTCAGTCGAAACTGTCCTGCCAAATCCGCAAAGGTTTTCTCACTCAAGTCCCTGTTCATATAATCCGGATGCGTGGGATTATAGATGAATTCATATTGAAAAATTCCATTGATAAAAGCTTCTTTATCAAAAGACGACTTCGCCTTTGGTGTAGACGTCGATGTCATTTTTTGCTCAGTCTGATTAGTCTGCTCTGTGATGACGTAATGACGTAATGACGTCAGCTTTTTAATGTCTCTGATTGGCTGCGAAGTCCAAAGCGAAGCGAAGAAGTAGGATCATATCCTACTCATTCGCTTCGCTCGAAAATGCGTTTGCGGCGGAACAGCGAAGGCGAAACTTCGCTTCATAGCTGAGCTTTAAAGCGTGCTTTACTGAAGCGAAGAAAAATCGTCGCTTCGCTGCTTCGCTTAGCGGAGTATAAACCGGCCTTTAAATGGACATATTATCCTCAAGCGATTATTGTACAGAATTTGATGATTTAGAGATCAAATACATGACCACAGGCTACTGGATATTTTTTTTAAGATATACAATATAGCAATATACACAAGTACATGTGTATTAAATGGACATATTATCCTCAAGCGATTAAGTACATTGCGACAATGGTAAATCATTTATATATAGAGATTAAACAATAAGGGACCTAAAATTGATCCTGGTGGTACTCCATACTCAATGCCTCGAGAAGATGAAAGAGTCCCATTGACGTAACATTGTTGATTACGATTTGATAAGTAACAATTAATGAAAGTTAGCAATCCATTGGAAAATTTATATAGTTTAAGTTTTTCAATAATGATACCATGTGAAATTAAATCGAATTCTTTGGTAAAATCAAAGAAAATAGAACCGACCATATGATTACTATTAACTGCATCATAAATGGTTTCAATTATATTTGTTAGAGCTGTTTGACAAGAGCTCTGAGATCTAAAACCAGACTGCTGAGAATAAAGTAACTGATTGTCTTTTAAAAACTTAGTAATATGCTTTGAATAATGTCTTTCAAGTGGTTTTGATACACTAGATAAAACTGAGATTGGTCTATAATTATTGGGATCAGATTTAGTGCCAGCTTTGTAAAGTGGTAAAACTTTAGCTTCTTTGAATTAATCAGGAAATATATTCTGATCAATACATAGGTTATAAATATATGTCAAAGGACCGCTTAATGTAAAAGCTCCACATTTTAGAAACAATGGATTTAATTTATCTAAACCGGCACTTTAAGTTGCGTTTAACGATGATAATTGTGTAAAAACTAAATAGTTGAAATAGTTGTTCAATTCAATTGCTTTCTCTAAGTCCTCTGTTGATGATCTTCTATCAGCCGTTGTGAAGTGCTTGATAGGGTTTCTTGATTTAGTTTTAGAGTTTACATATTTCCAAAAATATTTAGGTTTCGGGGAAGGGAGGGTTTGAATCTCCCAAATGTACAGGCCTAGGATGGAACAAATACTTTATTGAGAAAATGGGATTAAGGGTCTGGATTCAGGCTTTTCTTCTGTTGTGATCTGAAAGTAGAAAAAATAAGAACTCGCCCAGCGAGTGGTATAGTATCTGCTAATTAATGATTGGTTTTAGTTTGTTATGAACCAGATTGTCATTAAAGTTCTGATTTTTTGAGTAGGCAACTATCATTTTCTGCTTATAAACATGGGGAAATGTCTCTTGAAGACTCTTATAGTGGGCATGAACTATCTTGCTTGCTCGATTACTGGTTGTATTAAACGGGACAACAAAGGGCGCTATGCCTGCATAATGATGAATATTGAGTCCTATAGGTCTTGCTGTATTCAATGTCTCAATCCAGTAGGCTTCTCTAGATTGTCGGAATTTGGTGGTTTCATCCTCCGGTAAATCAATTTCTATACGTTCAATTGGGGTTAGGGTGAGATCGTTTATTGAATGGTAATCGAGGTTGAAATGATTAAAAACAGGCTTGTCTTCTTTAATTGTATATCTGATCTATGAGCATTGAAACGAGTGCGTAAATTTTTCTTAGTTTCTCCTACATATTGTTTGGGTCATTTCTTACATGAAATTAAATAAATTACATTTGAGCTTTCACATGATAAATGCTCCTGGATCGGATACCTTTTATTAGTAAAGCTACTCGTAAAATAATGAGTTTCAGATACAAAGGGACATGTTTGCATCTACTTGACAAACATGGAGCACTCATTAAACCTGGAGGAACTTCGGCATATAGTCTAGTCTTCGCTGCTATATATTTGCGCTAAAGTGGAGTTTTTTATGTTTCGTAAAAATCGTTTTGAGTATCCACGCTCTTTCAGTTTTGAGAAAACAATCGTACAGGCTTGGTTGAAATCAGAGGATCTTGTGCAAATTCGGTGAAATCGTAAAACGTGTGATTTAATTATACCGGAAAAGGTATGTTTTGGGAGAAATGAGCTTTTGTGCAGGAGTTGATGAGTATCTGTTTCTTTGAAGTCCAAACCATTAAAATGTCATCTTAAAATCGTCCGTAAAATAGTGGATCAAAAGGACAAAGGGGTAAAACCCCACGTTCCCACTCTGCCATGAAAAGATTTGCGTATGAAGGGGCGAATCGTTTACCCTGTTCCTGAAGTTTGTAGTGAAATCGTTGTGACTGAGACAAATCTTTAAAAACTGTAAAATTGCATTGTCGGGTCTGTTCGGATCTGGGTTTGTACTAAAAGTTTTACGAACTGCCATTAACCCGGCAGTGTTATCAATATTGGTATACATAGAAGACACGTCATCAGAATGGCATTCGGAGGAACTCGAAGATTTTTTATTCTATTCACAAAATCAGTTGTGTCTTTAAGATAGGCTTTATGCTAGCAAGCTAGAGGTAGTAAGAAATGGTCAATGTATTCTGACACCGCATCTGACTCACTACCACAATCAGACAATCGGATTTTAGGGATGAACCACTCTTTTGTAGGATTCTTATAGATCTTAGGCAAAGTATATAAATGTCTCTCACGACAATCAGGTTTGGCAGACAAATAGTCATATTGTTTCTGTTTGAGATAACTTTCTTTGACTTATTGAAACATACTTAAGTAATTCAGATGCAGATTTTAAAATAGTAGTAGGAGATTGGAATTTAGTCCAAGACATTGATTTAGACACATACAACTATAAACATATAAATAACCCAAATGCAAGAAAAACAGTATTATCTTTAAAGGAAAACTTTGATCTAATAGACCCGTTTAGAAATAATAATCCAAATCTAAGAAGGTATACCTGGCACAAAAAAAAATCCGATTAAAAAAGCAAGGCTTGATTTTTTCTTAGTGAGTAAAGAACTTATGAATTTAATCGACAAAATAGAAACCTCATCTGGCTACAGAACAGACCACTCTTTTATAGAATTAGATATTAGATTAAATGACTTCCTTCGTGGAAGAAGCTACTGGAAATTCAATAATTCACTACTAAGGGACCAAGAATATGTTAGTCTTATTAAAGAATGTATGATTAAAGCACCACTTAAACATGATATCTCAAGTCATTCGTTGCTATTTGAAATGATTTTACATAGATATAAGAGGTTTAACTATTCCCTATACTATTAAAAAAAAGAAAGCAAGTAAGGTACAAGAATTAAATCTTACAAAAGAAATAAATTTTATAGAAGCTTATTTAGACACTGATCCAAACTCTACATTAAGTGAAATACTCACAGATTCAAAACAAAAACTAGAAAACTTAAGATGTAACAAAATTGATGGTAATATAATTAGGAGTAAAGCCGAGTGGATCGAGGGAGGTGAAAAATCATCGCGATATTTTTGTAGCTTAGAGAAGAGAAATAGCATTAACAAAACTATAACAAAGATTGTTGATCCAAAAAAACCAGGATATAACCACTAATCAATTTGAAATTTTGAATAAAATAAAACTTTTTTATGAAAACCTATACAGTTCAGTAGACTCGGAATTGATGGATGTTAACCTTGACACTAAAATTAAAAAAGAAGATGTAAGGATATTGAGTAATACTGAGTCTCAGTCACTTGTAGGTAAAATCAAGGAGTCAGAAGTACTAAGTTTCCTTAAACATATGAAAAATAACAAATCTCCTGGAAATGATGGATTTTCATCAGAATTTTATAAAAAAAAATTTGGACAGATATTAAAGAATATCTTATAAACGCTTATAATGAATCATATGAGAAAGAAATCCTCCCAATATCATTTAGACGAGGGGTAATCACTATTTTACCGAAAAGTAACAAACCTAGAGAATTTTTATCAAATTGGCGACCAATATCACTTTTAAATGTCTCTTATAAAATTTTATCAGGTGTTTTGGCAAACAGAATGAAAGTTCATCTAGATAAGATTATCAATGAAAATCAAAAGGGTTTCCTTAAAGGGCGGTTTATCGCGGAAAATACAAGGATGTTATACGATTTGATACAATATACTGCAGAAGAGAACCTTGATGGTACTCTGCTAATTGTTGATTTTTTAAAAGCTTTTGATTCTCTTTCATGGAAATTTTTGAGAAATGTACTTGGCTATTTTAATTTCCCTCTAGAATGTATTCGATGGATCGAAATATTGAACTCAAATGCAGAGCTCTGTGTTACGCAAGTTGGCCATCTATCATCCCATTTCAAAATAGAAAGAGGCTGTAGACAGGGAGACGCAATTAGTCCCTATCTTTTTCTGATATGTGTGGAAATATTAGGTATTCTCTTTAGGAAAAATTAAGATATACAGGGTATAAAATTTGGTTTAAAAAGTACTAAAATAATTCAATATGCGGATGATACTACCTTAATTTTAGATGGAACAGAAAAATCTTTGAGAAACGCATTAAATCTTTTAGAGGAATTTTCAAAATACTCTGGTCTGAAGCCTAACATATCAAACACAAGCGCAGTCTGGATAGGTGCTAGCATTGGCAACCAAAACATATGTGAAGATCTAAATCTCACATGGACATCTAAACCCTTCAATGTTCTTGGAATAACATTTAGCACAGATATTTCCTCTAAAGTTACACTAAATTTTCAAACAAAAATTGGAGAGTTAAAAAGGGCAGTTCGAGACTGGACAGAGAAAACTGACAGTCATTGGTAAAATATGTGTAGTAAAAACGTTGCTGATCCCAAAATTAACTCACCTCTTCACTAGTTTACCTACACCAAATTCTCAATTTATTTCAGAAATTAACACAATTCTTTACAAATTTATATGGGGAAAAACAGAGAAAATCTCCAGAAAAGTTCTAATACAAAAAATTAAAAACGGCGGTCTCAAAATGATAGATTTGGATTCCTATATAAAATCATTGAAATTAAAATGGATTAAAAGAATAGTAAATTCAAACTCCGACTAGTATTTGCTCTTAAAACATATCAGTAGAAATAAAATTGACAACATTTTTCTATTTGGAGACGAATATCCAAAACAAATAGCTCAACATATAGATAATGAATTTTGGAAACAAGTAGGCCCCTACTTAACTACTCTGAATAGAATATCTACAATCAGAACAAAAACCATCAGAAAACTTAGCTTTAGGTCATTTATCAATATGGTACAATTCACTAATAAAAATAGGTCAAACAAATTTCCTGTACAGCTGGTATAGAAGGGGCATATTTGTTCACTATCACGAATTTGTCAAATCTATTCATGAATTAAAAACATTTTGGAACTAATTTTACCTTTCAACTCTTTTATTATGATGGCTTTACAAAAAGAAAATAACCACTCAAGATACATATACTTGGAATTTGTGCAAAATCAGTCTAAAAAAACGATAACCCCTTTTAGCAAATGGGGCATATAGATTTAGATATATCATATGAAGAACTGTTTAGCTATACAGATATTTATCAAAAATGTACAAAAGATACATATTTAGTGTGGTTTCAATTCAGGATAATACATAGAATTTTAGCAACAAACAGTTTACTTTTTACAATGAAAATTAATGAGTCGCCAAATTGCAATATCTGTCTTGACAACAATGATAAACAATCCATCCTTCATCTCTTTAGTGAATGTAGTCACATCCGCTTTTTATGGAAAGAAATTCAAAAATGGGTGCACCAAAAAACAAAAATTAAAATTAGCCTAGCAGCAAAAGATATTATACTGGGAATCTTGGGTGTTGATAATGATGCTATCAATATGATATACATCTTATCAAAGAATCAGATCTACAAGGACTACAGAATGAATAAACCTCCAACTTTATTTTCTATCCAAAATAATATTCAGAATTATTACAAAACTGAAAGACTATCATATCAGTTAAACAACAAAAATTACTTTTTTATACAGAGGTGGGAAAAACTACGGCTCCTTTTTGAAGACTTATTTATCTCTTTTTCTTTTTAGAGGCTCCGCAAACACAGATCTGTTTTTTTTTTTTTTTTTTTTTTATGTAACTATTTTCTATAAACGGAAAGAGTGAATGTGTGAGAGAATGTAGTATGTGAATGGTATTATGAAATTGATTTATATATAAATTATTGTAAGGCAATTAGCCAGGGCACCCATCCCTGGTATTGCCACTATGATCTGGGTATTATTAAAATGATTATCAAATTATAAAAAAAAAAAAAAAAAAACTTTCTTTGACTAAATTTCCAAGAATATGGTTAATCATATTAGAAGTTTCCTTAAAAATTGGGTCTGACAAAATGACATAATGTTTAGGATTATTCAAGTTCTCTGTTAGTGATCTTCCATCAGCTGTTGTGAAGTGCTTAGGGTTATCTTTAATTCCTTGTGCTATGCTTTTCTCATATTCCTTGTGTGCTGAAAGCTGTATCTTTGTTGCTTCTATATCAATCTATATTGTTCATAATTGTAGCTTGTTTTATTTCTGCAGTACTTATACCATGATTTTCGTTTTTTCGTTTCAGGGAAATTACACCCTTTTTGGTGTACGATAATTTTTTCCTCTTTTTATTGTTGTTTGGTTTGGTTAGTGGTATGTGCTTCAATTTCGTCTGTTATAATTCTCTTGAGGGTTAACCATATTTCGTTTGTGTCCATGTCCAATAGTACAGTTGTCCAGTGCTGGGTTGCGAGGCTAGTTCTCATTTTGTTGTAGTCTCCTTTAAAATATCTGTTATATGCTCGTTGTGTCTTTTTTATCATTGGATTAGCATCAAGGGTGAGTAGAAGGGCGATGTGGTCGCTTTTTATACGTCCCATCTCTTTATGAGGACGTATATTGTCGGCACCCCTGTCCGTCCGTCGTCAACAATTGCTCGTAAACGCTCTAAAAACTTTGTTTGGTTTACTCCTGATTAAAATTAAAGCTTTTTCAAGATTTAGGCCTCTTTCATCAGTTTTGAGGAGTTTTCGCCCTTTAACCTCTATACAGTAAGTGTTTCTATCAACATCAATTGCTTGTAAACGCTCTAAAAACTAGAATTTTATTATACATACTCAGAAAACAAAGATCAAGTTTGAATTTGAACTTTTTTCGACCGTTACTAGCAGAGTTATTGCCCTTGCCCCAAAGTCTTGAATATGCTATTACTATCTTAGTTTTCAACCAATTTTGTTGAAACTTAAAATGGATGTTATTGAACCTAAATCGAAAGGTTTGAGAAAGTTTAGTTTTATCCTGATTAAATTTAAGGCTTTTTCTTAAGGCGTATAACGTTAGTGTTCCTTTAGATGAGATCCTTGAGAGTTTATCAGGATGGAAAATGTTTGATATTGGTGGTTGATGTGGTGAAGGCACAAGGAACACAAATTCAAATATGTAATTTGCTCTGATATTGAATTTTTTGACATGCTATTTTGATCGAGGCAGTACAATTTTTATTCGATGACTTTCACATTTTTAGGGTCTGACAAGGACATGTTGAAGTAAATCTGTGAGAATTTAGAAAAAGATCGGGTCATCAGCAGCTGAAATCATTTGCGTCAAAGTTGGGGACGTTTTTTTTTTTGAGACACCTGATATACTCATCAGTGGACTTCATAACTATACAACAGATAACCTGTATACCCTGATAAATCCAGAAAACTACGATTACAGCTGTGAAATAAAAATAAAATATTTTAAACTTCTTAAAATTAAAAGAACAAATTTAACTAATTACGTAGGTGAAAGGTGGGTAAATTGGACCACCTAAGGGAATATGTCTGCAGTTCAAAATTCCGATTGCTTAATGCAAATCTTTGATATTTGTACAATGCACAAGGCTGTAATCCTCACGAAAACCAGATTATGCGAGTTTAAATGAAAAAATAAGGTTGTGGGATTGGTTTGAAAGTCTCACGCGACTGGTTCAATTTACATATCAAAAGTTACTTCAAATTATGAAAATGTTTTGCCACTGTCGTGGGATCTAGAGCCATTTATGAAATCAAACAAAATTGGATGAAAATAACGACCATTTGTGTAGTAGCCTACATCCAATACTAATTGGGGCACACCGGTCACACACAAACCGGGGCCAATGCACAAAGTAGCAACTCAGTATGTACCCTGCAATGTTTACAAATATTTCATCTTGACTGCTTTCGGCGCAATAAAAGCAAAACCAATCATCATTACATTGGATCTCGGTGGAATGGTGACCCTCTCTTGAACAATTAGACCTGGCTATAGGGGCCTGAAGCTTAGTCTTTGCCATTTCTTTAGCTGCGAAGAGAATTTTCTTGTAGGGACTTGACGTTAGAACTTGAGACACTTGGCTTTTAGATCCTCTTTTTGATACTTTTTGTATCTTAACTGGAATTGGAGAGATATCAGGCCCGTAGGAAGCAATTTCACATTGGGGGGGGGGGGGGGCAAATTGCCCAAAACTTATTCAAAAGAGTGGGGCGCAGAAGTTAAAGCAGTGGACTGCCTACTCCTGCGCATATGAATTTTGATTTTATTGGTCCTAACAACATGGAAGTTATTTCTTAATTATATCTTAAAAATAAAAAAATATCATTGCTTCAGTCATAAATGGGAAAGTCAGAAATATATATATTTATTTTCAATACAAAAGGTGAATTATATCTTCAGACGATTCAATACATACAAATCTACAAACACTGGTAATGTCAAATAATAAATGAATGGGACTTGGCCCTGAAAAGCAGTTTAGCCTTATTCAGCCCCTAAATCAGCAGAAGTTTGGGTTGCTTTTGACTTTAAAAGTTCTGCACAGATTGGGACAGCTGCATCCAAAGGTGTAAATTTACCAAACATAGAATATCTATGATCAGAGTCACGTACGAACTCATTGGCTACTGCTATAATATCTATATTATCGGTGATGTCTTTGTGCACATGTAATGTCATGATACTGTTCAATCTACTTTGTGTCATTGTTGAACGAAGATAGGTTTTAATCCGCCTTAAACCACTGAAGGCTCTCTCACTCACTGCATTTGTAGCTGGCATGACCAGCACCAACTGTGTGAGTTTAATCACATCAGACAGAAGCAATCTCTGGGCTGAACTTAAAGATTGTAGATATTTTACAATTTCTCGAATACTAATAAGATCCTTAATTCCATCAAATTCAAAATTGTGTTTGAATATATTTAATTGTGAGCTGAGAAGATTTGATGAAAAGTCATCACCATAAAAATCAGTGACCGTCTTCAACAATTCACTCTGAATTTCACAACCCTTGGCAGCTTGAAGTAAGAGTGTTTCACATTTTGCATACATCTCATAATCTTTCTGATTGAATCTGCCTTCTATGCAGGTAGACATCATGTCAACTGCTTCAAAATAAACTCTTCTATACATATCTTTCGGAGTTGCAGGATATTCAGGTGGAGCTTTTCCAGTCTCGAGCCTTACCGGAGCTTTCCTTTGTCTAGGAAGTTCTGGTTGCTGGACATTTTTGGCAGTTGCCTTAGCTGTAACTCTCTGCCAGAACATGTTAAAATCATTCTCATTTCTAATACCTTTCAGTGTCTTTACTGTCATATTGGCCAATTGTTGACCATCTGTAGCAGACAGACTACTTTTCTGTAGTGCTTGACTAAGGCTGTCTGCATGCTGTAGCAACAGTCTGCCTAATAACATCCCAAAAAAGAAGGAAAATTTCTCCATATAGGTTTGGACACCTCTGATTCTTGATTTCATTTCAGTGTCAGAACAGTTTTCTAGTGACCACTCCCACAATTCATGCAAGGATTCATAATTTTCTTCAATGCTCTGTAGGGCTTCTGCTCTGACAGTCCATCTTGTTTGGCACAACAAACGAATTCCAGGTGCTGCTATAAAATCATCTCTACTATTGTGAGACATTGACTTTTTAATATTTTCAAGTTTACTGTCCCGTTTTGGAGATAGCTTGATCAGCTTAGTAGCTTCATATGTAGTGTCCAGGGCGTCCCGCATAGTTTTGGATTTTTTTATGGCCAGGTTTAAAGCATGTCCATAGCAATGAGTAAAGAGACTTCTTGGCTCTTCTGCCTTGATTCTAGTTGCAACCCCTGTCTTCGCACCGGTCATTGTGCTACAACCATCATAACACTGACCTCTGCATCTGTGAATACTTAAATTCATTCTGATCAGTACGTCTTTAATAACTTTAGTTATTATTTCTGCACTAATAAGATCTACTTTGTGGAGACCAATGAAATCTTCATGAGGATTAAAATCCTCATCAACTTATCTCAAACAAATCACTAATTGTTCTCTGTTTGAAATGTCTGTTGTCTCATCAGCCATAATGGAAAAGAAGGGAGCACTTCGTATTTTGGCAGCTATTTCCCTCAAGCACTGCAAACTCATCATATTAAGGATTTCATTTTGTAGCTGGGGAAAAAAAAGTTCACGGGTTATGAGTTATATTTTCTGAAACTATACCCCAGTGGCTTAAAAAAACAGGATAGTTTGAAATTCCCTATAGAGCCCTTTTCGAAAAAATCACAATTATTGAGAAAAATTGTCGTTTCGGACAACAAGGCCCAGATTGTCCAGAGGTATCCTGCCATGATCGTTCGTTTTGATGAGAAAATCAACTTAACACATTGCCAGTTCAATAAATATGAGATTAAAGTTTATAAATGAGCAGTTAGAAACAGAGGCTACGCACTAAGGAATAGAGTCTACGCACTTAGGAACAGATGACGCCAGTCATTGCCTCAGTGCGCACCAGTCAGTGACTCAGTATGCGCCAGTCAGTCACACTTACGCTTTGAGCGCATAAGCGCCATGTGCACACTGCTTTGAGTGCATATGGGGCATGTGGACACTGTTATGTGCGCATTGGAGGCATGGGCACACTTCTATGTGCGCATTGGAGGCATGAACACTCTGTTATGTGCGCATTGGAGGCATGGGCACACTGTTATGTGCGCATTGGAGGCATGTGCACACTGTTATGTGTGCATTGGAGGCATGGGCACTCTGCTATGTGCGCGTTGGAGGCATGTGCACACTGTTATATGCGCATTGGAGGCATGTGCACACTGTTATGTGCGCATTGGAGGCATGGGCACACTGTTATGGGTGAATTGGAGGCATGTGCACACTGTTATGTGCGAATTGGAGGCATATGCACACTTTTATGTGCGCTTTGGAAGCATGGGCACACTGCTATGTGCCAATTGGAGGCATGTGTACACTGTTATATGCGAATTGGAGGCATGTGCACACGGTTATGTGTGCATTGGAGGCAGCCGAAAGTACTTCCTGAGCCATTTGACATTGAAAATCACTCTTCCACCACTGCCTACACGACTGAACCTACAACCAGAATACACATGTGTTTGTGAAATGTGTCTTTCGATTTTTAAAAGAAGGTTTCTACATCGATTGAAAATAGCCCGAGGAAGATGCAGATCTTAGGATCGTCATTTGATATGTAAAATGTTCTTATTCTAGAGAGGAGTTTCTCTCCGAGGAGTCATGCTTGACACCTTTTCAAAACACAAAACACATACCCTGTTATATTCGCGACTTTTGCGTTTTTGGCATATTTAGATCAGTTGTGTTGCCTATATTACACGTGTGTTCTGAGAGCAAATCTACCCGGAAAGTCTTGACTGGTCTGGTTCATAGAATTTTCCTGGAAAATGAGAGGACTTGCATTCCCGGGCTTTCCAAAATTTTTGTTCTGCTCATTTATAAACTTTAATGTCATATTTTTGAACTGGCAATGTGTTAAGTGGATTTTCTCATCAAAACGAATGATCATGGCAGGATACTTCTGGACAATCTGGGTTTTGTTGTCCGAAATGACAATTTTTCTCTATAGTAGTGATTTTTTCGAAAAGGGCTCTATAGGGAATTTCGAACTATCCTGTTTTTTTTAAGCCACTGGGGTATAGTTTCAGAAAATATAACTCATAACCCGTGAACTTTTTTTTCACCCTACCAACATTTCACCATAGGTGTGAGCAGGTGTGTCTTTTGTGCGTAATTTTATAAGCTGTATGAAATTGGAATTGATTTCACTTGCATCAGCATAGTCACCACGAAATGGAAGGCCTTGTCTTCCAAGAAATTGCACATTGTCTAAAATTTTCAGAAGAATCTTCCTATTTTGTGCTTTCTCCATTTCCTTACCAGTTGAGAACATATCTCCTATGTCTTTAGTGGTGGATGGTATAGTTAGTAACCTTGCTACTGCTTGATTATGACAATCAGAAGCAGAATGTTTATTAAAACCTTTGTCCTTAGCTGTGGCATTTTTATACGCCCACATGAAATGTGGAGCGTATATTGCCGTCACCCATGTCCGTCGGTCCGGCGGTCCGTCGGTCCGTCCGTCCACAATTGCTCGTTAACACTCTACAAGTCACAATTCTTTACGGATTTTGATGAAACTTGCTGAAATTGTTTATTATCACCCAAGGATGAACCCTATTGAAAATCAAAAGAATCGAAAAATATTTAATATGAATTATTGCCCTTGTTCTTTAAAACGCGTTCGATTTTTAGCTTGTTAACACTCTACAAGTAACAATTCTTTACGGATTTTGACGAAACTTACTGAAATTGTTTATTATCACCCAAGGATGAACCCTATCGAAAATCAAAGGAATCGAAAAATATTTGATATGAATTATTGCCCTTGTTCTTTAAAACGCGTGCGATTTTTAGCTTGTTAACACTCTACAAGTCACAATTCTTTACGGATTTTGATGAAACTTGCTGAAATTGTTTATTATCACTCAAGGATGAACCCTATTAAAAATCAAAAGGATCGAAAAATATTTAACATGAATTATTGCCCTTGTTCTTTAAAACGCGTTCGATTTTTAGCTTGTTAACACTCTACAAGTCACAATTCTCAATGGATTTTAATGAAACTTATTGAAATTGCTAAGTATTACCCAAGGATGAACCCTATCGAAAACCAAAAGAATCGGAAAATATTTAATATGAATTATTGCCCTTGTTCTTTAAAACGCGTTCGATTTTTAGCTTGTTAACACTCTACAAGTCACAATTCTTTAGGGATTTTGACGAAACTTACTGAAATTGTTTATTATCACCCAAGGATGAACCCTATTGAAAATCAAAAGAATCAAAAAATATTTAATATGAATTATTGCCCTTGTTCTTTAAAACGCTTTCGATCTTTAGCTTGTTAACACTCTACAAGTCACAGTTCTTTACGGATTTTGACGCAACTTACTGATAATGTTTATTATCACCCAAGGATAAACTTTATTGAAAATCAAAAGAATCAAAAAATATTTAATATGAATTATTGCCCTTGTTCTTTGAAACGCGTTGATTTTTAGGTTGTAAATACTCTAGAAGGCACAATTCTTTTTCGATTAGGTTTTAATGAAAAAACGGGCCTGGATATCTATTGGTCTAACATTGCATTTTACTGTGCCTTTAGAAACATCCTCAGCATCATTATTAGCTTGATCTGTAGAATCAATTATACAATCATAATGCCCAATGTCGATTGTAATGTATGGGTTGTGTGAGGTGGTAGAGACAGCATAATAATTCCATTACGTCGGGCATAGTTGATGGCTTCTAGGTTTTTGATGTGAGAGTAATAACCATCCATTATTATTAGAACAGGGTTCTCAATTGTCGACTTTACTGTGTCACCAAAATGTCTGATCCACATTAAAAAATGTTCCAGATCCATCCAACCACTTTCATTGCAGGTTACTAAACTACCATATGGAGCGCCATCTTTAAATTCATCCTTCATTCGTTTTCTTTTAAAGAAAATCATCGGTAGGTTGTATTGGCCAGCCGCACTGAAACAACAGACAACCGTTGTTTTAACGCCTCTTTCGGCGCTGGTTATAGCACCAGCTTGATGTTTACCCTTCTGGGAGAACACCTTTTGTGGTTCCTGAACTGTGGTTATACCTGATTCAACAACATTATATATCTTACTAGCATCTAGATTATTTTTGTCAATTAACTCTGTATGTCAAAAAACTGATCCACCTTGACTTTATTGAATCCAGAAGCTCTTGCAACTGACGTTGACTCTGGTTGCCTAAGCGAAATGCTAGGATGTCGATTTAAGAAAGACTTAAACCAGTCTTTTCCCGCCTGTTGCTTTTCGTGGTTGAAAACATTTGGCAAATTATTCTGCGTCGCTAATTGATAGGCCAGTCGTTTCTACTCATCCCAAAGAACATGTTCTCTAATTTTTAAATATGTTCGACCAATTCTTTTTCTATATCGCATGGGAGAGTGCTTCCTCTTCAAAGTTTCTTTATGTCTTCATTTGCAAACTTGTTAGACCCATCCTTATGTCGCTTTAAAGTAGCTTTTGGTATGTTAAACAATTTAGCACAGGCATTCAATCCAACATCTCCATCATTTAGTGCTGCAAGATCCCTTTTCATATCATCTGATGACCATTTCCCGTAAAATTCACACTGTAAAAATAAAGAGATACAGATAAGCTTTCATTTTAATGGAATTATTTAGGTGATTTCAGCTGACAGAAACAGAATCGGACCATAGGGTTACTCTTCGTCTGGTCCAATTAAGACACAATGACCAAGTCTACTTAATCGACGTCTGTGCTAAATACATTTGATACCCTAAGAAGAGAAACGTCCTGAATTAACGATAAATGATACAGCTTTGGTATAAAATCAAATATTTCCATAATTTTGTACATCTTATGTCTTTAATTTCGATATTCCAACATGTCAATTTAACAATTTTTAGACTTACCTGTGATTTCCCTTAAGCCTTGACGCCATTTTGACCTTGGCCTAAAAGATACGTAACTAAGACCTTGTAATAAGCAGCGAATCAAAAGGACTGTACGATATTATGTCATAGAGTATATGATGGTCCAATTTACCCACCTTTAGCAATTCTTGCAACAAAAAGCAAAAAGAAAAAAGAGAGAAAGGCACCCAAGGAATCAGCAAGAGAAAGACCATAATCTACACTTTGACAAACTCCGACCAATACCCCAGAGGGCCCCACTCTCTTTTAAACAACCCTAAACATAATCTGAAAAATTTCATGGGAACATAAGTATAGGTAACACATACAAATGGTACTAAAGAAAAATCCTTAAATACATAATAATAGATAAAGCTATAAGACACAATATACATAATGGATCGAAAAAACAACAGAGCCCAGGACCTAACTGAAGAGAGATATCTCAACTGCACAAACTGATAAGTCAAACTTTTCAGATTAATCAGTAACCTAGCAGCTTGTCGCATTCTTGAAGATGCGTAATATTTCCTTTATAAGGCACTTCCAACATTTCTTATAAGCCATAGGCCATAAGACTAATAATTAACTGTCATTAATTGAAAATTTTCAAAACCCAACTCTCGAATACCTGGAGGTGGTGGGGGAGAGGGAGATTATTTCTTTAATATTACTTCAAAATCAGGAGCGGTGAAATTTCCAAAAATTCTGTGTCGATTGTCATTAAGTGCCATGAATACATTCGCGACAGCGACCAAATCCAGACTATCCGTTCTGTCTTTGTGCACATTTAATATTGCCAAACTATTAAGGCGCCTTTGTTTCATAAATGAGCGTAGTCATGTCTTGATACGCCCCATGGACGAAAACGATCTTTCTCCAATAGCATCAGTTGCCGGATTCACTTAAATCAGTCTAATTAACTCGAAATTTATATCATTTGAGTGACTTTTTTTCAGGTCCTCGATCACTTCAAATACATCATCGCCTCGCACACTCTTTAGAAGACATTCCTCCATTTTTTTGTAAATTTGGAATCCTGGTTGATCAAAACGTTGTTTTATACCCATCGTCACATCGTCGATCGATTTATAGTAGATCTGACGATAGTGCTCTTCTACCGACTTTTCAGGTACCTTCTTTTGTCTAGACAATTTTGGCTCTGAGATTTCTGTCTCGATGTTTGCTCGGCGTTTATTAATCAGCGCGAAGTACGACTCGAAATCTGCATCATTGCGCATGTTTTGGATAGTCTCCATCGTCAACTGTGCTATGTGGTGGCCCTGAGCGGCACACATCCTGGATCCCTGCAAGGTTTTTGACAAATTGTCCGTTATCGAAAATAACCGCTGGGATAAATTCAAACCATAAAAATAGTCGGCCCCTGCAATGTCTTTTACTTTTAGTTTGCCTTTCCTAGTATAAGTAGTTTTCAAAAGTTTTCTCACAAATATCTCTGGTGTCGATTGATCTCTGAGTTTTTCTTGTTCAGGAAGTTTAGAGATACAGTTATTAACTGAATTTCCATTTTCTTGTTGACATTTATCAAACGATCCTTCTTCATCAGTTTCAGGATGATGGAAGTGTACTTGGGTACTCATCAGTTTCCATATGGCAACAGATGTATCAACACCCTTCTCCTCTTGCCTTGCCTGCTACTCTCAACTCTACCATGGGAAGACCTTTATCAGCACCATTGTTGGCGAAAGGTACATCGTCATCCTGCATGGACTCAGCTGGACATTTGTGTGGGACTGAATCACATACTGTTGGGCCATCGGATTCCTTGAGGGAACTAATGCCCTATTCTGGAATTTCTGAATCATGTGATAGTGACAACCATTTACTTGATCCAGTATCAGTATTGTGAGAAGGATTGCACAATTTTTTATATTGTAGATTTAAATCTACCTTTAAACTATCACGTCTAATCTGATTATGATCGTTTCTACTCATCCCAAAGAACATGCTCTCTAATTTTTAAATATGTTCGACCAATTCTTTTTCTATATCGCATGGGAGAGTGCTTCCTCTTCAAAGTTTCTTTATGTCTTCATTTGCAAACTTGTTAGACCCATCCTTATGTCGCTTTAAAGTAGCTTTTGGTATGTTAAACAATTTAGCACAGGCATTCAATCCAACATCTCCATCATTTAGTGCAGCAAGATCCCTTTTCATATCATCTGATGACCATTTCCCGTAAAATTCACCCTGTAAAAATAAAGAGATACAGATAAGCTTTCATTTTAATGGAATTATTTAGGTGATTTCAGCTGACAGAAACAGAATCGGACCATAGGGTTACTCTTCGTCTGGTCCAATTAAGACACAATGACCAAGTCTACTTAATCGACGTCTGTGCTAAATACATTTGATACCCTAAGAAGAGAAACGTCCTGAATTAACGATAAATGATACAGCTTTGGTATAAAATCAAATATTTCCATAATTTTGTACATCTTATGTCTTTAATTTCGATATTCCAACATGTCAATTTAACAATTTTAGACTTACCTGTGATTTCCCTTAAGCCTTGACGCCATTTTGACCTTGGCCTAAAAGACACGTAACTAAGACCTTGTAATAAGCAGCGAATCAAAAGGACTGTACGATATTATGTCATAGAGTATATGATGGTCCAATTTACCCACCTTTAGCAATTCTTGCAACAAAAAGCAAAAAGAAAAAAGAGAGAAAGGCACCCAAGGAATCAGCAAGAGAAAGACCATAATCTACACTTTGACAAACTCCGACCAATACCCCAGAGGGCCCCACTCTCTTTTAAACAACCCTAAACATAATCTGAAAAACTCCGACCAATACCCCAGAGGGCCCCACTCTCTTTTAAACAACCCTAAACATAATCTGAAAAATTTCATGGGAACATAAGTATAGGTAACACATACAAATGGTACTAAAGAAAAATCCTTAAATACATAATAATAGATAAAGCTATAAGACACAATATACATAATGGATCGAAAAAACAACAGAGCCCAGGACCTAACTGAAGAGAGATATCTCAACTGCACAAACTGATAAGTCAAACTTTTCAGATTAATCAGTAACCTAGCAGCTTGTCGCATTCTTGAAGATGCGTAATATTTCCTTTATAAGGCACTTCCAACATTTCTTATAAGCCATAAGCCATAAGACTAATAATTAACTGTCATTAATTGAAAATTTTCAAAACCCAACTCTCGAATACCTGGAGGTGGTGGGGGAGAGGGAGATTATTTCTTTAATATTACTTCAAAATCAGGAGCGGTGAAATTTCCAAAAATTCTGTGTCGATTGTCATTAAGTGCCATGAATACATTCGCGACAGCGACCAAATCCAGACTATCCGTTCTGTCTTTGTGCACATTTAATATTGCCAAACTATTAAGGCGCCTTTGTTTCATAAATGAGCGTAGTCATGTCTTGATACGCCCCATGGACGAAAACGATCTTTCTCCAATAGCATCAGTTGCCGGATTCACTTAAATCAGTCTAATTAACTCGAAATTTATATCATTTGAGTGACTTTTTTTCAGGTCCTCGATCACTTCAAATACATCATCGCCTCGCACACTCTTTAGAAGACATTCCTCCATTTTTTTGTAAATTTGGAATCCTGGTTGATCAAAACGTTGTTTTATACCCATCGTCACATCGTCGATCGATTTATAGTAGATCTGACGATAGTGCTCTTCTACCGACTTTTCAGGTACCTTCTTTTGTCTAGACAATTTTGGCTCTGAGATTTCTGTCTCGATGTTTGCTCGGCGTTTATTAATCAGCGCGAAGTACGACTCGAAATCTGCATCATTGCGCATGTTTTGGATAGTCTCCATCGTCAACTGTGCTATGTGGTGGCCCTGAGCGGCACACATCCTGGATCCCTGCAAGGTTTTTGACAAATTGTCCGTTATCGAAAATAACCGCTGGGATAAATTCAAACCATAAAAATAGTCGGCCCCTGCAATGTCTTTTACTTTTAGTTTGCCTTTCCTAGTATAAGTAGTTTTCAAAAGTTTTCTCACAAATATCTCTGGTGTCGATTGATCTCTGAGTTTTTCTTGTTCAGGAAGTTTAGAGATACAGTTATTAACTGAATTTCCATTTTCTTGTTGACATTTATCAAACGATCCTTCTTCATCAGTTTCAGGATGATGGAAGTGTACTTGGGTACTCATCAGTTTCCATATGGCAACAGATGTATCAACACCCTTCTCCTCTTGCCTTGCCTGCTACTCTCAACTCTACCATGGGAAGACCTTTATCAGCACCATTGTTGGCGAAAGGTACATCGTCATCCTGCATGGACTCAGCTGGACATTTGTGTGGGACTGAATCACATACTGTTGGGCCATCGGATTCCTTGAGGGAACTAATGCCCTATTCTGGAATTTCTGAATCATGTGATAGTGACAACCATTTACTTGATCCAGTATCAGTATTGTGAGAAGGATTGCACAATTTTTTATATTGTAGATTTAAATCTACCTTTAAACTATCACGTCTAATCTGATTATGATCGTTTCTACTCATCCCAAAGAACATGCTCTCTAATTTTTAAATATGTTCGACCAATTCTTTTTCTATATCGCATGGGAGAGTGCTTCCTCTTCAAAGTTTCTTTATGTCTTCATTTGCAAACTTGTTAGACCCATCCTTATGTCGCTTTAAAGTAGCTTTTGGTATGTTAAACAATTTAGCACAGGCATTCAATCCAACATCTCCATCATTTAGTGCAGCAAGATCCCTTTTCATATCATCTGATGACCATTTCCCGTAAAATTCACCCTGTAAAAATAAAGAGATACAGATAAGCTTTCATTTTAATGGAATTATTTAGGTGATTTCAGCTGACAGAAACAGAATCGGACCATAGGGTTACTCTTCGTCTGGTCCAATTAAGACACAATGACCAAGTCTACTTAATCGACGTCTGTGCTAAATACATTTGATACCCTAAGAAGAGAAACGTCCTGAATTAACGATAAATGATACAGCTTTGGTATAAAATCAAATATTTCCATAATTTTGTACATCTTATGTCTTTAATTTCGATATTCCAACATGTCAATTTAACAATTTTAGACTTACCTGTGATTTCCCTTAAGCCTTGACGCCATTTTGACCTTGGCCTAAAAGACACGTAACTAAGACCTTGTAATAAGCAGCGAATCAAAAGGACTGTACGATATTATGTCATAGAGTATATGATGGTCCAATTTACCCACCTTTAGCAATTCTTGCAACAAAAAGCAAAAAGAAAAAAGAGAGAAAGGCACCCAAGGAATCAGCAAGAGAAAGACCATAATCTACACTTTGACAAACTCCGACCAATACCCCAGAGGGCCCCACTCTCTTTTAAACAACCCTAAACATAATCTGAAAAACTCCGACCAATACCCCAGAGGGCCCCACTCTCTTTTAAACAACCCTAAACATAATCTGAAAAATTTCATGGGAACATAAGTATAGGTAACACATACAAATGGTACTAAAGAAAAATCCTTAAATACATAATAATAGATAAAGCTATAAGACACAATATACATAATGGATCGAAAAAACAACAGAGCCCAGGACCTAACTGAAGAGAGATATCTCAACTGCACAAACTGATAAGTCAAACTTTTCAGATTAATCAGTAACCTAGCAGCTTGTCGCATTCTTGAAGATGCGTAATATTTCCTTTATAAGGCACTTCCAACATTTCTTATAAGCCATAAGCCATAAGACTAATAATTAACTGTCATTAATTGAAAATTTTCAAAACCCAACTCTCGAATACCTGGAGGTGGTGGGGGAGAGGGAGATTATTTCTTTAATATTACTTCAAAATCAGGAGCGGTGAAATTTCCAAAAATTCTGTGTCGATTGTCATTAAGTGCCATGAATACATTCGCGACAGCGACCAAATCCAGACTATCCGTTCTGTCTTTGTGCACATTTAATATTGCCAAACTATTAAGGCGCCTTTGTTTCATAAATGAGCGTAGTCATGTCTTGATACGCCCCATGGACGAAAACGATCTTTCTCCAATAGCATCAGTTGCCGGATTCACTTAAATCAGTCTAATTAACTCGAAATTTATATCATTTGAGTGACTTTTTTTCAGGTCCTCGATCACTTCAAATACATCATCGCCTCGCACACTCTTTAGAAGACATTCCTCCATTTTTTTGTAAATTTGGAATCCTGGTTGATCAAAACGTTGTTTTATACCCATCGTCACATCGTCGATCGATTTATAGTAGATCTGACGATAGTGCTCTTCTACCGACTTTTCAGGTACCTTCTTTTGTCTAGACAATTTTGGCTCTGAGATTTCTGTCTCGATGTTTGCTCGGCGTTTATTAATCAGCGCGAAGTACGACTCGAAATCTGCATCATTGCGCATGTTTTGGATAGTCTCCATCGTCAACTGTGCTATGTGGTGGCCCTGAGCGGCACACATCCTGGATCCCTGCAAGGTTTTTGACAAATTGTCCGTTATCGAAAATAACCGCTGGGATAAATTCAAACCATAAAAATAGTCGGCCCCTGCAATGTCTTTTACTTTTAGTTTGCCTTTCCTAGTATAAGTAGTTTTCAAAAGTTTTCTCACAAATATCTCTGGTGTCGATTGATCTCTGAGTTTTTCTTGTTCAGGAAGTTTAGAGATACAGTTATTAACTGAATTTCCATTTTCTTGTTGACATTTATCAAACGATCCTTCTTCATCAGTTTCAGGATGATGGAAGTGTACTTGGGTACTCATCAGTTTCCATATGGCAACAGATGTATCAACACCCTTCTCCTCTTGCCTTGCCTGCTACTCTCAACTCTACCATGGGAAGACCTTTATCAGCACCATTGTTGGCGAAAGGTACATCGTCATCCTGCATGGACTCAGCTGGACATTTGTGTGGGACTGAATCACATACTGTTGGGCCATCGGATTCCTTGAGGGAACTAATGCCCTATTCTGGAATTTCTGAATCATGTGATAGTGACAACCATTTACTTGATCCAGTATCAGTATTGTGAGAAGGATTGCACAATTTTTTATATTGTAGATTTAAATCTACCTTTAAACTATCACGTCTAATCTGATTATGATCCTGCACTATATGGCCAAGTAATGAAAGAGCATCCATTCCAGCCTTCCAGAAGACAGACTACTGTCTTTATCATCTGACTTTTTGTCCTGTTTTTTAGATTTTAATAACAGTTCTACTAATAGTGGAGCAGATTAAGTCAATTTTTTGGCAAAATCGTTCAGTTTGTGATACAAGCACCAAATTTTGCATGGATACCCTCCTTAGAATACTTGTTTGAAAAAAGCCGTTAGCCACCCAATTTTTTCAAAATGGCGGCCATTTTCAAAGATGGCCGCCAATTCCAATGAAAAAAAGGCATATTCTTTAAACAAAGTTGATTAAATAATTCCATCTTTCTGATTTTATTGACAAATAGTACATTTGCTTTTATGGAGAAGTCATATATCTACAATTCAAACTGTTTTGAAGCTCTAATTATCATTTTTGGGAGAGAACCCCCTCCCCTTTTTACAGTTTTTTAATGGCATGGGTACTCTCTACACTTTACATTTTATATCTTAGCTATCTGTTGGAATTCTTGAAGAGCAGCTTCATGGGGCCTATATACAGATGGAAAAATATTCCATCATTACCCAACAATCCATTTTCAGTGATGTTATCTGCCCCTACCCAACACCGCCATGTCCTTTGATAATTTCTGTCTCTACCCCACAACCCTTTCCAGGGATAGTCTAAAAATATGTTTTACCTGCTGTTCCAATCCTATCCTTTCTGTTTTCTTTCTTTTTTTAATCGATATACATGTATTATGTAACTTGTTCGACTGGTCGTCAAGAATCAACAATCAGTCATTTACGAGAGAAAAAGAGTGAGTATCAAAGCACAACCAGGGCACACTGGTGACATCACTGCTATGAAACTCAGTATGGGGTTCATTGTCAGCTAAAAATTGACTTTAGTATACTTTAGTGTCTCCAATGCTTTCTAACAAGCCCCATACACACATACCTGTAGTTTTGTTAAATGCAGGACCAGTTAGATAGTCGCACCTGAATTGACAAGAATTGACAAGAAGTACCACTGCGAGAGAGCTTAGCCAAGGATAACGGAGCATACGTTGTCCAGATGGTGTACAGATCGCACAGGACTTCAGTGACACTGGACAGTTTATGCTCGAACCTGGTTGTTTCTCATATTTGAATGTGCTCTATATTATAGAGTTAAGGTGGTAATATGACAATCCCTCGACCTTAAACCTATGAGAAGATTTAAGGAAAATTATTGTGGAGATAAATATTATCAGAATGTCTAGTGTTACCCAATTCTCAAACTGATAGGAACAATTTATGGTGAAGATCTTACATCTCCACCAACCCACTATTCATGCAGAAAGTAAAGCAAAGTTATGGCTACTATATGATCATAACAAACATTCCCCTCTTTCAAGCAATCAATCAATTTCCTTTTATTTTAGATCCCATTAGATTAGATGAAGGTGATCGTATTGAACCAAACAATGCTGGTCAAGGAGGGGGAATCCTATCAAACGAACATTAGTTGTTTCTGAACAAACATATCAAATCTGGCCTCATCAACACTAGCTACATGACTAGATCTATCATAGACGAAAACAACCTTCTATTCGATAATCTTGTATGCGGTAACTGACTAACAGAAAACTGCTAGGTGGATTCCTATAAACGTTGTTAGTGATGGCATCACTCTGGAAAAGTCTTGAGGGATTTTCTTTTTCTCGGTTGATAATATGTTAGGCTTATAGAGCAAAGGAAGGAGGTCTTCGTGGTAAAGTTAGAATGTCTTGCCTGATGGGTTTATGTCTTCAGGAAGTTAAGTAGATATCCTCCAGTACTAGATGATCAGGATATTCAGAATTTTTAGAGGTACACTGTTTCCGACTATGGTAGATTACTCATGTAGCTACTGTTGATAAGACAGATTTCATTTGTTTGCTCGGAAACAACATCCGTTTGATGCTATCCCCCTAATAAAGCAGCATTGGTTGAACATTACTAAGACGACTTCTTACAAAGCAGGTTGCATTTGGACCCAGGCCTAATAATATAATAATATAACCTGGGTTCTACTCTATTCACAGTGTGATTAACCTCAATCTCCTCCAGACATTTCTTTACTGACCTCCCAATGTCAAGTCTATTTTTCAAAGAATCATCCCAACTCAAGACAATACAAAATTATATACATGTATATAACTTGAAACCTTTCGCATGTATTTCGAGTTGTTATAATTATATGAGAGTACCTTTGAGTAACTTAACTTTTTAAGAGTGCCGTATCAAACACAGTGGACAACACTCTGCTCGATCTCAATTCAAATAAATTCACCTTGTGTACACTGTCGAAGCTAGGAAAAGTCATTCTTATACAGTAGGACTTTCATAAAGGGCGTTAACCCCATGAGAAGTCCCTATAAACCCTCATGGAGTTAATTAATCCCACTTTTAGAACTCCTGCTATAATTCGAGGGAATTTAGCTTTTTCCGCCATTTTGAAAGAGAAAATGGCCGCCTATCGACTAATACTGATGCCTGATGTGATTTTATGATGAAAATGGTATTTAAAAAAATTTTATACCAACTTTTGATACATTAATATGAAAAAGTTCAGTTCATAACCGCCATCTTGAAAAATGGCCGCCATTTTGAAAAATTCACGTGGCTAACGGGCTTTTCCTTTCAAGTAGGCTAAAGGGAGTCTTCGTGTAAATTTTGGTGCTTGTATCACAAAGTGAACGATTTTTTCACTAATCTGCTCCACTATAAGCTCATAACAGCGTATGAACATTTTATCAATTTTTCACTCAATTTGAAAGAGTCAATGTCTTTGAATTGGGTTTCCTTTTTCAGATGCCCCTAAATTTCAATTTCATTTCATATTACAAGAAGGTTAAACAAAAATAAATATACAAATTTCTTCCAATAAAATGATTCAGATTATGCAAGATTCGAAAACATTAATTTACAATTGGTGTAAAATAAATATGTAATGTTATAAATTAAGAAATCTAGGTAAGAGGTATCCCAAGGACAAGTTGTCTTAAAATTAAATAGTGTGCATGTCTGTCAAAGTTTTATAAAGATGTGTGATATAAATCAATCTTTGGCAGATATTGCCATTTTTCATTATAAAGGTTATTATCTAGATTTAGCTCCATGTTGGCCGTTTCATGAATAAATTGTAAGAAGGGTGCGACACTTAAAGATCTTCCGATAATTTTTGAATTAAAAATGAACATTTTTGTAAGTAGTATTAAATGATTTATAAAATTAATTTTATTATTGTCTTTGAATATACTGTTATCAAAAATACCTAAATGTTTTAAATTTGTTGTAAGTGAAATATCAAACTTATTATAATCAAATATTTTTATTATTTCATTCCACAATTTTTGTGATTGATGACAAAAGATAAAAAGATGTTCTACAGTTTCCAAATTGGAGCTACAGAAATCACATAAGTTAGTTGTTGCAATTTTCATTTTAAAAAGTTTAGTGTTCGTAAATATTATAAGGTGTAAATATTTATACATAAAGGTACGTTGTCTAGAGTTTATACATGTTTTATTTATATTTTTAAACAGTGTTTCAATATTTTGATCTGAAAGTTTAACATTCAATATATCTTCCCATTTCTTCACACATACAGGTTTATTATTCTTTGTATCGATTAAATTATCATAAATAATTTTGGATGAGATATTCTTTAAATTATATTTATACAATTTACCTAATTTTGCATCTAAAATGTTTTCAATTGTACCTGATGTAAGAAATGTATCATTATCTTTGTTATCATTTTCTTTTAAATATTGCTCTGCACACTTTACAAATTTGCTTATATACAATTTGAAAGAGAAACACTTATTTTGTTGGTTGATTTGTAAGAGATCTGATACAGTTAGAATATTATTGTTTATAAGATATTCATCAAAAAGATAATTTTTATTTAATTTAATATTTATATTATTCCACAAAATTTGTTCCCTTGGTTTTGTTATATCATTTAGGAATTTTGTATAAATCTCATACCAATTTTCATAAAGAATGGAATAGAAAGGAACTGAAAAATCTGGTTTTTTTGAATAGTTACAGATAGGGAGGATAGTTTTTTCTGATGATTCATAATTTTTCATAATAAACCTATACGGTATTAACCATGTCTGATTAGTAGAGTATATCAATTTCTTAATCCAAAATATTGAAGAGCATATTAATAATAATTTTAAGTTAACCATCTTTAAACCACCGTTTTTAAAATTTTGAGTCAATGAACTTCTCTTTAATTTATCCACCCCATTCCAAACAAATTTATATAATAGTGAAACAATTTGGTCAATAAATTTATTAGAATATACTATAACTGTAGCAGGATAAAGAATTTTTGGTACAATAAAAGTTTTAATGACCTGTATTTTACCTATTAAACTCAAGTTATGCTTTTTCCATGTTTGTAATATATTTTCAATTTTAGGTATTAGATCTGTAAAGTTTAACCTTAGACTTGTGGTGTCGCTTAAGGAGAAAAAGATACCTAGAATTTTGATATCAGTTTCGCATATATTTACACCAAATTTTGATAATTTAGTAAATTCACTTGTGGATATATTTAGATTTATAGCTTCCGTTTTGCGTATATTAATTGTCAAACCTGACACCTGACTGAATAGCTTTAAAACCTCAAAAAGATGTCTTGCAGATTCATAATCTTTTAAGAAGGCTGTAATATCATCTGCAAAAGCAATAAGTTTGATATGTTTATTTCCAAAGCTGATACCATTTATACAAGTATTATTTCTGATTGCATCTAGTAAAAGTTCAATGACAAAATTGAACAAGTTTGACGACATTGGGTCACCTTGACGAACCCCTCTATTGACATTAAAGGACATAGTTGTATATCCGTTGTTTATCACACAGCATGTTACATTAGAATACAGAGTTTTTACCCACCTAATGAAATTTTTGCCAAATCCAAATTTAACAAGAGTTTGAAAAAGAAAAGGGTGTTCGATACTGTCAAAAGCTTTACAAAAATCGATTGCCAATAGGAAACCAGTTATTCGTTTTTGTTTAGCCAGTTCAAAAGTGTCACTAACAATTCTCAAATTTTCTTGGATATGTCTTCCGGGTATAAATGCTGTTTGATTTGGGTGAAACAAATGGTCAAGAAAGGGTTTTAGTCTATTTGAAATTACTTTACTCAGGATTTTCACATCAACATTAACAAGGGTTATCGGTCGCCAATTTGTTAAAGATGATCTATCCTTATCTCCCTTGGGAATCAATTTTATAATGGATTGACGTTGACTTTTAGATAAAATTTGATTTTCAAAGCTGTAATTATATGAGTTGAGAAGATATTTATAAATATATGGCCAAAAGGTTAAATAAAATTCTATAGTAAGTCCATCATTTCCTGGTGTTTTATTTAATTTAAATAGTTTAATTGCCTCATTAATTTCAAAATAGTCTACTTTATATTCAAAAATATGCTTAACATTGTCATCAATTTGCCTGTTATTACTTTTTTTTAATATAAAATTTGCTTGCTCTGTACCAGTAGTATAGTTTGAAGAGTAAAGTTTTTCATAAAAATTATAGATTTCGTTTAGTATTAATTGTTGATCAAAAATATGATTTCCATCATTGGTAGTTAATTTTTTAATTGTTGATTTTGATTTATTTTGTTTTTCTAAATTAACAAATAGCTTTGTGTTTTTTTCACCTTGTTCATAAAAATTGACTTTTGATCTAAGGATTGCTCCTTGAATTTCATTTTCATACAATATATTTAACTTATTTCTGGTAAATTCTAAACGTTCTAAATTCTCTGAAATACGCGTTTCAGTGGTTGAATTTGAAATTTCATTTTCGAATTTTTTCATCTCAAGTTCAAGATTATGTTTTAGTTCTCTTTTTACTTTCTGTTTGCTTTTGGAATATTTTATAGTTGCTTCTCTTATCTTGTATTTCATGAAATCCCAAAGACCATTATGATCTTTAATATCGAAGTATTCATTTTGCCATTTGTTTAGACTATTAACGATTAATTTTTTGTAATTTTGATCTTTTGTTAAAAGCGAATTAAATATCCATAGACTAGGACCTTTTTTATCATTGGGTAAATGTAGGTGAATCGATATGGCTGAGTGATCTGTAAAGGAGGTTGGGATGGAACAGCATTTTTCTATTAAATCTTGGGTATTTTGGGAAACGAGCCAAAAATCGATTCTACTCTGTATGAGTGGTTTATTTTGTTTCCATGTGAATTCTTTCTTGTCTTTGTGTATTTCCCTAAAAATGTCTACAAGGTCTAGATTGCGTTTTATCTCTAGAATGGAGTTTTGTCCACGTTTTTTAGTCTTGTAATTACCTCCTCTCCTATCAAGGGATGCATCAAGAACATTATTAAAGTCGCCACCCAATATTAGTTTTGGATCAACATAGTCTTTTAAATACTCATCGAAAATTTTAAAGAAATTATTATAGTAGACAAATTGATCGTGATCTGATATTGGACTGTATATATTGACAATTATGAAAAGTTCATTTTCAATTTTGGCCGATATGATATTAAAATATCCGTTTTCATCAGATAAAATATTAGTAATAGTAATTTCAAATGACGGTTTAATGAATACAGCAGTACCTGCTGAGTTAGTTCTCTTATGTGAAAAAAAAATACTTCCCCCCCATTCTTTTTTCCAAATTTCTTCATCGGGCAGACTACTATGAGTTTCCTGTACTAATATCACATCAGGATTCTGATCTTTAAACCATCTATATAGCTTTAGTCTCTTTTCTTTTTTTCGCATACCGCGTACATTGACAGACAGTAATTTTAGAGTTTTCATTTGATTATATCAACATTTATCAATCTGTGTCCATGGGTACCTCTTACATACATATTAATAACAGTGCGTATAATGTTCCAAATAATTAATGCATTCATATCAAAGTAATATATCTTACAGTTACTAACTTAGTTTAAGAGAATGAAATGTGTATTGTTGATTCAGTTATGAAGATAAATAATAATCATATAAATTATAACGAGCGTCTTAAGCGTACAAAAAAGAGCAAAAAAAACGCAGGAATATCAGATATGAGAAAAAAAAAGCTCAATAAAAAACCTAACTGCACAATCTTTGTTTATATAATTAATGATCTGATCAACTGATTATTAGAAAAATACATTTAACATATTGTTGTTTACTAGACTATTATTATTATAAGCTATTGAAGTTTCATTACTAATCACCTAAGGCGTTTTTATTTAATCAAATCGCTTTGACACTTATCAAAGTGTGCGTTTATTTAAACGAAGTGCCTACAACGATTTGAGTACAATACACACTTATTTTAGCGATTTGCCAAAGCGAGTACCCAAATCGACCAAATCGTTGAACACATCGCTTTGGTACGATTCGATGTAGATTCAAGATGGTGGGAAACAATGCTATCAAATATGTACATTTCTAGAATTTGTTCTGATAGGATAGGATGGAGGACAGAATGTCATTTTTTAACCAGCGTTTGAATTTGTATGACAACAAAGAACAACATCAGTATTAGAATTTATTCCATATTGGCAAATTTAACTGTGTTCAATCCAAAAATAAACAGTTAGCTTTTCAATAATCTGTTTATTTGGAAGGGCAGACAACTCGATAGCAGACGAACTCGACCAAACAAATAGAACTACGTTTATTTAAGGAGAGTTGATTTGTACCACGTGATGAAACTCGGCCGTCAAAGCGAGTTGATGCGATTTGCTTGAATAAAAAGGCCTCTAGAGGTTCGTTGTAAGAAAAAGTGCCAACAATATAATTGTGAAAGTTTTTCTACTCACAATTCACCTCAATACATAACCTTATATATACACATATTGTAGACACATGGCGGACAGAAATTCAGATTAAAGATGTGCTCAATAAATTAATCATATAGCAATATAGACATAAAATTTTAAAATTCGTGCTTATTACTTTACTATTACTTATTCGTGCTAAATTTCTGTATTGATCTTTTGAGGATATAATTCAATATTCCCTTGTCTCAGGTATTTTTCCATTATTCCTGTTAACCGATCATCAGCTTGCTTAGTATTTAACATGTGTTAAATTATGTCAGCAACGTTTGCTGGCAAAACATTGCCAACTTTATCCACAACAGAATATTCTTGTTCAAGAAACTTTTCAAAATCGTTTTCTGAG
This sequence comes from Lottia scabra, assembly GCA_029955415.1. Classification (NCBI taxonomy): domain Eukaryota; kingdom Metazoa; phylum Mollusca; class Gastropoda; family Lottiidae; genus Lottia; species Lottia scabra. The sequence continues at coordinate 18,386,696 of JARJEI010000001.1, forward strand.
TCGTCATCTTTTTCATGGTCTTGATGATCTCTTCCATCATTACATTGCTCCAACAATTCATCAATTTGTTGTATTATGTCCAGATTTTCTCCCCCGGCTCTCTTTTTTATCCAACTTCGGGATTTTATACTTCAAAGGCTTCAAAGGAAAATCAGAGTCTGAATTTTCGTAAATTTCACCTTCTGATCTATTGTTGTTGACATCAGATTCAGAAATAACTCGTTTCCGGCCACAAATGGGTCTTTTCTCTTTCTGGTTGTCTTAAATTATCAAACGAATTTGCAATCATTAATTGAATTTCTTCAAAAGACTTTTTATGCATTTCATGCGTTTCCATTTTGAAGTCAGCAAAAGTTTGACTGTTATCTTTTGAAAAACTTGCAGTTTCGATGATTGCATCATCTTTATTTTAGGATGAGGACGGTCGATTTCTTGCCGCCATTTCACTCGGACTGCATGTGACTTTTTCTAAATTTTCACCAGTTGCAGTTGATTTAATGCTAGTTTTAAAACTATCAGTCCCTTTTACAGACTATATGCTTTTATCTTTTTCAAAAATTATACTAGCAAGATCAAAAGTTGACTTGCTGGCCGAAGTAGAAGTTGAAGTTTTCTTCGTAGAATCCGCCATTTTCTCGAATCTCAAGAAAATGCTTTAAAAAATACTGTCGATGAACGACAGATAGTGCTATCTCGTAGCAACTTAAACTAGAACCGTGATAACGGTACTGAGCAGTGCGCAATTTAAACATCCTTGAACGGTTGCATTTTAGTCCTGCATATAAATCATGTGACAGAGCTGTTTATAGTTAAAAATCTCAATTTTCAATCGGCTATTAAACCGGAAGTAAACATCGGAAAACACAAAGTAAAACATCATTTGATAGATTTTATCGAGGGCAATAGCTTTGGTTCAGATCAAAAGGTCAAGGTCACGAGTTTTGAGCTTTGAAAGTGTTTGCTATTGCTGAATTTCTTTAACTGGAAATAGACAAAACTTTTAATCGAAATTAGGAAATCAGCTGTCACCATTTTGTTAGTAATATATTGAAGATGCCATAGACATCAACATTATGTAAATCGGATGATATCCTGATCACTTATATCGATTTAAAGAAAAGTTGGTCATTTCAAGATGGTGGTCTACTAGTTACTTCCGGGTCCAATTTTATCCTTTTTTTTTCTATGAATGTTATGTCATTTTATATCTTCAAAAGAATGTGTCGACTCTCTTTAAAAATCCACAATTTAGGAACCACGTGTTTTTTCGCGCCAAAAAAGCCACGCAGTTACTTTAGAACAATGAACAAAATTTCCAAATTAAAAAAATTAAGCAAAAAGATTAAAATATCTACTATTATATATCAAGAGGAGATAAAGCATAATAAGAAAAGACGATTTTTTGTGACGTACGTGAATCAGGTTCAAACTGACAATTTTCAAATGGTTATAAAACAAGAAGTAAATATTGGACAACAAAAACGAAATCACCATTGGATAGATCTCATTTCGGGCAATAACTTTTGTTCGGATCATAAGGTCAACAAATGGCAAGGTCACAAGTTATGAGCTTTAAAAGTGTTACAATAATTGCTGAATATCTTATACCGGAAATAGACAAACACCATAATCGAAATTAGCAATTCAGCTGCCCTCATTTTGTTGGCAATAGATTGAAAATGCCATATACATCAAAATTATATAAATCGGATGTCGATTTAAAGAAAACATGTTCATTTTAAGATGGTGGCCAACGTGTAACTTCCGGTTACGATTTTGTCATATTTTTTTCTTTGTTAGTCATGTTCTGTCATAACTTAGGAAGAAATTGTTACCTATCTTATGAAATCCGTAATTCAGATAACACGTGTTTTTTTCCCGCCAAAAAACCACGCAGAGTTACTATAGAACAAAGAACAAAATTCCAAATAACAATTTGATCAAAATATCTAGTGTTATGTATCACTGGAAAGAGGAGATAAAGCGTTATAAGAAAAGAAGATATTTTGTGACGTGACGTCACGTGACAGAGCTGTTCAAAGTTCAAACTAACAATTTTTAAATGGCTATAAAACCGGAAGTAAATATTGGACAACAAAAATGAATACACCGTTGGGTAGATCTCATCATGGGCAATAACTTTTGTTCAGGTCATAAGGTCACCCAAATCCAAGGTAACGTGTAATGAGCTTTGAAAATTGTTGTCATTTCTGAATATCTTTTACCGGAAATAGGCAAACATCATAATCGAAATTAGCAAATTGGCTGTCATCATTTTGCTGGCCATAGATTGAAAATGCCCTAGACATCAATATTATACAAATCGGATGATACCCTGTTCACTTCTCTCGATTTAAAGAAAATATGTTCATTTCAAGATGATGGCCAGCGTGTTACTTCCGGTTACGATTTTATCATATTTTTTTCTTTGTTAGTCATGTTCTTCCATATCTTAAAAAGAAATTGTTACCTATCTTATGAAATCCGTAATTCAGATAACACGTGTTTTTCCCGCCAAAAAAAACACGCAGAGTTACTATAGAACAAAGAACAAAATTCGAAAAAGCAATTTTGATCGAAATATCTAGTGTTATACATTTTTGGAAACAGGAGATAAAGCGTGATAATGATAAAAGATAATTTGTGACGTACATGAATTAGGTCACGTGACAGAGCTGTTTAAAGTCAAAACTCGACATTTTCAAATGGCTATAAAACCGGAAGTAGACATCGGAGAGCAAAAATGAATACATCAGTTGATAGATCTCATCAAGGGCAATGACTTTTGTTCAGGTCACAAGGTCAATCAAGGTCAAGGTCACAAGATATGAGCCTTAAAAGTTTTGACTATAACTGAAAATTTTAAACCGGAAATAAAAAAAAAAAATGAATCGAAATTCAAAAATCGGCTTCCCATGTTTTGTTAGCAATCGACTGTAGATTCCATAGACATCATTTTTATTCAAATCGAATGATTCCATGATTCTGAATTTCGATTTAAAGAAAAATCAGTCAGTTCAAGATGGCGGCCAATATGAAACAGCTGAGTCAGATTTTATCATTTCATATTTTGTCAATAATGATAACTAGCACATTGCAAAAAGATTTTTTAGAATATCTTCATTATTCCGGAAGTTGAAATTTCAACTTTACAAGCGAATGACGTCAAAACCGGAAGTGATATAATTTTTTTAAAAAGATCATTTTGTTTGTCATCAAAATGTCTATGCATATGTAAGTTTTCATATTGATCAAACTAAGATTGCAAAAGTTGAAAAATTTGTCAAAAAAGTGCTTCAAAAAGTCAGCGACAAAGTTTTAAAAATGAATGTTTTTAAACCTCCAATTTGAAGACAATCGATTAATAAAATAAACAAAAAAAATTCCATCAAAATCGGTTGAAAATCAGAGATGAAAATGGTAAAAACATTAAATTGGGCTTATTTGCTATACGTCATTTCCTGTCGGACGAAAATGCATCATTTTATATTAACCTAATACCGTGCAGTTAGGCATAGTAAAAAAATATATGAGATAATGTGTGGCATGCTCCCTTCATACCGAATTAGCGTGACCAGAAGTAGACAAAAAAAAAACTAGAACCATGAATGGTACCATGCAGTGCGCATCCGGTTTCGTCCATTGGTGAAAAGTGACATCTTTGAATCCATGATGTCAGGTTTACAGAAGAAAGCTTGTTTTACATTAAAATGCAGAAGGTACAAAATTTTAAAACGCAAAATTTTGAATTCGGTAGTAAAAGGTAGAAAAACCAGTCCACACACGGTAGTCAAAAGTGAAATAAACATTTCATGTTCGGTAGTGAAAAGTCATCTGATTAAAAAAGGCGTAATCACAGTTTGATATACATCAGTGGAAAATCACAAAATTTCTAAGATTTGTAAATAAGTTCTAAAGTGCAAGAAAGGACTCGTGAAAGAGCCAAATCTCAATTTAGAAACGGACTGCACAGTATTCATACTTCATAGTTTGAAATACAGATTGAATTTTATCAATACATATTTCATTCAAAGAAAATATATCTTAATGTTTCTTTTAAACAGTTACAATGTAAAAAAAAGTACAGTAATGATAACGTATCGCCCAAACGCAAGTTAATGGGAGAGGACGATCGCCCAAACGCAGCTTTATGTCAAAATGTAGTACTCTCCCTTCAACTGAAATTTGCATTTAATATTTTACAAGCAGATGGAATAACTAATTTTCAAAATTCAAAAGGCGCTATTTTGATTTTAAAATATTGTGTTGTATATAATTGAAAAAGTAGATTTAGCATAATAAGATTCTGAAAAAATTTGTGACGTACATGAATTAGGTCACGTGTCAGAGCTCTTTAAAGCTAAAAACTGCAATTTTCAAATGGATATAAAACCGGAAGTAAACATCGGAAAACCTAAATGAAAGTATCTGTGCATAGGTATCGTCAATGGCAATGAATTTGTTTCAGGTCACTAGGTCACCAGAGGTCAAGGTCACAAGATATGAGCCTTTAAAGTTTTGACAATTACTGATTTATCTTAACCGGAAATTAAAATAAATCAGAATTGAAATTCAAAAATCGGCGTCTCATGTTTTGGTAACAATCGACTGTAGATTCCAAAAACATCAGAATTATGCAAATTTCATTACACCCTGAGGCCCCATTTTGCGTTTTATGAAAATATACCATTTCAAGATGGCGACTGATCTGTTACATCCGGGTCAAATTTTATTATTTGCATACTTTTGTGTCTATATTACATACATACTGCAAAAAGAATTTTTCAAATATCTTCAAAATTCCGGAAGTTGAAATTTCGACTTTGAGAGCCAATAACTTCAAAACCGGAAGTGATACAAAAATTTTGAAAACATATTTTTGTTCGCCATCAAAATGTCTATCTACCTGTAAGTTTTCAGAACGATCGAAATAAAAATTGAAAAAAACACGCACAGTTTCAATGGAAATTGACACAAATTTTTCAAACTTTAAAAGGCGGAATTTTGATGCAAATATATCGTGTTGTATATCATTGGAAAGAGCAGACATAGCAAAGTACGACGGTGAAAGAAAATAAGACATATGTAAATTAGGTCACGTGGTAGGGCTGTTTAAAGTTAAAAATTACAATTTTCAAATGGCTATAAAACCGGAAGTAACCATTGGGCATCTGAAAAAAATATGTCATTGGATACATCTAATCAAGGGCAATAACTTTTGTACAGGTCACAAAGTCACAAAAGGTCAAGGTCACAAAATATGGGCCTTGAAAGTTTTGACAATTACTGATTAATTTTTACCGGAAATCAGAAAAATTCAGAATTGAAATTCAAAAATCGGCTTCCCATGTTTTGGTCGCAGTCGATTGTTGATTACATAGACATAAAAATTATGCAAATTCCATAACACCCTGAGGCCCCATTTTGCGTTTTATGAAAATATACCATTACAAGATGGCGCCTGATCTGTTACATCCGGGTCAAATTTTATGATTTGTATAATTTTAAGTCTACATAACAAACATATTGCAAAAAGAATTTTTCGAATATCTTCAAAATTCCGGAAGTTGAAATTTCAACTTTGAGAGCGAATGACGTCAAAACCGGAAGTGATATCGAAATTTTGAAAATTGCTAATTGTTCGCAATCAAAATGTCTATATATATGTAAGTTTTCAGGTTGATCAACATAAAATTGAAAAAGTTGAAAAAGTGGTCAAGAAAAGGTGCTCCAAAAGTCAGCAAGCTTGTTCATAAAATGATATTGTTTAAATTTCAACTTGTGGACAATCAATTAAAGAAATAAGAAAAGTCAGTCCGATCAAAATCGGTTGAAAAATAAAGCAGATAATGGCCAAAACATTAAATTCCATATGTTCTCATACCTCATTTCCGGTTGGTAGGGCATGCGCCATTTTACATTTAAACAATACCGAGCAGTAGATTATCGTGGGAAATCTTGAGAGATTATGTGTGGCATGCGTAGTTTTGGCTGGGCGCTCTGACCAGAAGGCGAAAAAAAAAAAAAAAAAAAAAAAAAAGACATTTGCAAAACAAAGCAGTGCGTTCGCTAGAACGCACTGCAAAAACATACATTATGAAAACAAAGCAGTGCGTTCGCTAGAACGCACTGCAATTAATAAAACAATGGCCTCACGAGATTTCAACTAAACCACAGGTCATAGGCCTAAGTCGAATTTCTCAAATAATTTAGAAAATTAGAGACCGACTATTGAGAGGTGCTTTCACCTCGATGGTAAGACACACTAATGATGGTTTTAGGCGCGCGCATCTCACATGACCTTGTTGCAGATAAACATTTTGTGAGAGTGAATCTGTGACATTTTTTAAGTTCATATTTTCGCATTTAAATGGTCTGTATCTGTTTATCATTAAAAGTGTCATTTGGGATACTTGTTGGGGTCTTAATTAAAGATATACACTATTATTATTGTTCTTTTATATTTTCTTAAATATTCCAAACTCAATCGGACGTAATAGCAAAACCACTACAATATTCATAAAGACCGACGGACACAACCAAACTCAATAGGATTGAGGCACTAAAAGGAACAAACAGACTCCAAACCCTTCATTGGGATTGAGGCATTAAAAAGAACAAACAGACTATAGTGTTAAAAAATACATTGCTAATTATATATTATTAAGATACATGGTCATAACTTTCAAACAAATCAAGCTTAACAGTCATCTATATCATGACACGACACTGCCATGACACTGAACCAACAGACGAATTAAGGTAGTGTTTAAGGTACATGTATAACCTTTGCTGTTTAGCGTCGAAAGTATCAAAGTTACCGCGCCTGAGGTTCTGTATATCGTCCATGTTAACACTATCTCTCCAAGCTCCGGATATTATTTGGTGGTCATTGTCTTCTTGGTCCATTAAAGCATTCTGCTCGCCAGGATATCTGGCTCGCATAATGTTGTGTAGTTCAAACACAGGCAAGAACTATGACGTGCACTGTATTTGGCTCTTGGTTCATGACTGAGAGCAAACATCTGAACCTGTTTGCCAGGATGCCAAAGGCATTCTCCACAACACGTCTGGCCCTCGTTAGGCGATAGTTAAAAAGCCTCTCGTCACTGGCAAGACCTCGTCTGGAGAAAGGTTTCATAAGCCAGGTTTTCATACCAAATGCGTCATCTGCAATAATATAGTAACCCATTGGTTTGTCATCTCCAGGAAGAGGGGTTTCTGTTGGCTTGCTGATTAATCCCCTCTGGCAACACACATCCCAAACAATACCGGGTATCGTATTATGTGCAACACGGAAACCATACATCAATGTGTGGTAACTGTCCCCTGTAGCCAAGTATCTCAGGGTGATTGCTAACTTCAATCCAGGATCTATAGCTTTTCGGTACCAGGTGTCCGTTTTCGTAACCCTTGGACCAATGACATGCAACAGTTCTTGAAACATATTTGGATCTATTCTAACAAAGTTCTTATATGCAGCCGGATTTTCAGAAAACAGCTCAGCCATAAGGGCCTCATACTGGCCATGGATAGGTCGTCTGAGAAGCCAGTCTCTAGTCCACCATCGTCTCAGCCTACTTTTTGTTCACTCCGTCTGTCCTCAAACCACTCGACAAATAACTTGATACATGTATTTAGTAACGTATCAATATCTTGTTGAACCCAATTAGTGGCAAGCATCAGCTGCTGGTTGTTCATTCTGGGACATGGTAAGAATATATCCACGACAAGACAAAGACTAGTATATATAAGAAGCCTGGTGTCAATTTGGTGTCTTTCGTGTAGAAGTAGATCGCAATTTTCCGTACTTTAACGTAATAGTACGTAGTTGAACTTAATGTTCCTCTCGTGTAGCAGCAATAAAGAAGAACTAATGAAATTCATTGTTGACAAGTGGAAGACTGCACCTCCTGCAGTTCTTTCAGGTGTCCAACTCTATGCCAACAGACAAGATCTATGTTTCAAAATATATGCTGAAAACAATACAGTCACGGTAGAGGAAGTACCCGAACTTCATTGCGACCATGAAGAAGCCGACACAAGGATGTTTTTGCACGCACGGCATGCAGCTACTTCACTTACATCAGATGTTATCATAAGATCTGTTGATACAGATGTGTTCATCCTTGCTATCTGGGTGTCATCAAAACTTCAGGCTAGATTGCTCCTACAGATGACCTCTGGAAATACAAGATGTTATGACATGACCAAGATTGGTAATTATTTTGGAAGTGGTGGACAAGCTCTGGTAGGACTTCATCCTCTTACTGGCTGTGATACTGTCAGCGCTTTTAAGGGAAAGGGAAAAGCTAAATCCCTAAAATTGGCAATGGGATGCCCAGAATATGAAGATGCATTTTCTAAACTTGGGAAAGAATGAGCAGTGAGTGATATTTTACATAAAACTTTTGAGATGAAGTGCGTCACAACTGCTTTAGATTTGGTAATGTCAGTGATGTTTCAATGCCTCCAAACAGCGATAGTTTAAAACTCCATGTGTTACGCGCCAACTTCAAAGCAAAACTGTATCGTAGTTGTCTACAACAACAGATAGAAGCACCGTGTCCAAGTAACCATGGGTGGTTAATAAAAGAAGATGGAATTAACATCAAATGGAATACTTTACCTATTGCTCCTGACAGTGTTCTCAATGTTATAAAATGTAAATGTGTTAAAAGTACCTGTGACTCAAACAGATGTTCTTGCAAGAAGGCTGGTTTGAATTGTACAACCTTTTGTCGTTGTATTGATTGCCACAATAGGACTCAAGGCAATTTAATTGAGAGGACTGCCCGAGCAGTGACGAGGACTAATGACTTGAAGGGACTGCAAAGAGGTTTCCAGAATTTTATCAGTATCAGGGACTTACATTGTACAGTTAATTTGTTACTACCAATGTATTACCAAACTGTTCTTTTGGATTTCAATTTTCGTTATACAGTTTTGAATCGCGTTGGTACTTGGGATTTTTATTGACTTCATTAAAGGGATTATATTTACATTTTATTATCACGCGCTACAGTAAATCATCAGACATTTTTGCATTCATTTACCAATGAAGTACAAATTTCCGTAGAAAGTTATTTCTAATGTGTGAACGTGATAAAGGCCGCAGTTTTGGTCAGATTTTTTAAACAAATTAAGACCTTGGACAAGTTCAACTTAAAGGGTGATAACTCCTCAAAACTGACGTAAGAGGCCTTAATCTTGAAAAAAATTTAATGAGAAGTATACTGAACTTTCTAAAGCCTTTCGATTTAGGTCCAATAACATCCATTTTAAGTTTCATTAAAATCGGTTGAAAACTAAGAAATTAATAGCATATTCAAGATTTTGGGACAAGGGCAATAACTCTGCTTCTAACGGTCAAAATAGCTCAAATTGGAACTTAATTTTTTTTTTTATGAATATGTATACACATACCAAATTTCATTTGTTCCCATCAATAAATCTAGTTTTTAGAGCGTTTACGAGCAATTGATGTTGATAGAAGCTCTTACTATATATAGGTTAAAGGGCAATAACTCCTCAAAACTGATGAAAGAGGTTTAAATCTTGAAAAAGCCTTAAATTTAATGAGAAGTAAACTGAACTTTCTCAAACCTTTTGATTATGGTCCAATAACATCCATTTAAAGTTTCATCAAAATCGGTTGAAAACTAAGAAATTAATAGCATATTCAAGATTTTGGGGCAAGGGCAATAACTCTGTTTCTAACGGTCATAAATAGCTCAAACACAAACTTGATCTTCATATTATGAATATGTATACACATGCCTAATTTCATTTGAGTCCATCAAAAAATCTAGTTTTTAGAGTGATCATAAGCAAATGTTGACAAACGGACGGACCGACGGATGGACCGAGAGAGCTTGAATCCAGCTTGAATATTTCTGTACACTTTTGTCACTTAATTCTAAATTCTACCTTATTTTGGTAGTTTATCACTTTACCTATTTTCTCTATAAATACATTGATATTGATCATTACTGTGTTAGCTAGAACTCTTTTTAAAGTGCGCAATAAGAAAATTCAATATGGCTGCCGTAACCATAGTAACCCAAAAATTCAAATTTTAAAAAATATATAATTTTATCTAAATTTGTTTTTTGAATCATAGATATACCCACCATGCATTTCCTTAACTCATGAAATTTGAACTTTGATTCATGTGTTTAAGATCTTAGATTTAGATGATGATGATTATAATGATGATGAAGAATGATGATGACTGATGATGAATAATGATGAATGATGATGATGGATAATTTATTATTATTTTACAAAACTAAATCTGCTTTTATATTTATTTCAAAATTATTAATTTCATTTATCTTGATTAAAAACAATGCACAATATTGACAGTTCCATTTGTTGATTTTTTTTTTGATAATTGAAAAATGGGTGAATGTCTTCAAGAGCCATTTTTTAATTAATGAACCACTATTTTTGGTAAAACAATGCATATTCTCAAAGAGGGGAGTCTACTGATTAATTTGATAAAAAAATTTCCTAGTCACCAAAAACTTGAGGCCAAGTGCATTTTCTGTGATAGATAGCACGGCTCGGCCCATGGCCTATTAACCGTAAAAATCTTTGAGAACCCTTGCTAATCCTTAACGATCTGTAAAACAACGTAATGCGATCGTGCTGTTCCGTGGCTTTACCACAACAAACCGTATTGTGTCCTTAGCAAATACGTAGTGCTACCGTACTAGTACGTAGTTCATCGTTAAAATCCGTAGAAATCCTTGATCAGCTAGAACTTGCGGATTGGCACGGGTTCACACGGTTTTGCCAAGGACTAAAACGGATCAGTACGTTCTAATACGGTTTAGTCAGGATATGCTACGGTTGTTTTATCCGTATTAATATTTTAAGCATGCATAAAACTTGTCACGGATATACCAGTACTGCTACGATTGATAACGAATTACTACGGTTTCTTTACGTATAGGTACGGACTAACACAGATTGCCACGTATGATGTCGGATTGTATCCGTAGCTAATCCGGTAAGGTGATACGTGAATGGGGCATAACATAGCCTAGACTATAGAGGCATAGACGTGATTAAGCATCTCCAATCCTCCTTTTTACCGATGTCTCACTTTTAGTCATACGAAACTACGCGCCATTCTTTAAAGAATAACAGATGCGACAGACTGTTAAACATAAAAAGAGGTTAGGCTACAACAACTCTCATGTCGCCATGGTGGTATAAGAAATAAACGCATGTGCACCACTGGCGTGTGGGGGTGGGGGATGACAAATAGAGGTCCAAACCAAAGCTTTGTTGTTCGTCTTAGTACATTCTCAACAGCCGTGATGTCTTTTTTATTAACACGATGCCAAACAGTAGCTGAATATTTTAAGTGGGGTGTATCAAGGATTTATAGAGTGGCACTAGCATTTCTTGACTGATGTTCTTACCATACTAGTCTATTAGCTTTTCTTACACTAGCTGATATGTAAGCACTTGATTTTAGGTTGTCTTGAAATATTATTCACAGGTCTTTTTCTTCAGAATCTTGTTTTAGTGGTATAAAGTTATTGTCATCTCGTCGCCTGAGAAACAAACTGTTCTATCTGCCAAAGTGGTGAAAAATGAGTTATGAATATGGTTAGAATCGTATTAATGTATTCTATCTCCATAATCTATGTATTTAGTGCCAATATATCATAATAAAAACTTATTTACTGTATTATCTTGTTCTATCTCCAAAAGTCTTAAAATTAACCAAATAAGAACGTTCTAACTCCCTAAGCCAATAAGACTTGTCCTTAAAGGTCCCGTGATCAGCATGTGACACAGAAAGCCTACATCCCTTTACATGCCTAGCCTAGGTGAGTATTATCCTGCATAATTTATTAATTTTTATGACGAAATGCATTTCATTTGTCTTAAAATGGTTCAATAATGGTTATAGTTTCATGTACTATCAAAATAAACGATGAATTTCCAATGGATTTTATTTTGAAAGGATTTTTTGTGTGAAAATGGATATAGAACATTATGTTTTGCAGTTTCTAAACAAAAATTATTCATATTTTTTTCTGTTTTTAAACAAATAAAATCAAAATAAACAAAATAAAAAATCCAAATGTTCTGTTAATTCACATTGAAAGAACATTGCAATGTTAATTTAGAAATTTGTTTTGTTTCTCTTCAGAATTTGAAAAAAATAAACCAAGTTATGAATGCTGCAGAAGCTTTGGCTTTGACTTTGCTTACTCGATTGTATGGAGGAATGACCAGGAGTACAAAACTTTTGAATAATTTCATTAACATTAGGGTGGTCAATCAAAAATCTTTTGAGTGCAAAGCACATCATGGAATTTTTATTTTGTGGTATACAAGAATCTGACCACAGTGTTATATGCTTTACAAAAGGGTGGGCCTTTATGATAGACTCAAGAATTTCTAAAAGAGCACTTGCAATCTCATTTCCGCCCCTTCCAGCCATCCCTTCGCTCCAAATAGCACAATATGCTTTTTATACGCCCACACATAAATGTGGGCGTATATTGTAGTCGCCCCTGTCTGTCTGTCTGTCTGTCTGTCCGGCTGTCTGTCTGTCTGTCTGTCCACAATTGTTGTGAACACGATAGAGATTTCTTGATGGATTTTGATAAAACTTTCTGTGAGTGTTTATAATCATTCAAGGAAGAAGCCTATTGAAAATCAGACAAATCGAAAAATATTTGATGGGTTATTGCCCTTGTTTTTGAAAATACTTTGTGAATACGATAGAGAGCTGGTTTCTTGATGGATTTTGATGAAACTTGGTGTGAGTGTTTGTCATGACCTTGGGATTAACCCTATTGAAAATCAGAATCATCGGTAAATATTTTATGAGTTATTGCCCCTGTTCTTTAAAATGTGTTAGCCCGTAACGCTCTCAGAGAGCTGGTTTCTCGATGGAATTTGATAAAAAATTATTGTGTGTGTTTATAGTCGTCCAAGGATGAAGCCTATTGAAAATCGGACAAATCAAAAAATATTTGATGGGTTATTGCCCTTGTTTTTGAAAATACTTTGTGAACACGTCGGAGAGCTGGTTTCTTGATAGACCGACAAGTTGACTCTAAATAATACTGCGTATTTTAGAGACAGACGACCAAGCATATAAATATCATGAAATATTGTTATACTTGATTTATACCTTTGAAAATGGTAAATTTTGTAAAGTATTAGATAAGTATGAATTAAGATGTACCGTACAACAACTTGACATCATGTATTTGTGTACAAATTAGATGAAATGACGATCAGGCGGGTATTTTAACTCAAACTACGTCGCCATATTTCTAATATATGTGTTTATCCAATGAAATTCATGGTTACAATCTATAACTCTGTTTGGGAGATTGGGTTAATTTTGAGAGAAGTCTTTTGATTGGATGTAATTTCAATGACGATAAGTCTTATTTAAAAATGGCGGCCATGTTCAAAATACCTCCAGCTTGAAAATTTCAACTAGGATTACAGACAACAAGGATTAGTTTATTCTTTCGAAAAAGGGATTGAATGTTGAGATGGCATCATAACATATAAGAAAATGGTCAGTTTTTTTAATAATGACATCAAGGAAGAACAATAATTCAACGCAACCAAATTGGTTGCGGAATATCAAGTTATTGAATAAAGATGTAATCCTGACTCTCTGCCAGCGGCATTGAGAGAGACAGGTATTCCGGTCTAGTTTCTTGATGGATTTTGATGAAACTTGGTGTGAGAGTTTATAATCATCCAAGGATGTAACCTATTGAAAATCAGACAAATCAAAAAATATTTGATGGGTTATTGCCCTTGTTTTTGAAAATACTTTGTGAACACGATAGAGAGCTGGTTTCTTGATGGATTTTGATGAAACTTGGTTTGAGTGTTCATAATCACCCAAGGATGAACCCTATTGAAAATTAGAAGAATTGAAAAATATTTCAAGGGTTATTGCCCTTGTTAACTTGTAGTTGTAAACACTAAAAAATCGTTCAATTTTGTAAACATTCTTGATGGCACTGTTTTCGACAGATGTTTCATTTACTGATAGTTCTTGTCGACCTCCCGTACGACTTGGCTGCCATTACAAAAGTGGGCGTATTACGATGGGGCATCGCTATTTTTTATCTAAGGAACAATGAGCTGTTAAATTAAATACATTCAGTTTTCTTTTGTAAAAGAAATTTGAAACGTTAGCCCTGGGACATGTAAGTGCATTTTGAAGGTCAAAACAAATTATCATTTTTTCTCCAGAAACTTTTCTATCTATTTCTCTCTCGCATCTAGTCTCAGTTTTATCCATCATGTGTTCTTCATACTTTTGATTTAGCTGTTCAGAGATGTTATTGGCAGTATTCTGAGCTTGGTACTCCATACAAGTATCGCATTTGTCCTTCTTTGGGACAAAGAAACCTATATTGAAATCATAATTAAAAATTCGTCTATATGTATGCAATTTGACTGGTATAATTCAAATTATGTGTCTTGGGCGCACTGAAAGCACCAATTTGCAGCATTCCAACGTCTGTGGTAGGGTTAGTTCCATTAAAACTAACGTGAATTACAAATTAATTAAATTTATTATAAAATTATCAGCAACAACAAACAATCATTCATAAATAAAAAATAAACTTAAAGTTATTATCAAATTATTAGAAACAACAAAAAATTTGTAAACTTCACAAATAACATCACAAGCAATCAATCATTCATAATTAAAAAATAAACTTAAACACATCTTACAAATAATTATAATAATCACAACTTAATCACAACTACTATGATGCTAGTTAAGCTTATGGTAGTTGGCTGGGTTTGTTTTCTTGCCTTTCATATAGGTGTGATGTTGGCCTCTTTCCAATTCATGGGCAATGTTCCCTCTTGCAATGATGTCTGGAACAGGATGGACATTGGTTCTGCTAATTCATTGCTGAGTTCTTTCGTGACTTTCGGGTGAAATCCGTCTGGTCCACATGATTTAGTTGGGTCTAACTTGTTGAGTTTCTTCTTAAGCATTTCTGGTGTGATATCGACATTTCTGCCTGTTGAGTTGATGGTAAATTGGACGTGTCTTCAGTCTTGAATACTGAGTTGAAATAGTTGTTCAATTCAATTGCTTTCTTTAAGTCCTCTGTTATTGATCTGCCATCATCTGTTGTGAAGTGCTTGATAGGGTTTCTTGATTTAGTTTTAGAGTTTACATATTTCCAAAAATATTTAGGTTTCGGGGAAGGGAGGGTTTGAATCTCCCAAATGTACAGGCTTAGGATGGAACAAAAATACTTGATTAAGAAAATGGGATTGAGGGTCTGGATTCAGGCTTTTCTTCTGTTCTGATCTGAAAGTAGAAAAAACAAGAACTCGCCCGTTTGGGAGAGTGGTATAGTATGCTAATTAATGATTGGTTTTAGTTTGCTATGAACCAGATTGTCATTAAAGTTCTGATTTTTTGAGTAGGCAACTATCAGTTTCTGCTTATAAACATGAAGATTTCTCTTGAAGACTCTTATCGTGGGCATGAACTATCTTGCTTGCTCGATTACTGGTTGTATTAAACGGGACAACTAAGGGTGCTATGCCTGCATAATGATGAATATTGAGTCCTATAGGTCTTGCTGTGTTCAATGTCTCAATCCAGTAGGCTTCTCTAGATTGTCGGAATTTGGTGGTTTCTTTTTCCGGTAAATCAATTTCTATACGTTCAATTGGGGTTAGGGTGAGATCGTTTATTGAATGGTCATCGAGGTTGAAATGATTAGAAACGGGCTTGTCTTTCTTTAATTTTATATCTGATATATGAGCATTGAAACGAGTGCGTAAATTATTCTTAGTTTCTCCTACATATTGTTTGGGGCATTTCTTACATGAAATTAAATAAATTACATTTGAGCTTTCACATGATAAATGCTCCTGGATGGGACAATAAACCGAGGCCCCGTGTGCTATTGGCTGTGCACGTTAAAGATCCCTCGACAGTTGGAAATCGAAAAAAAGAGCAGGCTAATGCCGCTGTCCTGGCAAAAATTTCCCTCACTACATGCCGCCCCCCAATAATTTTGACATTAATGACTGAAGCAATACAAATTTTTTTTTTAAGATAAAACAAGAAGTTATTGGTATGTTGTTAGGGTCAGTGAAAGCAAAATTGCTTTCTATAGACAGGAGCCGCCTTGAATTCAGCACAACCCCCTTGAGAATAAGTTTTTGCACATTTTGCCCCCCCAATATGAAATTGCTTCCTACGGGCCAGTATAGGTGCAGAAAAGTAGGACGTAAAACTCCATTCATTTCATTTCATTTTTTATTTGTAAAGCTACTCATAAAATAATGTGTTTCAGATACAAAGGGACATGTTTTGCATCTACTTGACAAACATGGAGCACTCCTTAAACCTGGAGGAACTTCGGCATATAGTCTAGACTTCGCTGCTATTTGCGCTAAAGTGGAGTTTTTTATGTTTCGTAAAAATCATTTTGAGTATCCACGCTCTTTCAGTTTTCAGAAAACAATCGTCCAGGCTTGGTTGAAATCAGAGGATCTTGTGCAAATTCGGTGAAATCGTAAAACGTGTGATTTAATTATACCGGAAAAGGTATGTTTTGGGTGAAATGAGTTTTTGTGCTGAAGTTGATGAGTATCAGTTTCTTTGAAATATACCTTAATGTCCAGTTTATTGGTTTCTGCTATGGAATCTCCCTTGAAAACAGTGGTATCGAGAAAATCTATGCTTTTGTGACTTACGTTGGCGGTTAGTTTGATGGACGGATGGTGGTTGTTGAGAATTTCAAAGAATTCCCAGAACTGCTCACTGGAATAAGTCCAAACCATAAAAATGTCATCTAAAAATCGTCCGTAAAATAGTAGATCAAAGGGACAAAGGGGTAATACCTCACGTTCCCAATCTGCCATGAAAAGATTTGTGTATGAAGGGGCGAATCGTTTACCCATAGCTGTTCCTGAAGTTTGTAGATACGTTTTACCATTAAATGTGAAATCGTTGCGACTGAGACAAATCTCTAAAAGCTGTAAAATTGCATCGTCGGGTCTGTTTGGATCTGGGTTTCTACTAAAAGCTTTACGAACTGCCATTAACAGTGTTATCTTGGTATAAGATAAGACACGTCAATAGAAATCAGAATGGCATTCGGAGTAACTCGAAGATTTTTTATTTTATTCACAAAATCAGTTGTGTCCTTAAGATAGGCTTTATATTGGCGAGGTAGTAAGAAATGGTCAATGTATTCTGACACCGCATATGACTCACTACCACAGTCAAATATGATCGGACGGCCTTTAGGGCTTTTATTAGAGATGAACCACTCCTTTGTAGGATTTTTATGGATCTTAGGCAAAGTATATAAATGTCTCTCACGACAATCAGGTTTGGCAGACAGATAGTCATATTGTTTCTGTTTGAGATAACTTTCTTTGATTAAATTTCCAAGAATATTCCTAATCATATTAGAAGTTTCCTTAAAAATTGGGTCTGACAAAATGGCATAATGTTTAGGATTATTCAAGTTCTCTGTTAGTGATCTTCCATCAGCTGTTGTGAAGTGCTTGATAGGGTTTCTTGATTTAGTTTTAGGGTTTAGGGTTATCTTTAATTCCTTCTGCTATGCTTTTCTCATATTCCTTGTGTGCTGAAAGCTGTATCTTTGTTGCTTTGTTTCTGCATACTCTATATTGTTCATAATTGTAGCTTGTTTTATTTCTGCAGTAGTTATACCATGACAACTTCTTTGGTGTACCATAATTTTTTCCTCTTTTTATTGTTGTTTGGTTTGGTTAGTGGTATGTGCTTGTCAATTTCTGTTAAAATTCTCTTGAGGGTTAACCATATTTCGTTTGTGTCCATGTCCAATAGTACAGTTTTCCAGTGCTGGGTTGCCGGACTAGTTCTCATTTTGTAATATCTGTTATATGCTCGTTGTGTCTCTTTTATCATTGGATTAGCATCAAGGGTGAGTAGAAGGGCGGTGTGGTCGCTTTTTCCGATTGGTGGCAGTGACTGTTGGTCAGTTATTAGGTATTCATCTTTTGTAAATACAAGATCTAGTATAGATGGAGTGTTACCATGTCTGAAACGAGACAAACATCAAAAAAACATTCATCACAAAAATATAATTTAACTTATTAATGAAAAATAATGTCAAATACGCATGTTGTACGCATGACCTTTTCTTAAGGCTTTCAAAAATCATAATTTCAACAAATAGTAATTAAAACTTAAACCTTAAACATTGTGATTGTGATAAGATCCAGGCATATTAGGCATATTACATGTACCAACAATTAATCACTATCAGAGGATTCTTCAAATACATCAGGTTGGTGTTCTAGATTGTCAGCTGATGAATCATTCTTTGGTAAGGCATTGTAAAATTCGTGATAGATGGGTGGTATGTATTTTAGCAACTTCTACAAGTCCTCGTGTTTCTCTTTCTTCAACAAGCGAGGGTGTGGGTAAGATTGAAGTAGAACAAACAGAACTAAAGCTGTAAATGATGCATGAGCTGTTCGTTTGTTTCGCAAAAAATTAATTTCATGAAATGGGGTGTCTCGTGACAAATTATATTTGTATTGCATGGTCATTCCACCTTTCACGAATCTCATCCACTTTATCTTAAGCCAGGAAACTTTTTCACCTTCAATATTTTTCTTTCTGTTTAAAATTTGATTTTCTAGGGTCCTGAAACTTCTAAATTAATAATAATCATAATATCTTTATTCAAGTCTCATTGAGACACATGAATATAATATACACATAATATTTACAGTTAGTGACAGTATCAATTAATAATATCTACAGTTAGTATAATCTGACAACTTATTACATCTCAATAACTCTCAGTGTTCATTTAAATTTATGTACAATAATAGAAATGAATTTACATGGATTCTCCAACTCTGTACCTTGGCTATTAAATAAGTTATGCATAGTAATGACTGAAGGATGCTTGAGGTAATAACTTTTCACAAATTTAGTGCATTCGTTCTTGAGGATTGGGCATTTGAAAATGTAGTGGAATTCATAACCTAATTCATTTTCATTGCAGAGAGAGCAAATACGATTCAGCATGTGTTTTTTCAATTACTTGAAAGGGTTTCTTCTTGTTGGACTTAATAACATCCATCCACTCAGATGGAGTATATATGCAAGATTTGGATTTAGCTTTCCTGGAGATGACTCCAAAATCTCTATCATTTGGCAAAAATGAATGACCCGATTCCATAAATTTCATGTCAATTAATTCTAAATTCGTATGACTATTTACAACATACAACATTGCTGAAGCTAATGGAAAATTTCGGTTTTGACCCCCACGTGTATCGCTGTAAGTCATAACATGTTTTCTGCTGGGAGGGTTAGTTTGTAATCCAGCAAATAGGACCCTATCTCAGTAGAGCCACGCTTACCCTCACATTCATTCCACGTGTTCATGAGGCCTCTATCTGCAGGATAATGATGGATTCCAAGGTTATACAACCAATCTGTCTCAGGTAAAAAAAAAATTTCATTTGTATTTAAATAAGGTATTGGTAAGGTGCGCTGTAAGTCAAAAGTAAAGACATGCAGATCATTTTCTGTACTGGATCTTCGGATATCCTCATGAAGTTCACTTCGGCCTTGCTCTGCCCTATCTTTGTGTTCTTGAAGCAAACGCTCAGTTTCAGCATGCTCATGAGCAGCTGTAGGATTTTGCAGGTTGACTTTTGAAACATCACATATCTTGCATGTATCCTTCTGAGGGTGATAAAAGTGAGTTTTCTTCCCTCGCTGATCAGGAGTTGTCAAATGAATATTTGGTGTTGATTTGTTGCGTAAAGCGTAATGCAAACGCTTATTTGATACACCATAAGTAGATAAGAATACATTCTTACAGACACGCTGCCTCTCACCCCCAATGTTTAAATAGAACAACCATGTATGCCGTTTATGGGAATTGGCAGGATCCTTAGACTTTCTAGATTTAACAGGTGTGATCGTAACTGATGAAACCAGGATTTGTGTCTGAACATTCCAGTTAGAGGTTGCATAGAATGCAGTATGAATTTGTTCTCTAATTTCCTCAGTAGCACGATCACAACATTTCAAAAACTGGCATTTGCAAAATGTTGGTTTAAAATCCTTTGCTGCAACCTTTTTACAAGCTCTGTTAATATATTCCAACCCAGAATTTCTCATGGACTTTTGTTTAACTCTTTGCCAACTTGATTCCCTACGTTGTCGCTTTCGGGCAGTTTTGATGGTTGTCTCCGCAGTATTGATATCATTATCTTCAGCCACTTTACTTTCATCTGAATCTGTATAATCACCTAAAAATACAGACATAGAATATATGACATAGTAGAGATGCCTGGAGACTGTATATCATTGATAAATAAATTCACAAATTAACAATAAACTAATCTTCGCCAACAGTTTAATGAAAAAATCAAATAATTAGGGTATTGTGAGAAAAATATATGTTGAGGAATAACCATGTGATACGATAATTGTAAAATTTTAATTGATGATAAAGTGATCCAAGTCCCTTTATTTAGAAGCACATGGAATAAACAGTCTAAGGCACGCTCAGTTGTCATTCTTTTTGAGGCCATTTTGATTTTTTCATTTACCTCTCTCTTTTCCTTTTTCCCCTTTTCAACGGCCTTGGCCAATTTCTCTCTATTAATTTTGACATCCATTTCAATCTTTATTACTATGCTGCTAACCCTAGCCCCTTATCAATTCACTTTGGCACAATGCGCATGTAACCTTTTTGGCTCAATGCGCAGGTAAAATTTTTCATGGGTTTAAATTGAAAAATTCAGATAAATTCTCAACTTTCAAGAACAAAGTACAACTTCTAAATATCCTAGAACAATCAAACTTTGTCAAAGGTTTCGCTTTGAACTTATCATCATCATACTCGACTTTCAAGCTTATATCTTTAATACTTTGGCAGTTCTAAAAGTTTGACCGCGCGGTCGAAGTCGTTTTCATCTCTATACCTAACCCTAACCCTACCTAACCCTACCTAACCCTAACCCTACCCTAATATAAGGAGATAACTCTTATTGAAAGCCTTCATTTTCATCAATAGTTTTCACATAATATTTGATATTAGGTAATGGCAAACTGATCCATCTCAACTTAGATCAAAATGTATATACATTCCGAGACAATTAGGGAATGATCCAAGTCTACATGAATCAGTTGTCCTTTCCCCATCAAACAATAGTTTATTACACATTCACTGACAGACCAGTTTGGTGATAATTTGATTTGATTAAGGCTTAGATCACTTGACACATAACAAAGAACATCGAGAGAGAACTCATAATTATCTTAAAGTATAAAATCAAGAATCAAGACTTGGATCCCTTGGCTTTTCAGCCCTCCTATTGATGTTGATAGAAGCACTTACTGTATAGAGGTTAAACTCCTCAAAACTGATGAAAGAGGCCTAAATCTTGAAAAAGCTTTAATTTCAATCAGAAGTAAACTAAACTTTCTCAAACCTTTCGATTTAGGTCCAATAACATCCATTTTAAGTTTCATCAAAATCGGTTGAAAACAAAGAGAGTAATAGCATATTCAAGATTTGGGGCAAGGGCAATAACTCTGCTTTTAACGATCGAAAATAGCTCAAATTCGAACTTGATCTTCAGTTTATGGATATGTATACACATATCCAATTTCATTCAATTTCGTCAAAAACTCCAGTTTTTAGAGCGTTTGCGAGCAAATGTTGACGGACGGAGAGACCGACGGACCGACGGGCGGATGAGGGCGTATAAAAAGTGCACTCAATAACACTATATAAGATTTTAAAGATATTACAGTCGGAATGGCCTTTAATATGTTATTCAAAATGTTTGTTGTAATATTGGAAGACGGTATTCATATGAGCAACGCAGTTTCTGTATGCCTTTTAAAATATTTTTTACTTGAAAGGTATGTAAGAGTCAGGATATCCCATTGATTTTTGAACATATGATAAAACTGACAAATGACTTGTGATGGATGCAGGAGCAAAACTGGACTCAAACAAAAACCTGACAAATATATATCATTTGTGATATATAACCTGTCTCGTGCCAAAGTATGTGCAAGTCAATTTGATTTCGTTTTCTGTTAAAACTATTTTGGAGGTCGTAAAGTGAGCGGAGCCTAGGAAGGAAAGTAACTCGTTATAACCAAGCTTAGAGTCGTTTAAGTTGAAGAAATTGAAGAATCAGTTTAAGAACTCTTTTTCCACTAGGACAGCAAACAAACTCAGTAAAACTATCAAGGAGTAGCATATTAACATTTTTACTGCATTTAGGGGTGTGTCAACAAGAATATTTGAGATTTATAAACTTTTATTGAAAAGCTATGAGGTAGTCAGAACTTTATAAATAGGCCTACAACGTGAATGAACTAGGCCTAACCCTATATAAACAATTATAATTTGGATTGTGCGAATATTCCTTGACATCAGAGTCTATAACCCGGTTTATTGTGTTTACGTCTCCTTGTATTTTGCATGTGTACAGTACCAGCCCTTTGCATTCCATTAACCTTTTATATTTCATGTAGACCCCCACCTTATCCCTTTTTTTGCATATGAAACTATTTAGACCATTCATTTATTAAATTTATAATTTATATTTTAGAACTAGAGCTTATTAAAGAGCAATCTTTGTATTTTTCAGTAAATCAATCAATCAGTCAATTAGTTGAATAGTTTAAGATCAACCCTGTGTATGATGTTAGATTAAAGATTAAAGAAATATATATTATGCCTACTGGACTTGGGACCACACTGACATAATTCAATATTATGATTGACGGAATTGGAAAATCAGGCGCAAGCGAATAACGGTGTCAAAAATCAATAAATTTAACCTTGAGACAGTGCGTCAGCAAAAACATTTGTCTTGCCTTGTATATGTTTTGCACGAATCAAAATATTATATTTCAAACAAGCGCAAACCATACGGCGTAATAATTTCATACGAGTAGGACTTTTTGATATGGTTTTGTTTATGACATAAACAATACATTCATTGTCACATAAAAGAAGCAATTTATGATTACGTAGCAAGATGTCATAATGCTCTATTGCTACCACAATATGGAAAAAACTCTAAGACATTTATGCTGTAGCCAGGTGAAGTTGAAGACCAACTACCAGCAAACCATTTTGACCCAAGAACTGCTGCATAGCCCTTGGTAGATGCAGCATCAGAATATAATCTTAAAAAATCAGAATCAATCCATTTATCATGCAGAAATATGCATCTACCATTGAAGTGGAGCATAAATTCATACCATATTTGTAAATCTAGTTTTGCTGCATTAGTTATGCGTATTTTGAAATGTGCCTTTTCTACTTTCAGCGTGAGGTCATATAACCGCCTTAAAAAGACATAATAAAGATTGGAGTAGACGAATATGGAAGGTCGTTCAAGACAAAAGTCTTCGTTTGTTATTACGAACTGGAGCCGTCAATTTCTGATTTTTGATTCGTAACTTTCTCTGTCATTGCTTCGTTTCTCATGAACTTGTTGATTAGTAACTGTCTTCTTCTTCCATTTCTCATGACATCGTTATTAATCGCCGGTTTATGAGTTATCGGAACATGCGTTATTAGTAGCTATCTCGGCCATTTCTGATTAGTAGCTGGACGTGTTCCCTGAAATTAGTACTGGTACTTTCGGGACTATATTATGCATATTTTATGACGTCATCGAGGAGGGGTCAGATACGAAACGAAAAAGAACAATTTCAACATTAATACGACCTTCATCTTTTGAGTAAACATTTGGCGTATAACTTTTGTTAGTTATTTCAATGTTCTTAATCCTATTAGGTCTACAGAGTGCAAACAAAATTAAATTTAAAACATTATGATTTCAGGCGTCTAATTTTCAGCAGTCTCTATACTTGATACTAAACCTACACAAATAACCTTATAGCCTATAGCCATAGACATAGGTGGAAAATATCTGGAGCTTGCGTTTCCAGACGTCAAATTCTGAAAATTTTAATTTGTCTGTTAATGCCAGGATACTATTGCTTTTACGGGCGTCTATTTCTCAATTTTTTTTAAACAAGATCCCTCAAACACTATAGGTCTACACATTTGTTGGGAAATGTCAGGAATTTGTGTTCCCAGGCGTCTAATTTCCAAAATTCTTCTTGTGGACTTGAAGCACCCAAGGGCGTGGATTTGTCCCAAATTTTAGGAGGGACGAACCAAGATGGTTTGTAGAGTCGAAGTACGTCACGAAGCACCGGAACCACAAACCCAAACAGAAGGTCCTCGCCCTAGAGAAAATTAATGGCATCCATTTGGTGCATTCTGAAAGATATTTCGGGATTTGAGTTGGCAATAGGGACTTCCTACTGTTTTCATCTTTTCGATTTTGAAACTTCAAAAAATCTCTTACTAATCAAATTTTGGGGGGACCGAGACCCTTTCATTCCCCTTCTGATTATACAAGTAAACCATAATTTCGTCAGAAATAAAGTTTCAGGAAGTCCATTTTCTGGAGGGTCCCCATTAGCCTACTTTAGAAAATCATATTTTCCAATGGGCATCCCTGAAGCAATAAAGGTAGCAAGAACAATTCACAAAGTTTTCAAGGGGTTACCTAAATTGGTCCCTTGATTGACAGAAATTTATCATATATGCATGCCATGACTCTACAATCTTTCCAAGATTTCATCCATCACCGTCGGTGCCCTGACAGCTGAGATTCCATCCGTTGCAGACCCTATAACAGTCCAAGTAGGCCCTATATAACCACAGGCTGGTACAACTATAACTGATAAGATTTCATATTTCGTTTGTCGCTGGTAAATGAGTTTTAAAAAAATTCTGACGTTCGGGCATGAATTGTTCAATTAGTGAGCCGCAGACGCAAAATTTCGGGACTAATAATAAGTTCTCGGATGTAAGATTGTGCCAATTTTGATCCACGACACTCTACTCAATCAAGCTTGAGCATTTGTACAAAGTAATATTTTCTTATACCTTGAAAATAAAAAAAATATCTGCTTCAATCACGATTTCCAAAATTATTGGGAGTCCCCTGCTCAAACTGACACCCACCCCATATATAATTCATTGAAATGTGGTGTAGCCGAGACGGGCGACGGATGTTTTCATCTTTGCGACGGGCGGGTGGGCGGGTATTGAAGAATCAATTGTAAAAATCTACTCAAAAGGTGAAGGTCGTATTAATGTTGAATTTATTCTTTTTCGTTTCGTATCTGACCCCTCCTCGATGACGTCATAAAATATGCATATAGTCCCGAACGTACCAGTACTAATTACAGGGAACACGTCCAGCTACTAATCAGAAATGGCCGAGATCGCTACTAATAACGCATGTTCCAATAACTCATAAACCGGCGACAAATAACGATGTCATGAGAAATGGAAGAAGAAGACAGTTACTAATCAAAAAGTTCATGAGAAACGAAGCAATGACAAAGAAAGTTACGAATCAAAAATCAGAAATTGACGGCTCCAGTTACTAATAACAAACGAAGACCTTTGTCTTGAATGGCCTTCCATAGACGAATAGTTGCCTTTTTTATGTGTAAAAAGATTTTCAGTTCTGAACAAATCTTTGAAATTTTGTCTTGGGGTAAACGCAAAATCATTTGAATAGAACCGACTTCAATTCCATAGATCACTAATGTAGTTGTTGGCCTAACAGTTTTTGAATGCTTAATAGGAATGTTAAAAAATGTCACTAAATTTCAAAATGACTGCAGAGCTTCCAAACATTCAGTAGACCCAGCCCGCCGAGCAAAAAAGAAGTCATCGATCATATGACTAACCATGCATGATATTTAATTTCCATAACCCAATGTAATGCGGTACTGAACCTTTCGAATGTCTGGCAGCTCATGCTAAGCCCCATGGGCAGACACATATCTGCAAAATATAAAAGATGGTTATCTACTTCAAGAGTTAAGCCTAAAAGTTCAAAATCGGTGGGATGAATTGGCAGTAAGCGATAGGCATCTTGAATATCTGCCTTGGACATTAATGCCAAGGGAAGTAATAATCTCAACAACACGATCTATTGTATCGTATTCGACTTTCGTGAAATCAGGAGAAATACCATTATTAATAGATTCTCCCACTGGGAAAGAAAGATCGTGTATCACACGAAATGCGCCACTTTTTTTGGGGAACAACACCCAGTAAAGAGCATCTGAGATTTTTAAAAGGTGGTTTTATAAAAGGACCCAATACCCGTCCCATAGCCAATTCATTATTGTGGGACTTTGCTACCGCAAAGTCCCAGTTTGTTTTCGTAATGTTTTTTGTGGGACTTTGCTACCGCAAAGTCCCAGTTTGTTTTCGAAATGTTTCTTTTTTTGTGGGACTTTGCTACCGCAAAGTCCCAGTTTTTTTTCGAAATGTTTCCATTTTTTTTTTTCGCTTTTTACACAGGGCACACAGCCTAAACTGCAACAGCTGCAACAACCTGTTTGCCACTTCTGAGGTCCATTTTTTTCGAGGTATTGCATAAATATAAATTGGAACCATTTTGCAAAAGTGCAAGTTGCACATTGCAACATCAGCAAAAACAGGTTTTTTGACCCTGGAGGCCACATTTTTGGGCCGATTTTGCTCGGGTTTTCATTTTTGGAATCTGTGACTAAATTCCAATGTGATATGAGTTAAAAAATTTCAATTTTCGAAAATTCGTAGCATACATTTTTTGACCGATTTTCGAAATTTTTTGACCATTTTTTAGTTTTTTTCGGATTAATCTGAAATTTTAATAAAAGATGCATGTCAGTAATGTAAACAATTTGACGTATTCAAAAATTTTGCGTCACTTCCGGTTAAAGTGGAAAATCGATTTTCACTTCCGGTTGAATAACTTCCGGTGTAATTGAAATATTTCAACGAAATTATTTTTATCGTTATTAATCGTAATTCTACAGCCGATTTTAAAATAAAATTTAGTCCGAAAAAAATACTTTGGCCGCCATGTTGATTTGATACATTTTTATAAAACGAAAAATGGGGCCTTGGTGGGAAGTGTGACGTGTGTGATGTTTGTATTTTTGGAAACTATAGTCGATTGCGACCAAAACCTGGGAAGCCGAATTTTGAATTTCGATTTTCCTTTTTGGCAACTTCCGGTTGAATTTTTTCAGTTTTTGAAGGCTCATATCTCGTGACCTTGACCTTTGATGACCTTGACCTTAAATTGGTCAAAGGTCACCGACCTTGGCTACCAGATGATACTTTAATATTTGACCTCCGATATCAACTTCCGGTTTTAAAGCTGTCCGAAAATAGCCAAATTCGCAACTTTGTACCGCTCCTACAGGTGACCTAATTAACCGAGAAAGTTTATTTTTGCATATTCTGAATGGGCTTTATGAGCTCTTTCAAACGATATATCACAATGTAAGGTAATGCAAAATTTTTCTTTTTTAAATTTTGCAATTTTCGAAACCTTTACGCGATTTTTTGAATTTTTTTACTTTAATATATGCATAGTTTATGATCTATTAAGTTTAGAGGCTTGAAAATTGGAACATAATTGAACATAGCCCATATAAATGTATCCATCAAAAAAAAATTGACATGGGCGTGGCACATCCGGGTTAAATTTTAATTTTGTTAACATTTTGTTGTCTGAAAAAAATCCATATAGACTACATTTTTTTGAAAAATGCTTTTGCACACACTTACCACATTACTTAAGCTCAATTATATCAAAATCTCAGCTATTTCGGCTGTATAGTTCAAAAAAGGGAACAAGGTTTATTAATTTCAAAATTTCCGATTATAGATTTTGATCTGTTTTGACATTTATGATTGTATATCTCGTTAACCAATAGATGCAAAGGCTTGATAATTTAGCCATAGTAAGATATTATTAATATAAATAAACTCACATAAAAAAATCTGACGTGGGCGTGGCACATCCGGGTGAAATTTTGTTTTTGTCATAATTTTATCAAAAAAAGGTAAAGTTTAATTTTTTTTTCAAAAAATGACCTTGCATACAGTTACAGCATTGCTTTATTCAGCTTACGTTAAAGGTTCATTGATTTCGGCTATGTAGTTCAAAAAAGGGAACATGGTTAAAAAAAACCTTGGCTGTTCATTTATACTTTCATATTTGATGTCTAGTGTCAAATTGGGGTGTTATTACTGTATGCATTTCCAAATTTTAAAGACTTGTTTCTCGTGAATTTGACCTTGAATGACCTTGACCTTCAGTAGATTGAAGGTTATTGATAAAGGTTTTCAGCTGATACGTTCAAATGTTAGGTCTGGTGACTACTTCCCGTTTCACAACCTTTCAAAAAAACAAAAATTTTAAAAGTTGTCGACTTCTTTGGCACTTGGGATTTACGTTCATGGTTGAATTTCTTTCAATTCCCCTTGGCAATTTGCATATTTGCAAAGTCCCACTCTGTGCCACATGTGGCTCTAGTTTGTGGGACTTTGCTACCGCAAAGTCCCAGTTTGTTTTCGAAATGTCTATTCTTTTTTTTTTTTTTTTTTTTTTTCGATTTTTCCACAGGGCACACAGCCTAAACTATGCTAGCTGCAACAATTCGGAAATATGTTCTGACGTCGCATCATGGCGACGTACTTTTTAAATATAAATTGGAACATTTTTGCAAAAGTGCAAATTGCACATTGCAACCTGAGCAAAAACGGGTATTTTGACCCTGGAAGCCACATTTTTGGGCCGATTTTGCTCGGGTTTTCATTTTTGAAATCTGTGACTAAATTCCGATGTGATACAGGTTAAACAATTTCAAATTTCGAAAATTCGTAGCATACATTTTTTGGCCGATTTTCGAAATTTTTGGGCCATTTTTTTGTTTTTTTCGGATTAATCTGACATTTTGATAAAAGATGCATGTCACTAATGTAAACAATTTGACGTATTCAAAATTTTTGCGTCACTTCCGGTTAAAGTGGAAAATCGATTTTCACTTCCGGTTGAATAACTTCCGGTGTAATTGAAATATTTCAACGAAATTATGTTTGTCGTTTTTAATTGTAATTCTATGGCCGATTTTAAAATAAAATTTAGTCCGAAAAAAATACTTTGGCCGCCATCTTGATTTGACACTTTTTCATAAAACTCAAAATGGGGCTTCGGGGGAGAATGGGATTGATCAAATTTTCATGTTGGTGTATACTTTAGTCGATGGCGACAAAAATGTTGCGAATGGATTTTTGAATTTGACTTTTGCTTTTTTGCAACTTCCGGTCGCATTTTTTTCAATTTTTGAAGGCTTCTATCTTGTGACCTTGACCTTTGATGACCTTGGCCTTTAGTAGGTCAAAGGTAATTGACCTTGGCTATCAGATGATACTTTGAAATTTGACATCCGACATATACATCCGGTTTTATAGCTCTCCGAAAATAGCCAAATTCGCAACTTTGTACTGCTCCTACAGGTGACCTAATTAACCTAGAGAGTTCATTTTTGCATATTTTGAATGGGCTTTATGAGTTCTTTCGAACGATATGTCACAATGTACTGTAATGCAAAATTTGATTTTTTTTAAATTTTGCAATTTTGGAAACCTTTACCCGATTTTTTGAATATATTGACATTAATAAATGCACATCTCATGATCTTTTAAGTTCGGAGGCTTTAGATTTGGAACATAAATAAACATACCCATATAAATGTATCCATCAAAAAAAATTCACGTTGGCATGGCACATTCGGGTTAAATTTTCATTTTGTTTACATTTTGTTGTCTAGAAAAAATATATATAGTGTAAGCGTGGACAAGCACCCTTTCAATGCTGACCAGCTACCTTCGACCAAATGTGGTCGGAAAACCTCTCTTTTTATCTGGCAGGATGTATAGAGAGTTAGGTCTAAATTTAATCCGGAATCCACCATTTCTACACGATTTACTTTGCAAATTAGGCCAAAGATCATCAGCTATACTGATCTGATTTAATATGGGAGATAACTCCTGAAGGCTTGAAAAATCATCATTCAAGAAACTGATTAATGGGAGACAACTCCAATCTGCCTAATACGACTCTGTGTAGGACTTATTCAATTAATACTGGGCTGTCATTGTTTAGGGTTCTGGTTATGCCTTGGTTGTGCTCCTGTGCACATTAAATACAAATTTCCCAGTAACCCCTGCGTTTCCTGACTCCTATACGTTTAACACTCAAAGGCCTAGGTAGACAAAAGAGGAAAGGACCCCCACACACTGACTACACTGCCGAGTCCTTCATCTCTTTAATTCGAGGGGATACGTTTGCCTCGGTAGTAGGGCGTTTCACACCCAGATAATTCCCACCCGGACAATTCCCGCCCGGCCAATTCATATCAGGACATTTCGCACCAGGATGATTTGCACCAGGACAACTTCCACCCGAGATATTTCACACCCGAGCACTTTACACCCAGGACAATTACCATCCATACCATTTGGATTATAATAATAGTTACGTTTCATCAAGCTAACTTCCTTCCGTTCTAATCTGCGAGGTAGCCTAGTCTACGCTCGGCTGATCCGACAATAAATTTCTCGCTAACATGGTGAATTCTTATCTCTTATGTTCAATTTTAGATTTTGACCTTTGTTGACATATATGATTGTATATCTAGTTAACCAATGGATGTAAAGACTTTAGGCATTATTAGATATATTAATATTGATAAAGTCACAACAAAAACATTGACGTGGGCGTGGTACATCCAAGTGAAATTTTATTTTTGTAGAATTGTAGCATTTAAAATGTTTTCAAAAAACGACGTTGCCTACAGTTACAGCATTGCTTTAGTCATGTGAAAGGCTCGTTGATTTCGACCTTGTAGTTCAAAAAAAAAGGAACAGGGTTAAGAAATTTAAATTTTTCTGTTTTGACCTTGACCTTTGTTGACCTAGACCTTACTAGAATCAAATGACACTGAAATATTCCATTTCTTGCGTCAACTTCCGGTCTTATTACTGTGTACATTTTCAAAGTCTATATGTTTCATTACCTATCTCATTACTTTGACTTGGAATGACCTTGACCTTCAGGGGGTACGGTCATGTGTCAGATCTGATGACTACTTCCGGTTTCACATCCTTAAAAAAGTACAAATTTCGAAATTTGTAGACGCATTTGGCACTAAGGATTTCACTTAAGGATAGATTATTTTTATAGATTCCTTTTAGCAAATTTGCAAAGTCCCACTCTGTGCCACGTGTGGCTCTAGTTGTGGGACTTTGCTACCGCAAAGTCCCAGTTTGTTTTCGAAATGTTTTTTTTTTTTTTTTTTTTTTTTTTTTCGTTTTTTACACAGGGCACACAGCCTAAACTGCAACAGCTGCAGCAACCATTTAACAACTCTATATGTTACTTTTTTTCGAGGTATTGCATAAATATAAATTGGAACATTTTTGCAAAACGAAAGAATTGCATTTGCAAAATGTGCAAAAAGTGGTTTTTTGGGCCTGGAAAGTGCAATTTTGGACTGATTTTGCTCTGGTTTTCATTTTTAGAATTTCTAGCGAATACCCAATATACAAGAAGTTAAAAATTTTAGATTTCGAAATATTCGAAGCACAGATTTTGCATCCAAACTTTTGTAATTTTTGACCTTTTTTTCTATTTTCTTTGCTTTTTGTCTGATTTGTCTGAAACTTTCATTACAAATAGAGATCATTGTAGTTAACAAAACTGCGTAGTCAAAATTTTTGCGCTACTTCCGGTTTAAGCGGGATAAGGGCGCAAACTTCCGATTGACCCACTTCCGCTGTAATAAATATTTTTAAACGAAACTTATACTGATCGGTAGCCATAGTTATGGGATTTACCTGGACATTCTAAGATCGGGAATCGAAATAATATTTCAGCCGCCATGTTGATTTGAAATATTTTTATAAAAAAAAAATGGGGCCTTGGGATTAAGTGTGATGTGTGTAATGTTTGTATATTTTGAAACTATAGTCGATTGCGACCAATCTCTAGGAAGCCGATTTTTGAATTTCGATTTTCCTTTTCTGCAACTTCCGGTTGAATTTGTTCAATTTTTGAAAGGCTTATATCTCGTGACCTTGACCTTTGATGACCTTGACCTTAAGTAGGTTAAAGGTCATCGACCTTGGCTACCTGATGATACTTTAATATTTGACCTCCGATATCAACTTCCGGTTTTATAGGTGTCCAAAAATAGCCAAATTCGCAACTTTGTACTGCTCCTCCAGGTGACCTAATTCACCTAGAGGGTTCATTTTTGCATATTCTGAATGGGCTTCATGAGCGCTTTCGAACGATATATCACAATGTATTGTAATGCAAAATTCGTTTTTTTCTTAAATTTTGCAATTTTGAAAACCTTTACCCGATTTTTTGAATTTTTTTACTTTAATATATGCATAGTTTATGATCTATTAAGTTTAGAGGCTTGAAAATTTGAACATAAGTGAACATGCCCCATACCAATGTATCCATCAAAAAAAATTGACATGGGCGTGGCACATCCGGGTTTAATTTTAATTTTGTTTACATTTTGTTGTCTGGAGAAAATCCATGTAGACTACATTTTTTTTGAAAAATGCTTCTGCACACACCAACCTCATTACTTTAGCTATATTATATCATAATCTCAGCTATTTTTGCTGTATAGTTCAAAAAAAGGAACAAGGTTTATTAATTTCAAAATTTCCGATTATAGATTTTGACCTTTTTTGACATTTATGATTGTGTATCTTGTTAACCAATACATCCAAAGGCTTGCTAATTTAGCCATAGTAAGATATTATTAATATAAATAAAGTCACATAAAAAATCTAACGTGGGAGTGGCACATCCGGGTAAAATTTTGTTTTTGTCAAAATTTTGTTTATCCCCAAAAAAGGTAAAATTTAAATTTTTTTCAAAAAATGACGTTGCATACACTTACAGCATTGCTTTACTCAGCTTATGTTAAAGGCTCATTGATTTCGGCTTTGTAGTTCAAAAAAGGGATCAGGATTAAAAAAATTAAAAAAATCGTTTTTGACCTTGACCTTTGTTAACCTTGACCTTTTTAGGATCAAAGGTCATTGACTTTGGCTGTTCATTTATACTTTCATATTTGATGTCTAGCGTCAACTTCCGGTGTTATTACAGTATGCATTACCAAATTTTAAAGACTTGTTTCTCGTGAATTTGACCTTCAGTGACCTTGACCTTCAGTAGGACGAAAGTTATTGATAAAGGTTTTCAGTTGCTATGTTCAAATGTTAGGTCTGGTGATTACTTCCGGTTTCACAACCTTTCCAAAAATTCAAAAATTTTAAAAGTTGTCGACTTCTTTGACATTTCGGATTTACGTTCAGGGCCCATTTTTTTTAAATTTCCCTTAGCAATTTGCACATTTGCAAAGTCCCACTCTGTGCCACATGTGGCTCTAGTTTTTTTTTTTTTTCGTTTTTTACACAGGGCACACAGCCTAAACTGCAACAGCTGCAGCAACTTTTTTACAACTTCTGAGGTCCATTTTTGGCGATGTACTTAATGAATATAAATTGAAACATTTTTGCAAAAGTGCAAGTTGCACATTGCAGCATGAGCAAAAACCGGTTTTGTGACCCTGAAAGCTACAATTATGGGCCGATTTTGCTCGGGTTTTCATTTTTGGAATCTGTGACGAAATTCTAATCCGACTAAAGTTAAAAAATTTCAAATTTCGAAAATTCGTACCATACATTTTTCGGCCGATTTTCGAAATTTTGGGTCCGTTTTTCATTTTTGTTCGGATTAATCCGAAATTTTGATAAAAGATACATGTCACTTATGTAAACAATTTGACGTATTCAAAATTTTTGCGTCACTTTCGGTTAAATTGCAAAATCGATTTTCACTTCCGGTTGAATAACTTCCGGTGTAATTGAAATATTTCAACGAAATTATGTATATCGTTATTAATCGTAATTCTACAGCCGATTTTAAAATAAAATTTAGTCCGAAAAAAATACTTTGGCCGCCATGTTGATTTGATATATTTTTATAAAACGAAAAATGGGGCCTTCGTGGTAAGTGTGACGTGTGTGATGTTTGTATTTCTGGAAACTATAGTCGATTGCGACCAATCTGTGGGAAGCCGATTTTTGAATTTCGATTTTCCTTTTTTGCAACTTCCGGTTGAATTTTTTCAGTTTTTGAAGGCTCATATCTCGTTATCTTGACCTTTGATGAACTTGACCTTAAGTAGGTCAAAGGTCATCGGCCTTGGCTACCTAATGATACTTTAATATTTGACCTCTGATATCAACTTCCGGTTTTATAGCTGTCTGAAAACAGCCAAATTCGTAAATTTGTACTGCTACTACAGGTGACCTAATTAACCTAGAGAGTTCATTTTTGCATATTCTGAATGGGCTTTATGAGCTCTTTCGAACGATATATCACAATGTATTGCAATGCAAAACTTTTTTTTTTAAATTTTGCAAATTTTGAAAACCTTTACCTGATTTTTTGAATTTTTTGACTTTAATATATGCATAGTTTATGATCTATTACGTTTAGAGGCTTGAAAATTAGAACATAAGTGAACATAACCCATATAAATGTATTCATAAAAAAAATTGACATGGACGTGGCACATCCGGGTTAAATTTTAATTTTGTTTACATTTTGTTGTCTGGAAAAAATCCATATAGACTACATTTTTTTTGAAAAATGCTTTTGCACACACCAACCTCAATACTTTAGCTATATTATATCAAAATCTCAGCTTTTTCGGCTGTATAGTTCGAAAAAGGGAACAAGGTTTATTAATTTAAAAATTTCCGATTATGGATTTTGACCTTTTTTGACATTTATGATTGTATATCTCGTTAACCAATAGATGCAAAGGCTTGATAATTTAGATATAGTAAGATATTATTAACATAAATAAAGTCACATAAAAAAATCTGATGTGGGCGTGGCACATCCGGGTAAAATGTTGCTTTTCTCAAAAATTTTGTTTATCAAAAAAAAGTTAAAATTTAAATTCTTTTCAAAAAATGACCTTGCTTACAGTTACAGCATTGCTTTATTCAGCTTATGTTAAAGGCTCATTGATTTCAGCTTTGTAGTTCAAAAAAAGGAACATGGTTAAGAAAAATATTTTTTTCCGTTTTTGACATTGACCTTTGTTGACCTTGACCTTTGTAGAATCAAAGGTCATTGACTTTGGCCATTCAAATATACTTTCTTATTTGATGTCTAGCGTCAACTTCCGGTGGTATAAATGTGTACATTTTCAAAATTTATAAGCTTCAAAGGCTTGTATCTCGTGACTTTGACCTTGAGTGACCTTAACCTTCGGTAGTTTGTAGGTCATTGACATAGGGTATCAGCTGGTATGTTCATAGGTCATGTCTGGTATCTACTTCCAGTTTCACAACCTTTTAAAAAACAGAAATTTCGTATGTTGTCGACTTCTTTGATAATTGGGATTTAAGTTGAGGGTCAAGGTACTTTTCACTTTACTTTAGCCCGTTTGCGCATGCGCAAAGTCCCACTCTGTGCCACGTGTGGCTCTAGTTGTGGGACTTTGCTTCCGCAAAGTCCCAGTTTCTTTTCGAAATGGTTTTTTTTTTCGTTTTTTACACAGGGCACACAGCCTAAACTGCAACAGTTGCAGCAACCTTTTTACAACTTCTGAGGTCCATTTGTGGAAGGGTACTTAATGAATATAAATTGGAACATTTTTGCAAAAGTGCAAGTTGCACATTGCAACATGAGTAAAAACAGGTTTTTCGACTCTGGAAGCTACATTTATGGGCCGATTTTGCTCGGGTTTTCATTTTTGGAATCTGTGACTAAATTCCGATGTCCTCTGAGTTTAAAAATTTCAAATATCAAAAATTCGTACATCAAATTTTTTAATCGAATTTCGATTTTTTGAAACTTTTTTTGAGTCTTTGTCCGATTGATTTGTTATTTTAATATAAAAGTTTTATCAGAAATGATAAACGAGTGACGTAGTCGAAATTTTCACTTCACTTCCGGTTTGAATGGAAAATCGATTTAAAGTTGCGGTTGAATAACTTCCGGTGAAATTTAAATATTTCAACGAAATTATGCAGATGGGTAGCCAAAGTAATTCTATGGCCGATTTTAAAATAAAATTACACCCGCAAGTGGAACTTTGACCGCCATTTTGATTTTCCTGAAACATTCCATATTTTATTCAGCCAATTTGGCTGAACCGAATTTCAATATTTTGATATTAATTGAAAGAACATAAAAATTAGAGAAAATTCTTGGAAGTGGATTTTCGAATTTCGAATTTGCTTTTTTGCAATTTCAAGTTGAATTTTTTCAATTTTTGAAGGCTCATATCTCGTGACCTTGACCTTTGATGACCTTGACCTTCAGTAGGTCAAAGGTCATCGACCTTGGCTACCAGATGATACTTTAATATTTGACCTCCGACATCAACTTCCGGGTTTATAGCTGTCCGAAAACAGCAAAATTGACAACTTTGGACTGCTCTAGCACGTGACCTAATTCACTTAGAGACTTATTTTTTTCAGATTCTGAATGTGCTTTGTGAGCTCTTTCGAAAAATATATCACAATGGATTGTAATGCAAAATTTCAATTTTTAAAATTTTTCAATTTTGGAAACCTTTACCCGATTTTTTGAATTTTTTGACATATATGTATGTATATCTC
Source organism: Lottia scabra (assembly GCA_029955415.1). NCBI lineage: Eukaryota > Metazoa > Mollusca > Gastropoda > Lottiidae > Lottia > Lottia scabra. The sequence continues at coordinate 18,423,361 of JARJEI010000001.1, forward strand.
GTGATCTATGAGATGTAGAAGCTTCAAATTTGAAACATAATTTGAACATACCCTATATAGATGTAATCAGCAAAAAATATTGACGTGGGCGTGGCACATCCGGGTAAAATTTTCATTTTGTTTAAATTTTGTTGTCTGGAAAAAATATATATAGAATTCATTTTTTTGAAAATTGCTTCTGCACACACTTACCTCATTACTTTAGCTCAATTATATCAAAATCTAAAATGTTTCGGTTGAATAGTTCAAAAAAGGGAACAAGGTTTAAGAATTTCAAAATTTCCGATAATAGATTTTGACCTTTTTTGACATTTATGATTGTATATCTCGTTAACCAATGAATCTAAAGGCTTGAAAATTTGGGCATTCATATGTATTATTAATATAAATAACGTCACATCAAAAAATCTCACGTGGGCGTAGCACATCCGGGTAAAATTTTGCCTTTGTCAAAATTTTGTTTATAAAAAAAAAGGTAAAGTTTAAAAAATTTTCAAAAAATGACCTTGCATACAGTTACAGCATTGCTTTATTCAGCTTATGTTAAAAGCTCATTGATTTCGGCTTTGTAGTTCAAAAAAGGGAAGAATGTTAAAAAAATTATTTTTTTCCGGTTTTGACCTTGACCTTTGTTGACATTGACCTTTCTAGGATCAAAGGTCATCGACCTTTGCTACCAGATGATACTTTAATATTTAACCTCCGATATCAACTTCCGGTTTTATAGCTGTCCGAAAACAGGAATATTGAAAACTTTGGACTGCTCTAGCACGAAACCTAATTCACTTAGAGAGTAATTTTTTTCAGATTCTGAATGTGCTTTACGAGTTCTTTCGAACGATATATCACAATTGATTGTAATCTACAATTTGAATTTTTTATATTATGCAATTTGGGAAATTTTCGTTCAGATTCGAGTTTTTTTTTAAATTCCCTTTAGCAAATTTGCACATTTGCAAAGTTCCACTCTGTGCCACGTGTGGCTCTAGTTGTGGGACTTTGCTACCGCAAAGTCCCAGTTTGTTTTCGAAATGTTTTTTGCAGTGCGTTCGATAATCGAACGCACTGCATTGTTTTGCAAACGGCTATTTGCAGTGCGTTCTAGCGAACGCACTGCATTGTTTTGCAAATGTCTTTTTTGCAGTGCGTTCTAGCGAACGCACTGCTTTGTTTTGCAAATGTCTTTTTTTTTTTTTTTTTCCGTTTTCTGGTCAGAGCGCCCAGCCAAAACTATGCATGCCACACATAATCTCTCAAGATTTCCCACGATAATCTACTGCTCGGTATTGTTTAAATGTAAAATGGCGCATGCCCTACCAACCGGAAATGAGGTATGAGAACATATGGGTTTTGATGTTTTGGCCATTATCTCCTTTATTTTTCAACCGATTTTGATCGGACAGACTTTGCTTATTTCCCTATTCGATTGTCCACGAGACAAAAGTTTAACAATATCATTTTGAGAAAAATCTTGCTGACTTTTGGAGCACTTTTTCTTGACCACTTTTTCAACTTTTGCAATGTTATATTGATCAATCTGAAAACTTACAAATTTATAGACATTTTGATTGCGAGCAATTAGCAATTTTCAAAATTTCGATATCACTTCCGGTTTTGACGTCATTCGCTCTCAAAGTTGAAATTTCAACTTCCGGAATTTTGAGGATATTCGAAAAATTCTTTTTGCAATATGTATGTTATGTAGACTCAAAATTATACAAATCATAAAATTTGACCCGGATGTAACAGATCAGGCGCCATCTTGAAATGGTATATTTCCATAAAACGCAAAATGGGGCCTCAGGGTGTTATGGAATTTGCATAATATTTATGTCTATGTAATCAACAGTCGACTGCGACCAAAACATGGGAAGCCGATTTTTGAATTTCAATTCTGAATTTTTCTGATTTCCGATAAAAAATAAGTCAGTAATTGTCAAAACTTTCAAGGCCCATATTTTGTGACCTTGACCTTTTGTGACTTTGTGACCTGTACAAAAGTTATTGCCCTTGATTAGATGTATCCAATGACATATTTTTTTCAGATGCCCAATGGTTACTTCCGGTTTTATAGCCGTTTGAAAATTGTAATTTTTAACTTTAAACAGCCCTACCACGTGACCTAATTTACATATGTCTTATTTTCTTTCACCGTCGTACTATGCTATGTCTGCTCTTTCCAATGATATACAACACAGTATATTTGAATCAAAATTCCGCCTTTTAAAGTTTGAAAAATTTGTGTCAATTTCCATTGAAACTGTGCGTGTTTTTTTCAATTTTTATTTCGATCGTTCTGAAAACTTACAGGTAGATAGACATTTTGATGGCGAACAAAAATATGTTTTCAAAATTTTTGTATCACTTCCGGTTTTGAAGTTATTGGCTCTCAAAGTCGAAATTTCAACTTCCGGAATTTTGAAGATATTTGAAAAATTCTTTTTGCAGTATGTATGTAATATAGACACAAAAGTATACAAATAATAAAATTTGACCCGGATGTAACAGATCAGTCGCCATCTTGAAATGGTATATTTTCATAAAACGCAAAATGGGGCCTCAGGGTGTAATGAAATTTGCATAATTCTGATGTTTTTGGAATCTACAGTCGATTGCTACCAAAACATGAGACGCCGATTTTTGAATTTCAATTCTGATTTATTTTGATTTCCGGTTAAGATAAATCAGTAATTGTCAAAACTTTAAAGGCTCATATCTTGTGACCTTGACCTCTGGTGACCAAGTGACCTGAAACAAATTCATTCCCATTGACGATACCTATGCACAGATACTTTCATTTAGGTTTTCCGATGTTTACTTCCGGTTTTATATCCATTTGAAAATTGCAGTTTTTAGCTTTAAAGAGCTCTGACACGTGACCTAATTCATGTACGTTACAAATTCTTTCACAATCTAATCATGCTAAATCTACTTTTTCAATTATATACAACACAATATTTTAAAATCAAAATAGCGCCTTTTGAATTTTGAAAATTAGTTATTCCATCTGCTTGTAAAATATTAAATTCAAATTTCAGTTGAAAGGAGAGTACTACATTTTGATATAAAGCTGCGTTTGGGCGATCGCCCTCTCCCATTAACTTGCGTTTGGGCGATAAGTTATCATTAATGTACTTTTTTTTACATTGTAACTGTTTTAAAAGAAACATCAATATATATTTTCTTTGAATGAATTATGCATTGATAAAATTCGATCTGTATTTCAAACTATGAAGTATGAATACTGTGCAGTCCGTTTCTAAATTGAGATTTGGCTCTTTCATGTGTCCTTTCTTGCACTTTAGAACTTATTTACAAATCTTAGAAATTTTGTGATATGCGTTTTCCACTGATGTATATCAAACTGTGATTACGCCTTTTTTAATCATGACTTTTCACTACCGAACATGAAATGTTTATTTCACTTTTGACTACCGTGTGTGAACTGGTTTTTCTACTTTTCACTACCGAATTCAAAATTGTGCGTTTTAAAATTTTGTACCTTCTGCATTTTAATGTAAAACATGCTTTCTTCTGTCAACCTGACATCATGGATTGAAAGATGTCACTTTTCACCAATGGACGAAACCGGATGCGCACTGCATGGTACCATTCATGGTTCTAGTTTTTTTTTTTTCCGTTTTCTGGTCAGAGCGCCCAGCCAAAACTATGCATGCCACACATAATCTCTCAAGATTTCCCACGATAATCTACTGCTCGGTATTGTTTAAATGTAAAATGACGCATGCCCAACCAACCGGAAATGAGGTATGAGAACATATGGGTTTTGATGTTTTGGCCATTATCTCCTTTATTTTTCAACCGATTTTGATCGGACTGACTTTGCATATTTCTCTAATCGATTGTCCACGAGACAAAAGTTTAACAATATCATTTTGAGAAAAATCTTGCTGACTTTTGGAGCACTTTTTCTTGACCACTTTTTCAACTTTTGCAATTTTATATTGATCAACCTGAAAACTTACATGTTTATAGACATTTTGATTGTGAACAATTAGCAATTTTCAAAATGTCGATATCACTTCCGGTTTTGACGTCATTCGCTTTCAAAGTTGAAATTTCAACTTCCGGAATTTTGAAGATATTCGAAAAATTCTTTTTGCAATATGTTTGTTATGTAGACTCAAAATTATACAAATCATAAAATTTGACCCGGATGTAACAGATCAGGCGCCATCTTGAAATGGTATATTTTCATAAAACGCAAAATGGGGCCTCAGGGTGTTATGGAATTTGCATAATTTTTATGTCTATGTAATCAACAGTCGACTGCGACCAAAACATGGGAAGCCGATTTTTGAATTTCAATTCTGAATTTTTCTGATTTCCGGAAAAAATAAGTCAGTAATTGTCAAAACTTTCAAGGCCCATATTTTGTGACCTTGACCTTTTGTGACTTTGTGACCTGTACAAAAGTTATTGCCCTTGATTAGATGTATCCAATGACATATTTTTTTCAGATGCCCAATGGTTACTTCCGGTTTTATAGCCGTTTGAAAATTGTATTTTTTAACTTTAAACAGTCCTACCACGTGACCTAATTTACATATGTCTTATTTTCTTTCACCGTCGTACTATGCTATGTCTGCTCTTTCCAATGATATACAACACAATATATTTGAATCAAAATTCCGCCTTTTAAAGTTTGAAAAATTTGTGTCAATTTCCATTGAAACTGTGCGTGTTTTTTTCAATTTTTATTTCGATCGTTCTGAAAACTTACAGGTAGATAAACATTTTGATGGTGAACAAAAATATATTTTCAAAATTTTTGTATCACTTCCGGTTTTGAAGTTATTGGCTCTCAAAGTCGAAATCTCAACTTCCGGAATTTTGAAGATATTCGAAAAATTCTTTTTGCAGTATGTTTGTAATATAGACACAAAAGTATACAAATAATAAAATTTCACCCGGATGTAACAGATCAGTCGCCATCTTGAAATGTTATATTTTCATAAAACGCAAAATGGGGCCTCAGGGTGTAATGAAATTTGCATAATTCTGATGTCTTTGGAATCTACAGTCGATTGCTACCAAAACATGAGAAGCCGATTTTTGAATTTCAATTCTGATTCATTTTAATTTCCGGTTAAAATAAATCAGTAATTGTCAAAATTTTAAAGGCTTTTATCTCGTGACCTTGACCTTCGGTGACCATGTGACCTGAAAAAATTCATTGGTATTAATGTTACCTATGCACGGATACTTTCATTTAGGTTTTCCGATGTTTACTTCCGGTTTGATATCTATTTGAAAATTACAGTTTTTAACTTTAAAGAGCTCTGACACGTGACCTAATTCAAGTACGTCACAAATTCTTTCACAATCTAATTATGCTAAATCTACTTTTTCAATTATATACAACACAATATTTTTAAATGAAAATAGCGCCTTTGAATTTTGGAAATTAGTCATTCCATCTGCTTGTAAAATATTAAATTCAAATTTCAGTTGAAGGGAGAGTACTACATTTTGACATAAAGCTGCGTTTGGGCGATCGCCCTCTGCCATTAACTTGCGTTTGGGCGATACGTATATAATAAATGTACTTTTTTTTACATTGTAACAGTTTTAAAAGAAATATTAATATATATTTTCTTTGAACGAATTATGTATTGATAAATTTCGAGCTGTATTTCAAAGTACGAAGTCTGAATGCTTTGCAGTCCGTTTCTAAATTGAGATTTGGCTCTTTCATGTGTCCTTTTTGCACTTTAGAACTTTTTTACAAATCTTAGAAATTTTGTGATATGCGTTTTCCACTGATGTATATAAAACTGTGATTACGCCTTTTTTTTAATCAGATTACTTTTCACTACCGAACATGAAATGTTTATTTCACCTTTGACTACCGTGTGTGAACTGGTTATTCAACTTTTCACTACCAAATTCACAATTGTGCGTTTTAAAATTTGCTTTCTTCTGTAAACCTGACAACATGGATTGAAAGATGTCACTTTTCACCAATGGACGAAACCGGATGCGCACTGCATGGTACCATTCATGGTTCTAGTTGCAGTGCGTTCTAGCGAACGCACTGCTTTGTTTTGCAAATGTCTTTTTTTTTTTTTTTTCCGTTTTCTGGTCAGAGCGCCCAGCCAAAACTATGCATGCCACACACCATCTCTCAAGATTTCCCACGATAATCTACTGCTCGGTATTGTTTAAATGTAAAATGGCGCATGCCCTACCAACCGGAAATGAGGTATGAGAACATATCGGATTTGATGTTTTGGCTATTATCTCCTTTGTTTTTCAACCGATTTCGATCGGACTGACTTTGCTTATTTCTCTAATCGATTGTCCATGATACAAAAGTTTAACAATATCATTTTGAGAAAAATATTGCTGACTTTTGGAGCACCTTTTCTGGACCACTTTTTCAACTTTTGCAATTTTATATTGATCAACCTGAAAACTTACATGTTTATAGACATTTTGATTGCAAACATTTAGCAATTTTCAAAATTTCGATATCACTTCCGGTTTTGACGTCATTCGCTCTCAAAGTTGAAATTTCAACTTCCGGAGTTTTGAAGATTTTCGAAAAATTCTTTTTGCAGTATGTTTGTTATGAAGACACAAAATTAAACAAATCATAAAATTTGACCCGGATGTAACGGATCATGCGCCATCTTGATATGGTATATTTTCATAAAACGCAAAATGGGGCCTCAGGGTGTTATGGAATTTGCATATTTTTTTATGTCTATGTAATCAACAGTCGACTGCGACCAAAACATGGGAAGCCGATTTTTGAATTTCAATTCTGAATTTTTCTGATTTCCGGTAAAAATAAATCAATAATTGTCAAAACTTTCAAGGCCCATATTTTGTAACCTTGACCTTTTGTGACTTTGTGACCTGTACAAAAGTTATTGCCCTTGATTAGATGTATCCAATGACATATTTTTTTCAGATGCCCAATGGTTACTTCCGGTTTTATGACCGTTTTAAAATTGTAATTTTTAACTTTAAACAGCCCCACCACGTGACCTAATTTACATACGTCTTATTTTCTTTCACCGTCGTACTATGGTATGTCTGCTCTTTCCAATGATATACAACACAATGTATTTGAATCAAAATTCCGCCTTTTAAAGTTTGAAAAATTTGTGTCTATTTCCATTGAAACTGTGCGTGTTTTTTTCAATTTTTATTTCGATCGTTCTGAAAACTTACAGGTAGATAGACATTTTGATGGCGAACAAAAATATGTTTTCAAAATTTTGATATCACTTCCGGTTTTGAAGTTATTGGCTCTCAAAGTCGAAATTTCAACTTCTGGAATTTTGATGATATTAGAAAAATTCTTTTTGCAGTATGTTTGTAATATAGACACAAAAGTATGCAAATGATAAAATTTGACCCGGATGTAACAGATCAGTCGTCATCTTGAAATGGTATATTTTTATAAAAGGCAAAATGGGGCCTCATGATGTTATAGAATTTGCATAATTAAGATGTCTATGGAATCTACATTCAATTGCTACCAAAACATGAGAAGCCGATTTTTGAATTTCAATTCTGATTCATTTTAATTTCCGGTTAAAATAAATCAGTTATTGTCAAAATTTTAAAGGCTTGTATCTCGTGACCTTGACCTTCGGTGACCATGTGACCTGAACAAATTCATTGGCATTAATGCTACTTATGCACGGTTACTTTCATTTAGGTTTTCCGATATTTACTTCCGGTTTTATATCCATTTGAAAATTGCAGTTTTTAGCTTTAAAGAGTTCTGACACGTGACCTAATTCATGTACGTCACAAATTCTTTCACAATCTAATTATGCTAAATCTACCTTTTCAATTATATACAACACAATATTTTAAAATCAAAATAGCGCCTTTTGAATTTTGAAAATTAGTTATTCCATCTGCTTGTAAAATATTAAATTCAAATTTCAGTTGAAGGGAGAGTACTACATTTTGACATAAAGCTGCGTTTGGGCGATCGTCCTCTCCCATTAACTTGCGTTTGGGCGATACGTTATCATTAATGTACTTTTTTTTAAAAGAAACATTAAGATATATTTTCTTTGAATGAAATATGTATTGATAAAATTCGATCTGTATTTCAAACTATGAAGTATGAATACTGTGCAGTCCGTTTCTAAATTGAGATTTGGCTCTTTCATGTGTCCTTTCTTGCACTTTAGAACTTATTTACAAATCTTAAAAATTTTGTGATATGCGTTTTCCACTTATGTATATCAAACTGTGATTACGCCCTTTTTAATCAGATGACTTTTCACTAACGAACATGAAATGTTTATTTCACTTTTGACTACCGTGTGTGAACTGGTTTTTCTACTTTTCACTACCGAATTCAAAATGGTGCGCTTTAAAATTTTGTACCTTCTGCATTTTAATGTAAAACAAGCTTTCTTCTGTAAACCTGACATCATGGATTGAAAGATGTCACTTTTCACCAATGGACGAAACCGGATGCGCACTGCATGGTACCATTCATGGTTCTAGTTTTTTTTTTTTTTTCGAATTTTACAATCGCTATTTTAGTAAGAAGGCAACATGCCACATGCAGATTTGTTCAATTTCCTACGATAAATTGTTGACCATCAACTATTAAATATAAATTGGTGCCATTTTGACAAACCGGAAATGAGGTAGAACAAAAAACATAATTTTGGTTTTTGGAATCTCACAGCCCTATTTTTTATCCGATTTTTATCAAACTGTTTTGAACTGTTTTCTATAACTGTTAGCTACTAAATAAGGATTTTTGAACTTCTCAAATTTTGACTTTTAGTTGTCTATTTGCTTAATTTTAATTTTTGCGTTTTTTTCAACTTCTTCAATTTTATTTCGATCGATCTGCAAATTTGCAGGTGGATAGACATTTTGATTCCAAACAAAATTCAGTTTTCAAAATTTTGATACCACTTCCGGTTATGACGTAATTAGCTTGCAAATTTAAAATTTTAACTTCCGGAATTTTGAAGATATTTGAAATTTGTTTTTTGCAATGTGTTACAATTTGTTATAACAACAATTTGAAATAAAAAAATCCGACCCGGAAGTAACAGATCGTCCGCCATTTTGATATGAGTAACTTTTATAAAATTAAAAATGGGGCCTCAGGGTTATGAGCGGCATCCGTAACTTTAGTATTTTTGGAAACTACAATAGATAGCTAAAAAAGTCTAGGCGCCGATTTTTGGATTTTGATTTCAATTTTTTTTTTACTTTCGTTTTGATTTTTTATGCAATTACTAAAACTTTCCAGGCTCATATCTTTTGACCTTGACCTTTGGTGACCTTGGTACCTGAACAAAAGTTATTGCCCTTGATGAAATCTATCCAATGGTGTATTCATGCTATTGATCCGATGTATACTTCCGGTTTTATAGGCAATTGAAATTTGTGATTTTTGACTTTAAAGAGCCCTGTCACGTGACCTAGCGTAAATACGTCAAAAAAGATTTAACAATCATATTATGCGTGAATTGCTCTTTCGAATGATGTACGACAATATACACTTAAATTAAAATTGCACGATTTAAAATTTGAACATTTTGTGCAAATTTCCATTGTAACTGTGCGTGTTTTTTTCAAATTTTATTTCAATCGATCTGAAAATTTACAGATGGAAAGATATTTCGATTGCAATCCAAAATCTGTTTTCGAAAAATTGATACCACTTCCGGTTTTGACGTAATTAGCTTGTAAATTTGAAATTTCAACTTCCGGAATTTTGAATATATTTGAAATTTGTTTTTTGCAATATTTAACATTTTGGTATATCAACAATTTGAAATAAAAAAATTTAACCCGGAAGTTACAAATCGGCCGCCATATTGATATGACTAACTTTTGTAAAACTCAAAAATTGGGCCTCAGGGTTATGAGCGGAATTTGCAACTTTGATATTTTTGGAAACTACAGTCGATTGCATTCATAGCATTGTTAATCGATTTTTGATTTTCTGTTTTGCCTTTCTTGCAATTCTTTTTTATTTTTTTCAGTAATTACAAAAACTTTCAAGACTCATACCTCGTGACCTTGACCTTTGGTGAAATTGTGACCTGAACAAAAGTTTTTGCTCTCGATGAGATCTATCCGACTATGTATTCGTATTTGTTGTCCGATGTATACTTCCGGTTTTGTAAGCAATTAAAATTTGGGATTTTTGACTTTACAAGTAACATCCAAGGTTTCGCTAGTTGTAGTAGCCTTCTCTGTCTAGAAATAATACCAATACAGACCCTTTAAAAAATGGTTTTTAAGTAATTCCAAAACTGTTACGCACTGCTCAGAACCATGCAAAGCCTATGGATCTAGTTGTGGGACTTTGCTACCGCAAAGTCCCAGTTTGTTTTCGAAATGTTTTTTCTTTTTGTGGGACTTTGCTACCGCAAAGTCCCAGTTTGTTTTCGAAATGTTTTTTCTTTTTTTTTTTTTTTCGTTTTTTCCAAAGAGTACACAGCCTCAACTGGAACAGTTGCATCAGATTTTCAAAACATCCTGACGTCTTATCGTGGCGAGGTACCAAATGAATATAAATTGGAACATTTTTGCAAAAGTGCAAGTTGCACATTGCAACATGAGTAAAAACAGGTTTTTCGAATCTGGAAGCTACATTTATTGGCCGATTTTGCTCGGGTTTTCATTTTTGGAATCTGTGGCTAAATTCAGTTGTCATATGAGTTTAAAAATTTCAAATATCGAAAATTCGGTTATCGCATTTTTTCATCGAATTTCGATTTTTTGAAAAAATTTTTGAGTCTTTGTCAGATTGATCTGATAATTTAATAAAAAAGTTTTATCAGAAATGTTAAACGAGTGACGTAGTCGAAATTTTTACTTCACTTCCGGTTTAAATGGAAAATCGATTTAAAGTTCCGGTTGAATAACTTCCGGCGAAATTTAAATATTTCAACGAAATTATGCAGATGGGTAGCCAAAGTAATTCTATGGCCGATTTTAAAATAAAATTTCACCCGCAAGTGGAACTTTGGCCGCCATTTTGATTTTCCTGAAACATTCCGATTTTTATTCAGCCAATTTGGCTGAACCGAATTTCAAAATTTTGGTGTCAAATGGAAGAACATAAAAATTGGACAAAAACAACGGAAGTGAAATTTTGAATTTCGAATTTGCTTTTTTGCAATTTCAAGTTGAATTTTTTCAATTTTTGAAGGCTCATATCTCGTGACCTTGACCTTTGATGACTTTGACCTTTAGTAGGTCAAAGGTCATCGACCTTGGCTACCAGATGATACTTTAATATTTGACCTCCGACATCAACTTCCGGGTTTATAGCTGTCCGAAAACAGCAAAATTGACAACTTTGGACTGCTCTAGCACGCGACCTAATTCACTTAGAGACTTATTTTTTTCTGATTCTGAACGTGCTTTGCGAGCTCTTTCGAAAAATATATCACAATGGATTGTAATGCAAAATTTCAATTTTTTAAATTTTTCAATTTTGGAAACCTTTACCCGATTTTTTGAATTCTTTGACATAGATGTATGTATATCTCGTGATCTATAAGATATAGAAGCTTCAAATTTGAAACATAATTTGAACATACCCCTTACAGATGTATGAATCAAAAAACATTGACGTGGGCGTGGCACATCCGGGTAAAATTTTCATTTTGTTTAAATTTTGTTGTCTGGAAAAAATATATATAGAATTCATTTTTTTTTAAAAATGCTTCTGCATACACTTACCTCATTACTTAAGCTCAATTATATCAAAATCTCAGATGTTTCAGTTGCATAGTTCAAAAAAGGGAACAAGGTTTAGGAATTTCAAAATTTCCGATAATAGATTTTGACCATTTTTGACATTTATGATTGTATATCTCATTAACCAATGGATGTAAAGCTTTAAAAAATTAGGCATTAATAGATATTAATAATAGAAATAAAGTCACATCAAAAAATCTGACGTGGGCGTGGCACATCCGGGGAAATTTTGTTTTAGTAAAAAATTTGTTTATCAACAAAAAAGGTAAAGTTTATTATTTTTTTAAAAAATGACCTTGCATACAGTTACCCCATTGCTTTATTCAGCTTGTGTTAAAGGCTCATTGATTTCGGTTTTGTAGTTCAAAAAAAGGAACAAGGTTAAAAAAAATATTTTTTTCCGGTTTTGACCTTGACCTTTGTTGACATTGACCTTTCTAGGATCAAAGGTCATCGACCTTTGCTACCAGATGATACTTTAATATTTGACCTCCGATATCAACTTCCGGTTTTATAGCTGTCCAAAAACAGCAAAATTGACAACTTTGGTCTGCTCTAGCACGTGACCTAATTCACTTAGAGAATTATTTTTTTCAGATTCTGAATGTGCTTTACGAGTTCTTTCGAACGATATATCACAATTGATTGTGATCTAAAATTTGAATTTTTTATTTTTTGCAATTTGGGAAATTTTCGTTCAGGTTCGTTTTTTTTAAATTCCCTGTAGCAAATTTGCACATTTGCAAAGTCCCACTCTGTGCCACGTGTGGCTCTAGTTTTTTTTTTTTTCGTTTTTTCCAAAGAGTACACAGCCTCAACTGGAACAGTTGCATCAGATTTTCAAAACATCCTGACGTCTTATCGTGGCGAGGTACCAAATGAATATAAATTGGAACATTTTTGCAAAAGTGCAAGTTGCACATTGCACACTGAGTAAAAACAGGTTTTTCGACTCTGGAAGTTATATTTATTGGCCGATTTCGCTCGGGTTTTCATTTTTGGAATCTGTGACTAAATTCAGTTGTCATAAGAGTTAAAAAATTTCAAATATCGAAAATTCGGTTATCGCAATTTATCATCGGATTTCGATTTTTTGAAAAAAAATTTGAGTCTTTGTCAGATTGATCTGCTATTTTAATAAAAAAGTTTTATCAGGAATGTTAAACGAGTGACGTAGTCGAAATTTTTACTTCACTTCCGGTTTGAATGCAAAATCGATTTAAAGTTCCGGTTGAATAACTTCCGGTGAAATTTAAATATTTCAACGAAATTATGCAGATGGGTAGCCAAAGTAATTCTATGGCCGATTTTAAAATAAAATTTCACCCGCAAGTGGAACTTTGATCGCCATTTTGATTTTCCTGAAACATTCCATAATCTATTCAGCCAATTTGGCTGAACCGAATTTCAATATTTTGGTATTAAATGAAAGAACATAAAAATTAGAGAAAATTCTTGGAAGTGGATTTTCGAATTTCGAATTTGCTTTTTTGCAATTTCAAGTTGAATTTTTTCAATTTTTGAAGGCTCATATCTCGTGACCTTGACCTTTGATGACCTTGACCTTCAGTAGGTCAAAGGTCATCGACCTTGGCTACCAGATGATACTTTAATATTTGACCTCCGACATCAACTTCCGGGTTTATAGCTGTCCGAAAACAGCAAAATTTACAACTTTGGACTACTCTAGCACGTGACCTAATTCACTTAGAGACTTATTTTTTTCAGATTCTGAATGTGCTTTGCGAGCTCTTTCGAAAAATATATCACAATGGATTGTAATGCAAAATTTCAATTTTTTAAATTTTTCAATTTTGGAAACCTTTACCCGATTTTTTGAATTTTTTGACATAGATGTATGTATATCTCGTGATCTATGAGATGTAGAAGCATCAAATTTAAAACATAATTTGAACATACCCCTTACAGATGTATCCATCAAAAAATATAGACGTGGGCGTGGCACATCCGGGAAAATTTTTTATTGTTTTAAAATTTTGTTGTCTGGAAAAAATATATGTAGAATTCATTTTTTTGAAAAATGCTTCTGCACACACTTACCTCATTACTTTAGCTCAATTATATCAAAATCTCAGATGTTTCGGTTGAATAGTTCAAAAAATGGAACAAGGTTTAGGAATTTCAAAATTTCCGATATTATATTTTGACCTTTTTTCACATTTATGATTGTATATCTCGTTAACCAATGGATGTAAAGGCTTGAAAATTTGGGCATTTATATATATTATTAATATAAATAAAGTCACATCAAAAAATCTCACGTGGGCGTGGGACATCCGGGTAAAATTTTGTTTTTGCTAAAAATTTGTTTATCAAAACAAAGGTAAAGTTCAATATTTTTTTCAAAAAATGACCTTGCATACAGTTACAGTATTGCTTTATTCAGCTTATGTTTAAGGCTCATTGATTTCGGCTTTGTAGTTCAAAAAAGGGAACAAGGTTAAACAAAATATTTTTTTTCGTTTTTGACCTTGACCTTTGTTGACCTTGACCTTTTTAGGATCAAAGGTCATTGACTTTGGCTGTTCATTTTTACTTTCATATTTGAAGTCTGTCGTCAACTTCCCGTGTTATTACTGTATGCATTTCCAAAATTTAAAGACTTGTTTCTCGTGAATTTGACCTTGAATGTTCTTGACCTTCAGTAGGTTGAAGGTTATTGATAAAGGTTTTTATCTGGTACGTTCCAATGTTAGGTCTGGTGACTACTTCCGGTTTCACAACCTTTCAAAAAAAACAAAATTTTAAAAGTTGTCGACTTCTTTGACACCTGGGATTTACGTTCATGGTCGATTTTTTTAACATTCCCCTTAGCAATTTGCACATTTGCAAAGTGCCACTCTGTGCCACGTCCGATTTTTTTTCATTTTGTGACATTGACCTCCAGTAGGTTGATATTTTTTTTAATCCCCCCCTCGAAGAGTAACAACTAAGTTTTTGGTCGTTGACCTCAAGTTTAGTGACCTAGGGCATCTTTATTTTCTATAAGACAGGTGAAAAAAAAACTGCAATATAAATTTTTTTTACAACATCATTTATTTAACATAATTTAAATATTGACAACATTTTTTAGGCAAGTCATGTGTGGGCATGTGATATCAAGAAACATGCTACAGTGTACAATTAACTGGACAGAACAGTGACATTTTTTTATTATTATTAGCATAGAAAAAACCATACTTCTTTCTTTCTGTAAGTATAGGAATGTGAATAATCAGATTGGCAACATTAAACACTGAATTCAAACAATGGTACATGCTAATATACATATTGATAACAAAAATGATAAAAAAAAATAAATAACCAAATAATCTAAACAATCTATATTTTTGTTCATACCAAAACTAAACTAATTGAAAATTTTATAATTCTTGTTTGATACATGTCAAAAATATTTTATTCATCAGTACTATGTTGTAGTAACAAATATAAATGTTAAACATATTGTATTCATAGTTTGATTTATAGCTCACAGTGTATGTGTATCCATAAAAATGTTTGTTTAAGTGTACAAACAACTAATATTTTAGTCAAACAGTTTTCCTTAGGTACATAAATACCCTGAAAGACAACTAATACTTCAAGGTATATTTTAAAAGATTATGTGATTTTAGGGAAATGCACATTTTTTTTCAACCCAGGTGCCTATGGTTTTAGTACTTTGAACACTTTTGACATAAGATATTAAAGGCCCAAATCAAGTTTCAAAATTTCTTTAATATAAATATTTTATGACATGGCTTTTATTTCTGTTATCACAAGTATATGTAGACCATAATAATTCATGTATGTTGTTAGTATAATAAACAGTTCAATGCAAATTAAAATTTTCAATATGATGTAAAATCGCACTGAGATACTCAAAGTATGAGAATGAAACATGATAAAACAATCAAATACATTACTAAGCAAAAAAATATATATATATAGTTCAAGCAAGACTAATAGGACATAAATTGCTAGTAAAGAACAAAATAAACTTAATCCACAATGTTAAAAACTCTGAATATTTAAAGAAATAGACACATATTGACCAAATCTTTATACTGCAGGATGTAAATTATCTTATCTTACTAAGATTATTGTCATGGTCACAATAAATATATTGCCAATTTGTCGTGGATAATATGTACTATGAAGACGATGGAAATGCCAAATTTGTGTAGTGCTATACTTGTTTGAATGATATTGATACAGTTGGTTTCATAGTAAACTGAACTACTTTGAAAGACTTCAGGTTTCATAGTAAACTGAACTACTTTGAAAGACTTATTTGAACACTACCTTATGTAATGAGATTATGCTGTTTGTAACAATCTGTTATATCTCTTACAAATACATGATATAGTTTCTAGTAAATCAATTTCAATATTCACTAATATTGTTTATTTTTTTTTTGTGAGAAGAAAAAGACTTTAAATATTTTCATCTTTAAGTAGTTTGAAGTTCACAGCTGTTTTCAAAATTGAAATCATCAACTGTATGTGTATCCATAATTATTAATTCAAAAGTTTAAAATATGGCTTGTATTTTTATCAGACCCTATATGCATATGTTCACAGGTTGACAAAAGTATGTTTGAAGAGATTAATGATTTTTGTGTAGTACATGTACTTTAGAAAACTTTTGAGATACATTTAAGGCCTGAATCAACTTTTAAAACTAATGAAAGTTTCAATTAATATAAATATTATATGACATGGACTTTATTCCTGTTATCACAAGTATCCCATGCAAATTGTACTTTTCAATATGATTCAGAATGAGATGAACAACATAGTAAGCACATTACAATTTATATAAAAAAATATTGTGGCTCCGTTAATAATATATGGTTCATTAGATTTATTGTGTTTCTTCAATATTTTTAAATTAAATACTTTGTTTGGTATAATGATAGTAAAAAAGTTTACTAAACTAAACTGTTCAGGATCAACACAAATAGACAAATATGACTAACACTACAATATAGCAAATACATGTATATAAATTCAGATTCTCACAAATGATGCTGTTTTGTTTTGGTACAAAAATGATAAATAAAAATAAATAACCAAATAATCTAAACAATCTATATTTTTGTTCATACCAAAACTAAACTAATTGAAACTTTTTATAATTCTTGTTTGATACATGTCAAAAATATTTTATTCATCAGTACTATGTTGTAATAACAAATATAAATGTTAAACATATTGTATTCATAGTTTGATTTATAGCTCACAGTGTATGTGTATCCATAAAAATGTTTGTTTAAGTGTACAAACAACTAATATTTTAGTCAAACAGTTTTCGTTAGGTACATAAATACCCTGAAAGACAACTAATACTTCAAGGTATATTTTAAAAGATTATGTGATTTTAGGGAAATGCACATTTTTTTTCAACCCAGGTGCCTATGGTTTTAGTACTTTGAACACTTTTGACATAAGATATTAAAGGCCCAAATCAACTTTCAAAATTTCTTTAATATAAATATTTTATGACATGGCTTTTATTTCTGTTATCACAAGTATATGTAGACCATAATAATTCATATGTTGTTAGTATAATAAACAGTTCAATGCAAATTAAAATTTTCAATATGATGTAAAATCGCACTGAGATACTCAAAGTATGAGAATGAAACATGATAAAACAATCAAATACATTACTAAGCAAAAAAATATATATATATAGTTCAAGCAAGACTAATAGGACATAAATTGCTAGTAAAGAACAAAATAAACTTAATCCACAATGTTAAAAACTCTGAATATTTAAAGAAATAGACACATATTGACCAAATCTTTATACTGCAGGATGTAACTTATCTTATCTTACTAAGATTATTGTCCAGGTCACAATAAATATATTGCCAATTTGTCGTGGATAATATGTACTATGAAGACGATGGAAATGCCAAATTTGTGTAGTGCTATACTTGTTTGAATGATATTGATACAGTTGGTTTCATAGTAAACTGAACTACTTTGAAAGACTTCAGGTTTCATAGTAAACTGAACTACTTTGAAAGACTTATTTGAACACTACCTTATGTAATGAGATTATGCTGTTTGTAACAATCTGTTATATCTCTTACAAATACATGATATAGTTTCTAGTAAATCAATTTCAATATTCACTAATATTGTTTATTTTTTTTTTGTGAGAAGAAAAAAGACTTTAAATATTTTCATCTTTAAGTAGTTTGAAGTTCACAGCTGTTTTCAAAATTGAAATCATCAACTGTATGTGTATCCATAATTATTAATTCAAAAGTTTAAAATATGGCTTGTATTTTTATCAGACCCTATATGCATATATTCACAGGTTGACAAAAGTATGTTTGAAGAGATTAATGATTTTTGTGTAGTACATGTACTTTAGAAAACTTTTGAGATACATTTAAGGCCTGAATCAACTTTTAAAATTAATGAAAGTTTCAATTAATATAAATATTATATGACATGGACTTTATTCCTGTTATCACAAGTATCCCATGCAAATTGTACTTTTCAATATGATTCAGAATGAGATGAACAACATAGTAAGCACATTACAATTTATATAAAAAAATATTGTGGCTCCGTTAATAATATATGGTTCATTAGATTTATTGTGTTTCTTCAATATTTTTAAATTAAATACTTTGTTTGGTATAATGATAGTAAAATAAGTTTACTAAACTAAACTAAATTGTTCAGGATCAACACAAATAGACAAATATGACTAACACTACAATATAGCAAATACATGTATATAAATTCAGATTCTCACAAATGATGCTGTTTTGTTTTGGTAGCTAATTTGATAGCAAATCTGTAAATGTGTGACTTTGACATTAAAATCATAAGCCAATTGCAAATAGTTGACATTATATAAAATACATTGAAATATTGAAAATTTGATACAAGAAAAAATGAATTGACACAATAGGTTTTGGCTTTTTTCTTAATAAAATAACACTGGCATCAACTTTTAACACCAATGAAAGTTTTATTGAATATAAATATTATATGACATGGCATTTATTTCTGTTATCACAAGTATCCCATGCAAATTGTAATTTTCAATGTGATTCAGAATGAGATGAACAACATAGTAAGCACATTACAATTTATATAAAAAAATATTGTGGCTCCGTTAATAATATATGGTTCATTAGATTTATTGTGTTTCTTCAATATTTTTAAATTAAATACTTTGTTTGGTATAATGATAGTAAAAAAGTTTACTAAACTAAACTGTTCAGGATCAACACAAATAGACAAATATGACTAACACTACAATATAGCAACATAGTAAGCACATTACAATTTATATAAAAAATATTGTGGTTTGTTTAATAATATATGGTACATTAGTTTTATTGTGTTTCTTCAATATTTTAAAAATAAATACTTTGTTGCTATAATGATAATAAAAAAAGTTTATTAAACTAAACTGTTCAGGATCAACACAAATAGACAAATATGACTAACACTACAATATAGCAAATACATGTATATAAATTCATATTCTCACAAATGATGCTGTTTTGTTTTGGTAGCTAATTTGATAGCAAAACTGTAAATGTGTGACCTGGACATTAAAATCATAATCATAATTGAAAATTTGATTGTACAAGAAAAAATGAAACGAAACAATAGGTTTTGGCTTTTTCTTAATAAAATCACACTGCGTCAGTTTTGTCATCCTTTTGCCTTTCATTACAATCATCCTCCATTTCCCATAAATTTATATAAATTGAATACTTTAATGCCCATGTTGTCTAAACTAAATATTTTGATTGTAAGAAAGTATACTAAAAGTAACAAAACTGTGCAGTATAGTCACAAATAGACAGGTAATATTAATGCTACAATATAGAAGTATACATATCCACAAATATGCAAAAACAATAATCAAAACAAATATGTCTTGAATAAAATAAAGTTCCCCCTCCCATTACAATCTTCCTCTAATTCCCAACTCCCCTTAGTTTAAATTTTGACAGGGGGAAAACCAGTTTGAAAAATCCAAACGTATCATCTCGACCCATGCCTGGAATGAATACAAGTTTGTGAACTTGTAATTACAAGTTGTACAGGTGTAATTACAAGTTTCTAAGTTGTAATTACAACTTTCAAAAGTTGTATTTATAAGATTCTAAAGTTGTTATTACAAGTTTATGAAGTCATATTTACAAGTTTCTAAGTTGTAATTACAAGTTGTAAACTTGTAATTACAAGTTATTAAATAGAATTTACATGTTTAAAGGTTTAATATCATTACCTGTTGGAATTAGCAAATTTCAAGAGCAAAAATTCATCAGAGTTGGTGTCATAAATGTGCAAAAGGAATGTAATAGATCCATAAAACAAGTTCTCATGAGGCCAAAGCAAGACTTGCAGATTTGCTAAAAAGTGTTTTCCAATTATTGTATATTAACATAGTTATATGGATTTATCAGATTTTACAAGTAATATTTTTATGATATCAGATAAGTCTGCAGATGAATTTTTGGTCTCTTTTTGATCAAGTTTGAGGGTTCTTTTCATTCAAAAATTTAGTATTCCTTTTACTTTTCTGTTCATGAAGAAGAGTCAGACTTTATCTTTTAATCCCCATTATTTGGTCCCAACAATTAAAGTGTAAGCATATTTTTGGTTAAGGAATAAAATAAACTTAAACTAATTTAATTAAATATTACAATTAATTGAAAAGAATAGTTCCATGTTAACTTTTTCATCCAAAAAGTTTGTTTTTTAAATGAAACAAACTATAAATTCAGAATAATAAAATTCAGTATATTTTTTTTTATTCCATTAAAGGTATGATAAAAATGCACATCTTGATGCTTTCTTTTTAATTAATTTCCTACATTTGTCATATTTAGACCTGGTATTTTTCAAACCATATTCATTATCATTTTGATGATACTCTGATAAAATGCAGAAATGAAACTAACATTCCAGATTTCCATTTCAATCAGATTGAGATTTGACATTTTCTTGTTTCTTTGTAATAGACATAACAAAAGAAAACAGTAATTTTTTTTTTTTAAATGTTACTACAGGGAACTATTCCTTTAGAAAACTTGAAAAATGTACTTTATTTTGAAAAATTCAAAAAAATGTAGAAAGTCTGTATAAAGGGCTTTAGATTACATTGATTTGGACACAACTGTATTTGCAAAGCATATGAGAAATATACAACCAACAGATCTGGAGCAGGTTACAGAAAATGTTTCATGTATGATGGTGGAACTATTTTTATCTCTGCCATCTTTTTTCTACTGTCGTTAACTAGTATCTTATATCTAATTTACTTTTTCTAATTTAAGCGATGCTAATTTGGGCACAATGTTAACC
Source organism: Lottia scabra (assembly GCA_029955415.1). Taxonomy (NCBI): domain Eukaryota; kingdom Metazoa; phylum Mollusca; class Gastropoda; family Lottiidae; genus Lottia; species Lottia scabra. The sequence goes on from JARJEI010000001.1 coordinate 18,444,456, forward strand.
GTTGTAACCAGCATGTAATCTAAAACCCTGGTATGCAAGTAAATATTGGTGGGAATAAGCCAGACCATTTACCTCTGTTTTGGGACCAATACATAAAAAACCTTAATATTTGCCTGCCTTAAGAAATGTTTTCAACTTTGTTTATTTTTCTTACAATATGTCTGTTTACATTCTTGATTCTGAAAAATATAAAAATAAATTATCTTTTTAAAACATAATACAAATCATACAGTTTTAAATATTTGTATACTAATGGTCATAAAGTAGCTTAACAATTCTAATGGAAGATAACATGGATTCAACAATTGACAACTTTTAGATGTATTAAAAAAGAACATGTAATGTAAGTAATTAGCAATGAATAAATGAAAAGAAATTGCATGTACATGTATGTAAGCTTAAATTCTGTACCTGATTTAAGCTGGTCATTGTCACTGTTGAAATGAAGTGTCAATTGTCTGAACTAAATCAAATTCATCCATGTCTCATCAAACTGTTATTCCATTGAAACGTTGTACATTACTTCTTTCTTCAAAACCTGGTTTATTCCTTACCCGCAAACCCCCCAACGTACAGAGGTAAATGGTCTCCCCTACCCATCTTCTTTGTATTATTTCTGAAAAATAAAATATACACTTATACTCAAATTACAATAAATTAATGCTTACAGCTTCATGATAACTATAATATGTTGGCACAATGGTAATTTTGACACGTTGTAAATTGATACCTGAACTCAAATATACATGATCTAATAATGTATTACCCTCTGTAGTACTCTCTGTTACACACTGTCTAAAACCAAACTCTTGAAAACAATCCTTAATGGAACTATGTCCTTCTAATAGATTTTGATTGAAATCACCCATAACAATATAATTATAACCAGACTCTTGTAACTCAGTCAACAAATGTACTAAATGAGGCATAAACAATTCTAATCTATATTTTGGTGGTCTATAGATAACTATTATAGAAACATTTTTATCTGGAACATTACAAGCAACATACTCCATATTTAATTGTCCTAATCTTATAATATTACAAGCTTTATTCTTACTATAATATATTCCTACACCACCATGGTCTTTTTCTTTAAGATTTTTAAAATTAGCACTATTATCATAACTATCTGTACGCAGTTGATTTTGAAAATAAAAATTATCCAATTGTACTTTGGCAGGATTTCTTACATTTCTTAACCAAGTCTCTGTCAAGCATATCATATCAGAATTTAGAAATCGTTTATCACTTGTTAAATCTTTAAAATGTGTAGTAAGTCCTTGAACATTAAATAATATAATATTATAACTATTAGGCAACACTTGTTCTTCAGGTTGTAAAAATCTGGGCATTTCATTTAGAGCAGCTTCAATCTTTTCATCACAAAATATAGCTTTTTCATTAAAATCTTGTATAGTCAATCCTTCTAATGTTTTAACACGACTTAATGCAACATATGCTTGGCCTGTTTGAAATATTCTATCTAAAGAAACAACACCTCTATCTAAACTTAAACCTTGTACTTTATGAATAGTAACTGCATAAGCTAAACGTAATGGAAATTGACGTCGAACATCACCTTTATAATTAATATGGGTACTTTCATGCCTTTCTATGGCGATGCTGCCAGGTTCTAAATTAGGCGGAAGACGATTAGTTTTTTTACTAGAACCAACTTTAGCATTATTAAATTTAATATATATTTTACTAGGTTTATCATTTTGATCATTTTCAATAAATGTCACAGTACCAAAACTTCCATTAATCAAACCAGCTGAAACATCTAAATTAACAACTAACATTACATTAGAACCTATACCAACTGTTAAATTTTCTACAAGTGGTGTATCAGTAGCTTTTACACAAGAATCTTTCAGTAACATTCTTCCTGATCTAGCATCTTTACTATAGTCTAAAGCCTGTATAGAAATTGCATTCGGACATTTTTCATTGATCATTCTAGCATTATAATTATCAACTTGTGCATTTGTGGAGAAAATATGTAAGCAATCAACTTCTTCATTTGTTACTCTACTTTCTAACATTTCAATATCTGATGCCAACATTTCTTCACTCCTCTTTCGTTTTCGAATTCTATTTAAAAGCTGAGCAAAAGCTAAATCATCTTTCTGTCTCATAATTTCTGTCAACTCAATAAGTTTAAAATTTCCATTCCAAATATCAATCACACTATCATGACATAAACTAGAAGCTTTCACTGGCTTTAGTTGCCACATGTCACCAAAACAAATTACACAGATATTACCAAACAACTCATTACTACTAGTGCCCTTAATTTGACATAATCTACCATGAATATAGCAAAGTAACTTGTGGTCTACCATTGATATCTCATCTATAATTAAAATTTGTAAATTACGATATTTAGATCTTAATGTGTTGACAGTATCTTGTCCTAATGGTTGATATGGTAATGTAAACTTAGTTCTTATTGATAAACTTGAATGAATAGTACTTGCACCAATGGCAAAAGCTGCAACGCCTGTTGGCCCAGTTAATAACACAGAACAATCATCTAAGTTTTCTGCAGTTTTTGCTAAAATTCTAGAAGCTTCATAATTTATACACTTTATCAAATGTGATTTACCAGTGCCAGCAGAACCAGTAATAAACAATCTTAATGGATCAGGATTTTTACCATGTACTTTATCTAAACAATATTGTCTAACTTTATAGAATACTCTGCATTGAATGTCATTTAAGGACCTTAATAATGGAATAGCATCACCTTTAGAGATTCCACTGATATTATTTTCAGATCTAATTCTATCACTGTTACCTTTATCAGATATAATATCAGGAATTTGTGGCTCAGAATTCTCCTCTTGTTCAGTATCATTCTCATTTTGATATCTTTCAGTTTCAATTCTATCTAGTTCAGTTTCGGGTGCTATACTAGCCCAGGCATCTTGAAAATCACCACAATTTTCTATAACTTCTGAGATTGAATCAATATCTAAATCAGTTTCAAAGTGTTCACGATTTTCTTCAATAATTTGTCTTACAGAAACAATTTGTTCAGAAATTTTTACACGTCCTGATTTATAAAATTCTTCATGAGTTTCAAATTGAGGTGGTTTTAACTGTGTGTCAACACGATATGGTAAAAATAATTGAAGACTACTGAGGTAATAATTTTCAGGGTCTTTAGTCACAGAAAATCTAGCGTAACGAACAATAGCAGGTGGACATCTTGTACGTTTAATAATAAAACCTAAATCATTTTGTAATTCAAAAGCAGGATTTTTCTCTGAATTAATATTAGGATTTTCAGATTTAGACATAACTCTATACTCTGAGCAAAAGGTTGCAATGCACATATTATCAAATGGTTTACCTTTAGGTCTTGCTAAATAACGATCAACTGTTGAGGTCATAAACAAATTATAGTCAGACAATGTTCCATCTTTAGCTTTACTTTGTAATATTTTCAATGGAAGAGTAACTCTAATATTATTTTTTCCTGTGGGTATAAACTGAACCTTTCTAGAACACTGCTTTAATGGTAAGCCTAAAACTCTTACAGCACTTTCAGGTCCACTAACTTCCCGTGAATGCAAATAAGTTGTCGAAATCTTCCTCATACAAGCTTTAGCATCTAAATTATTTTGTTTAGCTTCTTTAAATGTTTCACGTAATAACATACCCATTTCTCTTTCTGCTTTGGTAATATATGAAACAATGTAAATTACACATGCATAAGCATCTGTTACATATTGTATATCTAAGTTTGCATTCCAAGCTCTTAACATAGAAGGATTATATTGATTGATCCAGCTTGCATTGACACCTCTCTTTAATACTATATATGTCTTTTTAGTTAGATTTTCACACGCCTGCTCAAACAATTCCTGACTAATACCTAATTCATCATACAAATTAGACAATGATTCATAATGCTTGTCTTCAGATGATAATTCTTTCCAAATAGATTCTAAAATAGATCGAGCTTGATCTGTAGTTAAAGTATTTCTATTGTCTCTGATTATCTCATTACTTTCAGTATTTTCATCTTGCTATGTAGGATTCTCAGGCTCTAATGGTCGACAAATAAATGTTTTATCTGAAGGTGGTTTAGGAAAATTAAATCTACATACTTTCTTATTCTTTCTACATGATTTAGAATGTTTCTTACTGTGTTTTTGAACATTGGATACTATTTCATTTAATTCAGGGTCTGTTTTCTCATCTGGCAATTCACAAGAAATATATTTATCAATAAATTCTACAACCTTTTCATCACTATCAACATCTAGTTTAGGAGATTGGTCTATATAAATTATCATATGTACATGTGGTGAACCTCTTTGCTGAAATTCAATTCGATAAAAATAGTCAGAAATTTTTCCTAATGGTTCTGCACTTGATAGTAATACATTCCTTAGAAATAACTTAAATCTTTGATCAAAAAGTCTGGCAATTGTTACTGGATTAGATCTCAACAATTCACGTTTTTGTAACCAATTCAAGTCACTTACTTTTACTTTTGAACCTTGTTGTAATAAAATTGTTTTTAAAAATGATTCAAATCTTAGTTCACTACAGCTAAATGACACAAAAAAAGTAGGAGTACCAAGTTGTCTTAACATAGCAAAAAGATCTTTCTGAGTAGCTTGCCAATAGGCTGGACTTCCACGACAATTTTTCATAAACGTATAACCCGCATCAGCTTTGAGAATATTTTGCAATGGTTCATCTTGAGTTAACATATCAGCTGTTATCATATTACCTCCCATTCTACCTTGTCTTAAAGCAATTGATGTACCTGAGATTATTTGTTGTAATTCATAAATATATTGACCATAAAATAAATAATCTGAACATGATGCAAAACGAGTGTCTACAGACATTAATCTTGTTTTCAGATATTTACCAAGTGTTATTCTAACATCTCTATTTTCAAAAAAAGTATTTTTACCTTTGGGAAATAAATATGGAAAAGAACAAGCTTCATTTGACTTATCCATTAATAGTCTAACTGGTCGATTATTTTCACTTGGGGAAACAGAAAAAACCTTATCAGAATTATTTAACACTTCAGCAGTAGCATCAACTGGTTGTAAACATGTACCACCTAAAGATTCAACAGAATAACGACCTACATTATCATCAATTAATGGTAAATCCTCATCATCACTTTCACTATCAGACTTATCATTAGATTCATTATTTACTTGTGTATCATTAGATTCTATATTTACTGGTGTATCATCTTCTATTATTTCATCTTGTTTATCTTGTTCTTCAATCCAACTATTATTTAAAGTAACATCATTATAATAGATATTATTATGTCTCAAGTAATTTAGTGCATTTTTAACATGATTCTTTGTTATAGTTTGAAATTCATAATACCCTTTATTACTAATCTGCTTTTTTAACTTTATACGAATCATCTCATCATCTGTTTTACATCTAGGTAATACATTGCTCATTTCTTTTAAATTTGATGGCACAGAAACTACTTCACCAAATATCTTTTTATCATTTTGTGGACAAACTTTCACTAGTTTCAAGAATAGAATATTTTTACATACAAGGTGTTTCTCTAATTGATTCAAGCATTTTAATTCAGTAGGTAATGGACCAGGATCCATATCATTAACTACAGCCTCAGCTGGCATTTTACCTTGTAAAATTTTCTTATTACATGTCAAACATATCCACAGAGATTTATAATTATCAGACCATGAACATTGTTCTAAACAATCATCATCACAAACATGATAGTAAGTCTTAGTTATACATTTCTTAGCTAACCTTTCTACTATATTACTTTTCTTTTCATAAAGCTCTTCATGACATTCTTTAACTTGATTTTTAAACAATAATCGATTACATACAGAACACACATAAATCGGACCTTCTAATGTATCTTGTTTAAACTTATCTATAACATTTTCAATTTTATTCATTTCTTTTCTTTTTTCAATTCGTCTTTTCACACTCATTTTTTTCACTTTGATTCTATGATCAACATTCTGTTTATATTTATCAATACCTTTCTTTATTTGTTTTCTCCTATAACTTGTATTGAATCTATACATGTTTCTATATTTGTTCAAAATCTTTACCCTTAATTCATTCATGTACTTGAAATGTAGTTTTGCTTTTAATTCCGTTATATATTTTATTTTCATTTTCGGTTTCAATGTACTAATATATTTCTCCTCTAGTATTGGTTTTAGTTCAGTAATATATTTCTCCTCTAGTATTGGTTTTAGTTCAGTGATGTATTTCACTTTTAGTTTTGGTTTTAGTATAGTTCTATATTTTTTATGTAAAATGCTCTTTAAATTACTTATATATTTCTGTTTTAATTTGTATTTACTACAATTGAACTGATACAATTTTCTACGCCTTTTATTTAATTCATTTAATTCTTTTTTGCTTTTAAATACATTTATCAGATTTAGTGTTCGTTTATTAATTTTTCTCTTTTGTACATTGTCAACATGCAAATAAACAATATGCTTTTTACTTTGACTCCATTTGTTACCACGCTTCCTTTTACAACTCTTATTCAATTTAGATGTGTTCTCACCTGATATTTGTGATTTTATATTATCATCAATAACAATAGCTTCATCTCTTTCAACATTTTCAACCACTTCGTAGTGATTCTCATTCTTATGATGTAAGTAAATACCTTCAGTGGAATAACTACTGCCAATCTGTAATACAGGATACTTTACCCATTTATTATTAGTAAAGATATAAATATCTGTTTGTAATAAATCACAAGCAGCTAATATCTCAAATTCTGTACCCCATGTTCCTTGATTTCTCATTCTAGATCTTTTAACATAGTCATCAATAGATTTATACTGCTGTCTTAATAAAGGTGTGAATAAATCGGCTTTTGATTCTATATGATTTATTATAGCATGTCGTACTTGTCTATGATTTTTTTCAGCTAAAGAAAGAACAAATGATATACTTCTAAACAAACAATTACCGTCTCCTTTTATTTCACTTATTTCGGTAGGTCTTTTTAACTTACAAACATCAGCAACATCAACATTCATATTTCTAGGTAAATTCATCAATTCACATAACTTTCTTCTTTTCTCTAATCTAATTGGATTAAATATGAAATCATTTGTTTCTATGTAACTTATAACTACCTCATGAGTATCATTATCTTCAACATGTGATTCAATCATATCATCAATTTGCATACTGTCACTATCATCAACATAATTATTTACTTCATTAATTGGATTGTTAACTTCATTACCTATCATCATAACATTAATACCAGTTATTTCATATTGTTCTAACCTATTCAAATTCATTGATACACATAAATTTAAAATATGCACATATAAATCATTGATATTATCATATTCTAATAAAATACTACAACCATCATCTGATAATAATCCTAAATTGTTTCTTGAATGCGAGTCAAATACAAAATAACTATCATCATGTTTCATTATAGCAAATGTACTTCTATTAAAAGTCACAAAACAAGCCTCATATATTCTTAGACATGTTTGAAAACTTTCATACAGATCTACAGCAACATAATTGTTGGCATCTATAACTCCAAATTGTGAATTATCACTAATTTCTAAATGAAAGAATTTACCTTCAACTTCAACTGTTTTAACTAATTCACTTACCATAATATAATCATGATGAATATTAGGTTGAGATTGTAGTAACTGATAATACTCATTTCCTAAATCTAGAATTTTGTCAAGAGTAGTACTAGACCATAATCTGACATTTATAATCTTCCTGTAAATAATGCACAAAAGACTATTACATACACATTGCTTGCCAGAAAAAAAACCATATCGCTCAATGTTTCCTTGGTGAAAATTCCCAACTATACATTTCTTATCAACTGTTCTCTTTTTACTGTTAACAGTACTAGTAGGTAGCTTCCGTTTGCTTTTCTCTTTATTCACATACACTTTAATTTGTTCAGGAATTGATATTTTTACATAAGAAACTTTTGCACATTCAGACTCATTAACCTCAATGGATTTTTCTACATTTTGATTCATATTTTGAACATTACATGTACTAGCACTGTTTACTTTTGAAACCTTGTCATCATTACTTTCAAGTTTGATTTTATAGTCAACACTTACTTTTTTCTTGTTCAAATTAGCTAAAAGACCTGCTTTCAGTTTCTTTGAGCGTCCCATATTGTTTTGATGGTATTGTTACAGCAGATCTGTCTGAAAAATTTGAATACAAATGACCTCTAGATTTCTCTGGTAATAACAATTGAAATTATTAAGAATAAATGATGAATATACGTCCAAACTATTTTTTTCTACTAATGAATTAAAGTTAAATGTAGCAAACTAGATTTCTCTAGCAATAAATTGAAAATAAATTAGCAACTAGATTTCTCTAGTAATAATTGAGAATAAATTAGCAAACTAGATTTCTCTAGTAATAATTGAAAATAGATGTAGCAAACTAGATTTCTCTAGTAATAATTGAGAATAAATTAGCAACTAGATTTCTCTAGTAATAATTAAGAATAAATTAGCAACTAGATTTCTCTAGTAATAATTGAGAATAAATTAGCAACTAGATTTCTCTAGATTCTTTGGCTCTGTTAAAACACAAGTTTCCCAAGCTTATGTCGTTTTCTATTAGCTCTGTTAAAACACAAGTTCGCTACACTTATGTCGTTTATTATTAGCTCTGTTAAAACACAAGTTTGCCAAGCTTATGTCTTTTTCTATTAGCTCTGTTAAAACACAAGTTCGCTACGCTTATGTTGTTTACTATTAGCTCTGTTAAAACACAAGTTCGCTACGCTTATGTTGTTTACTATTAGCTCTGTTAAAACACAAGTTCGCTACGCTTATACACTTCCAGATTATTTAGATTTATTGGAGTCGGTGCTTGCTTTGGTAACTGGTTGTTTTTGACAAAATGATTATTTAGAGGAACTAGATTCAGGGACTTCTGGCAAGGTATAGCTGTAGCTTTACTAGCATCCTGAGATACTTTATTTGCAAATTGAGATTTAAAAGTATTGATCGACAAAAGGTTGATTTATATGATAATTTTGCACCATGAATGGTGGTTGCCGTGAGCCATAAATCAGGATGTATCCTATTCTAGGTTAAATTAGTACCTAACTTTTGACGCTGGGTCCTGAACTCTGTATCATAATATGTAAATGCTACCTGACCATAAGATTAGCCAAGTCAGTCACCAAGGATAAATAAGAAATCAAAAATTTCCTGAGGCAGTGGCCAGTTTGAACATAATTTATGTCCATAAAAATATAAAAGGCCTTGATCCAAGGTTTAAGTTTTTGCCTTTCCTGAAGACAGCTTGAAAACCGGTTCATTATTCACTTCAGTGACATTGATAGAAAACCGATCACGAGGTTTTTTTTGTAAACAATATTTTATCTCATAAGAAAAGGATTGGAGAACAGGCTTACGCCTATGAAACCTCCTCTCCCAACTAAAGGTACATATCTAAACATTGTCAAAAAACATATTATACACAGTTTGCTACAGATGCACTTGAATAATAATAATAATAATAATAGTAACTATGATAAATAGAAAATCAGAAAGATAGATTTAAGCGTTTTAGAGTCTTTTGGAAAGGGAAAAGAAATCATGAACTTTTTCAAAAATATTAATGGATTCGAGAGGATTATGTGTGCCGTTGAGCAAGTTGGGAATAGTTAAAAGATTATAAGGTAAAAGGTAAATAGATCAGGAGTTGATCCTGGTAATAATTGGATAAAAGGAACATATTTGTGTAGCCAAATATCACTCCTGTGTTTGTCGGAAACATGATTGGAGACAGATCAATCATCCCCTAAACTAGCACTGATTGTATAGTTAAGAACCGGTACCTTGGGGAAACAACTGGGGTGTATCTACACAAAAAACACCAGTATTCACATCTGGATGTTGTCCAGGTCGAGTGTCGGTGTTAACAGGAGCAGACGTACTATTTTGAGTAATTGTAACTGGAACCGAAGATACTGGGCTGATTAGAGGTATCATTAGGTGCTGGTACCGGTTGAGAAAAACCCTGATCTTGGGGCACACAATCTATAGACGAAGTTTGAACCAAAAGCCCTCTCTTCATCATCTTTTGTAAAAGAATATTCGTTAACCGATCTTCGGCTGTTGTCGATAATATCTCATCCTCTTCACTAGACTCTGCAGACGGATCTCTATTCAGTTTTCGGGAGCCGCGGTGGCTCAGTGAGTTAGACGTTTGCTCGCTAACCTGGAGGTCCAGGGTTCAATCCCGGCATGGGTCGAGATGATACCTTCGGATTTTTCAACCCGGTTTCCCCCTGTCAGTGATGCAGGTCGGAGGGGCTGACATGGAAAAGCGTCTAGTCGTTCGGATGGGACAATAAACCGAGGCCCCGTGTGCTATTGGCTGTGCACGTTAAAGATCCCTCGACAGTTGGAAATCGAAAATAAGAGCAGGCTAATGCCGCTGTCCTGGCAAAATTTCCCTCATTGCACACTGCATGGCGTTTGCCCGTCCTCAATTAGCCCATATAGGTATACCTGATATATACCTGATCTTCGATCTGTAATAAGCACTAAGGCTTCTAGATCACCTCGGGATTTTATTGTTTTGTGCGCATTTGTGGAAAAAGGAGAGAATTATAATTGTGACGTTGGATTGGTTAGGGTTTTGGTACTTTTAATTACTGCATTGTGGAGGGGTTGAATTTTATGGTGTCAGACTTCCATGCTTTATTTAGGTTGGATTTTAATTGGTTTCTCTTTTCAAGTTTTTGACTGTGGCCTCTAGTCCTAGCGAGTCCTGATTTGGGTATGAGTTCTTGGTTTGGGAGATTATCTATTTCATTTAGAAACCTGTAGACTTGGATGCAGTCATATCTCTTTCTACGGTATTCTAGTGTTGGTAGTCCTAGCGCTTTCAATCGTTCCGGGTATGTTTTGTGGGAAAGGCCTTTCGCTATTTTTGTTGCTCTGCGCTGTGCATTTTCGATGTTCTGTATGTCTTTTGTGTAGTGAGGATTCCAAATTGTTGATGCGTATTCCAGAGTTGGTCGGATAAGTGATTTGTAAATAGGTAGGAATATGTCTGTTTCTACTGGTTTAAAGGTTCTTTTTACCATACCAGTCAGTCTATTGGCTTTCTTGACGTTGTTACTTATATGTGTAGTGAACTTAAGATTATCCTGAATAGTAACTCCTAAATCCTTGTCTTCTTTCGTTGTTCAATTGTCTGGGTAGTGGTGTTGGTGGTTAGGTTATACAGATGTTTTCTATTGTTGAAGCCAAAGTGCATTGATTTACATTTGTTGTGGTTGAATTCCATCTGCCAGTTAGTTGACCAATCTGTTAGTTTATCAATATTGTATTTTGTTGATATCTTCATCAGTGAGGCTTGGACCAAACAGTTTGGTATCATCAGCAAATAGCTTTACGACGGAATCAACTATTTCAGGTATGTCGTTGATGTATACCAAGAAGAGCACGGGGCCTATAACACTGCCTTGGGGAACGCCGCTGGTGACATCAATCCAGGGGGAAAGGGTGCCATTAAGTGTAACTCGTTGTCTTCTGCCTCTTAGAAATTCTTCAATCCAATTTCGAACATGACTGTTAATACCTAGGGATTCGAGTTTCAGGAGTAGCCTTTTGTGGGGAACTTTGTCGAAGGCTTTTTTAAAATCAAAATATATCACGTCTACAGGTCCTGGGGATTTGGTTGGGTTGAGTTTTTCTAGTTTATGGATAATCATGTCTTCAGTGATGATCACATCTGACAACTTGGGTGTTTGCTCACTAACGGCTATAGTTGGTATAGTGGTGGTGTTTTCAACTGTAAAGACACTACTGAAAAAGTTGTTCAGCTCGGTGGCCTTAAGTATATCTTCGTTAATTATCTGTCCATCCTTGTTGATGAGGTTCTTGATAGGGTTTCTAGTTTTAGTTTTTGATAGTACATACTTCCAGAAAGTAGGACGTAAAACTCCATTCATTTCATTTCATTTTCTATTCAGCTTTCGTTTCGACATTCCTAAACAAAGAAATACAAATAAAGATAAGAAACCAGTCTGGAAACATTAATTAAAAAAAAACTGAACTTACCATACCCAATTGGATGGTATAACTTAAATTAACAATACACAGAAATAGCACCACAAAATAAATTACAGGCAAACCGGTTTCTTGTCACAATGTCACCACCAAAAAAGCATAAATAGAGGGTAACCACTTTCAATTGATAAATGAATACCATCCGGGGCATACATATTCACAGCCAACTTCTTCAGGCCAGCCCTATGATGCCAAAATGATATTGGAATAGAATAATAATCTTCATAAATTATTTCACGTTGAGGTAAAAGCTCAGATATCACCACATACTTAGGTGCCCAATGTGGCCTTTTTGCTACATATGATACAAAGCTATATAGATCTGAAGCCAAACCAATAGATATATAATACACTAGATAGGAATGACGTCATCAAAACACGGCGTCATCGTCCGCCATATTGGCGAGATCTAAAGCATGATATCATACAGCTGGAAAAAAGAGAAATCTATGTTTTTTTCAATTTAAAAAAGCACAAAAGAGAATTATAGATTAATTACATATGATGCAATAAAGATAGCATTTTTTAGATGTAAAATCGCATGTTAAACATATAAATTTTTATTAAAAAGAATAGCCTAGCCTAACCTACATGGATGATTCAATATTAAATTTTCGAGTCGCATCCCTTCGATTATTTCTCTTTCCCCACCCCTCCCTTTTTCTCTGGCCGCCTAGTCCATATCTTCACTTCTATCAACTCTACTCTATCACACATCTTTAATATCTATGCACCTGTATATACTGATCAAAAAACTCTCTTCTATTCTGAACTCTTTCCCTACATTCATTCCCAAATTAAACTAGATGAAAATATTATTCTAACAGGCGATTTTAATTCAATATACAATATTCTTGATTCAAAAAATAAAACTATAACCAGCACCCCACCAGCAACTAGAAATCTTTTCAAATCTTTTAAATGTAAATTAGGCCTTGTAGATATTTTTAGAGAAAAACACCCCACAAAATGTATATACACTTATATTAACTCACAGGGTGATGGAAGTCGACTTGATCGCTTTTACACCAACGAATCACTAGCACAACACTGTATAAATATATCACATATTCCTAAAAAAAAAAAAAAAAACAAAAAAAAAAAAAAACGTTAATATTGTCCGTCCTAGACAGGAAGCTATCGAGTGCGATCGATGTTCCCTTTGGCAGCATAGGACGTGTTATACGGGGATTACTCGGGCTGCTTATAGAGAAGCGGTAAAGAGTAAGACGCCGATCGCATGGATTTGCTTACCTTGTGGCTATCGCGCCTGTTATTGATATTGTTGACGATGCCCTCTTCCGACCTGACGGTCAGATGCGCAGATGATATAAAGCAAATTCCACTAATGTACTGTTTGATGTCGGGAAAGAGAAAGGCTGATTATTATGAGGTAAATATTCTTTCTGCTTTCGTCATGACTTCTTTTGTTTCTTTAGTTTGTTTGTTTGTTATCTATTATGTTCTCATGTTATTCTTCCAGGTTTTAAGGCGCATGGATCGGGCCCTACCTAATGAGATAAGTCTGCAATGTTTCGTCGTTGATTTTGAAGCAGGTATCTGGCAGGCTATCAAAGATAGATTCCCCGGTTATCATATTCAGGGATGCGTGTTTCACTGGACCCGGGCCATATTTCGTAAAGTTCAAGAAAAGGGTCTTCAGGTAAAAACAATTTAACGTTTATTCAACAACAGTAACGTACATTCTATAACTAAATAATTAACTATATATAAATAGTAAAGATTATTCTATAACTATTATATGTATGATATATCGGGTGTCCCAATAAAAACGTCCCCAACTTTGACGCAAAGTATCCCAGTTGCGGATGAGTCGATCTCTTTCAAACTTCTCACAGATTTACTTCAACATGTCCTCGTCAGACTCTGAAAATATGAAAGTCATCGAATAAAAATTGTACAAGTACTGCCTCAAACAAAATAGCATGTCAAAAAATTCAATATCAGAGCAAACTACACATTTCAACCTGTGTCTATTGTGCTTTCACCACATTGACCACCAATATCATTCATGTTCAATCCTGAAATGCTCTCACCGATCTCATCTTAAGATATTTTCTCCCAAAAAGCAACCTTCCTGCCTTTCAGTTCCTTTTAATCCAGTTTGTTCCACTAGTGCGAAAATGTAATTTGCTCTGATATTGAATTTTTTGACATGCTATTTTGTTCGAGGCAGTACTAAAACAATTTTTGTTTGATGACTTTCTTATTTTCAAGGTCTAACAAGAACATGTTGAAGTAAATCTGTGAGAATTTTGAAAGAGATCGGCTCATCAGCATCTGGGATACTTTGCGTCAAAGTTGGGGACGTTTTTTTTGGGACACCCGATATATATTTTTTTATTTCACAGACTGCTTACAACAGTAAAGGCGCTGTTTACGAATTTATACGGAAAGTTATGGCCCTCCCCTTCCTCCCGGCTGAACATATCCTAGAAATGGTGGGATATTGAGATCAACGCGACGTTCCTGCAGAACTTCCTTAATCAAAAATCCCCTTTCAGCAATGACCAAGTCACCTGGGTCTAAGCGATTGGCAAGTCCAGATTTAACCACAATATCTTTGTCCGAGATCCTCCCCTCATACGTGTCCGAAAGGAAAATAATTGCTCCTGATGGTGAAATTCCAACTAGGCATTTTAGTGTTGTGTGGTTTTTATAGGATGAGTACATATTTCCTTGTTCAGCAAAGTCTCTTGATGATTGAGCATAAATTTAAAAAAAGTCTAAAATAATGCGCACATTTTTAAATGATTGAAAACAGGATGGTAGATGTTCTTTAATTAAATGTCGATACAAAAAATACAAGACATAATTAGAAGGCACTTAGCAGAAAAAATCCAAACCGGAAGTGATGCATAAGCTGTCATGACATTCTGTTAATATCCTGTGAATTTCAGGTCAATCGGATAATTAGCAGCTGAGAAAAAAAAAATGAGTTTTTTTGAAAATTTTGGTTTCAAATTTTTTTTACAAAAATATTTAAAAATTGAAATTTTTGAAGATGCACCAGATACTTCTTATAACAATAAACATATTAAAGGAAATTTCAGGTAAATCAGCCCTACAGACTCGATGAAAAAATATTGCACATTATGTAATAGCCCACTTCTGGTCCCGCAAAAATGTACCGTTTTATATTTAAGGGAAAATTTCCCTCGAGTGAAACTAACTGATCAATCTAGAATTTCTATACCATTTTCAGTTTTCTCTACAGACGCTGACCAGAATTTGGAGAAAAAAAACTAGAATCGTGAGACACTACTGGGCAGTGCGCATCCAAGTTTGTGAAAGGTTGCATTAACTTTATTAAATCTCTGTGAAATATATATTTTATAATCCACATCATTTAATATATTTTCTGTAAGAGAGTTGTGAACAATTTGACGGATTGGATAAGCTAAAAAAAAAAAATATATTCTGAGATAAAATTTTTTTTTGGTCGAACAGTAAGTTAACACATCCCTTAAACTTCGAGAAAAAATCTATATTATTATTTTTAAAAATTTTTTTTTTTAATGGTCAACGTTTTTAGACATGCAGGGGTGCGACGGTACCAAGCAGTGCACATCCGGTTTCTTCCATTGGTGAAAAGTGATATTTTCAATAAAAACCGGCATATAAATTGTTTAAATTCGGTAGTGAAAAGTGGAATAACCAGCGAATGCTCGGTAGTGAAAAGTCACCTGTTTATTAAAGTCGTTTTTATTTATGTACATTTTTATATAAACTTAGCAAAAAATCTATATTATTATTTTTAAAAAAAAACATTTTAATGGTCAATGTTTTTAGACATGCAATTTTAAAACTTTTTTTTAATAAATGACAGAACTAGATTTTTAGAACGGATTTTCTTCTTGCATTGGATCGTTATCTACTACATTTAGATTTATTTTTCACTACATAATTAAATATGTTAAAAACGCAAGTTACAATGTCAGAAAGTCATGTTAAGCATGATAGTGCAATTGTCAGTTGAAGGGAGGGAACTGCATTTAAACATACAGACAACAAACATGTAAGTTTTAATCTTATATTTTGCAAGCAAATGTTTTTTTAGATCATTTGAAAAATTCTAAATGTACGATACAATTTGTGGCGTATGTAAAATAGGTCTAGTAACAGCTTTTTTTAAGTTAAAAACATTAATTTCATCAAAGGTCAAGGTCACTAGATATGAGCAAAAATGTCAAAAATCGACAACCTACATTTTTTTTTGCAATCGAGAGCCGTAGATTTCAAAATTAAAAAAATCCGATTAACCCCCGGTTCTGAATTAAAATTTTAAGAAAAATAGGTCAGTTCAAGATGGCGGCTGATCCCTTACACCTGGGTAAAATTTCATCATTTTATTTTTTATGTATGACCAAATCTATGATAACACAAAACATTTTTTTCAAGTATCTTCGATATTCCGGAAGTTGAAATTGAAAGTTTAGAAGCAAATGACGTCAAAACCGGAAGTGATATCGAAACTTTGAAAATTTAGGAACCAGAAAGCTTTGTTTTGCACGGTTTTTTTTATTTTCATATTTTTATCCAGGGGATGGGCGATAACAGTAGGACACAAACACTTCAGCTAATATTGATAGCCGCCATCTAGTAATGTGTTGTTCTTTATTCTATCGACGAAATCTGATTAGATGTGCGGGTTCTTTCCAACGAAGTCACCGCTTAGGTCAAAACGAACCATGTAGAAACGAAAAACGGTGACTTCCCGGGAATTTGTTCAAAAATTGGATTTTGAAAACAATAGGATTATATTTTGTTATCTTAGCAGACGAAAGCCTTCTTAATTGGGTTAAAACCTATTAAACAAAAATGTCTTCAAATAATTTGTTTAACATTATAAAAACATATAACAAAATATATTTTAATTTTAACAAATGTGAAAAGTAATCAGAAAATACTAGAACATTTGATTTAAAAATATTTAATTGATATCAAATGGATTTGGATACAAATTTCGAGAACTTAGTTAAAAAAAATCCTATCCATAAAGAAATACATACAAATTATTACAGATGGGGCAGACAATATATATATTATGAAAACAAAAATGTAAAAGGTGCACAAAACAACAAAAACACGAAGTACAATGTAGAGAATGGTCGAGAAAAGAAGTAAGAAAAAGACATTATTAAAGATAAGATAATACCTTATCACAAAGGAAAACCACGAACGAGTTAAAAAAACGTTTCGAATTTTTAATGAATTTTCGAACGAGTAAAATTAATTCCAAAATCAGGATATCAGATAAATTAGGATCACCCCAAGGAATGCATCTAAGTCAAGGTTAAAGCAATGAGACGAATTACTAAATAAATGTTCCCTAGAACATTTACTTAGTAATTCCCTCTCAATTTTATACAGATTACACTTAAAGAAATAATGATAGGCGCCTATCATGACTTCTTTGAGTTAAAACTGTATAAAATTGAGAGGGAATTACTAAGTAAATTTTCCCTTATACATTTAACACTCAAAGAAGTCACGATAGGCGCCTATCATGACTTCTTTGAGTGTAAACTGTACGAGGTGATATTCACTTAGTAATTCGTCTCATTGCTTAAACCTTGACCTAGATGCAGTCCTTGGGGGTGATCCTAATTTATCTGATATCCTCAATTTGGAATCAATCTAAAAAACTTATTAAAAATTCGAAACGTTTTTGAACACGTTTGTGGTTTTCCGGGGTGATTAGGTATTATCTTATCTTTAATAATGTCCATTTCTTACTTCTATTCTCGACCATTCTCTACATTGCACTTCGTGTTTTTGTTGTTTTGTGCACCTTTTACATTTTTTTTTTCATATATATATATTTTTTCTGTCCCATCTGTTATAATTAGTATGTATTTCTTTATGGATAGGATTTTTTTTTACTAAGTTCTCGAAATTGTTATCCAAATCCATTTGATATCAATAAAATATGTTTAAATCAAATGTTCTTGTATTTGCTGATTCCGTTTTACATTTGTTAAAATTAAAGTATAGTTTGTTATATGTTTTTAAATGTTAAATAAATTGTTTGAAGAAATGTTTGTTTAATTGGCTATAACACGATTAAGTAGGTTTTAGTCTGCTAAGATAACAAAAAATAATCCTATTGTTTTCAAAATCCAATTTTGAACAAATTGCGGGGAAGTCCCCGTTTTTCGTTCCTACGTAGTTAGTTTTGACCAAAGCGGTGACTTCGTGGGAATGAACCCGTACATCTAATCAGATTTCGTCGATAGAATAAAGAACAACACATTACTAGATGGCGGCTATCAATATGAGCTGGGGTGTTTGTGCCGTACAGTAATCCCCCCTCCCCTGAAAAAAAGATGAAGATATCAAAATCCAAAACGTGCGAAACTAAGCTTTCTGGATGCTAAATTTTCTTCGCCCATGGGCCCGACTCCTAAAAAACAAATCTGCAGACGCCCTTGTTATATTAATCAGTGCATTTAAATTGGTGTTGCTTCTTGTAACCTTCTGGCTTTGACGATATTTTTAATTAACCGAATTGTTTTGCTAGAGAAAAAATGATACACGTCCTCATGCCCATGCCCCTACAAA
Source organism: Lottia scabra (assembly GCA_029955415.1). Taxonomy (NCBI): domain Eukaryota; kingdom Metazoa; phylum Mollusca; class Gastropoda; family Lottiidae; genus Lottia; species Lottia scabra. The sequence continues at coordinate 18,463,166 of JARJEI010000001.1, forward strand.
AAGTATGGTGTGGGTATGCGTTGACTCTACGTCTACAAAGGAATGGTGTGGGTACATTCTATGTCTACAAAGGGTACGATGTGGGTACACTCTATGCTGCCAACAAAAGGTGTGGTGTGGGTATGCGTTGACTCTATGCCAACAAAAGGTGTGGTGTGGGTATGTGTTGACTCTATGCCAACAAAAAGTGTGGTGTGGGTATATGTTGACTTTATGCCTACAAAAGATGTGATGTGGGTATGCGTTGATGAATCAGTAAAACCTGTCATACATTCACACAAGCGGATTCCATTTTATTTCACCAAAGTTGACTAACAGATCACATTCATTCGGTCACCACCTCCAAACATCATAGCTCATTTAGAAACGTTGTTTTTTAAAATGTTCAAGATTAAAAAAAAAAGACTCTTTGGTTCTGAAATAAAAGCTCTGGCCACTTGTTTAAAGCGATACCACCAAATGAGCTTAACTTCTCAAACTTGGCATATAATAGTTTATATTCATCATTGATGTCAAAAGTATGCAAACAGAATCCAAGAAACCGATAAATCATGAACTTAATTTCCCTAAAATTACAGGTTATTGATGAAAAACGCTTAAAATATCTGTGAGCGTTTTTGAATTGTTTCTTTATAACATGCTCTTTTGAATTTATGGGATTATACAGACAATGTATGATCATGACACTAGATAATAAAAATCCGTACAAGCAAAACAATTTCGTTAATCAAAATCGCATCCAAAATCCAAAATAAGTTGCCTAATGAATAAAATAGTAGAACTGCACATACGTGTCTATAGGAATTCAATATTGCATGAGGGGCTTGGCGTAGGGATATCACGAGTGTGCCGCCAAGCCCCGAGTGCAATATTGAATTCCTATAGACTCGTGTGCAGTTCTACTTTTATTACATACACTATCGTTGATTGTTTTGAATGGTCAAAATAATGACCTCAGGTCATGTACTTGACTGTGGGATACCCCCTGGAATGTAATGTTTACAAACAAATCGTGACGTCATAGGGAATTCCCAATGCCGTTCAACACGTAACCAAGGCTATTTTGCTTTCAAAAACATTAATTACTGTGTTCTTTATGGGTTTTGTAGACTATTTTTGTTTGGACATGTTTTAAATTAAGAATTTATTTTAATTCATCATCATTTGTTTAAATTGAAACTTGTAATGCAACTGGGAATATTCTAAGTGAGATAAATAAAAAACAAGATGGCGTCATTCGCGAGTCAGTAGAAAAAATAGTTCCGACCGTATTCAATGACCGTTGAATATGGATTCAATTATTACATGGGCTTGTATTCAATGATTGGCTGTCATAGTATTACACATGTATGTAATAAAAACTTATATTCACCAAGTTTGAGAATTTTGATTTTTTTATCATTCTTAGAGGTAGTATTCCTTTAAAATGGTTTATTGCGAATCATAATGCCGAACTAACCCCCAAGACGCAACAGGTTAGAACAAGAATCTTCAAAAGAACTCATGGAATGAAAGTACCTAAAAACAATGTATCATACTTTTTGACGATGCCTTTCTCAGAAACATAAAATACGAGATAAGAAAGCCCTGGCGAAATTACAATGCCAATGTCTGGTGAATTTCAAATGGGTTGGGATAATGTTGTTATTCGCTATAATTATCTAAAATAATGCTACCTTAATATATTTTGAGTATTATGAAGGTTTCATTCCTTGTTTTTTTTTCAACAAAAGCTGTTTTCAGATTTTTCTGATGTGGAATTTATTTGACAATAATAGAAATAAATGGGGAGCAGCCAAACAAGTGTTTTCTTTCGTTCCAACTCACTATATCACAAGATATCATTATTTATTCCAAAACCTTTCTATCTTCTGTCTATCTATTCATGAATGAATGTAATAAAAAGTTAAAAAAAAAGGGTTATTTTTACTAGAAATTTTGACATACCAGAATCAGTCCTTAGATGTTCCTTCATACAACAATAATACAGATAAATCCTTGATACCAATATATTTAGTTTCTCTTGTAGAAATGAGTTAATTTGGATCTTAAAATAAAGTTTTTCTGTAACTGAGGCTGAATTTGTCTAAGAATATTTCTTTTTAAGCCACAGATGGTCAAGTGTAGTGACTAAAACTTTCAAGAAAGCATTGCATACAGCGACAGCATATATTGTTCAAGCTGACAAAAATAAATAATTAATTTATAATTTGGAATGTATAAGTAAATGAAGGGAAGACATCCAAGATATAAACCAAGTTGCCAGTCCTGTCTATTCCATTCTGGAAATTTATACAAGGACTTCTAAACACAACTTGGTGATAATAATTTTTAATTCGGGACACGACTAAAGCGGGATTAGATGCTATCAACTAGGATTTGAAGTAGCTCAACTTTCCGGACAGCGTCCAAGGTAGGAGAACCTTAAGGGAGGTGTACAGCTTTCAGGACCACGTCCTAGGTAGTGGAACCAATATCTAACTAGAAATAAATGATGTTGCTTACTTCAAAGATCAAGGCCAGGAGGTCTTATTGACCATCTCTAGATACCAAGACCTGGAGCTTGTTGACTGAGCTCCTATGCCTCTTTTGGGCTTATTATTGCTATTTTATGATCCTTATAGACTGTCCTAGATATCGTAGACTAAGACCTAGTCTACACACCTGCCTGGTTTAATCTCAACCAGAATCTATTTTCTTCCCTTCAGTGATCAATGATCAAAAGTAAAGTTTTTGTTACATTCATTATAAATTCTATAATTATCAATAACGGTGAAATATTCAAATAAGGGTTGTGCATATCTTTCTTCTAAAACCAAATGTCATCTACATCTTAACTCATTCAGTCTTTAAGGTATGAATCTTAGATACATTCAGCTCAAAAACTTAAAACACTATTTTAAAACTCAAACGAACTGAAATCTTCAAGACGAACTAAATATATTGTCAAGGATCAAGGATTTATCTGTATCAAAGACCACGAAGTATCTCAAATTCCTGTATTGTAACTATACTCTCTCATTTCATCCAGCCGCTGGTGGATAGACAGAAGATGGTTTTGAATGAATGAATGATAACTAGGTACTAGTAATTGAAGAATGAATGAATTGTATATTGTATTAGCAGGTTTTGAAAAGCAATTTTTGTAAAAATCAATCCGACTTTTATGAAATTGAGAACAATGATATCGATATCATTAATTTCAATGGATTATTCATTTTAGTTATTTTATGGTCTTGAAATATAGTCAATTAATAGATAACAATAAGGAATAAACAGTTAAATCAGAACTATATGGAGACAAAATTTAGAAGTTCGTATATCCACAAGTACTCTCATTTTTACAAGGGCGTGGATTTGTCCAAAAAATAATTTTGGGGACGATCTAGGATGGATGGAGTCGAAGCGCCGCAACCGCAAGCCCAAACAGCTGGTACATTCTCAAAGATATTTCGGAATTTGAGTTGCAATAGGGACTTCCTACTCTGATTTTCATTCTTCAAAAAATCTTTCTTGCAAATCAAATTATGGATTCTGAGAACCTAACCTATTTTCTTCCTATCAGCGTTGGTTAAATCTCTTACAAAGTGACCCAATTATTAATCATTTGGTATTTTGATTGACAGCAAAGATGTATATAAAAGCTATTTTGATAACCTAACCATCTATATGTATTACTTAGTAATATTAAATATGATAACGGAAATTATACTTGCGGTTTTACATTTGCCCATTTTAACTACATTGCACTCATAATGCGTTCAGACATCTTCTTCGAAGCTTCTTGAGTTTTTTTTGGGGTAGCTAAGGTTGCAACCTTGCTATAAGGCAACGCCTCGAAAGCACTTTTGGGGTTATCTTCAGAAAAAACAGGGGTTCAAAAGGTTGTGAAATTTATTTTATGATCAAAAACATTTTCTTTACCATGGATATTTTTAAAACAACGTGTCTGGAGTAACTCATTTCTATTCTAGTTTCTAGAAGTTATATTGCAAATACTTTACTGACCCTGAACATTTTAAAAACAACATGTCTAGAGTAACCTCATTTCTATTTTAGTTTCTAGAAGTTATAATACAAGAGCTTTACTACTCCTGAACATTTTAAAAACAACATGTCTAGAGTAACCTCATTTCTATTTTAGTTTCTAGAAGTTATATTACAAGAGCTTTACTGACCCTGAACATTTTAAAAACAACATGTCTAGAGTAACCTCATTTCTATTTTAGTTTCTAGAAGTTATATTACAAGAGGTTTACTGACCCTGAACATTTTAAAAACAACATGTCTAGAGTAACTCTACCTTAAAATAAACAATTCACTTTCTATTTCAATATATGTTTTTTTGTATGGCGTTGTCTCACTAATATACGAGTCGTATTTTTAACTTGCACACGCTGAATATTCTTGATGCAGATGGAATGAAAAATTCGTCTATTAGTTGTGGACATTGTAACTGATAAGCTTAGCTTAAAAATAACCAAGCCAAAGTATGATTGGTCAATAATGTAGACACTCTAAAAGATACGCTGCAGTGAGGACAAATGGCTGTTATTGTACTGCATATCTTACTGGATCCTTGTATGATCGTTTCAGGTCAACTAGTATTGAAAATATAAGTCAACTTTCTCAAAGGAATTACACCTCTTAGAATGATCAAGAATAAGAGTTTATATTCATTAGGCAATTTGTCCGTTGTCATAACTATACGGTATAATCTGATAAATACAGAAAACTACCATGTATATTATAATTTCTACTAGATAAACAAAATATTAAGCTTTTTATTAATCGTTTTTCAATAATAACTTGTAGTTTTATGGAAAGTTGCTTAGTTTTATGGTTTATTTGATTCTGTTACTGACATATTTCAGTATTTAAGTACTAGATTTGGGTTATATATAATGAACATTTTTCTATGATATATGTATGATAATATTTTTAAAGGATATGTATAATTCATTTTTGTTTAATATATGTATTATTAATATATTTTTGGTATAATGTATAATAAATATTTATTTGATATATGTATAATGTGTATTTTTTTTTTTTAGATATGTATAATGTATATTTGTTTGGAATATGTATATTGTATATTTGTTTGAGATATATATATATAATAGATATTTGTTTTGGATATGTATAATAAATTATGTATAATGAATATTTGTTTGGGATATTTATAATAGATATTTATTTGATATATGTATAATGGATATTTATTTTAGATATGTATTATGAATATTTGTTTAGGATATTTATAATGGATATTTGTTTGGGATATGTATAATAAATATTTGTTTGGGATATGTAAAATGGATATTTATTTTAGATATGTATTATGAATATTTGTTTAGGATATGTATAATAAATATTTGTTTGGGATATGTAAAATGGATATTTATTTTAGATATGTATTATGAATATTTGTTTAGGATATGTATAATAAATATTTGTTTCGGATATGTAAAATGGATATTTATTTTAGATATGTATTATGAATATGTGTTTAAGATATGTAGGCTATATTCATTTATATGTATATTTGTTTGGGATGTATAATGCATATTGTTTCAAAAGAATTTTACCTCTTACCTGATTCTAGTATTCACTACTTTATGAAATTCTGTTTATTTTTTGGAATTCTTAATAAATAATCTTAGTTGAAAACAGTTGATTGTTACAAGTAAACGTCTTCTTTAAGTTAACTGACATCACAGTTAATCACATTCACAGGAAATTTCTAAACCTACAATTATACAAAAATTTTTGGTCTTTTTGTTTGTGTTTCAGGAACTATAAAGCTTCAATTTTTACTTTTCCAACACTCTTCCTGCAACTCTTATAACGGGACAGAGATTTAGGTCCTACTTTAAAGGGATACTACCTCTTAAAATGAACAATAAAGTTCTCAAACTAAGATTATAATATATTCAGCAAAGGTGTGTACAGTAAACAAATAGAATCAAATAAACTATAAAGTTTTAAATTTTCTATAAAATTACAGGTTATTATTAAAACTGTACTGTAATGGGCCTCATCGGGCAAATGGAAAGCAACCAAGTTTTATGTCACACTGTACTGTGAAACATTGGGCAAATGGAAAGCAACCAAGTTTTATGTCACACTGTACTATGAAACATTGGGCAAATGGAAAGAATCCAAGTTGTCCCACTGTACTGTACCTCATTTGGCAAATGGAAAGCTACCAAGTTGTCCTACTGTACTGTACTTAATTTGGCAAATGGAAAGCAACCAAGTTGTTCCACTGATTTGTAGGCTAAACGGCACTGTTGCACTTTCGGGCCTCTCGGGTTCTAATTGAGCTAGCAATCTGAAATTTGGTAGGATGATTTATACATATGTTCTGATTATTCACAGTAAATTTGGTGTCATTCCGACGTTTCCTTCTATTTTAAATTATTTTTCAAAGTTTCGAAGTGAATGATATTTCACCGTCGTCATTCCATTCTCTCGGGACGATTCGCAACAAAAAAATATAATTTGGAATCATTTGGAGATGTTTCGTAACACTTTAAATACGCCGAATTGTTAAAGTTTAACAACTGAATGAAGACGGAAAATGTTGTCTGGTTGGTCTGAAATTTTCTGACGTTGATCAGGACACATTACTCTTTCGCATTAGCACGTTTCATGCCGATATCGCGATCGGAATTGATCGAGGGGCGATGCAGCAATAGGGGCATAGGGGCATTACTTTAACAATTAATTAAAAATGGAAATGGGTGCCTGATCGGTCTGAATTTTTTGGTGAGTAATCAGGACACATGACTGTGTCACATTGTCATGTTTCGTGTCGATATCGCGATCGAAAGTCATCGAATAGGGGCAATTACTTTAACACACGATTTAAGATGGAAATTAGTGTCTGATCGGTCTGAAATTTTTTGTGAGTAATCAGGACACATGACTGTGTCACATTGACAGGCACCCATTTCCATTTTTAATTAATTGTTAAAGTAATGCCCCTATTGCTGCATCGCCCCTCGATCAATTCCGATCGCGATATCGACATGAAACGTGCTAATGCGAAAGAGTAATGTGTCCTGATCAACGTCAGAAAATTTCAGACCAACCAGACAACATTTTCCGTCTTCATTCAGTTGTTAAACTTTAACAATTCGGCGTATTTAAAGTGTTACGAAACATCTCTAAATGATTCCAAATTATATATTTTTTGTTGCGAATCGTCCGAGAGAATGGAATGACAAAGCAAGTACAACTGAACGTCGATTCGCCATTATCGGTGAAATATCATTCACTTCGAAACTTTGAAAAATAATTTAAAATAGAAGGAAACGTCGGAATGACACCAAATTTACTGTGAATAATCAGAACATATGTATAAATCATCCTACCAAATTTCAGATTGCTAGCTCAATTAGAACCCGAGAGGCCCGAAAGTGCAACAGTGCCCATTAAACGATTAATGAAATGCCATGGTTAGTGTTTTTTTTTAGATTATGAACCTACATAAGTATAACCCACATCAAAATACAACAATATGAAACAGGCAAATATCACAAGATTAATTATCTTTATAGAATAAGAGCAAATTTACAACGACGGTAACTGTGACTTCTACTGTATTGTTGTATTTTTTTCTCACTTGTCATATCAACTGTAATTTCTGTGTAATTTTTACTTTGATCACATTACGTAGATATGAAACAAAAATAATTGAATTGTGTATTTAAAATGAAATCTGACTTCAAACTATTTTACGGCTTCAAGGGGAATGTTCAGTATTTTCGAGGGTCGATTTGAGCCTTTAATATTATGTAAATATCCTCCAGAAGTGCTAGAACTGCACAAAAATCGCTTAGGTTTGCCACGTAAAGTAATGGTAGAAGCTCTTTTAAAATAGAGACACAATGATTAACTCGACTAAAGAAATTTTCAGGAATAAAATATCATGGTTTTGTTTCAAATTAACAAAATATAATCATTCAACTTACCTTAAATTTCAATATTTGATTTTGTTGAGATCCTTAATGACCAGTTTAAACTACCTGTACACTCAAGGATTAAAATCTGAATGTGTAGAAACAAAAGAACAGGTGAAAGGTGTTCAGTTATAACTCACCGGTCTGAAAAGTGTTCAGTTATAGCTTAAACTCCAAGTTACTATGGTAGAGATTGGTGTTCAGAAAGCCTGTTTGATTCTCATAAAACGGATTCAGCTAAATTCGGATTGAAACACCGCAATTAAGATTTGAGGATATTTTTAATTTCATCCAATCAGATTTAAAACTTTGTGTACCAGGTTCAGTTTCTGAAGCAATCAATCAGGGTGCATTGAGGAAAACAGTTAAAAGATTAGAGTGCCAATTTCCCAACCAATTTTAAAGGAATACTACCCTTTAGAATGATCAATAAAGCAAAATTCTCAAAAATGGTGAATAAGAGTTTATTATATTCATTAGGCAACTTGTCTGTAGTCATAATGATACTGTATAATCTGTTAAATTCATAAAACTACTTTATGTATTTTAATTACTACGTAATATACGAAATATTAAGCTTATTACCAAGCGTTTTTCAATAATAACCTGTAATTTAATGGAAAATTAATTCCAAATTATGAATAAAAAGAAAATCGATGCGGGACAAAAGATTGAAAATTTTTTTTTTTTTTTTGTTTAAACAATATTTTATTCACAGTAATATGAAAAGGATTGGGGAACAGGCTTTCGCCTATATAACCCCTCTCCTAATACAGAATTTTCATATGTACAAAATGTATGTTATGTATAATCAGTGATAATATACAAACATATATACAAACAGTGCTACATCCACTAGATCATTATTTCATATTTACAGAGAAAGAGAGAAAAGTACATTCTAAAATTTTAAAAACGTTTTGAAAATAAAAGGAAGTCATGAACTTTAATAAAAATTGAGTTAGACTGAAAAGGGTCATTTGGGACACCATATAACAAGTTGAATATATTTTTAAAATGGTTTGGTAAAAGGTTTATTGATCTCCTTCGTGCATCCAAATGTAAGAAGCAGTTTAATAGAAAGTGTTCTGAATCCTCAAATTGATGACCACAAAGGCATGTAGGGTTGTCACTGATGTGTCGAAGAAATTTATGACCATTGAGGTCACTGCAGGAAAGACGAAGGCGGCAGTGGTAAATTTGAATCTTTCGAGAGCCAAAGTTGTATGTATCAGGTGGGTTGGTATCATTAGATTTAAGCGACTTTTTAAAAGATGAAATTGATAGATGCAGTTTTTGAAAAATTGGTTGTTTGTTCCATTCCCTGATGGCTGATGGAATAAATGAATTGTAAAAGATATTTGTTCTGCAATTTAGAAAAGGTACATCGTTGTTATTCCTCAGATTGTAATTAGTATTTTTAGTTGGGAGAAGGTCTGATAAATAGGTTGGTGTGAGGTTATTTAAAATTTTGTACATCATTATCAGCTTATGTCGCCGTCGTCTTTCCTGCAGTGTAATGAAACCAGTTTCTTTGTAAAGTAAAGCGTGACTAGTTCCCTTAACAGCACCGCATATAGTCCTGAGTGCATCTAACTGAAGATTTTCTAATGCAGATGTTAGTTCGTCGGTGCACCCATCCCATATAATATCACAATAGTCAAAATGAGGAAGAATGTAAGAGGTATAAATAGTTTGAAGTGATTTCCTACTTAAACGGTACTTTAAACCCCTGAGACAGTTGATGAGCCTACCAGTTTTCAATAAAATACAATTAATATGACAATCCCAATGACAGTTTCTTTGAAAAGTAAGGCCTAAGTGTTTGTGGTGTGCAACTTCCTGAATAGGTACATTATCTAATTTCAAAGTGGGCATAGTTGGAGTATTTTTAGTATGTAGTGCTAGTGATTCAGTTTTCAGCGGATTGAAAGTCACCAGCCACGCTTTAGCCCAATTATTGATGGTTTCAAGATCATGATTTAGCACGTCGGCAGATGCATTCGGGTCATCAATTTTTAGATAAAGACTAGTATCGTCAGCAAATAAACGTATGTTCGATCGGATGTTTTCAACGATGTCATTAATATAAATTAAAAATAGTAGAGGTCCCAGGACAGAACCCTGCGGAACACCAGCTGGGACCGTCTTGAGCTCAGAGGAGACTCCATTTACCACGACACATTGTTGTCTATTTTTAAGATAGTTTTGGAACCATTCCTGGAGGTCTCCTCTGATACCGGCGGCCTCCAGCTTATGACAGAGCCCAGCATGCCAGACTCTGTCAAAAGCTTTACTGATGTCGCAGAATACTGCCCTGGTATATTGTTGCTGATCAATGGCTTGACAGAAAAAGTGTGAAAGATCGATTAGTTGATAGACTGTTGAGTGTCCGTGCAAGAAACCGCTTTGTACGTTAGTAATAACTGAGTGTTCCTGCAAGAAGTTAAAGACATGTTTGTAGATACATTTCTCAAATATTTTTACTACAATACTTAAAAGAGATACTGGTCTATAATTAGTACAATTTGATGGGTCGCCTTTTTTAAGTATTGCAGTAACATTTGCCGATTTCCAGATAAAAGGTACTTGTTTTAATGACAGACTGAGGTTGAAAAGGTTACAAAGAGGGAAACAAATTTCTGAACTGATAGATTTTAATAATTTAGCACTTATTTGGTCAGGACCGTTAGATTTTGAGGTATCAAGTGTTAATATTATGTCTTTAACTTCCTGAGGAGTGAGTTCAATGTGATTTAGTGAATTTGAATTTTGCTTGACAGGAGGGAAGGGTGCATCAGTGCTTTCTATTTGTGACTGGGTGATGAAAAAATCATTCAAACAGTTTGCTTTGTCCTTTGGAGTAAAAGACGGGATACCATTTTTGACTAGTGGCGGTAGCTGCCCTTTTGGATTTTTTGTCTTCTTTACATATGAGTCAACAAGTTGCCACCAGCTCTTTTTCCCAAAATTGTTATTCTGGTTAATGTTATTGTCCAAATTTTCAAAATATTCGCTCTTACAGTTCCTTATTAGTTTGATATATGCGTTTCTAGATGTCTTAAAATTGTGCCAATCGTCACAAGAATTCGATCTTGTAGCTTTCCGATGAAGTTTATTTTTCTTTCTGCTCATTTTTCTAATAGTATTATTCATCCAAGGTTTATCACGTGGTCTAATGGTCGCGGTTTTATTAGGTATGTTTCTTTTGGCAATTCTTATTAACTCACATGTAAAGGAAACAGTTGAAGTGTCAATATTTGAATCGTCTCTTATGGCATCCCATCTTGTACTCCTGATGTCACGTCTTAGTAATTCAAAATTAGCCTTAGAATAATCCCATATTGTTCGTGTATAAGAAATGAGTGAGTTTTGTTTCATGTAAAACAAATGTCCATTCCGGGTTTTAAAAGTCGACGCTGTGCAGTGAGCACGATGCAGCAAGTTGGGCAATGCCACCTTTGGGACCCCGTGTTCGGTACCCGGTTGAAGATAAATAAAAAACTAGAATCGTGAGACGATACTGGGACGGAGTCCCTAACACGCAGTGGAAATACTTTATTAAAAAGTCATTTCGTTTAAACGAATTAATTTGAATATTTCGTTTAAACGAATTAATTTGAATATTTCGTTTAAACGAAATAATAAGATAAATGTATACTCAACAGAAAAAATATAAGTAAAGATTTATTTCGATTAAACGAAATAATTTTATTTTGATTAGACGAAATAATTATTCCGTTTAATCGAAATAAATATTTCGTTTAATCGAAATAAATATTTCGTTTAATCGAAATAATTTTCTTTTAATCGAAATAATTATTTCGTTTAAACGAAATAAATGCTATTATTTCGTTTAATCGAAATAATTATTTTGTTTAAACGAATTAAATATTTCGATTAAACGAAATAATAAAAAAATATTTACATTGCGTGTAAGGGGCTCCGTATACTGGGCAGTGCACATCCAAGTTTGTGAAAGGTTGCATTAACTTCATCAAATCTCTGTGAATTATATATTTTATAATCCACATCATTTATGAAGTGCAATAAGGCTAGAAGATCATTTTTAATGTATGTAATAGCTCACGTGTTACCCTTTTGACTGGTATTCGTGACAGCTGCTTACAGTTAAAATATAGTTTGTAAAATGACTATTTAATCGGAACTAAACAACGGACAAGTAACATAATATCACTGGATAGATCTCATCAAGAGATTTATTGCATGTCCCAGACCCAAGGTCGCCATTAGTCAACGTCTTGAGATTCCAGAAGTTGGATTTTTGAAATAAAAAGCGCTTAAAAGCGCTAGGCTAAAAAACGCCTGAAGTCAAAACAGGAAAAAGTATGCTTATATCGAAATTTTAAAGTTTCAAAATGCGCAATTTTAAATTGAACATACAGTGTCATATATCATTTTAAATAGTAAATCAAGCATAGTGAGATTCAAAACGGATTTTTGACGTATGTAAATTAAGTCACGTGACAGAACTGTTTGAAGTTAGAAATCGATATTGTTTAATTAGAAAACAGTATATAACTCGGATAATGATGTTCAAAATATATATTATTATACATCGATGAAGGGGCAAATAACTGTAATAAGGCTAAAAGAGAATTTCTGACATATATGAATTAGGTCACGTGACAGCTGTTTAAAGTATTTAAAATTTCAATTAATTAAAAATTTAGATTTATTATTATCTTTTTTACTACATAATTTAATACGTTAAAAACGCAAGTTACAATGTAGAAAGTCATGTTAAGCAATTGTCAGTTGATGGTAGAGAACTGCATTTAAACATACAGTCAACAAACATGTCAGTTTTAATCTTATATTTTGCAAGCAAATGTTTTTCAGATCATTTGAAAAATTCTAAATGTAGTTTAGTACGATACAATTCCCCTCCAAAAATTTCATTGTTGTATTTTAATTTTGTGATATTACAAAAAAAAAACATTTGAAAATACTGCGTTCGTTGTACATTATATATCAAAACATTGACCAGTGAGAAGCGTTTAAAGAAACAATATAGTATCTTGTAACTATATTTCGGTACTCTGAACATAAATCGTATGATGAGCTGAGGAGATGATACGTTGTAATACAACAACGCAGACTCTCAGATATGGCAGTACAGTACGACCCTCTCGATGTGTGATGCACATACACGATGATTGTAGGTGATAATTATCATCCTGATTACCTCTGTCAATGTTGCAGGTCGGAGAGGCTGTCATGGAAAACGCGTGTTAATTCAATTACCGGTTGAAGGGGGAGAACCTCGCATTTGAATGTAAATATATTTTTAACATGTAGTTCTCTCCCTTCAACTGACAAAGTTTGAATTTAATAACGTAAAGGCAGAAGGCGCTATTTTCATTTAAATACATTGTTTTGTGTATCTTTTGATTTAGCATAGTCAGTGAGACTGAAAGAATTTGTGGCGTATGTAAAATAGGTCTTGTAACAGAGCTTTTTAAAGTTAAAAACTTTAATTTTCAAATGACTATAAAACCGGAAGTAAACATCGAAATGAAGTATCCGTGCATAGATATCGTCAAGGGCAATAACTTTTGTACAGGTCAAAAGGTCATCAACGGTCAAGGTCATTAGATATGAGCCTTGAAAGTTTCGGTAATTACTAAAATTCTTGTTCCCGATATATAAAAAAATCGAAATTCAAAAATCAGTTGTCATAAGGTTGTTGGCTATAGACTAAGGATTTCATAGAAATAGATATTATGCAAATCTGATTATCCCCTAAGACCCCATTTTGAGTTTTATAAAAATTAGTCACAACAACATTGCACCTGACATAGTACTTCCGGTTCGGATTTTATCAGTTGTATCTTTTATGATGACCATTTCTAACATAATGCAAAAATAAATGTTCAAATATCTCCGGTTCCAGAAGTTACAATTTCAAGTTTACAAACAAATGACGTCAAAACCGGAAGTGATATCAAAATTTAAATTTGTGTTCATTTTTAAATTGTCTATCTATCTGTAAGTTTTCATATCGATCAAAATAAAATTTCAAAAAAAAACACGCACAGTTACAATGGAAGTTGACACAAAATTTGCAAGTTTTAAAAAGCGCGATTTTGATTCAAATATATTGTGTTATATATCATTTGAAAAAGCAGATTTAGCATAGTAAATATGTCTAAAAATTTCTGACGTATGTTAATTAGGTCACGTGACAGCTCTTTAAAGTTGAAAATTGCAATTTTCAAATGGCGGTAAAACCGGAAGTAAACCTCAGACATCGCAAATGAATATATGATATGATATATCTCGTCAAGGGCAATAACTTTTGTACAGGTAAAAAGGTCATCAAAGGTCAAGGTCACTAGATATGAACCATGAAAGTTTCGGTCATTACTGAAATTCTTGTTGAATGAGTATCAAGAAATAGAAATCGAAATTAAAAAAATTCGATTAACCCCCGGTTATGAATTAACATTTTTAGAAAGATAGGTCAGTTCAAGATGGCGGCTGATCCCTTACACCTGGGTAAAATTTCATCACTTTTTTTTTCAAAATTGCAATTTGTAGCTATTAGATTAAACAAATGAACCAAAAAAAAACCGATCACAATCTGTTGGAAAAATGAGTTGAAAATGGAAAAACCCTGAAATACGACTTTTTAATATACATCATTTCCGGTTAGACAAAAATGTGTCATTTTACATTTAAGCAACACCGAGCCGTTAATCATCGCAGGAAATGCTGTCAGGTTATGTGTGGTATGTGTAGTTTTGGCTGGGTAGCGTGACCAGAAATAGACAAAATCTAGAATCGTGAGACGATACTGGGCAGTGCGCATCCGGTTTCGTCTATGGGTGAAAAGTGGCATTATCAATCCATACAAAGTCGTTGATTTTATTTATGCACATTTTTATACATCATTGGAAGTAGAATAGTTAAAGAATATTTATTAATATTTTTCATATGCAATATCATACACATGAAAGAAATGAAGTGAAATGAATGGAGTTTACGCCCTATTTTTACTGCACCTATATGGGCTAACTGTGGACGGGCAAACGCCATGCAGTGTGCAATGAGGGAAATTTTGCCAGGACAGCGGCATTAACCTTCTCTTATTTTCGATTTCCAACTGTCGAGGGTCTTTAACGTGCACAGCCAATAGCACACGGGACCTAGGTTTATTGTCGCATCCGAACGACTAAACGCTTTTCCATGTCAGCCCATCCGACCTGCATCACTGACGGGATTGAACCCTGAACGTTCAGGTTATCGAGCTAGCGTCTAACTCACTGAGCCACCGCGGCTCCCTTCATATGATAAAGCCATTTCTTGATATGATATATTAATGACATCAGATTACTGAGTGCTAACCTCCATGCACGTAAGTTCGCAGTACAGCTCGTAAATTATCATTTAAATGTAAACTTAGCAACAAATTTATATTATTATTTTTTCAAAAATCATTTTAATGGTCAACGTTTTTAGACATGCAGTTTTAAAACTTTTTTTTTTAATAAATGACAGAACCAGATTTTTAGAACGAATTTTCTTCTTTTGGCATTGGATCGTTATCTACTACATTAACTTAGATTTTATTTTTTCATTTTTTACTACATAATTTAAAACGTTAAAAGCGCAAGTTACAATTTAAGAAAGTCATGTTGAGCACGATAGTGCAATTGTCAGTGGAGGGGAGAGAACTGCATTTAAACATACAGACAACAAACATTTGTCAGCTGAAGGGAGAGAACTGCATTTAAACATACAGACAACAAACATGTAAGCTTTAATCTTATAGTTTGCAAGCAAGTGTTTTTTTTTCAGATCATTTGAAAAATTCTTAATATAGTTTAGTAGGATACAATTCTCCCCAAAAAATTTCATTGTTGTATTTTAGTTTTATGATATTATAAAAAACATATGTTGTACATTATATCAAAACATTGACCAGTGAGAAGCGTTAAAAGAAACAATATGGTATCTTGTAACTTACTAGATGTCAGTACAATTATCATGAATCGTATGACGTGCAATTTATTGATAATTTCATGGTTAAAGGCAAAGAGCTTATCATTGATGAGTGCCAGGAAGAAATATGGGATGAACCAGTTGATAATATTACCATTACTGTGTTCGGTGCACCATACCAGCTGGACGCAGTCGAAATCACCAAGAAGCTAGCGAAATACTGCACTGTCATAAGTGCTAGAAATACAAATTTTGGGGAATTCCCGTCTATAAATAGTGGCACGAGGCTGGTGTATGTAAAAAAAATAACTAAGCCTATCCCCACAAAGTTATTTGTCCAAGGCAAAAGACTTACCTTCAAATATGAAGGTCAGCCCAAACCACAGCGAAAATGCTACGGTTGTGGCCAGTATGGACACAACGCCGACGAGTGTCCTGAGGACCAAGTTCAAAATAACGAGCCAATTAGACAGGAAGAGACCCCAGGTATGATCACTACCATCTGGGGAACCCAAATCCCGGCCCCTTCACCATCTCAGTCTGAACCCTTGCAGCACGAGCCTATACCTCAAGAGCCTGAACGGCAACTACCCGTGCAACCTGAACCCCCTTCAATCCAGGCAAAACCTAACCCAACCTCAACAATACAACCATTTGAAAATAGATTAGAGATGCTCGATGTTTTGTCAAAAACTCTCAAAGAATTGGAGGAATTCACACCATCCACCTCCACTCCAAAACGTCTAAGCGACCTGCCTCCCCCCTTGCCAAAGCTTCCTCCCCCATCAATGGAAGAGGAGACTAGTCAGTACTCTGGGGACAGCAAGTCCAAAGAATCAGAATCCCTGTCAATGTCTGACTTACACAGCTCAGACATTAATACGTCGCCTAGTACAGTCACCTCGGTGGGACAGTGCAGCGACAACTCTTCATCAGATAATATCGTCTCTGAAAGTTTTTTACAGATATATGGTGAAGAGTTAACAAATAAAAGAAAAAAAAATAATTCAAATAGTTATAGTTCTAAGGAAGAAGTTACAGAGAAGAAGGTGAGGACTATCTCACCGGTACAAACTGAAGTTTAGTCTTCTAAAGGTAGATCATACTAATAACTTACTAAATACATACACCCTTTAAAACCCCCTTTACACCCTCATTATGGCATTAAACTTCTTATCTCTCAATATCAACCATCATTTAAACTTCAAATACAATATTCTAACTTCTACATTTCATAAATATCAAATACTTAACTTACAAGAAACATCTACTCTTACCCCATATGAAATTAACAACCTACAAACCAATTCTAACAACAATATATACTGTAACAATGGAACTTATAAATCCAGGGGAGTGGCCACCCTGATTCAGAGACACCTTACAGCTAAGGATTTAACGCCTCAGGGCTTTCTAGAGGGGAGATTCCTACACCTGGAACTTCAAATATCAAACAAAACATTTCAGATTATAAATTTATATGCACCCAATGATTACACAGAAAAACACATATTTTATGATAACGTCCTAGATTACCTACTAATACATCTCAAACCAAGCCATGAAACCTTACTCTCAGGTGATTTCAATTTCATATTAGAACATATCGATACAAAGAGACAACTTCAACTTTACTCTCTCAAACAAAAAACTAAGCAATATTTTCAAACATCTATCAACTCTCTTAACCTTACAGACGTCTTCAGACAAACATTCCCTACAACCCATTCATACACTTACAGCAAAACAACTATAGGAGCAGCTCGACTTGATAGAATATATGCATCCAAAAGTCTAACACCAAACACACAAGAAATCAAACACCTGCCACAGTCCGTCAGCGACCATAAGGCCGTCAGTCTAAAACTTAAACTTAAAAGAAATCGCTGGGGAAAAAGTTACTGGAAGATGAATACTCAAATTCTCAAAGATCAAAATTATAGTGACCATATCATTTATATACTAGAACATTGGCACAATAATACACAATTTGAAGATCAATTAGGAAGGTGGGAAAATCTCAAAGAAACAATTAACGGCATTTCAATAAAACATTCAATTAGGATACATAAAGAAAAGAAATTATTACTTGAAAAACTATACTTAAATTTAGAAACATTAGAAGAAAACCACAACTCAAACCATCCAGATATAACAAAAACAAAATCAGAAATATTAGAACTAGAGCAGGAATTTAACCTCGGTACCATCATAAGATCAAAGAAAGAATTTACAGGAAGTGACATCTCCAATATAGAAATATACAAACTATTTGAAATTAAAAACTCCTCCAACAAAGAAATACAAGAAATCGAAAACGATGAGGGTTAAGTAGTATCCGCTAAAGAATCAATCTTATCTACTGTCCAACACTTTTATTCCAATCTCTACTCCACTCAAAATATTTCACAAAACACTATTGATACTTACCTCTCTACCTCAAACCTATCCACTCTTTCTATACAGCAACAACAGCAGCTCTCTCTCCCTATCACTGAGGATGAGGTCCGTGCTGCACTGGACTCGTTTCACAACAACAAATCTCCTGGTTTAGACGGTATCCCTAAAGAGTTCTATCTAGAATTCTGGCCTCAGATTGGCGAGGAACTTACTAACTTAATCAATAATATTTACATGCAACATCAATTAACACCTACCCAAAAATCCGCAATAATTACTATATCATATAAAAACAAAGGCAGCCACAAACAACTAAAAAATTATAGACCTATTTCTCTATTAACAGTCGACTACAAGATCATCACAAAAATCCTCGCCAATCGGCTATCCGGGGTTTTAGATGAACTCATATTGCCCATTCAGACTGGGGCCGGAAGAGGTAAAACCATACTGGATAATTTACAATCTATCCACTTCATTTTGCAATACATGGAACAAAAACAGATAAAGGGTACCCTTGTCGGTTTCGACCAGGAGAAAGCATTTGACAGAATAGAGCATAATTACCTATACAGCCTTCTCCAAAATCTAAATTTTCCCACTTATATTCTCAACTGGTTCAAAATTCTATATCATGATATCAATAGCTCAGTTTTGGTCAACGGTGCGTTCACCTCTAAATTCAAAATTACTCGGTCAGTCCGACAAGGATGCCCTTTATCAATGTTACTATACTCTTTGGCAATCCACCCTTTGGCATTAAAAATATTGCAAAATGAATCCATAATTGGCCTCAAAATCCCTAACTTACCATCCCAAATTAAAATATTTCAACACGCAGACGATATTTCGGCCATCTTAACATCAAAAAATTCCCTCACAGAAATCGTTGCTGAAATTAATAAGTATGGTTCTGCTTCCGGCTCCAAGCTGAATGTGGACAAAACAGAATTGATCAACATTAACGGGTTCAGGTCGGCTACGGATCTTGTCCCCAGTGATACCATTAAAATACTAGGCATCTTTTTTGGTAAAAACTACATCAACAAAAACTGGACTAATATAATCAACAAAATCACTGCAATGCAATATACTCATATTCAACGTGCTGGGAATCTCTCCTTTAGGGAACGCCTGATGGCGTTGAATACCTACCTAGTCAGCCTCACTCAGTATGTGTTGAAGATAATTCCTCCACCTCCTGATATCATCAAACAGTTAAATACCCTTATCTTTAGATTCATCTGGGCTGATCAACCTGAAACAATCAAACGACAAACTCTCATGCTGCCTCTGGATCGGGGTGGCCTTAATCTTACAAGCATCTTCAATCAACTTCATACAACTCATTAATAAATTCATATACTCACCCACTTTCCAACATGCCTGGATGGCACTTATGAAATTTTGGCTTGGTGTTCCTCTTCGCAACCTGCATCCACTCCATCCTTCCCATACAATTACCATCTTAGAACCTCCTCTTCTGAAAAAAATAAAACAAACATATCAACAATACCCAAACATCATCAACTACCAACAAAAAACATCCAGCAAAATCATAAACACTAAACTTTTACAACTATCAGACCATAAACCTAAACTTCTTATAGAGCATCCTACTACCAATCTAACTCAAATTTATAAATTTCAACAAAATACTTACCTTAATAATAGACAAAAAGATTTTACTTACCTTCTTCTACATTCTGGCCTCTTTACTAAAACAATACAACAATCTAGAACTTTTTACATCATCAATACAACCTGTAATTACTGCCACAATCAACCAGAAACACAACTACATTTATTTGAATACTGTACTTACCTTATCCCACTCCGTCATTTCTTCACCACTCACATTCAAACTATTACTGCTGATAAAAACTTTACCCTCCCTTCACCATACCACCTTATCCATACTTACCCACCTTTACAACAAAAATATATCATACAGCTTTATATCCTTATCTGGAAAAATAAAAATAACTCCCTCAGCACTCAAGACTTAATATATTACCTCTACAACGAAATAACCTAACTTACTAAAACCCACCAGCATTACCATCCAACTCCATATTCACTAGCCCTGAACACCAGCCCTTTTCTAATTCACCTCAGCACAATAAATATATCAATAAATAATTTACTTAGTGGAAAAAAACAACAACAACTTATGTGTGTACGAGAATGTAAGTGTGTGAGAATAAAGGTGGTGCCGTGTTGTGAACATGTAGTGTAAGTGTGTCAGTGTGTGGATGTTACAGCAGTGTGTAAGTCGAATGCTGGGCACAGTGTGAAAGTAGTACCTGAGTGTTAGTTAGAGTGAATGATCCCAGTGTGAAAGTAGATCTGTGAGAGAAAGTGAATATAAATAAATTGTAAATAACTAATGTAAATAAATGTATATAAATGTAAATACTATACTATATAGTATGGCTTGGACCTTTGTAAATAAATGTACATATAAATATATAACAACATAGCACAATGATGATAACAAACAGTACAACGGTCGTTCACTATCGTCAATAATTTCTTTATAAAATTCACCCTTTTTAAGTCTTAACCTACTAACATTAGAAGGTAACAATCCTATGTCTTAGAGTTGGGATCTCAGAGCCTCTAACCTCCCTGGGATCCTTCTAGCTACTACATAGGATCACTAACAACAATAGCCCGTAATGTCCAGGTGGTGAAGCCGAGTAACCCCTGGAAAATAACAAACCCTTCACTGGAGAAATGTACTGTGTGTCTCGCTCTCGCTTGTATATATGAGATCGTTTTTGAGCAGACACAAAATCTGAGTGCTTCCAGAAAAAAAAAAGAGAAGAAAAAAAGAAAAGAGAAAAGAGAAAAAAAAAAAAAAAAAAAAAATGACGTGCTGAGGGGAAGATACATTGTAACACAACGTAGACTCTCACATGCCATCAGGATTTAATGACCCTTCCTATGCGATGTTAAGGTAATGAATGTCCAATACGATTACCCCCTGTCAGTGATGCAGGTTTTAGGGTCTGACATGGTAATTACGTCCAATCGTGGGTGTAAATAATCCGATGTGCTGTGTGCTAATGGGCTGTGCACGTTAAAGATCCCTCGACAGATGGAAATTAAAAATAAGAGCAGGCTAATGCAAAATTTCCCTCATTGCACACTGTATGACGTTTGCCCGTCCTCAATATAGGTGCAGAAAAGCAGGACGTAAAACACTATTCATTTCATTTCATTTTTCAAAAATTGGAAATTTTTATAATACTTCCACTGTAATATATTTCTTCCAGGTCGCATTACATGATTTATATCTTTTATGATGACCATTTTTAACATAATGCAAACAAATTTTTTCAAATATCTCCAAAACTCCGGAAGTTAAAATTTCAAGTTTACAAGCAAATGACGTCAAAACCGGAAGTGATATAAAAATTCTAGAAATATTTTTTTGTTCAAAATCAAATTGTCTATCTACCTGTAAGTTTTTAGATCGATCAAATAAAATTTAAAAAAAACCACGCAGTTTCAATAGAATTTGACACTAAATTTGCAATTTTTAAAAAGCGCAATTTTGATTCAAATATATTGTGTTATATATCATTTGAAAGAGCAGATTTAGCATAATAAAAATGAAATAGAAAATGTGACGTATATAAATTAGGGCACGTGACAGAGCTCTTTAAAGTTAAAAATTGCAATTTTCAAATGGCGATAAAACCGGAAGTAAATATCAGAAATCGGAAATGAATATAATAATAATAATAATAATAACTAGAGCCACATGTGGCACAGAGTGGAACTTTGCAAATGTGCAAATTGTAAGAGAAATTTAGAAAAAATCAGCCATCAACGTAAATCCTTTAAACGTAAAATCTTTTAAAGTTTTGTTTACTTGAAAGGTTGTGAAACCGGAAGTAGTCACCGGACCTAATATTTGAACGTATCAGCTGAAAGCCTTTATCAATAACCTTCAACCTACTGATGGTCAAGGTCACTCAAGGTCAAATTCGCGAGAAACAAGTCTTTAAAATTTAGATATGCATACAGTTATCACACCGGAAGTTGACGCTAGACTTCAAATATGAAAGTATAAATGAACAGCCAAAGTCAATAACGTTTGATCCTAAGAAAGTGTTCAAGGTCAACAAAGGTCAAGGTCAAAAATGAAAAAAATATTTTTTTTTAATCTTGTTCCCTTTTTTGAACTACATAGCCGAAATCAATGAGACTTTAACATAAGCTGAATAAAGCAATGCTGTAACTGTATGCAAGGTCATTTTTTGAAAAAAAAATTAAACTTTACCTTTGTTTTGATAAAAAAAAATTTAACAAAAACAAAATTTTACCCGGATGTACCACGCCCACGTGAGATTTTTTGATGTGACTTTATTTACATTAATAATATATATGAATGCCCAAATTTTCAAGCCTTTACTTCCAATAGTTAACGAGATATACAATCAAAAATGTCAAAAAAGGTCAAAATATATTATCGGAAATTTTGAAATTCGTAAACCTTGTTCCCTTTTTTGAACTATTCAACCGAAACATCTGAGATTTTGATATAATTGAGCTAAAGTAATGAGGTAAGTGTGCGCAGAAGCATTTTTCGAAAAAAAATAATTATATATATATTTTTTCCAGACAACAAAATTTAAACAAAATGAAAATTTAACCCGGATGTGCCACGCCCACGTCAATATTTTTTGCTGAATAAATCTATATGTGGTATGTTCATTTATGTTTCAAGTTTGAAGCTTCTATAACTTGTAGATCACGAGATATGCGTACATCAAAGTCAAAAATTTTAAAAAGTCGGGTTAAGGTTTCCAAAATTGCAAAATATAGAAACATTTAAATTTTATATTTCAATCAATTGTGATATATCGTTCGAAAGAGCTCGTAAAGCACATTCAGAATCTGAAAAAAATAACTCTCTAAGTGAATTAGGTCACGTGCTAGAGCAGTCCAAAGTTGTCAATTTTGCTGTTTTTGGACAGCTATAAAACCGGAAGTTGATGCCGGAGGTCAAATATTAAAGTATCATCTGGTAGCCAAGGTCAATGACCTTTGACCTACTTAAGGTCAAGGTTATTAAAGGTCAAGGTCACGAGATATGAGCCTTCAAAAATTGAAAAAATTCAACTTGAAATTGCAAAAAAGCAAAATCGAAATTCGAAAATCTACTTCCAAGAATTTTCTCTAATTTATATGTTCTTTCATTTGACACCAAAATTTTGAAATTCGGTTCAGCCAAATTGGCTGAATAAAAATCGGAATGTTTCAGGAAAATCAAAATGGCGGCTGAAATATTATTTCGATTCCCGATCTTAGAATGTCCAGGTAAATCCCATAACTATGGCTACCGATCAGTATAAGTTTCGTTTAAAAATATTTATTACAGCGGAAGTGGGTCAATCGGAAGTTTGCGCCCTTCTCCCGCTTAAACCGGAAGTAGCGCAAAAATTTTGACTACGCAGTTTTGTTTACTACAATGATCTCTATCTGTAATAAAAATTTCAGACAAATCAGACAAAAAGCAAAGAAAATAGAAAAAAAGGTCAAAAATTGCAAAAGTTTGGATGCAAAATCTGTGCTTCGAATATTTCGAAATCTAAAATTTTTAACTTCTTGTATATTGGATATTCGCTAGAGATTATAAAAATGAAAACCAGAGCAAAATCAGTCCAAAATTGCACCTTCCAGGCCCAAAAAACCTCTTTTTGCACATTTTGCAAATGCACTACTTTCGTTTTGCAAAAATGTTTCAATTTATATTTATGCAATACCTCGAAAAAAAGTAACATATAGAGTTGTAAAAAGGTTGCTGCAGCTGTTGCAGTTTAGGCTGTGTGCCCTGTGTAAAAAACGAAAAAAAAAAAAAAAAAAAAAAAAAAACATTTCGAAAACAAACTGGGACTTTGCGGTAGCAAAGTCCCACAATAATAATAACTTTATTGATCACCAATTTGTTAACCAAATCTTCCTTGGAGTCAATGGAACATATATACATTATAATACATTATTTACAGAGTAACAGCAAAAACTGGTCAAAATACAAGAAATTATATATCAGAAAAAAATAGGTATCTGTAATAAAACATATATACATTTATGAAAAGATAATAGTGTCAACATATTCAACAACAGAAAATCAAAAACAAAAATATATCAAAACATCAGGTTGGATCTTGCTTTAATTCTGTCTTTAGCCTATTTCTAAACATATGAAGTGATGGAGATGACCTTAAAGTGGCAGATAATGAGTTCCACAGTAAACTTGCTGTATATTTAAAAGTCCTGGTCATAGCTCGAAGTTCGCATTTTGGTAAATATAGTTTTTGATCAGATTCCGAACGAAGACAGAGATTAGTTATCATTTGATAGATCTCGTCAAGGGCAATACTTTTTGTACAGGTCAAAAGGTCATCAAAGGTCAAGGTCACTAGATATGAGCCTTGAAAGTTTCGGTCATTACTGAAATTCTTGTTCCGGAAATATAAAGAAATTAAAATCGAAATTGAAAAATCGACAACCTACATTTTTTCTTGCAATCGACTGCAGAAGCCGTAGATTTCAAAATTAAAAAAATCCGATTAATCCGATTTTTTAAGAAAAATAGGTCAGTTCAAGATGGCGACTGATCCCTTACACCTGGGTAAAATTGCATCATTGTATTTTTTATGTATGACCAAATCTATGATAACACAAAAGAATTTGTTCAAATATCTTCAATATTCCGGAAGTTGAAATTGAAAGTTTAGGAGCAAATGACGTCAAAACCGGAAGTGATATCGAAACTTTGAAAATTGATTTTCTTTGGAAATTCATATGTCTATGTAACTGAAAGGTTTCAGATCGATCGAAATAAAATTGCAAAAGTTAAAAAAATGCTTTAAAAAGTGCTACAGAAGTCAAAATATTAATTTTTCAAAATTGCAATATGTAGCTATTGGATGAAACAAATGAACCACAACAGACCGATCACAATCAGTTGGAAAAATGAGTTGAAAATGGAAAAACCCTGAAATACGACTTTTTAATATACGCCATTTCCGGTCAGGCAAAAAAGCGTCATTTTACATTTAAGCAACACCGAGCAGTTAATCATCGCAGGAAATGATGTCAGGTTATGTGTGGTATCTGTAGTTCTGACTGGGTAGCGTGCAGGGTCGGATCCATGATTTTCGAAAGGGGGTGGGGCGTATATGCAAAGCTTGACCTTTTTTTTGGCTTAAAAACATAGAATAAGTAAAAATTGTACTAATTTAACGGTTTCTGACGTGGACCATGTATGTTTTATAGTAAACGTTAATGGATTAGACATTTTTGATGTCGTATTCTCTCCATTCTTAAAAAAAAAAAGACAAAGTAAAGGGGGGGCCTACGTCCTCTACGCCCCCCCCCCCCCCCCTCCCTGGATCCGCCACTGATTTGGCTCATTATTTATACGCATTTTCTATCAGAAACATTCATATGTAGCTCAACCCACTCTGAGAGCGCTAGAAAGTTAAGAAACTTCATAATAAAGACAAAAAAATTCAATAAATCGTCAGAGATATAAACGTAAAAGTGTTAAAAATTTTAAAACTTATTTTAAAGTCGCGCTTAATTTTGCATCAAACTATTGTTTTAGGCTAATCATAATTTTCCTGTTATTTCCAAATTAATTTCTTCTGGTTATCATGACTTGAATAACACTATTAACTGTAAAATGCATCTTAGATCTGTTGATGAATTACTTAAGGCTCTTTGATTGTTTTATTCCGAAATTTCCACCTGACATGTATCTTTATCTGTTGTTTTCTTAAAAACTCAAATTTTAGTAAAAACAAATACACGTGTTCGTCTAACTTGCGAGATTTCGAATTCCACAAATTACATTATTACCATAATGTTTATTTATGTTACATAACTGCATGTAATGATAAATAATATGGATTAATCGGATTAAGGTGGATACAATTCTACTAATGAGCTGATATTTTTATTTTTTTAAATTTTATATACAATTACACAATGGTACACACAGACACAGTACATTACAAACCAACAAGATGTGAGACGGCATCTCCATACTCCATCATGATCTTGCCATTGTTCTGTATAGTTTAAGAGACATCCTTTCAGTTCACAATCAAAAACATGTTCAACAGCATTAAAGATCATATACAACATGTTAAAAAAGTAATAAGTATTAAACGTTACCAACTTAGGAAAATTAAACGCTTCTTATCACAATAGCATCGTTCTGTGTTTTATAAAGTTTATATTCAACCTATCTTTGATTATTGTAGTCCAATTTGGGATAAATTTGATTCAAAATCAGCTAACATTCTTAACAAACTATTCAAACTAGCATCTAAATTGAATCTGCAATAATAAAAGTCTTATGTTAAAATCCTTATATAAATTAAATATTATAGATATATTCTCAAGGCACAAACTAAATTCTTTAAAATATATTTATAAAATATTGAATAACCAATGTCCCTCATATCTATCTAACATATTTCAATTTCATACAACCCCTTACGACAATATTAATAAAAGACTTAAACTTCCTAAGCCACGACTTTCCCTGACCAAATGCAGTTTAAGTTTCAAGGGTTCGAGCCTCTGGAATAGCCTCCCTTCAAATTTGAAAGAACTAAACAATCCCAAATCTTTTCTAAAAAATACATTAGTGTACATCTCCAAGTCCAACGAATATAGTTTTTGATAAATCTTGTAAATACTTTTGATTCATGTAGTTACTACTTTATTCGTTCTTTTGTTTTCAATTTCATATGTCTTGTATATTTGTTACTGATTAATATTGTTTGTATGTATATATGTTGGGCGAAATGCTAGAGAGGCTTTAGGGCCTAATTTCTTGCCCTAATAAAGTGATTATTATTATTGTGGGACTTTGCTTCCGCAAAGTCCCAGTTTGTTTTCGAAATGTTTTTTTTTTTTTTTTTTTTTTCGTTTTTTACACAGGGCACCCAGCCTAAACTATAACAGCTGCAGCAACCTTTTTACAACTCTATATGCTACTTTTTTTCGAGGTATTGCATAAATATAAATTGGAACATTTTTGCACAAGTGCAAGATGCACATTGCAACATGAGTAAAAACAGGTTTTTCAACTCTGGAAGCTACATTTTTGGGCCGATTTTGCTCGAGTTTTCATTTTTAGAATCTGTAGCGAACTCCCAATTAACTATGAGTTAAAAAAATTTGATTTTCAAGTATTCGATGCACACATTTTGCATCTAAACTTTTGCAATTTTTGACCACTTTTTCTATTTTCTTTGCTATTTGTCCGATTTATCTGAAATCTTTATTGAAGATAGAGAACAAAGTAGTAAATAAAACTGCGTTGTCAAAAGTTTTGCGCCACTTCCGGTTTACACGTTATAAGGGTGCAAACTTCGGGTTGACCCACTTCCGCTGTAATTGATATTTTTTAACGAAACTTGTACTGATCGATAGCTAGAGTTATGGGACAAGTGTGCGGTTAAAAGATCGACAATTGCAATGATATTTCAGCCGCCATTTTGATTTCCCTGAAACTTTTCGATTTTTATTCAGCCAATTTGGCTGAACCGAATTTCAAAATTTTGATGTCAAATGAAATAACATAAAAAATGTGGGAAAACCTGGGAAGCCGATTTTTGAATTTCGATTTTGCTTTTTTGCAATTTGCGATCGAATTTTTACAGTTTTTGAAGGCTCATATCTCGTGACCTTGACCTTTGATGACCTTGACCTTAAGTAGGTCAAAGGTCATCGACCTTGGCTATCAGATGATACTTTGATATTTGACCTCCGATATCAACTTCCGGTTTTATAGCTGTCCGAAAACAGCAAAATTGACAACTTTGGACTGCTCTAGCACGTGACCTAATTCACTTAGAGAGTTATTTTTTTCATATTCTGAATATGCTTTACGAGCTCTTTCGAACGATATATCACAGTTGATTGTAATGTAAAATTTGAAATTTTTTAAATTTTGCAATTTTGAAAACCTTTACCCCATTTTTAGAATTTTTTGACTTTAATATATGCATAGTTTATGATCCATTAAGTTTAGAGGCTTGAAAATTGGAACATAATTGAACATACCCCATATAAATGTATTCCTAAAAAAAAAATGACATGGGCGTGGCACATCCGGGTTAAATTTTAATTTTGTTAACGTTTTGTCGTCTGGAAAAAATCCATATAGACTACATTTTTTTGAAATATGCTTTTGCACACATCAACCTCATTACTTTAGATCAATTATATCAAAATCTCAGCTATTTCGGCTGTATAGTTCAAAAAAGGGAACAAGGTTTATTAATTTCAAAATTTCCGGAAATAGAATTTGACCTTTTTTGACATTTATGATTGCATATCTCGTTAACCAATAGATGTAAAGACTTGAAAATTTAGTCCTATTTAGACATTATTAATATAAATAAAGTCACATAAAAAAATCTGACATGGGCGTGGCACATCTGGGTAAAATTTTGTATTTGTCAAAATTTTGTTTATCAAAATAAAAGGTAAATTTTAAAAAATTTTCAAAAAATGACCTTGCATACACTTACAGCATTGCTTTATTCAGCTTATATTAAAGGTTCATAGATTTCGGCTTTATGGTTCAAAAAAAGGAACAGGGTTAAAAAAAAATATTTTATTTTGTTTTTGACCTTGACATTTGTTGACCTTGACCTTCATAGGATCAAAGGTCATTGACTGGCTGTTCATATATACTTTCATATTTTATGTCTAGCGTCAACTTCCGGTGTTATTACTGTATGCATTTCCAAATTTTAAAGACTTTTTCTCGTGAATTTGACCTTGAGTGACCTTGACCTTCATTTGGTTGAAGGTTATTGATAAAGGTTTTCGGCCGGTATATTCAAATGTTAGGTCTGGTGACTACTTCCGGTTTCACAACCTTTCCAAAAAATCAAAAATTTTATAAGTTGTCGACTTCTTTGATACTTCGGATTTACGTTCGAGCCCATTTTTTTAAAATCCCCCTTTGCAATTAGCACATTTGCAAAGTCCCACTCTGTGCCACATGTGGCTCTAGTTATTATTATTATTAGGTGCGGGTTGCGGATTTCAGCATTCTGTTGGAGGATGGTGAAGGAAACATTTTTCCTTCAACAAGAGAATGAACGGAATAAAGTTGGTGGAATACTTCGGGAACTGCACTAAACGTACCATCACAAAACAAAACCTCAGAACGGGACAGATGTTGCAAGTTTTCGGTTGTTGAGAAGATAAGCATATCGTTATCCTGGTGTAAAAGAAAGTCTTCGCCGTTGTTGGTTGTCTTGTACAAGTCAGGGAGGTTGATGTCAGATCGTCGAAGAGGAAGAGTATGGAGTTCTTTAGCTCTTGCTCGGTATAAACTGCTATTGGTGCTATAGAATGTAGGGACGGTTTTCACTACATCAGGGTCTTCAACAGCTCGCAGTTCTAACAAAAAAGAAGAAATGATAGAATCAATAAGGTCATAAAACGGATACTTCGACAGATCGGAGTTAAATAAAAAAGAAAAAACATTATATAACATTATTTCTTCCTGGTAGATGGATGGAATTGGTCTACAATCTGCTCTAGCCATGTCTTTTACTGAAGCAAGGAATTTGTCAACAACAAAATGATTGTGGATATCTCTAAGTTTTCATGATTCCACTGGATGTGTTTATTGATACAGGACAGGTAGACTTGCAACATCTCCAGTGAACTTTCTCTCCTCGTCTACTTTTTATGCTGAATTTATGACCCTGGTAGTAGAGGTTCTGACCACCACGTCTATTTGAAACAAATCGCACGTTCACTTGTACATTAGCCATGATGCAAAGGACATAATTATAGTGGCATAATATGTTCGTCGTTGTATACATGCTTTGCAAATAGTGTTCACTCACTTTCTGCAAATTCATTCACCATTTTGACTAATATTCACTTTAAGTTAGGTGAACATAGTTTATATCAGCTCATTAGTGGAATTTTATCTTCCTTAATCCGATTAATCCCTATAACCCAGTTAATCCGGATTTACAAATTTAATCCCGATAATCTGCCGGGAAAGTGGGAACAAACCGCTATTTTTTACTCTAAACCAGGCCTGTGCAACCTTTCCGTAACGGTGGACCACATTAATTTGTTGGATGCTAGAAGGCCGTGGGCCACGTAACAACCATCAATGAATGATCGAGTTTAAACAATTAGAAATATGCAATTTTTTGTTCAATAGGCCTAACGTATTCCAATGTAAATTGAAAAAAAAAACCAGACATGTTTGACGTAAAATCACTGTTTCAGATCGCACTTATTTCAATCATATTTTCATGATCAATGATAGGTTTGAAATTGGATATTTTGAATAGCTCTTTCCATGTTAGGTTGAATGGAAGGATAAGCTACTCTCAGTCCATTTTCAAAATGATCGTCTGTCAATGAGATCCTATCTCGACATGTATAACGTCAACTCAAATTCAAGAAATAAATCGTTATGTGTAGAAACGCATGGTAAAATGCCGCCAACTCAAAGGCCTCGATAAGTGAAGGTTGCAGACCTTGATTGGTTAGACTTACTTGACGTCATACTTTGATATAAAAGTGCGGATATAATCATAGAATTCTTTTTGAATATCTGCAGTAACTGCAACAGGATGCATACGAAAGCGAAGTAAATGTCAAATATCAAAGGGTTTAAGGATGGCCCAGCGTACAAATTATCATTTAAACTATAACCATTAGCTTTACAAGAAGCATCAAACACAACTCTCAATTTAGTTGTCTCTTTATCTATCCTTACAACTTCTCTATGCGGAATATTAGGTACATAACCTGGCTTTTTGATATCAAATTCTTCATTACCGTTAACATGATCGATTATGCCTTCTTTTCATTTAATTTTTGACAATCTTATCATATTCTACAAAAATGTCAGGTGTTTTCTTAAGTCTAAATAATGATGAAGTTAATTGTTTAACACATGTAGCATAGTTATAGGAAAGATTAAAGATTGAAAATTATTATACCAACGGATTCCCCAAATTTACATAATTCTGATTTAACCAATGAAACATCATTAATTTCTGTATCAATATGTAAAACATGAGTTTAAGATAAATTGACAGTACAACGCTCATTATCATTTGAATATTTAACCACAAGGCTTGATCTTTAGTTTCCTTAGACACATAAGTTCTTTGACTACACAAATCAAATACTAAGTTTCTATTTACCCCATTAAAATCCCCCCTGACATATGCCCACTTCAGAAAATTTGAATATTCCAAGTTGATTACACCATCATCGCACATATCTGAGCTGATATTTAGATGAATCAAATCGAATGAAAACTCTAGCCTCTATAGTGTACACAAGTTAATTTTAACGTTTTTTTTTCACTAAGTCAAGGGCGATAACTCATAAACCGACAACTGGAATCGCACGATTCTCGAATTTATCTGAGTTGTTATCAAGATGAATACACATACCAAGTTACATTCAAATCGAATGAAAACTATAACCTCTATTACATACACAAGTTAATTTTAATGTTTTTAGTCAAGGACAATAACTCATAAACCGACGACTGAAATCGTGCCAATTTCGAAGAGATCCGAGATATTATCAAGATGAATACACATACCAAGTTTCATTCAAATCGGATAACATACACAAGTTAATTTTAGATACGATGTTGAGTAACTGGTTGATAATTGCTGCAATCAGATGGTTCACCTTTTTTTAGAATTGCTGTTACGTTGGCAGATTTCCATAATGCAGGTACTTGTTTTAAATTAAATGAGAGATTGAAAAGAGTACATAAGGGGACACTTATTTCAGACTTTTTCCAGAAGTTAAGATTTCTGTTTTATCGATATTAAGTTTGGATCCTGATGCTAATTCGAAATTTGTAAGGGCCTGATCTAGGTGGGGAAAGGAGTCTGAGTTTGTTATAACAGCTGTCAAGTCGTCCGCATGTTGGATGGTTTTAACCTCAGCAGGATAGTTTGGTATATTGATAACCTGAATATTGACGTTATTATTTATGTTAAGGGCCAAAGGGTGAATTGCAAGAGAATAGAGGGCCATTGAGAGAGGGCATCCCTGTTTTACGCCTCGCCCGGGTGTAAAAGATTCTGTAAAGGCTCCTCTAATCTCGCAACACACCCCAAGGTCCCTATATAAGATATCTATCCATTTGAGGATATTTTGCG